>OU342740.1:22905757-24105757 GCA_910589775.1 Avena eriantha
AACCAGTCATGGAAGAAGTCGCTGACCGGCAAACCGAACCCCCGCTAGAAGTGGGACAAGAACACGACGAACTCACCCGGATTGGGTGAGGGGGCGAGTTCGGGGAGGCGAGGCACGCAGTGACGCCGGTGGGGATGCGTCTGGTGCGGTAGAGCCAATCCAGGTCGTCTTGGCAGACCCAGGACCCGGCCCACGCACCACGGTCCGCCGTGGGGATGTCTTCCTCCATCTCTTGCTCGGCGACGGCGAGCTCCTCTTCTGTCATCTTGTGTTCGCTGCCCTCACTGGCGCTAGCGGCGGTGGGGGGCAACAGCCTAGATTGACAACGGCCCGTGGCGGAGGAGGCGCATAGCGGTGGCGGCGATGCAGATGCGTGGGGAAGCAGTGCGGCGGCGGCGCTGCTACTTAGAAGCAGTGGCGGCGGCGCTGTCGCGGGGAAGACGAAG
The DNA here is from genome assembly GCA_910589775.1 of Avena eriantha. Taxonomy (NCBI): domain Eukaryota; kingdom Viridiplantae; phylum Streptophyta; class Magnoliopsida; order Poales; family Poaceae; genus Avena; species Avena eriantha. The sequence continues at coordinate 22,906,204 of OU342740.1, forward strand.
GAGAAGAAGAGCTAGAGGCAGAGGGGCGTGGAAGGAGGAAAAGACCTAAGGGGTGCACCCCTCCCCTATTTAACCACTCCCTCGAGGGGGAAGTGGGATCATGTCATGCGGGTACGCCACACGGTGTGGCCGTGTATGTCCTGCGTCAACCAATCAGCAGCGAGCCACACGGAAGGACACAAGGTGTAGCTGATCTCATGACGTGACGCATTGATGCGGTAAACGAGGAGGCAGGCAGGACGTGACCCACGCGCAGTGATAACTGACAATTACTGCGGCGGTTACTGTGGCTGGCCCTTAAAATGAGGCAACCTAATGATTAGCCTCCATGTGGGTTAGCGTATGAGAGAAGGAAAGAAGACCCGGATGAGACCGTGGTGACCTGGCCAGCACGTGAAAACTTGGAATGTGCCAAGGGAAAGTAAAACCATGAGGTCCGAAATAAGGTGGTAACCCGGCCAGCAAGTGAAAACTTGGAATGTGCCAAGGGAACGTAAATCCATATGATCCGAGATAAGGAGGTAACTCGGAGATAACGTCCAAAGCTTAGTGAAACTGAACCTGATGTGGCCTTAGCGACCAAGGTAGCTAAGACCACACCAGCTTCGGGGACTAATGTTGGGGTGATACCCCCGGGTATTGTCACGCCGGGGTATAAAAGGCCGAGTTAGCCGAGGTTCGGCAAGGCCAAAGCGGACGCTGACCGGGTCACCTCAAGGCAGGCCGAGTCTCAGAGTAACCCGGACCAGGGGATGTCCACCTAACGGAGCCTCGACCGACTTAAGCAGTAAGCCAGATAGGAGAATTTGACTTGTATGCAGGAACGGGTGTGGCCGGGTCAACTATGATCCGGGTCATATCTAGCTTCTAGGAGTAGGAAGGAATCTCGCTGGTCAAAAGTAACCCCAGTACGCACTGCATGAGCGACGCGAACAGGGGCAGGACCACCGAGGCGTGGCTGACAAGAGGTGAGAACGCTCGTGTCGGCTGACGCAGGCGCCGTAGAGGCTCACATAGCCTGTGCATGGGTGACACAGGAGAAAAGCAACCCGGTCAGCTTACTATTTTGGGAGGAGGCATATTCCCTGGAATATGCCTCCACGTATGCGCTAAGTGGAGACCTAGCCACCCCTATATAAGGAGGGCTAGGGCCTCTGTAGAAGGGGTTCCGCTATTCTGATTGGTTTAGGTTCTAAGGGTTGATCTCTGGTAGGTCTTGTACGGGTCTACTGTGGGTGAGAGTAAGAGAGTTCCTTCTTCCTCCTCTCGCCAATACAGCTCTAGGAGCACTTGTAACCTTCGAAGTAAATCATATATAAATCTTCTGTGTGAGGAATCACCTCATTATCCCTCCCTGGATTCCCCTAGTGCATTTAGTCCCCACCTTTACCCTATCCATGGCATCTGCCGTGACACCGCCACGACAATTTTCAAGAGCTTAGTGCTAAATATGGTCTTGATCCTCAAATGCTTATTGATTGTTTTAGATCTTTTGCTTCTCATATTAATGCTCCTAAAGAAAAATGGGACATGTATCATGAGCCTTTTAAATAACTTGCATGGAAAATGAAATTGTTATTAATGATAGCAATAAACATGCTCAAACCTCTGAAAGTATTATTTCTTATAAGCATGTTAATTTTTGTGGAATACATAGACCTTGTGAGAATAATCAAATTGAAGAAGAATATTGTATCACCCACAAGAATGAAAAAACTAGAACATGGTATAGGGCTCTAAATGATCTTGGTAAAAAAGTTTGTGCCCTCTATCCTTTTATTTGTGAACTTTGCTTTGAAGTGGATCATTTCAATTTTCAATGCTTAGGCCATAATAATAGCCCTTCTAATCCAATGAGTACTGCAAGTTTGTATTGTGATGACATCATCACTCCTAATCAGCATGATGAACTTACATTATTTTTGGGGTGTGAAGAATTATCAAAAAAAACTTCTTTGGTAGATATGATTGCTTTTGGTATGAATAGTGTCCTGCATGGTTGTCATCTTTATTGTGTTGATAATTGTCACACAAATACTTACATACAAAATATTATAAAAGATGAGGTTTTACCAAAATATGATAGGACTAATATGTGTTTCGTTCTTATTAATGAAAATGAGGAATCCTCCAAAGTTTCTTCTACTATGTCTAACAATGAACCAGGGTATATGGAGAAGCTTCCTTTCAAGCCTCTCCCTCTTGAAGAGAAGAAGAAAAAGAAGAAGAGGAGGAGTAAAGGGAGAGAGGAAACGGTATTTTCCCCTAAACATGTTGCTCCTATTATAGTTTTTGATGAGTCTGAACTCGATGATGTTCCTATGCCTATTACCTATAGTAGTGATCATGATTGGGAAAAGCACACTACTTTTGATATTGATAATCTCTTTGGTACCAATTCTGAAAATGATGATATTAATAATTGTTGCACTATTAGTACTATTCATGCTGCTTCCAATGATGATATGTTTACAAATGAACACACTTTGGAAGATAACTATTCTATTGCTTATGATGATATTATACCTGCAATATATGATGATTGCAATGATGAATATGATATTTTCAGTCCACCTACTATTGGGGAGGAAATTAATTATGATTACAATATGCCTCCTATATTTGATGATTATGGTGATGAGAATAATAATGATAGCTATTTTGTTGAATTTGCTCCCACTACAATTAATAAGAATGACTATGTTTATGTGGGGAGTATTAATTCGTTTATGCATGTGTCTCATGATAAGAATGTTTCATGTGATAGTTATATTGTTAATTTTATTCATGACGCTACTAAAAGTTATTATGAGAGAGGGAAACATGGTTTTATGTATCTCAACAATATTAAGTTTCCCCTCTTTATGTTGAAAGTCTTGAAGTTGCACTTGTTTTGATTTCCTATGCTTGTTGCTTTGTTCTTTCATGACTTGTTTCTTTACAAGATTCCTATGCATAGGAAGTGGGTTAGACTCAAATGTGTTTTATATTTGCTTCTTGATGCTCTCTTTTACTCTAAATTCATATTTCCTATGTGAGCATATTCTCAAACTATCATGCCTAACTTGAAGGCGTTCAAGAAAAGTACTTATTGGGAGATAACCCAAAAGTTTTAGATGAGTCTTGGAAGTTATTACCACTGTAATAACCGCTCTTTATCCTTTTTGCTTTTTGTGCCAAGAGTGACCTCTAATGAGAGAGAAGTAATGATTGGGAAAGTTGCTGTCCCGAAACAGATTTTTGTGCTTCACTGTAAACATTCGTGTAAAATCTCTGTACATCTTTTTGAGGCATGAATTTTTGTGCTTCTGCCCCAGGTTGTTATCTAACTTTTGTTATATCAATACTTTTTGATTTGAGCAACATAAGGTCTTCGAAAAAATTCGTTTTTACCTACTGGTCTGTTTTGACAGATTTCTACCATTATTTGAATTTGCTTCTTGTTGGTTCCTTTTTGAGTTCTTTTGGGGAATTGAGCTTTTTGAGAGAAGTGCTAAAGTATCTTGTGTTTTAATGGAAGTTTTATTGGTGTTGGAACTTAATCTAAGGACTTATTATCTTGAGTGCACTAATCTTGCTAATAAAGAGTGTGTGAAGTTTTGTATGAAGGAAAAATTTCAGGTGTATGGAAGGAATGAGTAATGAGATGAAGGATGAATTAAAGCTCAAGCTTGGGGATGCCACCCGTGTCACCCCAAGAAATATCCAAGAAGTACAAGCGTCAAAGCTTGGGGATGCCCAAGGCATCCCCCTCTTCATCAATAAAAATCCCAGGTTTCTTCCAAACACTTCATTTTTATTGTTTCATGCACAGTTGTGTTGTTCTTGGAGCGTCTTCTTTTTCGTTTTGGTTTTTCGTTTGCTTGGTTTGCTTAGTTTGCTGAATAAATTGGTTGGACCCCCTCTTTCATACATTGGTTTTCAAATAGTTTGGTTTGGATTGGAAAAGAGTAGGAAAGTTCACGCTTAAGTGGTAAAGAGAGCTTGTTTTTGACTATGGCCTATGCTTTGTCATGCCATGCTCGATATTTTTTTGGCTTTATGCTTAGCATTATTTGCTGTAGCATGACATGTTATAAACAATTGAGATTGGTTAATGTGCCTTGAAAGAATCATGCGTTGTTTTAGCATATTAAAGCATAGTATTGTGGTATTCTCCTTGTAAGTCCATGGAGTTATGTATATGTGTTAGAGAAACACCTGGGCCGCTTGTCTAATCCATGTTGTCATGGTGGAAACATGCAGCGTAACCATAATGAGCTGTCTATGAAGCATTCTTCTTATAAAAAAAGAGTCAGATATTGAGAAAAAGAGAGAAGAGGAAAGAGAGAAAAAACACCATATTCCCATGGTAAATAAGAAGATTGCTGAGATGCTTGTTGTCTGCTTGCCTTGTCATTTTGATATGGGGATTCTTCCGTATCATCGGGCAAGGGGTACCCCATTGGCGGTTCTCTATGATACACATGTACTTACTATGACAAGAACTTACCGGTAACTAAACTTGAGTATCATGAGGAGCGGCCCTCGTATTCAAGGGACATGAGATTTCCAACTTATACTTTGTCAACCATATACTTCATAGTTTGTTCACTTTAACCTTAATCACCTTAAAGATGCTTATGATAGGGGCAATGAGAGCTGAAAGCTAACAAGTACCATAATTTTTGGAAGCTCTTTATGAAACTTGAATCTCTGCTTCCTTCTATGAAGGCCTTTCTTTTACTTTTTTGTTGAGTCTCCACCTTCTACCTTTATGCACCTACTTTGAGAGCATAGTGGCCATTCTTAGTTCTATGTGCATTGTCCCAAGACTCATTGATTGATGCATAGCTTTGATATTGCTTGTTTTAAACTATTTGTATCTAGTCACTCTTATAAACTTTGAAGGTGTCCTATGCATTTATGTTTGCCACTCTATGAGAGACAAGCTGAATGCTACCATGCTATGTTTTCTTTATGTGAAACAAACAAACGTCTTGCAAAGCAATGTTATTCATGAATCTTTTGTTTGTGCCTTTTCATGTTGCAACATAGTTTCTTTGTATTATTGCTAGAACTTTGTCTTTCATGTTATGATTGAAGTGCTATGATCACAACTTTGAATGTTTTACAAATACTTTGATCAAGTTTATGATGGTGCATGTCACCTCAAAAATTATTCTTTCTTTTTATCACTTACCTACTCGAGGACAAGCAGGAGTTAAGCTTGGGGATGTTGATACGTTGCTAACGTATCTATAATTTTTGATGTTCCATGCTTGTTTTATATCTACTTTCTTATGTTTTGTCCACACTTTGGAGTACTTTTACACATTTTCTGGAACTAACCTATTAACAAGATGCCACGGTGCCAGTTGCCTGTTTTCTGCTGTTTTTGGTTCCAAGAAAGTCAGAAAATCAATATTCTCGGAATTGGACCGGACAAAAGCCAAAGTCAATATTTTACCGGAAGACTCACGGAGCCAGAAGACGAGACATAGAGGGGCCACAGGTATGGCCAGGCATAAAAAACCGAAACCGAAGACCGAACCCGAAATAACCGAGACCGAACCCGAAATATAAGGTAATTTGGTCATGTGGTACAGCCTCGGTCCTAGAATTCAAAAAACCGAAATAATCTCGGTCCATTCGGTTGTTGGCAGTTGAAGACCGATTTGCCCGTAGTGACCGAAAATTCTAGTGGCACATAGAATTGTAGTTGTCAAGCGGCGGCCCATACAGGCCCAGCCATATGCAGCTCCATATTCTGTCTTCCCTGACTCCAGCTCCCGTCCCGTCCTTGACCTAGAGATATGCTGCCCGCCGCCACACACAAGTGAGCCCGCCGCCACGCACAAGTGAGCCTGCGACTCCGCCGTACCCAACGCCCTGCTGCATCCTCACCGGTCGCCGCCGTCCCGCGACGCCCATGTCCTCGACTCGCAGCCACATCTCTGCGTCCCTGACTCGGAGCACGGTTCTGTCGCCACACCTCCAGCACCCCGTCGACGACATCGACCCCACTGCATCCTCGCCGGTCGCCGCTAGCCTGCATCTCCGCCGTCCCCGACTCGCAGCCGCATCTCCACTGTCCCTGACTCGTAGCCGCATCTCCGCTGTCCTTGACTCGGCACGCTGCGCTGCGCTGTGGCCACACCTCCAGCACCGCGTCGACGGCATCTGCTTCCAGTCGGGTCCCGCACACCTCCATCCCCGAGGCGCCGCCCGCCGCCAACCGACCCTCAACGCAACGGTAAGAAACTGGTAGTTTCATACTTCCATTATTCTGTACATTTGTTGGCGTCTAGTAGATATATTAGTATTCAGTAGTATTTTTGGGACTCTGCTAGATAGTTATATTTTCTCTGCTAGGCTGTTATTGTTGATGCTAAGCTATGGCTATATGACGTTGAGAATCAGGAATGAATTACATAATAAGAGAATCAGGAATAATCACATAATTGTAGACTGTTATACACACATTTGTTATGTACTTGTACACATGGGCTATTTGGAATTGAGAGTGAATCAAACAATAAGAGATTTTTTCCTTCTTATTTTGTAGATGGCATTCGAAGCAGACATGTTTTTTCTCGAGGATGAGTTGACCGCACGGGAACTTGCCCTTGCAGATGCAGAGGCGGATGAAGCGATAGATGCTGGAGTGCAAGCAATAGCTACTGGAGTGCAAGCCACGGTTAAGATTGGTCATGTAGAGGAAGTGGTGATTCAAATTGATGATGATGAAGAGACAACCAAACCACATGTGAGGAAACCGATGGCAGCAAGATCAGAAGCTTGGGAGCATTTCACCAAAGTTTTTGATAGTAATGGTCAACTGAAGGAAGGATTGTGTAAGTACTGTAACCGCCCAATCCAAGCTACTATAGGTTGCAATGGCACATCATCAATGCACAGACACTTGGCAAGCTGTAAGAAAAATCCAAATAGGAACCATGATCCCAAGCAAGGTACGTTGCAAGCAACTCAAGGAGCTGGCCTGAACAATTGGAAATTTGATCCGGATGCACTTAGAAAGGCATTCGCTGAAATGGTGATAGAGGATGAGTTGCCATTTGCATTTGGTGAGAAGTTCGGCTTCAAAAAGTTCATGTCCAAAGCTTGCCCCCGCTTCAAACCACCATCTAGAAGTTCATGTCCAAAGTTTGTACACAAGACTGGCTGAGACGGTCCACTGATCTCGTCGACATCAAGGAGAACTTAGAGGCATTAGAAGAGCTAGAAAAAGGTAAGTTTATTGCTAGAGAAATATATTCTGTCCATGTTCCTTCATATATTTTATTGCTAATGTGAAATATATTCTGTTGGTACTAGCCTACTACAACTAGATAGTTAGTGTTGATGCTAGCCTACTGCATGAGAAATATGTTTTGTCCATGAGAAATTATATTCTGTTGGTACTAGCCTACTACAACCAGACAATGTTCTTCCGTTTTTTAGATTGACAATTGTTCTTGCATATATTTATGTTGGTTCTAGCCTACTACAACCAGACAATGTTCTTCCTTTTTTTAGATTGACAATATAGTTCCTTTGATACAATCATATAGTGTAGTTCCTTTTAAATGAGTACAGCTGATACAATCAGGTATGTACTTTAAATAGAAAATATAAGTTGTTACTTATATGCATGCTTCATGTGTAGAGTTGCTAGAAGAATTTGGCGAAAAGGGTAAAGGGAAGTGCAAGGCTGAAAGTTCAGTTCTGCTGCTGCATCACCTGACATGAACAAGTCAAGCAAGCCCAACAAAATGTGAATGTCTAGCAACCAACACGTCTACATGGATGTGTTGTGCATGTCCATCATATATTCATGTATCTGTATTGTGATGTGATATGTGAGACTTTGTAGTTTGTGCACTTGCGTGAGTTTGATCTATGAGTTGGTATTTGTCAAGTGGAAGCCAAAAACTGGACTATGTATCTGTATTGTACTGTGTTTGTAATTTGTGAGTTTGTATTGTTCTACATTTGTAAGCTATAATTTGGGTATTGTACTGTGAGTTTGTACTGTGCTATATTCATGTATTTGTAAGCTGTAATTTGATTCCAGCTATCGACTATGAAAATGCTGCCATGTTTTCTCTATTTGGGTAATATGGTCATGACCGAAGACTGAAGGTAATTCGGTTAGCATTTTTGGATGACCGAATTTTTCACTAACAGAAAAGACCGGACCGAACAGACCGAACAGACCGAACGCCCGACCATAGCCACAGGGTGACCACACCATGTGGTGGCACGGGCTAGCCCTGGCCGCGCCACCAGGTGGTGTGGGCCCCCTGGCCGCCCACCGACCTTGCCTCTTTGGCTATAAGATGCCTCCCGATGCAAAAACCCTAAATAGTCAAGCCTCCAGCCACGAAAAGTTATGTAGCACCGCCGCCACTGAAGGGGAGATTCGGGGGTCAGAAAGTCTCTGTTTTGGCACCCTGTCGGGACATGGAAGTTCCCCCGGAGCCATCTCCATGGATCTCCACCACCATCTCCATCTCCATTGCTGATTCCCATGATGAGGAGGGAGTAGTTCTCTCTCGAGGATAAGGGTTCTACCGGTAGCTATGTGTTCATCTCTCTCTCTCTCTCTATGCATGATCATATTGTGACCATGAGCTTGTAATCTATAGATCTACCTTGCTACTCAAGTGCTTTAATAGATCTCTGCTCTCCCCATGTGTGTGAAAGTGACAGCGTGCACACCATGGTGGCACTTAGGCTAGAGATTACAAATACTTGTTATGAGTTATATTTGGAGTTGGATGTTTTTATGAAATTGTGGTGTTTGTTGGAACCATCTAGCGCTCAAGGTGACAGTGTGGGGTTATCTAGATGCGGAAAGCGAACTTTGAGGTGTGCTGTTATAGCCCTACCATCGATTAGAGTGTTCAACCGGAGAGTAGTTAAGAGTAGTATCATAAAGAGAAGATATTTATATGAGAGTGTTCACTAGTGGAAGTATGATCCCTAGGCCTTGTTTCTAAGATTGATACACCGTTTGCAATTATATCTGTTACATGTTTGCTTGCTTCCATCTTTATTTGAGTTTGCCTTTAGTCTTTTCCCACGTCAACCACACCCCAGCAAGCTATTTTCTGGCACCGTTACCACTTATAATTATCCATACCACTTTTATTTCACTATCTCTTCGCCGAACTAGTGCACCTATACACCTGACAAGTGTATTGGGTGTGTTGGGGACACAAGAGACTTCGTGTATCTTGATTGCAGGATTGCTTGAGAGGGGATACCTTTGACCACTTCCTCCCTGAGTTCGATAAACCTTGGGTGATCCACTTAAGGGAAAACTTGCTGCTGTTGTACAAACCTCTGCACTTGGAGGCCCAACAACTGTCTACAAGAATAGAAGTGCGTAGAAATCATGGTTCTGTAAGCTTCTTCCAAGATACGGATGGCACTTCATGATACGTCAGATCCTTGTTGATATCAACTGCTCGGTGATCGATGTTCTTGAAAACTTCGGTCTTCTCCGGCACTTTTAGGCATTTACGAAGTAACGAGATATGGAACACATCATGGGTGGCTGACATCTCCGCCAGCAGTTCCAGTTTATATGATACTTCTCCTTGGCGATTCAGAATCTTGAAGGATCCAATATATCCGGGGGCTAACTTTCCTTTCAGACTAAAACATTGCGTTCCCTTCAATGGCGAAACCTTGAGATACACAAAATCTCTGACATTGAAGGTCATGTCTCTACGTCTCTTGTCGGCATAACTCTTCTGTCTAGATTGGGCGGTCTTGAGATGCTCATGGACTTTGCTAACCTTCTCTTCGGCTTCTCGTAGGATGTCGGGTCCAAAAATCTGACTCTCTCCTACTTGTGACCAATTCAAGGGGGTACAAAACTTTCTTCCATATAAGAACTCAAATGGGGCCATTTGCAAACTAGCTTGATAACTGTTGTTGTATGAGAATTCTGTGAAAGGCAGACAATCTTCCCATTTTGATCCATACTCTAGCACACAAGCTCTCAACATATCTTCTAAGATCTGGTTGACTCTTTCAGTTTGTCCATCGGTCTGTGGGTGATAAGCTGTGCTGAAATTCAACTTGGTTCCCAATCCTTCTTGGACTTTCTGCCAAAATCTTGAGGTGAATTGGGTTCCTTGATCCGACACTTTGGTCTTGGGGATTCCATGCAAACTAACAATTCTAGCAATGTACAACTCTGCTAGCTTCGAACTCTGGTAGGTTGTCTTGATAGGTATAAAATGGGCTACCTTGGACAGTCTATCAACTATGACCTAGATTGAGCCATTTCCCTACTAGAAGTAGGCAAACCGGTGATAAAGTCCATTCCGACGAAGTCCCATTTCCATTCCGGAATCTGCAATGGTTGCAACAGTCCTGTGGGTCTCTGATGTTCTGCTTTGACTCTCTGATAGATATCACACTTGGCTATGCAGCTTCCGATTTCTCTCTTCATCTTGTGCCACCAAAATTGCTCCTTCAAATCTTGATACATCTTCGTTCCTCCAGGGTGGATAGAATAAAGAGTATCATGAGCTTCTTGCATGATAACTTGCTTCAGCTTTGAATCTGCGGGCACACAAATACGTACTTTGTACCACAGAACTCCTTCTTTGTCTTCGGTGAATCCGGGTACCTTTCCTGTACTAATACGACGCTTGATTCCGTCGATACTTGCATTTCCCTTCTAGGATTCCTTGATCTGGCTGATCAACGTGGGTTGAAGTTCAATGCTAGCTAAAAATCCTTTGCTAACTAGCTCAGTTCTAAACTGCTCCAACTCTTCATGCAAACTTGGCTGGTTCTCTTTGATCATGGTGTTTAATCTATACGGTAATCTGCTAAGAGCATCCGCTACCACATTGGCTTTGTCGGGGTGATAGTGAATGTCAAGGTCATAATCCTTGATTAACTCTATCCATCTCCTTTGCCCCATATTCAGCTCCTTCTGAGTGAAAATATACTTCAAGCTCTTGTGATCTGAATAAATCTCATAGTGATTACCCATAAGGTAATGACGCCATGTCTTCAAGGCAAAAACTACAGCTGCTAGTTCAAGATCATGGGTAGCGTAGTTTTTCTCATGATGCTTTAGTTGTCTTGACAAATATGCTATGACTTTGCCTTCTTGCATCAACATAGATCCGAGACCAATCTTGGATGCATCACAATACACATCAAACGACTTCTTGATATCTGGCTGCAATCAATCTCTTCTTGAGCTCTTGGAAACTTGCTTCACATTTGTTGGTCCATTCAAACTTCTTGTCCTTCTTCAACAATTCGGTCATGGGTCTTGCGATGCTAGAAAATCCTTCTACGAACTTGCGGTAATATCCCGCTAATCCAAGAAATGCACGGACTTGGGTTTGAGTGGTTGGTGCTTCCCATTCTTCAAGATCTTTGATCTTGGCAGGATCAACATCGACTCCTCCTGTTGACACAATATGTCCGAGGAATCCTACTTCTTTCAGCCAAAACTCACATTTGGTGAACTTGGCATACAACTGATGTTCTCTAAGGGTTTCAAGGATGATTCTCAAATGTTGCTCATGGTCTTCTTTTGACTTGGAGTAGATAAGAATATCGTCGATAAACACAACGACAAACTTATCCAGAAAGTTCATAAAGATCTTATTCATGAGATTCATGAAATAAGCGGGGGCATTGGCTAATCCAAAATACATGACCGTATACTCATACAATCCATATCTGGTAGTAAAGGCGGTCTTTGGAATATCCGTTGCACGAATCTTAAGTTGATGATAACCAGTCCTAAGATCAATCTTAGAAAACACTCTGGCACCAGTCAACTGATCAAACAAATCCTCTATCTTGGGCAGTGGGTACTTGTTCTTGATGGTGACATCATTCAGCTTCCGGTAATCTGTGCACAAACGGTTGCCTCCATATTTCTTGTCGACGAACAACACGGGCGATATCCATGGCGATGCGCTTGGTTGAATCAAACCTTTCTCCAACATAGCATCAAGTTGCTTCTTCAGCTCTTGATCCGGGGGCATACCGGGCAATTCATTTGGGAATACGTCGGGGTATTCACGGACTACTCTGACTTGGTCTATGGTGGATAGGGCTAGACTCTTGTTGCATTTGAATTGACGGGGCAAGGTTTTAGAAACATGCTCTACTGTTACTCCAGAGCTACTGGTCATGGTGATGGATTTCTTGGCAAAGTCGATCAATCCTTTATGTTTCGACATCCAATCCATTCATAGTACTACTTCCAAACCTTTGGTTCCAAGTACTATTAGATTGGCATAAAAATCTATCCCATGAATTCTGATAGGCACAGCCTTGCAAAATTTTCTAGCTTTGGTGGTTGAACCAGGTATTTGAACTATCATAACATGCTTCAAGTTGGTTGGGTGAATCTTACTAGTGCATGCAAATTCTTCTGTAACAAACGAGTGCGATGCTCCAGAATCAAACAACACTCTTGCTAATACTGAGTTAACAGAAAACATACCAAACACGACATCAGGCGCTTCCTGGGCTTCTTCAGCGTTCATGTGGAACAAACGGCCGTTGCGGTTGAGAGAATTCCCGGGGGCGAATCTCCTTCCGGGCTGAACACGGCACTGCTGCTGAGCCGGGGCATTCACATTGGTAGTGGCGGCAATCTTCTTGGGACACTCATTGGAGTAGTGACCCTTCACTCCACATTCAAAGAAAGTGATCTGAGACTTGTCTTTGGCTACAATAGGCACGGCATTGCTTCCAGTCCTTGGGGCAGTATTGTTGTTGTTGTTAGACTTGGGCGGTGCATGGTTGATGTTATTGGAGTTGTCGGGGTTATTATTGTGGTTCCCTCCGGACTTCACATTTCCTCCTGGGGTAGCTTGGGCGAGACATTGGGGGTCTATTGTTCTGCGGGGCATATCCTGCATACGGGTGTGGGCGACACTTCTGGTGACTATTGGATCCACTCTGGTGCATCATCCTACGCTTGCGGTTGTCGTTGGCTTGGTTGATCTTTCCTTCCATCTAGATGGCAGAGTTGACTAGCTCTTCGAGATCATCAAAACGGATGTTGATTAACACCGTTTGCATCTCATCATGCAATCCATTTAGGAATCTATCCTTCTTCTTGGCTTCAGTGTTGATCTCATCAAGTGCGTACCTAGCGAGAGACATAAATCTGTCACAGTACTCTATTACAGTCATCCTGCCTTGCTTCAGCTCTCTGAATTCATCTCTCATTCTGGTGACTAAACCTTGCGGCACATGGGTGCGGCTAAACTTGGTCTTGAAAGCTTCCCACGTCATCACTTGACCATGGTTCATAGTACGGGTGCTATTCCACCAGGCTCTTGCATCTCCTGCCAGGTAGTGGGTGGCAAACAGTACTTGCTCATTTGCGTCAACTCCCGCTACTTCTAGGTTATTCTTCATGGTCTATAACCAATCATTAGCATCAAGTGGGTCTTCAGACTTGCTAAAGATAGGGGGATTGGTATTCTGGAAGTTTTTGAGTTTGGATCCATGATGATCCTGATTTCCTTGGCCTTGATTGTTGTGGGCCATCTAGGCGATCTGTTGCAGGGTAGCTAGGTTGGCTTGGCGCTCTGCTCTACTAGCTTCATGGTCGGAAACTAGCATCTGTAGAATCTGCAGCATCGGGTCCTGCGATGAGCTGCTTCCTCCGGGGCTTCCACGAGTCATCTGAAGATTGAGATAGATAATGAGATAAGAGGGAATTTTCTAAGGTTCATGGTTTTGTTTTCAAAAGCTAAAACTTTGAGTTTGACTCAGGTTTTGCAAACCAACAACTTCCCATTAATTCATTCAAGCAAAGCACATGATACAAACACACACACACCACATCATAAAAGGAAAACAGATGGTTTTAAGAACCATTCTGTGAACTACGATACAGTGGGACTGATACATCGCACTCCTATGATAGTGCTCTAGTGCATGCATCTACTCATCGTCGATGAAGTCGGAGTCGTCATCATCGGTGTAGAAGTCCATGGCATCATCCTCTAGGTAGTCATCATCATTGCTGAGGTACGAGTGAATATCCGATGTCTTCACTTTCTTCTTCCTCTTCTTCTTTTGATGTAAGCTGAGCTTCTTGCTCCTTGATGGTCTCCTCGAGGTCGGCCACCTTCTTGCGAAGATGGGCGATGGTGCGATCCTTCTTTGCGCGTTGACGACGAAGTGATTGACGATCCTTGACGAGCAGTGAGAAAGTTTGGGCCTTCTAGGCGGCAATGGCAAGGTTGTGGTTGGCGTACTCTCGAGCATTGTCCAATTCCTTATGCCTATCGTATAGTAGGAAGTCAAGGTTCTCCACTTGGCGCCTCATCTCCGGGTGACTTGGCATCTCTAACGGCATTCCCATAGAATCACGCCTTGCATAGTGCGCAAAGCGGGTTCCCTGGATCAAGTTGACATTCTGTCCGCAAAGACGGGCTAGAGCTTCATGCATTGCCTTGGCTAATCCATCTAGCCAGTTGTTCTCTCTCACGGTGAACTGAATCTTCTCCGAAAGGGGTGCTTCCATCTTGCCTCGAAGATCAGCAACTATTAGCCATTGCATATCTCCTCCTGGGTGGTCATTGGGTTGAACTCCGAAGAATTCCGGATGCGGGCGCTCCAGGTACTCAGATAGTGCATCAAGATCCCTCTCGAATATCAGTCGGCCTCCGTTGCCCAACTGGTAGAACTTGCAGTACTAAACTTCCATCTATAAGAATTTAGGATGAGTAAGTTAGTGAAGTGATCAAGTGTGTCAAATTTTACGTAGTAATGTAAGAATTTTTGGGGAACATGAATTTTTTTGAAAGAATCTCAAGGATAAAAGTGGGAATACGTTTTCATAAATACTCACTACTTTGGTTTTGAAACTAAGTTTTTGTTTGGACGTCCATTCTAACTAGGGTCTCCTATGGTCAGGATGGCTCTGATACCAACTTGTCAACACCCGGATTTTTAATCCCAGATGCCCGTTATGCCATACATCGCAATCCCAGGATTACCATTTTTGCGAGACATAACAGATTGGATATCATAGTACATCATCCATTACAAACCATAATAAGGTCTTACACAAATAAAGGATCTCATGATCTAGTCTTTAATAGAAACAAGTAGCGGAAATATAAGCGTAGCGGTGGGCTCCATCTTCAATGTCACAGGCAATACTGACGATGGGAGATAGTCCTAGTTGTCATAGCCATCCTGTTGTCCTTCCTCCTGATAGTCCTCTTCATAGTCTGGCCACGGGAATAGCCAGGGACAAAGCCATGAGTACTCTTTAAGTACTGGCAAACTATCACTAACAAGTAAGGTAGTTCTAGTAGGAATGCTAAGTTCTACGTTTATTTGTAAAGTTAAGTTTGAAACCTAAGCTGAGTTCAGAAACAAAGAAAGATAAAGTAAAGTTCTAAATCACTTGAGTGGGAACTTAGTTTTCATAGTCACAACCCTGTTGGGGTCAAGTCATGTCACAATTCATTTCATAAGTCATTTTGAAAACATCTGACAACAGAACAGCATGGCCACTCCAACTGTCCATGACCACGGACATGGCTATTCAAATAGTTTGACACTCTGCAGAGGTGGTACACTTTCACCACAAAATTCGATACATCCGTCAGGGATAACCCTGAATCATCATACTTAGTATGCGGATAATCAATCATAACCTTTCCTTTACACACTCTAGTATAAGCACCTCTCCTATGAGCTTGGCCTCCCAGCCATGGCCATCTACCATCCTAGGCACCGCATAGGTGGACAACATCAAGAGGTAGCCTCAGCTCAAACCTCTCCCGCAAGGGAACCCATACTAATGCATATAAACTTCCATCTAAGCCTTACCCAATTCAGGTATTGTGGTCGTACGGTAAAAATTGGAATGGTATCGCATCCGAACCCAACCATCAGTTTTTTTATAAAGGGCTAAGGCTCATGCCTCAACATTTTCATCATCATAAACCATTTGTTTCTCAACACATGTCAAAACATCTCAATAGAATGACTCATCATTCCAAGGTTTTCATAAGCATTTTCACCAAGTATTCCCATCAAGAGTGATCAAGTTTTTGGTTTAGCTCTAACCACAAGTTAAGAGTGTTCACTAAGGTGGGATGCTAATCTAAATCTCATGCCATAGAATGACATCTAGTATAGGACACATTTTATACTCTTTATGCTATCTAAACTACTTTCTAAAATCTCACAAAGTATTACTAGAAGTAAAGAAACTTTGATAAAACAAAAGTAGAACTTGTAGGTAAAACTTGGGATGGGTATAAATCAAAAAGCGTGTAACCAAAGCATGCTTAAGGCATTTTTCTTAGGTTATCTTTCTTGCAAGGGTAAGCTTGAATTGTTAATGATGGTTTTTATTGGTTGGTGTAGTGGTTGAAATTCTCCTCGTCTTCTTCGGGGTAGAACTCCTCCTCTTCGTAGACTTGGTCGGTACTATCGTCTATAAATACATACGGAAAACACAATCACCCAACAATACTTAACTAGTCTATTTAGTACACTAATGCACACACTTGATGATCTAGCATCATCACAATCACCACAAGATTTAATAAACTAGTTTCATTTATTTTATTTGAGAAAAGTAATTTCTACTCATTGAAATTAATTAAAATTTAATATTCTCCAATTAAAATATGGGATCATGTGGACACATGTCATCACCACATATTCTAATACTTGGGAATGTGATTTAAGGTGTTGGTCACATTTGATAAAGTTTAAGTTTATTATTTAAATGATTTAAAGTGACTAGAAATGCCTATATAGCATTATTTTGGTACTAGTCCAAAGTGACTGCATGAAAACCTAAATATTATTACATATCTAGATAGATATTATCATATGTGATTTTTGAGAGTTGGAATCAACTCAAAAGCTATTATGGTTGATTTTTGAAAAATGTGTGAATGTAGAAAAGTCTCTGTGTTGTTATTTTTGCTATATGTGATCTCTAACTCCAATTGATTTAAATCGAATGGGCTTGGATAGAGATTTTAATTATCTTTCTAAAAAAATTGAATCATTCATTTTGGTTAAGTGAATCTTTCTGAATTGATTTTCAAACTAGTGGACTGGATCTAGTTTAAATATAAATAGAAAAATATCTATTTGAATTCGTGGGCTAGCGTGGGAAACTAAACGGGCCAACCCAGTGGCGCTCCGCGGCGCAGAGGGCAACTGACAAGGGGGTACCGCATGTCAGTGGCACATAAAACCCGAAACAATATGAGGAATTCTGGGCGCTACGATTAGACGGTGGATCAACTGTCGTGGTTCATCATCGACGACGAACAGGTCGCCGGCAAGAATGAACCCTAGCGGCTCGGTGGGGGTCGATTGGGGGCTTACCAGGGCTCCATCTAACATGGCGACGGGGGCAATCGAGCTGGTGGACGACATCAGTCTCAGGCATGGTCGCAACGGCTCCTGGGGTGGTCGCAATCAACATGGCCCTTCTCCTCCAGTGGCGGCCAGCTTCGGGGAAATTCCGGCCAACGGTTGCTCACCTTTTTCCGAGGAGAAGTGGGGAGGACTCAGTGTTGAGAGGGGAGGTGAGTGGTGTGCAGAATTTGGACGGAGGAGGCCTCCTTTTATAGGCTCGACAGTGAGGCAGTGCGGTATGGGCGTGGCTCGTCGAAGACGACTATACCGGCAGCTATGGTCGGGGCTGAGCTAGGCGGTCGATGCACTGTCTGCTGGCGATCAGATACGGCGTAATGGCGTGGCTAGGGGCGGTGGCAAATGGTTGGGAGCGAACACGCTCTGGGCGGAGGCAATGAGTGTTCAAAATGGGCATGTTCGGGTGGTTGTTGGAGTCATGGCGGAGCGACGCGTGCGGGCTGTGGTCGAGGGGTGGCGTGTGCTGCCTTGTCAGGCGCGGTGCACTAGCACGGTCAATGCATGGTGCAGAGGCGGAGAGTGCGTGTGGTCTGCGGTGGTCCAAGGCTTGGCATTGCTCGGGGAAGGGACAAGGGGCAGCAGTGTGATCACGCCTACCTCCTAGGCACGGCGGAAGGGGGCTGGGTGGTCTCCTTTGGCTTGGGAATGGTTGGCCGACGACGACCATTCTTGGGAGGTGCGGTACTAGTGCTACGGTGAAGGAGGGGTGTTGTCTAGGCTTGGGTTAGGCTAAGAGGGGACAGAGGAGAGATGAGAGGGTCACAAGAGGGACAAGGCTTTGATTAGCAACAGTATTAGTTAGGCAGTTTGTTTGATGATCACAAGGTGTTCGACACAATGGCCACAAGAATTTTAGTTTTGAATTTTGAAAAGATTTTTGGTGGGTGTGTTAGTCATAAGCTTGATCATATGTGGTTGCTTGGGATTGTCAAGGTGAACTCATTTGAGTGGTTTTTGAAAAAGTAGGATCTATGCATATGCAATGGATTCAATTTTCCAATGCCATTTAAAATTAGTGTTTAAATGTTTTTCTAAAATTTCAAAGTGGGCCTTGGTAGATATTTACTTGTACTAGCAAGGGGTGAAAAGAGTTGAGAATGTTTCTGTTTGAATTTGACTTCTAGGAACACCTAAAGTGGCCTAGTGGATTAAAATGGTCAAAATGACCATTTGGTCTTTTTATTCTTATTTGATGTCTTTTTCTTTGGATTTTGTTTTTAAATGATCTAGATGATGTGGCATTCACCTTTGAATCATTTTACAACCATCGGAACAATCAAACATGGCATTTCCAAACAATTCTATATTAATGCAACACACATATGCATTCTTAATTACTTTAATGATAAAAAGTTTTTGTTAACCCTAAATTGGGTGATTTGGATCTTGATAACCTTGATTAAAGATTTGGGATGTTACAACCTCATAGATTCACTTGATTGCAACCGGGACACTAACTCGATAAACAAATTGATTTTTGCCTAGGCACCCAAACTAGCATTGGGAATCATCAAAATGACCACTCTGCCGACCGCATTCTCCACAACAAGTCTCCCCGAGCTCCCGAGTTGTGCGAACTGATTCCTCCAATCGGCCTATCAATGTACGCATCGATCCACTCGAAATGCTCGAAATACCCACATTTCTTTAGGATCTGAAAACAGCAACATGAGCCCTAAATCCCCAATTTTGAGGGATTAACAAGAAAATAGATAGAAACTAGAACAATTTGGTACGAATGGGATCCCAAAGTGAAGCTAGACATCACTCGCCAGCCGGAGAAGGGTTGACTTTGTTGGAGAATAAGAATAATGGGGTGCGAGAAAAGAAAGGGGAGCCAATAGCACATGCACGGGCGTGGGGCTGGCTCGAGCTCCCATCTTGCAACGCTAACCTAGGTAATTTGTGGGTCTAGCTCTCATGTTGATAAGATGTGGGTCCCACACTGATATGGATAAGTGGAGAGAGGTGTACACTATGGGACCCTTACCAACGTGGCCCCACTCGTCAACACTCAACGGTAAGGCCGACAGACAAACTCTGTGAGATTTTCGGACAATAGGTTGGGAAAAAGTGAGGAAAAGTTTAGCGGTTGGGCAAAAGTGAGTACAACTAAGGAACCAAGGGCACAAAAAAAGAAATCCCATATATATATATATATGCTTTTTATAAGACATTTTTGTAGCAATATTTTTGTACCGAGAGGCTAACGTCGCTAACCCACCAAACAAGAGTTATCACTCACACATAACAAATTATCCAACATACTTGTAGAGAGAGGCTACCATCACGGACCTAGCAGGAAGACCATGCACGGATATATCACTTAACACTGGCAAGGTTAAAACAACCGACGCAGTCGGAAAAAGGTTCGAAATATAAATTCCAGCATCAACACGTTTCTTTGAACAAAGAGGCTAACATCTGGGACCTAGCCGTCAGGCCCGAAATAGCTAATGCATCTAGCAATATTTCCAAGTTCACCGAGAGGCGCGAGCAAAAATAAGAAGTACATCATGCACACGTTTTTCCTAATGAGAAGCTGATATATGGGACCCATCATCCATACACTACACGGCTAATGCATCAAGCAATGTTGCCAAGGTCAAAAAAGTGAATGCGGTAGAAAAAAGTCCATCATGCACATGTTTCTTTTAAAGAGAGACTGACATGTGGGACCTAGCAGCGAGACCAAACGGCTAATACGGTGAGCAAAGTTATCAAGACTTAAGCAGGGAGACGGGAGCAGAACAAGGAATCCCATCATGCACCTGTTTCTCCTAATGAGAGGCTAAAATTTGGGACCTAGTAACCTGAGTAAATGGTTGATGCATCGAGCAAACATTATCAAGTCCAAAATAGGGAGGTCGGTTGAAAAAATAAATTCCAACATAGACACGTTTCTTTTAGAAAGAGGATTACCTTTGGGACCCAACAACCTAACTAAACGATTGCTGCATCGAGCAACGTTATCAAGTCGAAAATAGGGAGACGTGAGCGAAGAAAAATACGAACATACACACATTTCTTCTGATGATTGGCTAACATTTGGGACCCAACATCCTTACTAAACGGCTAATGCATCGAGTATCATGTGGGCCCCCCGGATTAATACTCCTAGAATCTCTGTTATGCATACACCACGATCCCATGATCAATTCATCATGGCACATAACTGACAAGTATCAAAGTAAACATCCATTACTTAAGTGGATACAAGTCATACCTCAATCGCCATCAGGGCTACATTAGTCAGTGGAACTTCATAAAGCGTAGATCCCGAGCCATGCCTTAACCTATATGCAGCTGACTAGGACAATATCCTAGGTTCTTTTATAAACAAGTTTCTCTTGTAGATATAGCATCTACATAACCTTATTGAAAACTTTTATAAAACATTTTGGAACCCTTTTTGAAAAGTTTTGGAAATCACTAGGATTGGGTCACCCTACCTTTCTTCCTTCCCCTCATCTCATGACAAAACTCCTTTCATTCCTTTCCGACCATCCCATGGTCAAATCATTTTCAAAGCCTTTACTTTTCCAATGTCCTTTTTGAAATCAAAACTAGCACTTCTCTATAGTAGTTTGTCCAACCCATCCATAACCGCGGACACGGCTATTATAATAGATTTATGCTATGCAAATGTTGTACACTTTACCCACACCATCCGAGTACCCTGCCCTGATCACCTACGGATGGTAGGTCGAGTAACTGGTCAAGACCTTTGGAATGCCCACTCCAGTACAAGCTCCTACCCTATGAGTCGTTCCCCTCAACACCGGGACGTCGGGTACCGTGGACCAACCGGAGCGCCTTTGTACGCTTTTAATGAGAGGCTCCTAGTATCGCATGGAGTCCCGTAGACCCTTTGTTCCTTATCTTGGGTGTTGAGGTACATTATTGGGTCCCAGGGAAGGTCCAACCACCAGAGATCGAAATCTCCTGTAGGAGTTGTGAGACAACTTATACCAGATCAGCTAAACTTCCAGCCCAGCCCCTTCCCATATCGGAGTGATGTGGTCGCACGGGTTAAGTTATTATAGCTAAAGCTGCAAAGAACCGGGTGCGTTTATTGAAAATATTTTTCCTCCTCTTTCCTTTGTAAAACAAAAACCATTTTCTTTTCTCCAACTTCTCTTGGTAGGTCAAACCTCAAAAGGGATATGGTATTATACACCATCTAACATACTAGGGACAAGTAGGTGTCACCAAGGGGGTTGTACTTAGTAGTACACATGTGTAATGGTTTGGAGGATCCAAGCCACTACGAGATATAGATCATTATATAATAAAACAATGCAGTTTCCTTAAAAAGTTGGTAAAACATGCATAAGTAAAATAGTAGGACAAGGCTTATGAACAAGAAGGTGGATTTCCTATGATCAACATTCTGGCAATATATGTCCCTAGACTTCTTCTTAGAAAACCATAATAACCAAAAATAACCACTTCTTCTGGTCTCCGATATAATCACAACTATCGTCGTCGACGAGCATACATGCAATCAAGCAATACCACAATCAATATAAGACAATCAAGTAGCAAAGGAATACAACATACAAACATGTAATACACCACTAGCTTCAGTAGGTTTGGTTAATTTGGGATTATAGCAAGTGGAATTACTTTAATTGTGTTAGTGGAATTGCTTTTATGATTAGTAGTCCAGAACTACTTCAATAAGGGGTTTTAATAAGGCCTTGTTCAGTTTGATATCAATGTGAAAAAATGTATCATCGGATAGTTTTGATAAAACAAGGCTACCAAAAGTGGTTTCATTATTTTATGACATAATTATTTAGTTATTGTATTTCTAGTGAAATAAACCCTAGTTTTAGGGGATAATTCACCAGAAAATATCTGTAAGTCCAAAACTCATTTACTTGGATAGTTCAGGAGTATTTTGAGTTATAGTTCACTAAGAGTTGGAATCACTTCGAAATCATTACCAGAATGCCCTTAGGAAAATCCCGAATTTAGTTCTGTTATCTATTTATATTTTTGACTAGATTAAAAATACATAAGATTTTCATGAGAATCCAAGGACACATGTTAGGTATTTGCAATAATTTTATGTAGAAATTGGATTTACTATTTTTGGAGTTTTAAAACTCCTATAGTGAATTTTCTACTAAAACAACCCTAGATAGAGAAATTTAATTCACCAAAAATCAACAGATGCTCAAAAACTCGTGGGCACCTAGGTTTTGATAGGTATTGGTATATCTCATCAATGAGAGTTGGAATTAGGTCCAAAAAAATTATAGTTTAGCCTAGAGAAATTTCTAAGTCAAAAATGAATTGTTTTTGGTATTTATATTACAGGAACAATATAGTTCCACTTGGCATGAGACCAAGGCAGATAGATAGGTATCTTTAATGTTTACCACCAAAAGTTTGGAGTATCCCATTTGGATATGTGGAACTCCTTGTGGAATTATTAACTGAAAAAGACACTATTTGTTGGTTTAAAATCCAGAAAAGTAGAAATATTATTTTGGGCAAGGTACCCATTCTGCATGTTGGATAAAAAGTATACATACTCAAAGGAAATTTGATTTGGCAAAAACTAGGTGTCTTCCATTTTTCCTTGTATTTATTTCTAGTAGCCATTCAACAGATCTGGAACAAAAGAAAAATGATTTTGTAAAAAAAGTAAAAAGGGGCCAGATCTGACCGAGATGGGCCTGACAGCGCCGAATCGGCCCACTAGGCGAGGCTAGGCGCCGCAAGAAGGTTTTAAAAGGTATGAAGGCAGGGACCACTCATCTGGGACATAGGGCGGCGAAGAGGTATCACGCATCCTGCATCACACGATTTGAGTGGATCCAACGGCGGAGGATCGTCGTCTTCCTCCCGATGATCCCAACGGCATGGAAACCCTAGCAGGATATTGAGCGGGCGGAAGGCTCACCTAGAGGTTCGTCAATGGCGGAGGAGGCGTGGATGTGATGCGGTATTGAATGATGACTTCGATGATGGTCAATAGGGATGGATTTGGTGACGGGGAGGTACTCGCGTAACCGCACCTGTGGGTGCTCTCGGAAGCGCGTTAGAGCGGCTCTTTGGGTGTCTGCATGACCAAGACAATGGGAGGGTTAGCTAGGGCTTGCAGTGGTGCTCATGCTAGAATGAAAACGAGAGGGAAATATGCAGTATGGAGAGTACTTTGTCTCCTTCTTCCTTGAAGTTGCCTGAGCTCGAAGCTCCCTGTCTAGGGTGAAGGAGAGCAGAAGAAAGGGCTGGAGCACCAGGGATGGCTCTGAGGGTTGTGGGGTGGAAATGAGGGTGGTGTGGAGGCTGGGATTATCCTCTGTCCCTTTTAACCAAGGAGGGGAAAGTTCATGGTGGACCTAGTCCATTTTGGACAAGAAAAGGGGAGGAGGCAAGGAGGGGCAGTGAGCATCGTGCCAAGGGGTCAAGGAGGGCTGAGTGATGGCAGGAGATGGCTTGCATAGCAAGGTTGCTTGGCACACATGTGCTTCAACCTAAAAAGTAAATGGAGGGGAAGGAGGGTACTAGGGTGGCTAGAGTTGTAGCCAGCACTCGGAGTAGGTGTGTGTCTGAGCTATGATCTAGACCAGAGGGTGTAGGAGTGATAAAAATTCTTGTGGCATTGAAACCATAAGGTTTGGATTTTTCTCCATGT
Source organism: Avena eriantha (assembly GCA_910589775.1). NCBI lineage: Eukaryota > Viridiplantae > Streptophyta > Magnoliopsida > Poales > Poaceae > Avena > Avena eriantha. Next base: position 22,930,274 of record OU342740.1, read on the forward strand.
ATTACTCTTTCTCTCTCACCACAACCAAGCAATAAGGGACAAGAGGTAGGGACTGTCTACTATAGTGCTATAGTGGTTTTCGACCAGAAGATGAGGTGTAGTGTTGTGGTGGTTAACTATGGGGGTTGGTAGGGTTTTGATTTAGTTTTAGATCATAGTGGTTTAATATTTAGGGATTTCTATTTTCGTGCCCTCAGTTCATTAGTTGTACTCAGTTTTCCCCATCCACTTAGTTTTTTCTCACTTTTGCCCATCTCATTGTACGAAACTCTCACATGGTTTGAAACTCGTCGTCTGTCAGCCTTGACGTTACGTGCTGACAAGTGGGGCCGTGTTCAGTCAGGTCCCGTAGTGGACCCTCGCCGTTACATGCTGACGAGTAGGGCCACGTTCTGTCAGGTCCCGTAGTGTACCCTTGCCGTTACATGCTGACAAGTGGGGCCCCGTTTAGTCGATTCCCGTAGTGGACACCTCCCTCAACTTATCCAGATCAGCATCGGACCCATAGCTTATCCATGTGAGCGCCGGACCCACAACTTATCCATGTGAGCGCCGGACCCACAGCTTACCCAGGTTGGCGTTGCAAGATGGGACCCCGAGCCAGCCCCACGACCGTGTCATTGCTTCATTTCCATATAGTGAAATATAATGCATATATGAAAATTAAAAACCTTTGAACTCCTTTAAATCGCACTTAGGACATGATTGTTGTGCTAATAAAATCCTGATAATTTATCATTTCCATGGAGTGAAATATAATGCATAAACTTGCGTATACAAAAATTATACACCTTTGAACTCTTTGAAATCACACTTAATACGTGATAATGTCGTGCTAAGAAAATCTTGAGAGATTATCATTTTCATAGAGTGGAATGTAATGCACAAACTTGCATATGCGAAAATTATAAACCTTTGAACACTTTTAAATCACACTTAATATGTGATAATGATGTGCTAACAAAATTTTGAGAGATTATTATGTTCTCCCACCATTTTCATAGAGTGGAATGTAATGCATAAACTTGCATATACGCAGTTTATACACCTTTGAACTCTTTGAAATCACACTTAATACGTGATAATTTTGTGCTAAGAAAATCTTGATAGATTATCACTTCCATGGAGTGAAATATAATGCATAAACTTGCATATACAAAAATTATACACCTTTGAACTCTTTGAAATCGCACTTAATATGTGATACTGTTGTGCTAAGAAACTCTTGATAGATTACCATTTCCATGGAGTGAAATATAATGCATAAAATTGCGTATACAAAAATTATACACCTTTGAACTCTCTGAAATCACACTTAATACGTGATAATGTTGTGCTAAGAAAATCTTGAGCGATTACCATTTCCATGGAGTGAAATATAATGCATAAACTTGTGTATACAAAAATTATACACCTTTGAAATCTTTGAAATCACACTTAATACGTCAGAATTTCATGCTAAGAAAATCTCGAGAGATTATCATTTTCATATAGTGGAATGTAATGCATAAATTGGCATATACGAAAATTTTACACCTTTGGACTCTTTGAAATCGCACTCAGGTCATGATAATGTTGTGCTAATAAAATCCTGATCATTTATCATTTCCATGGAGTGGAATGTAATGCATAAACTTGCGTATACTAAAATTATACACATTTGAACTCTTTGAAATCGCAATTAATATGTGATAATATTGTGCTAAGAAAATCTTGAGAGATTATCATTTTCATAGAGTGGAATGTAATGCACAAATTATACACCTTCGAACATGTTCTCTTCAAATTATATTCAAGTTCATTTGTTTATGGAGTTAAAGTATCGGTGGCATACTCGTTATTTTGCATGGATAGAGGGGTGCCCCCCGACAGATATAGAGGTTATCTTTTCCGCTAGATAACAGAGGATCAATGGTTGGTGGGCATGATCCGTGTGACAACTATCTCGACCAACTAGAGCATAGCAGCGAAGATGAGCACAGGTGCGAGAGATGGATACAAAGAGAGGGGAAAACTGAGTAGCACTTAAGAACCAAAGGCAAAACTGAGTAGAACTTAAAAACCAAGGGCAAGACTGACAAAGGGATTCAAATAGAAAATAGAAAAAGATTTTAACAATGGAAAATGCGTCTTTTATACAATAAAATACATCTTGGCATACATCAAACTATTTGCAATTCAAATATACACCAGTTTGACAATTATTGCCTCATTCGGACAAACTATGTTTTGGGGAGGGATGTTTTGGGAAGAGGCTTGAGTAGAAAGCCATGCACCTTCATAGATAGTAGGTGATTTGAGAAGTGGTGATTTAGGTTAAATCTTGGTTTATATACATTTCTTATGGTGGTAGGTCACATAATAAGACTCCCTAGGTAGATGCCACTATGTTTTGCTATTTTTGAATTTGCTGCGCATAAAATGACTCAATTAGCTATCTAAAACCTATTCATTGACTCTCTGTTGAACAGCCACCACAAGGTAAAACTGATTATATTACACACGATAGTGTTAATACTGGAGGAAAAAACTGAGTACAACCAAACTGCCAGTGTTACACTCGAGGGTAAAACTAAGTACAACTGAGTCACCAAGGTTAGACACGAGGGAAAAACGTGACTCAGGGTACGCGTGTGCGGTGCACGGGGCGGTAGCGGACACGTGTGGCCGTGCACGGTGCAGTAGCGTACGCAGTTACATGGTGCACAGTAGTTCAACGGAACGCCGCTTCCCTTCTCCTTTAATAGAGGCCTCCCCACTCTCACTCATCACTCACTCGCTCACTCAACCGTCTCCACTGTCCCATCACCTTCTACAAACCCCCAAGAAAACCCCGACCACACCGGCGATGGAGAAGAACGCCACGGTGGCCATCGACGCCTCCAAGGCCACCAGCGCGAAGGCCCTTGTCCCCGTACAGGCCCCCGTCCCCATCCCCGCATCCGCCGTAGCCGCCGGCGAGGAGGCCCCGCCGGTCTCGGGCAGATCCCGCTCGGCTGGGACCCCTACGAGGAGGTTGTTTACATAAAGCCGGAGAACCCCTACGACACCAGCATCGCCGACGCATGGTCGGAGGTAACCAGGGTTTTCTCCCCTTACCTTGTTCTTCCCCCGTTCCCATCATTGGATGCTAGATCGTATGTTATTAGGGCTCGGTTGTCCATATTTTTACAGTAGCTAATCCTCTTGTGTTAGATCTCGTATTTTGATGAATCCCCTATTCGTTTTTGAACCCCCCTGTTTGTAGTTGGGATTAGTATTTGGTTTGGTTTGAGATTTGTGGAATAATCAGGAGATCTCAATCGGTTAATTTATGCAAATAATCAATCCCGATAATCAAAGTATTTCAATCGTGTCCTTATTGCACTCTACTCTTTTCCCAATAGGAGGATAGCAGCAACGTCCGCAGCGTCGACGAGTCCAAGGACACCAAGACTCGTCATGTGCTAAGGAGGCTGAAGTCTAGCCATTACAACAACTTCTTCACAGGCGATGTGTACAGGTGCCCCTTCTGCCCCACCAGGAGGCTCCGCACCATGGACTTCAACTCCCTCATGAAGCATGCCGAGGACGTGAGGACCTGCGACAAGTCCGTGAACGTCCACGGCTTCATAGCCAAGCACCAGGCGCTCGGTCTTCACCTCTGCAACCTCCAGAAGGTGGCTATCGAGGAGGGTCGCATGCCCCTGATTAATCCCAAGGCTCCCAAGGTCAAGGGACTAGGCAGCAAGAAGTGGCGGAGGCGCTAGAGGGAGGAGGCAGAGGCCCTCCTGGCGGAGGCCATCAAGGGCCACTGATCTGCTACTGCTGCTGTAAAGCATCTTCTTTTGTCTTATCTATGTTGAACTTGTCTACTACTTCTAATTGTCGAACCTCGTTATATTAGTTGCTTTATTTATCTATGCTCTATTTACTGAATTTATTTATGGTGCTGGTTAGTTTTGCTGCTCTAGATTTACTACCATATTGGGGAAAATGAGGGCAAAAGGAACAATGAATGAAGAGAGAAGCTTCTCTAGATTTGCTACCTTTTTGGCAAAAACAAAACACACCTGTTAGCGAGAGAGAGAGGGGAAAATGCGCTCTTAAAAAGGCCAATCATAAAAATAACAAAAAATAAAACTTCCAATTTAGGCGACAGGGCGCATGTAACCACCAAACGAGCCCCACATGGTCCCACACCACGTCCCCCATAATCAGGAAGATATGGATGGCTGGTCTGCTATGTATCCTGGCCCCACCTGTCAGCATGTAATAGTCGAGGCGACGTAACGTAACGCTCAATGCACGAACCGCCCCAACATGATCGCTCTGGTCAGCATGTAACAGTCAAGCCTTTGACCTGACGACATCCTCCCGTCCGAGCGCATGTGAGGGTTTCAGAATGGAGGGAGGGCAAAAGTGAGGAAAAACTAAGCGACTGGGGAAAACTAAGTACAACTAACGAACCAGGGGAACAAAAATAGAAATCCCTAATATTTAAATCTACCATACTTGATGTCCATTAGGGGAACTTCCATATTCTAGATCTTGTCAAGAGGGAACAATGATGTTGATAGATATATGAGATCAAGATACACTTCCAAGAATTACTTGGGATTTATTTGAATATTCTAGATCCTTTTTATATTAATTCTCCAAAAGGTGCTGAAGGTGTTCTATTGATTTGATTTGAGATTTTTGAGTTGGGCAAGGAGGGTTTTTGGTTTTATATGGTCCCAAATATGACTTCACACATGCATAATTTTCCCATTATTTATTGGAGAGTAAAACTATTTAAAACATTTATTATTCAATTTCTGCCATTTAAGAAAATAGGGAAAAAGAATTATTAGCACTCTTAAAAAATATTTATTTTTTAAGTGGTAAGATAGGTTATGATACATAGGCCTCAAATGAGACTAAATTTGGAGGTGTGATTTGGAGAAATAGAAACTTTCCTTTATAGGGGGATTTTTGGAGTTTTTGTCAAATAAAGGAATTAAATGGTTTTGGGGCCAATTTAATTATGGATGACCTTTTATAAATTTATATCCCCATGGTAAATGATTTCCACCATATGTATCCACCATGTGATACCTTGGGTTTTGAGAATTTGACTTGATTTGGGTAGAAGCAAAGGAAAAGAGAATCCTAGGCATTGTTAATTTTATCCCTTCAAAACCTTATTGGATCTTGGAGCTCACAGCTCCCAGTGGGTCATGGACTATATGGATAGATAGAGCAAGTTATATAGATCACCAAGGTATATAAGGTTGAGGTTTATTAGGATTGAGATTTCCTAGGATTGATGCCAATCTTTGAATAAATTAAGGGTGCCATAGCAGATTATCAAGTAGCCTTCAAAACCATTTGGGTTTTAGAAGCACAACGATCCAATTGAAACAAGTGAAGTAGGTATGGATAGAATTTTATAAGTATAGGAAAATCATGCAAGGATTTGGTACAAGGAAGATAGTATAGAGAAGTGAGCTTCTGCCAAAGTAGGCTAGTTGATAAGATTTGCAGAAATTATTATTTTCTTGCCTACAAAACCATCAAGAACAAGTGGATTGGAGGATGATATAGCCAAGGTAAGAAGTGTTCCTTGGTATTCCTTATGATGGTCTACAAGATCATTCAAGTGCATTACCAAAAACGCAGAAGGATTCGAAATGAGGGAGATGCAAAGATGGCATCTTAATAACATTTCCAGACTTAGTCATATTTTGGAAGATTTAGGGTTTTTAACTAGAATGTAAGAGAGAATATTTCCATTGGGTGAAAGGAACCAAAGTGTTGGCACTTGTTTTAGGCTCGTAACTAATCAAGACAAATGGGGTGAGACACTTGGAAAAGTCCACTTGGAGGATTATTAATCATCATCAAAGAGGCATCGTATCAAGTCAAGGAATTATCAGGCTTATTTGCCGATTATGCTAGTGTTCAGAGAAGACTCGGAGACTGATATATGGAGGCTTTACCTATGAGTCCTTTAACATGACCTCAAATGAAAAAGCGCCAAACACGAAAGTTGTGCGTCTCGTTGAAACAAGTAACTTTGGTGTTTGAATCATCTCGATCCGAGTTAGTATGCAAAATTGAGAGCCACAATACTGAAAGAGGCCGAATTAGCACAGACGGGAGAGGGGGTCGCCCGACCACAGACCATATCTCAGCTTAGGCGAGAGCAATGGACCCGGACGACTCAAAAAACTTTCCAATTTGGTCAATCTTCTTACCACTTAATTTAAGTTGTCAACATTAACTCGGATGGAAAAGTGCAAAACATAAAAGTTCTTCGTTTTTGCAAGATGAACAACTTTGCTTCTGGAGCCAACTTCTTTTGAGCAAGTATGTGTCCTCCAGATTCAAGATACGGCCTAATTGGGTTAAATCTGTTCGGTATAAATCCGAGTTTGATATGAAAATAAGGGAAAAGTCCATCAAGATCAGATCATATGAAAAAGTGGCCAACGTCAACGTCATTCGTTGTTTCGAGACACACAACTTTGTTTTTTTACGACATTTTGATCCAAGCTTGTTTACTATCTCAAAAGTGGTCCGTAAGGTACTGACAAGTTTTTGACCGAACAGTTATGCAAATTTCGGGTTTGCTTGTTCGAGTTGGACCCCAACTAGGATTTTGGACGTGAATCCAACCTTCTTTATTGCACGGAAAGTCCAGCCGCTCCTTATATGCACGAGGGGTGATGGCCGATTGAACCAACACCAATCGAAGAAACACATCTACTACTTTTTCATGTTCATCTACTTTTATCCCTCTCCCTTGTATCTTTCTTCTCGTTCTTCTACAGTTCTTCAAGATTGGAGGCCGCGAATCCACGAGGCTGTAGGGGCGGTCAGGCCGACCTAGAGCAGCCCATAGCCGCCGCGCCACCCTGACGGGGTCCCTCCCGGGCGAGCGGGGTTTCAGGTCTTCAAAAGCGCCGCCAGACTGTCTTGCGTACCGCGCTTCTGGCGAGCCTCTCGTGGCGCGTGCTGCCGCGCATCACGCTCGGCGCCGAGGGTACATGGTGATGTGTTCGTGTGCGAACATAAAGCATCATCAAGTGAATGACGTTGAAGTGTAAATTGGGTAGAAATGGTCCATGCTTATATTTGGTCTTCATTGACTTGGAAACTTCTAGAAATAATTAGTTTTGAAAACTAATCTAGTTAAGGGTTTATATTGTCACCTTAGTGACTAGAGATTAGAACCAACTTTGGAAGATTTCTTAGGGTTTGTAATCTTACTTTAGCTTGATCCTAGAGGGTGATCTCCTAGGGTATCTCATACTACTTCCTAGTAAACAAGTCTAACAACAGATCAAGGAAATTTATTAGACAGCAGATCAAGACAATTCATATTCCAAGCAATCCAAACTACTACTAGGGTTACCATCAAGCCTAGATTGAGGTAAGGGGTATGTTGAAAGGTTGGAGTTTGAATAAGGTGAGTGTCCTTGGTATTTCTACCAGGAGTAGGATCCAAAAGCTTTATAAAAGGTTTTGGAAAACCTAGGGGTGAGAGTAGTTGAAGGGTCTGTCTGTAAATTATAGGGAGATTATATCATAGAGATCTCCATAGTTTTGTAAATAGGAGCTACTACAATAGTTAGGGTTGCAAAGGCATCTTGGCTCAGGTTTTGAAATTCCATAGCATTTGAGACTATGTAAAATAAGCCAAGACAATTTTGTGAAATAGCTTTTGTCCACGGAGGGTGAGGTAAGGAGTATATCATATGCTATACATTAAGATGCATAAGCACAAGAACCAACAAGAAAACACTGCAACACTTGACAATAATTTTTTTTTGTTCCCCCTGATTATTGCATTCTGGACCACTAATCAAGGTTGCTGAAATTGGGATGTTACAGAGCTTTCCCCCTTAAAAGAATCTCGTCCCGAGATTCGGGAGAGTAGAGTTAGGGGATTTTGAGTCGGGGTTAGTACTATGCGTCTCAAGCGTACTAACATTCGGACTTAGACTTCAGACATGGGTACTGTGTCGGTGGAGTTGAACTTCAATCTTCTTGAATGCACAGAGGGTTGAGCAGGTTCCAGTCCTGATCGTGATGGATGATCTTCTTTTCCTTTCAGACTCGATATCTCGAGGTCCTTGGATGGGCGCACTACATCTAAACGGAAGTTCGCGAAGTATTCATCTGAGGATAGAGGCTTCGGCTTGATGTCTCGTCTATAAGGGTCCACGACGTATCTTCGGAGGCTTATCGTACCTGGTTGAGGACTTAGGGTTGAAATTCCTAAGGTTGTTTCTGGTGGGGGATTTTTCTATGTTGTGAGAAAGACGCAGTCTTTCCCCTTAGGATTGGACTATGTTGGGTCGAAGATAACGCAGTCCTTCCTTCTTGGAGTCGTTGGATGATGTTAGGTGGATATCACAATCTTCTGCCAGGAGTTAGAATCTTCAGATGATGTCCGTGAACTAGGTCCTATGAGGCTCATATAGTATTTTTATTCATAGTTAGCCTATCGGAGTAGTGGAATTAGCGGATCATCCAGGAATGTTAGAGCTGATGGAGTTAGTACTTCTGCTGTACTTCAGGTGGGTCTTCAGCAGAAGTAGCAGAGAGTCTTCGTAAAATCTTCAGTTAGCTTCTCATCTAATAACTCGTGAGTTGATGTTTGGTGAGAAGATGTCGGATCTGGAAATATTTTTGAAGTATCACTCAGTAGACAGTCTTCGGAATTTGAGTGGGGAAAGACGCATTCTTTCCACCTTAGAGCTTCACTAAGGTCCTTCGAGACTGGTGCAGATCTTCCATCTTGTAGTGCTAGCGTGCTGCTAAAGAAGGTTGTATCTCCTTGGGGTCTTGAGTTGAGTTCTTCGGGTGTTGTTCTATTGTGTGAACCTTGTCGGAGTGGTTTCCTAACGAAGCCTTAAGGAGTTAGCTCTGGGCAGGTTAGCGGTTAATGACTCTTCTTGCTAGTCTTCAGATAAGTTGTCTTCACTTGAGTTATTGGCGTCGCTTCTGCTCGATGGAAGAGTAGACTAATTATCTTCATGCATCCTTGTCTTCAAGATTCTTGGAGTATTCCGGCCTGAAGAATCTTCTCGTCGGTTTGGGTAGAGGGGTCGAATAATATAGTTAGTATTTCTCGTGATGGGGATATGCCAAATGGGTATGCCCAGTAGGATGTTTCGACAGGACCAGGTGCCTTGCGAGTGAGACTGTAGGACGGCGACTGGAATGTGACTCAAGCTGAAGCCTGGCGACTGGAAGCTGGAGGCACAAAAGCGTATTTAGGCCTAGTCGGATTAGGTCAAATCCTCTGAGTCCTTAACTGATTCGGTTGTATATCTATGAACCCTAGCGAGCCACCCCCTATATAAGCCTCCCTAGGGTACTCTCTATACTCACGTTCCATCATACAGCCCATCGACTCGCTGCTTAGCCGCCGATCTCACCACCATTGTACTCACTCGATAATACAATCTAGCAGGAGTAGGTATTTACCCTACGAGGGCAAACATGGGTAAACCCATGTGTCTTAGCCCTCATATCTCTCCGCAAATGGCTTCCTGCTCTTGCCCCCAATCCTATAAATCGCTAGCCCTGGTAGCGACTGGCATGGTCATTCTCACGATAGTGGCACCCACCGTGGGGCATGGCCGGTCTGGCCTGAGTTCTACAGCGAGATCCTATTCGCCAATTGATCGTCCGATCGCCTCCGGTTGCATGATCGCCAGTGGTGGGATCCTCCAGATCCTGCCCGGCAGCTACATCCCAGCGTCGCACCCGATCACGCACAGCGCGGTGATGCTAGTCGGCACCATCAACCTGTTTGTCGGCTTCATGGACGCCATCGACCCGGCGGAGACGAAAATCGTCGGCGGGTCGCTGCCACGCTGCGATCTACTCTTGGAAGGCCAGATCTGTTCCACTAGCCACCCACCTCCGAGTATGACTCAGCCACCAGCAACGCGGCCGGGACCGACGCCGCCACGGACGACGCAGCCCACCATGACGATGCCAATTCGGTGACCCCTGCCTCGGTCGCCAGATCCATCACGCGAGTCTCCAACGCTGAGGATTTTGAGAACTTCTCCATCCTCGGGATCTTTGACTCCGACTCTGGGTCGAAGTCCCATGACAACTTCCACGCCAGATCTAATCGCTTCAACACGATCTACATGGCGGGCAGCGGAAGCACACCGCCAGATTCCTTCTCCACACTGATCCCGCCGACTGCGATGGTGACGGAGGAAGAAGAAGCCCTCCTCCGACTTGAGGAGGCAACACGCAAGGAGCAGGCCGAGCGCGAGAAGTTCCGCCTCGAGCGGGCAACAGTGCAGGAGCTGTTGCTCTACCACCAGTGCCACATCAGGAGCCGCCCGAACTCCAACGTTCAGGGCCGCGTCATGAACTTCAATGACGACAATGACCCTACTCGCATGGACGATCGCGAGATCTGCGAGAACATGTCTCCTGGAGGCAGCAATCGTCCACCACCTAGAGCACCGGCTGGGGCTCCACTACCACCCATCGGCCGCACACCTCCTCCCAACCAGCCGTGGATCATCATATCTCCGCAAGCCCGCGACGCTAATAGGATCCCGTTGTACTCCACCCCGATGGACAATGTCATCGCGAGGCAAGCCGCAGTCGGCAATCTCAACATCACAGGAGAAGGCGCACTATAGATCAAGTACGCATAGGCCCTACTCGCCAGGGCCGTCGAGCAGCAAGCCGCGGGAGTCGACCCGCATGGACGGATGTACTCCCGCTCATCTGGAAGCAGGGTGGCCTCGAGGAGCCGCCCGATAGTCATCAACACCCTAAACTACCCACCGCCCGAGCCCCTGCAGCTCCAATCGCAGGCTATGCACCCCGCACTGTCAAGCAACGAGCCGCGACCGGCGAACAACACGGTCGCCGCTAACGGCAAGCCAATCAACGCACGAATGCACATCGTCAACAATTAGGCCTGGCGGGCGCGCCAGCCTAAGGATCTGAGGCACACCCTCACCAACTGCGGCAACCCCGAGCCAAGGGGCTCCCTCAGCCGAGTCATCCCTTAGTGCTTCGGACTGATGATTCGAGGCGAGAAGTATCCCGCCAACTTCAAGGCTCCCAAGGAGATTGAGAAGTACAACCCAATGTACGACCCAGCGGTGTGGCTGGCCACATACCTCATGGCGATGGGAATCGCCGGCCACACCGACCTGCTCACCGCTCGCTACCTTCCCCTAGTGATGGAGGAAGCAACCCAGCAATGGATCAACACCCTTCCCACAGATAGCATCAACTCGTGGGAGGAAATGCGAGACGCCTTCGTCAGGCACTTCGAGGGCTCCTACACCCGCACCACCACCATCGAGGACCTGGAGTGCTGCATCTAGGGACAGCACGAGTCGACCCGCCACTAGGTCCAGCGGTGGAAGGACCTGTGGATTAATGCTTCCGGCATCCACCCGGACATGGCGATCCACTGCTTCAAGAACGCATGCTGGTATAAACCCCTGGTCGCCAAGATCAAGAGGGTCTACCGGACACTCGACAACATCCCCGACCTCCTCGATATCGCCAAGCGCTACGCGGAGGAGAACCTCAACCAAGACTCTGATGACGAAGGGGGGAGAAGACGTCGCACAAACGGTAACGACAACGGGAGACAGCGCGAGATGCCTACAGCAACACTCAACTCACTCGCAAACGCCGCGGTGGCAGGCAAGTCGACTTCGTCACCAGCGCCGGCTATGGGCAGCGCTACCTAAAGAACTTCTGCCGTGACGGAGGAAACTACCGTGATAGCGGAAACTACCACACGAACAACGCGGTGGGGCCAAAATTCGGCCCCGCCACCCTGCTTAACCAGCCCTGTATCTACCACAAGAGGGAGGGGAAGCCCGCCACTCACACCACCGCTGACTGCCACTCTTTGAAGAAGATCGAAAAGGCGAGGCGAGCAAGGGAGGGAAATAATGATGACCCCCCTCGGGACAACGGCAACAATAGCGGTTTCGGACACGCAGTTGGCTCGCTGCACACGTTCACCGGGCTCGGCACCAAGCGCGAGAAGAAAGTGCTCGCCCGCACAGTCGCCGTCAATGCGGTGACCCAAGTCGACATCCCCCGCTTCCTCAACTGGTCTAAGCAGAGCATCACTTGGAGCCGCGAGGACCATGCGCCGCGGATCGATTACCCTTGGCGAGTCGCCCTGGTGGTCAAGGCCAAAGTGGCTGACTACTGGCTCGCCAAGACATTGATGGATCGCGGAAGCTCCATCAACATCCTCTACTTGGACACCTTCAAGAGGCTACAACTCCCGCAATCGATGGTCGAATCGACCCTCACTACCTTCCACGGCATCTTTCCCGGTCGGAAGGCATACCCGATCGGCAAGGTGATGCTGCCAGTCACCTTCGGCACACTAGCCAACTTCCGCACCGAGCGGATCGTCTTCGAGATGGTGAACTTCCGCAGCCCCTACCACTGCGTCCTGGGGCGACAAGCCTTCACCAACTTCATGGTGGCACCGCACTATGCGTACAACATGATGAAGCTCCCAGGGCCACGCGACATCATCACCATCCACAACGACCCCGACATGGCCATGGACTGCGAGGACAAAGGTGCCGAGCTTGCCAACACCGTCATTGCTACGGAAACCAACCACGTGGACAAGCTCGCAAAATATGCGAGCAACATTGACAAGGATGACCCCATGATCCTGAAGAAGCCCACCTCGGAGAATTCCGGGGAGAAGTTTTCGAGGCGACCACACACACTCGCACCGTTGAACTCGTCATGGGCGACTCCAGCCAGATGGTCACCATCGGGACAACCATGAGCCCTCCATAGGAAAGCGCGCTCATTGGGTTCCTACGTGAGAATCGCGACATCTTCGCATGGAAGCCATCTGACATGCCTAGTGTCCCGAGGGAACTTGCTGAGCATAAACTCAATGTTGACCCCAAAGTGCGACCCGTAAAGCAGTCGATGTGGCCCTTCAATGAAGAGCGCCATCGAGCAATCCCCGAAGAAGTGCAGTGTCTACTCGCCGCAGGTTTCATTCATCCAATCAAGTACTCCAAGTGGCTGGCAAATCTATTCCTGGTTCTGAAGAAGAACAACACCTACAGAATGTGCATCGACTACACCAACCTCAATAGCGCCTCCCTGAAGGAGGAGTTTGTCCTACTTCGCATCAATCAGATCATTGACTCGACCGTGGGATTGGAGTCGTTGTGCTTCCTCGACGCATACTCTGGTTACAACCATATCAAGATGGCGGTCGAGGACGAGGAGAAAACGGTGTTCATCATGCCATTTGGTGCCTTCTGCTACACTGCCATGACATTTGGCCTGAAGAATGTCGGCGTGACCTACCAATGGTGCATGCAGGAGTGCCTTGCGAGTCAAATTGGCCGCAACATCCACATCTACATCGACGGCGTGGTGGTAAACTCCACCGGCCAAAGTGACCTGCTCGCCGACCTGGCTGAAACCTTCACGAATCTACATAGGTACAAGATCAAGCTCAACCCAGGAAAATGCACCTTCGGCGTGCCCATTGGAAAGCTCCTAGGATACGTGGTCTCCAAGCGGGGCATCGAGGCAAACCCCACCAAGATCGACACCATTGCGTGACTCGGAAACAAGAGTTCCTCCGCGACGTCCAAAAACTGGCCGGTCGAGTCACGGCCCTCATTCGCTTCATCGCTCAACTCGGTGTGAAGGAAATGCCTCTTTACTGCCTGATGCGCAAGAACCCCATGTTCCAATGGAACGAAGAAGCAGACAACACGCTCAAAAGGCTCAAGGAAGTGCTACTCGCAGCATCACTACTCACCACACCCGTCGACAAGGAGCCAATGCTCGTCTACATTGCGGCCTCCACGCGAGTCGTCAGCGCCGTGATGGTGGTCGAGCGACCGAAGGAAGGCAAGGAGCACCATGTGTAGCGCCCGATCTACTACATCAGCAAAGTCCTGACGGACTCAAGGCAGCACTACCCGCAGTACCAGAAACTAGTATATGCGGTCTTCAGAGCCCAGCGATGGCTCCCGCACTACTTCCAGGAGCACCCTATCATGGTCGTCTCCTCCGTGCCGCCGCAGGACATCATCCGCAATCGCGAGGCGACTGGGCGAGTCGCCAAGTGGGCCGTCGAAATCGGCGTCCACAACATCAAGTACGATCCATGCAAAGCGATCAAGTCGGAAGCCTTGGCTGATTTCCTTGCTGACTGGGAAGAAGCCCAGCAGCCGGAGAAGCTGCCCTATCTCCACTATTGGTCACTCCACTTCGACGGGTCCAATAAAGCGGATGGTGCGGGGGCTGGGATCGTACTCACCTCCCCCAAAGGCGACAAGCTCCGCTACGTGCTGCACCTCGACTTCATGCCTTGCACTAACAATATGGCCGAATATGAGGCCCTCCTTCACGGCATGCAGGCCGCCAAGACGATGAATGTCAATCGCCTACGGTGCTATGGCAACTCCGACCTTGTCGCCGCACAAGTCGCTGGGACCTGCAACGTCGTCTCCCCCACCATGATAGCATACCGCCAAGCGCTGGACCAGCTAGGGGGGCACTTCGCCGGCTACTCCATCGAGTGGATCGACTGGCGAAAGAACAAGGAGGTTGATGCGCTCTCCTGCATCGGATCGGCTCACCAAACGCCATCCGTGGGCGTCTTCCTCGACATCATTCACAAGCCTTCGGTCTCCCCGCCGAAGGAGATTGACATCGGGATACCGCTGCAACCCGAGCCCACCCTGGTCACCATGATTTCGAAGCCCAACGACTAGACCATGTCATACCTCGCCAACCTCGAGCAAAATATCGTACCTTCGAATGAGACGGAGGCACGAATGATAGTGTGTGTCGTGGTGGTGTCACGGCAAATGCCATGGATTGGCTAAAGGAGGGGACAATATGCACTAGAGGAATCCAGGGAGTCATAGTGTGGTGATTCCACACACAGATGCTTTGTATTCAATAGGTTTCCAAGGTTACAAATGCTCCTTGAGCTGTATTGGGGAGAGGAGGAAGAAGGAACTCTCTTACTCTCACCACTAGCTAGCTCTCAGGAACCAAGAATTAACCAAGTAAAGCCCAACCCTTTCTATAGATGCCCTAGCCCTCCTTATATAGGGGTGGCTAGGTCTCCAATTAGGGCATACGTGGTGGCATATTCCAGGGAATATGCCTCTTCCCAAAATAGTAAACTGACCGGGTCACTTTTCCCCTTCGTAAGCCATGTAGAGGCTACGTGAGCCTCTGCGGCGCCAGCGTCATCCGACACAGGCAGCGTCACCCTTGTCGGCCATGCCTCGGTGGTCCTAGCCTCTATCCGCTTCGCTCACGCTCCAGCATACAGTGACCTCCTTTTGACCAGCGAGATACCTTCCTTCTCTTGCAAGCCTGTTATAACCCGGATCATGCCTGGTTCATCGAGCCACACTGGTACCTACATACAAGTTAGATAAATCCTGCCTGCATACGACACAGGTCGGCCGGGACTAAGTTAGGCGGACATCCTCCGGTCTGGGTTACTCCGTGATTCGGCCTGCCTTGAGGTGACTCGGCCAACATTTTCTTTGACCTTGCCGTACCTCGGCTAACTCGGCCTTTATACCCCGGCGTGACCCTACCCGGGGGTATCCCCCCAACATTAGTCCCCGAAACTGGTGCGGTCTTAGAAGCTCCAGCTGCTAAGGCCATGGAAGGTTCAATTTTCCAAACCTTTTGCTCCTTTTTCCGAGTTTTCTCATAGTCCGGATTCCATAGGCTAACTTTCCCTTGGCACATTCCGAGTCTTCACTCGCTGGCCGGGTCATCCTTTGGTTATCCGGGTTATACTTCCTTCTCTCGTACGCTTCCTCACATCCCACGTGGAGGGTAATCATTATTTTGCCTCATTTTAAGGGCATGTGCCAGTTACTGCTGCAGTTAATGTCAGGTGTTAGTGTTGCACACGTCACATCGCGTATGTCTCCTCGTTATCTGTATCACCATGTCGCGTCGTGGGATCCATTGCACCCTATGGCCCTTCATGTGGCTCGCCTCTGATTGGCTGATCCGGATAATACACGGCCACACCGTGTGGCCCTGCCGCAGCGCACGATCCCACTACCCCCGCTGGGTCGTGGTTAAATAGGGGAGGGGCGCGCCCCTTGGTACTTTTCCCCATTCTCGCGCCCCTCTGCCTCTTCTTCTTCTTCTTCTTCTTCTTCCCAGCGACAGCGCCGCCGCCACCGCACCTGCTTAGCAGCGCCGCCGCCGCCCCGTGCCTTTCCGCGCCAGCATCGCCGCCACTCCCGCGCAGCTCAACCGCCACGGGTCCGCGCTAGTCCAAGGCACTGCCCCCACCGCCGATAGGGCCAGTGAGGACAGCGATTTGGACATGTCCGAAGAAGATCTCACCATCCCTAAGGCGGAGATGGAGGAGGAGGCGGAGAATGCCAAACGCAGTGCCTAGGCTGGCTCCTGGGTGTGCCAGGACGACCTAGACTGGTTGTACCGCACCCGGTGCATCCCTGAGGGCGTGGTTGCCCGTCTCGCCGCTGAGGAGCTTGCTCCCTCACCTAATCCGGGTGAGTTCGTAGTGTTTCTCTCCCACTTCCAGCGCAGTTTCGGCCTCCCCATTAGCGATTTCTTCTATGATCGGCTCAACATCTATGAGCTTCAACCGCACCACCTTCTGGCGAACGCCATCACTTCCCTTTCTTCCTTTGCCTCCACCATAGAGGGGTATGTCGGATTGTGGCCCACTAAAGAGCTCTGGATCCGAGATTTTTGTCTTCGCCGGAATGTGATTCCGAATAAGGAGCTTGACCCGGAGGGCAAACATCTTACGCAGTTTGGTGCTGCCTCCATTTGTCCTCGGAAACTATCCTTCTTTCCCTGGGTCACGGGGTTAGATTCCTGCAAGGGCTGGGCCCAAAATTTCTTTTATGTCAAAAATGGCACGAATGAAGATCTGATCCGGCTGCGTCCCTATGCTCTGGGTCCTCCTAATCCGGATCTGTGGGACCGGGTTTCCAAGAAACCCACCGTACTGGCGAATCAAGTCAACAAGCGGTTTAAGGAGCTGAAGGATGCGGGGCTGCGCAACGAGGATGCGATGATCACTTTCGTCCGCAACCGGATTTCCCCTCTCCAGAAACGCACACACAAGCTGTGCCATATGAGCTGGTGTCTTGACCCCAACCGGACTTCCTCATTTGAACTGAGCAACACTGAGATATTCCGCCGGGTCAAGGCCCTCTTCACCACTGACAAAAACTTCTCCGCTGATTGGGAGTGGGGAATTGAACATTTCTGCCGGGACAGGCTTCCTCTGTGGTAATTCTCGTGTTCCAACTTCTTTCTGAGTTATATTCTATGTCAGAGTATGTTGTTTGTTTGATCCCTTTGCATTTTCTTCTTAGTTATTCCTTCAGCAAACCCTCGAGGATGGCACCGAGCCTTCTCTCAAATGGGCAAAAGATCGAGATGCCCCGGATGAGGAGGAGCCGGATCAGGAAATGTTCTTGCCATTCCCCGATGCGACCAAGCGACCCACTGGTAAATTCTCTTCCTTAAGAGATTGGCCTGATGATGAAGATGATTCTGACGTTGAGGTGATGGAAGCATTTGACGATGTCCCCCTTTCTTACGCCTTTCCGGCATCAGCTAACCCGGGTGGGAAGATTCACGAAGATCCTCCTCTCGCCACGGGCGAGCCTGTCCCGGTCACGTCAAAGAAAAGGGGAGCTGCTTCTGCTTCTTCTTCCGGACCTCCTAAGCCAACCAAGAGGCGAAAGAAGTCCGCAGACAAAGCCGCTACCAAGCCTACAACTAAGGCCATAACTCAGAGGGCTCGGAAGCCTAAGGAGCCATTGACCTCGGATGAGTAAGTTACTTTTCTCTCTGTCCAATCCTTTGGTTCACGCTTTTCTTCTGTTGTAACTTATTATTCGTCATTTGATTTGGATAGGCTGCGGTGGAGGTTCCTCAGAGTGGATCCAGCATCGCTTCACCCCTCCGACATAGCCCTTCTCCCCCTCGCGGCGATGATTCACGCCCGTTGAGCCCCATTCAGGAGGGTTCAGCGGCTGCTCCGGGTTCTAGCCCACCTCGTCCAGAGGAGGGCAACCTCGGAGTAGGGGAAGTGGTTCTACCGAGACAGCGTTTGCTCCCAGCTCCTCTTCGGCTCAGCCACAACCAGCCACCACCGAGGTACCTACATCACCCCCGCCAAGACCAACATCAGCGCCAGCAGCCCAAGTGCCAGCAGCACCAACTCCTTCCGCCTCATCCGAGTCTTCCAAGACTCGGTGAGAAGACACAACTAGCACCAAGGTTGTGCCCAAGGGAAAATCTGTTGCACAAACTTCAACTTCTCAGCAGCAGCCTAAGGCCAAGAAAACCTCTGATGCCGCCAGGGCAGCATCTATC
This sequence comes from Avena eriantha, assembly GCA_910589775.1. Classification (NCBI taxonomy): domain Eukaryota; kingdom Viridiplantae; phylum Streptophyta; class Magnoliopsida; order Poales; family Poaceae; genus Avena; species Avena eriantha. The sequence goes on from OU342740.1 coordinate 22,948,670, forward strand.
GAGGCTGGACAGCGCGCGCTCGCGTCCATGCTTCCGAAGAAGACCCCCCGAAGAAGGATGTCTCCCCCATGCCAGCTAGCACGCAACTTGCATTGCACACCAGCCCCGCTGCTGCCCGAATTGAAAGGAGGGAAGCCCATGCCAAGGGTTTGACAGTGCCCCATATGCTTAGCGGAGAGCGCTATCCTCCGGCCTTGATCGAGTTTGTCAATAACTGGAACAAGGCGGAGTTCGTCCATAACGACGATCTCCCGGAGAAATTTGGGCATGTCGAGTTTGCCGCGTAGATGAACACAGTCGCTAAGGCTATCAACCTTGTCGGCCGGATGATGGAGGTACGCTACCTTGTCATTTCTTTAACATGCACTAAATATTAGTGATATAACCATTAGTCCCGAGCCTCCGAGGGAGTACTTTGTTACTCGGGTGGATGCTCCTTACAGAACTAGCGTATCTCCTTAGTAGCTTCGAATATGCACACACCTAGAGCCGGGTTAAGTTCCACTTGGCCCGGATTTCGTACACTTCGAATATGCACACACCTAGAGCCGGGTTAAGTTCCACTTGGCCCGAATCTTGCACACTTCGAATATGCACACACCTAGAGCCGGGTTAAGTTCCACTTGGCCCGGATTTTGTACACTTCGAATATGCACACACCTAGAGCCGGGTTAAGTTCCACTTGGCCCGGATTTTGTACACTTCGAATATGCACACACCTAGATCTGGGTTAAGTTCCACTTGGCCCGGATTTTGTACACTTCGAATATGCACACACCTAGAGCCGAGTTAAGTTCCACTTGGCCCGGATTTTGTACACTTCGAATATGCACACACCTAGAGCCGGGTTAAGTTCCACTTGGCCCGGATTTTGTACACTTCGAATATGCACACACCTAGAGCCAGGTTAAGTTCCACTTGGCCTGGATTTTGTACACTTCGAATATGCACACACCTAGAGCCGGGTTAAGTTCCACTTGGCCCGGATTTTGTACACTTCGAATATGGATATGACTAAGCTATCCTTGCTCATTTTAGGTGACTACCAATCGACGGAGCGCTGAGTTTCAGCGTCTCTTGGACACACATAAGGCACAGCGCTCAAAACATTCTACGCTTCTCGCCGAGTTTGAGAAAAGGGGTAAGTTTTCTCCTTGCCTTTTTCCCACCTTTCTTTGTCTTTTCCCGCCGAACTAATTTGTTATTTGGATTGGGCAGCTGAAGTGGAAGCTGAGAACACCATCATGCGGAAGAACTTGGATCAAATAAAAGGTAAGTCTGTTTTGCTTAGTCTTCTTCTGCGCCCTCTCTCCTTTTCTTCTTGGCTCGGCAGATATTCATACCTCGGCTTTGCCGGGTCAACAAATTGTTTTAGCATCTCTTGAAGATAGTGTGCCCGTGCCTGATATGATGCTGCATTTTCTCGAACAAGCAGGGCAGCATCAGGCCGAACTTAAGAAGAATGATGATGAGCTCGCCCTCCTCCGGACCAAGGATGATAAATTGCCAAGCTCAAGGCAGAAAAGAAAAAGCTCAAGGTGCTCCACAAATCCAAGATGGATCAAGTTGGCCAAGATTTTACTGAAGAGCGAGAACGTCTGAACCTCCAAATTGCCAAAGATCAAGAACTGCTGAAGGAGGCCGACATTAAGCTTGAGTCGGTGAATGTTGAACTTGTGCAACTCCGGAAGAGGCGTGACAACTGCACCAAGGAGCTGACCTGGATCCACAACCATATTTCTCGTAAGTTCCTATTCTTCAGCCGGCATGAATCTCTCTGGGTGAACCTCCTTCACCTATCTTACTTGTCCTATTTTCAGACAAATTTCCAGAGGGCGATGCCATTGCATCCAATGCCGTTACCAAGTTCCGCCAGCAGAGAGGCACTCCATCTAGTCCTGGCTCCATTCCTCTAGACCTAGAGGATCTGATAGTCAGTTTATCCTCCCGAGTTGAAATCATGAAGAACTACGGCAAGGGTCTCCTAGACGCAACAGTCCGAGTCTTCAATGCCCTCTGGCCTGGTGAAGATACTTCGAAGGGGTCCACTGCTCTGATTTCCAAGGTAATGGAGTGCGAGACCCAGCTTGACCTCTGGAGGGAATCCACCGGACGCGCCAGAGCTGAAACCATCCTCCACTACATGCTCACATGGTATGAGAAAATAAATCTGAATCTTCTGGAGCGCATGCGCACCGGTTCGAGGTGGTCCACTGATCCGGATTGGATAGCTCGGCGCAAGGCTTGCCCCCATAGCCTCATTTAGTATGCCCCCATCCATCAATGGAACGAGGGACCAAGCTTTCTCGAAGCTGTTGACGACGAATATGCCGAAGATGGTTCAGGTGAAGAGGATGAGGACGAAGCCTCGGACGTCGAAGAAGATGATGCTGAAGCCGAGGCCGGAGTTCCACCTGCTGGTGCCGAGTTACCTCCTCCTGCTGCTCCTTGATAATAAACACTTTGCAGATTATCAGATCCCCGGTATGCCAGGTGCAAATGTATTAAGCACACTGATCATATTTTGCTACTAAGTTGCTTATGCTAGATTATCTTGGGTGTAGTCCCCGAGTTTCATTTTCTTGTTTCTCCAATTTTCTGGTTCGGCTCGTGTCTACCTTGATTCGGTTTCATGACTTACGAGACTGAGTTTCAAAAATTGACTTAACAATACTTGGAAAACTTTAGGATTAGCTCAAAATAATCAGCATGGTAAAGGTAAAATAAACAAGGGGTTAGTCCGAACAATAAACGTCGGCTCGATTACGTACCTTTCCTTAGTCGTTTTTCGTGTGCTACGCAATTCTAAACTCGTTCTCTTACTTGCCATGAAGCCAATTCTTGTTGGACAGCAGCAAGTCGAAGAGTTGAGTTTTTTGTGCTCACACACTACTAATCCGGCTTTGGTAGAGGCAACTTAAGCCAGCCGACATAAAAATAAATAACTAATGCAAAGGATGAATAATATTACTAAGGCAGTCCCCGAGTTACTGCTCGAGGTGCCAAGATTTCATTGATAAACTCATTTCCGACATACATACCGACATATGAGAGACTCAGATACACACACTTCTTTGTCAAGTGTAGAAAGGACGAAGTAGAGCTACATTCTATGGACGCTTAGATTCCTCGCCGGACCTGTCCGCCTTGTTCTTCTCCTGAGGTTTTGCATCAATGAGATAATAAGAGTCATTGTGCAATGCTTTGCTCACAATGAATGGCCCTTCCCATGGGGGGATAACTTATGCATGCCAGCAGTACGTTGTACTAATCGGAGTACTAGATCACCTTCCCGGAAAACTCGGGGGTTTACTTTCCGGCTATGATAGCATCGGAGATTTTGCTGATATATGGCGGATCTAGACAATGCCAGTTCTCTTGCTTCTTCCAGCATATCAACATCATTTTGCCAAGCTTCTTGCACTTCGGCTTCTATGTATTGGGTGACCCTAGGCGAATCATGCTCGATGTCGGCTGGTAATACAGCTTCTGCCCCATATACCAGAAAGAATGGCGTATAGCCTGTTGATCGATTCAGAGCTGTTCTTAAACTCCACAGTACCGCTGGTAGTTCTTCTATCCAGCACCCCACTAATCTTTGCAACGGCTCAATGAGCTGGGGTTTTATCCCGGATAATACTAACCCGTTGGATCTTTCCACTTGTCCGTTCAATGCGGGGTGGGCTACCGAGGCAACGTCCAGCCGGTTTTTCTTATCTCTGCAGAATCGCGCAAATGCTCCTTCAGCGAAATGTGTGCCATTATCTGTTATGACACTGTGAGGATAACCGTATCTCAAGATGATATCTTTGAGGAATGTCACGGCGGTAGGTCCATCACATTTTCTTATTGTCTTCACTTCAATCCATTTTGTAAACTTATCAACCATGACTAAGATGTGGGTCATGTTCCCTCTCGCTGGTTTAAACAGGCCAACCATATCCAAACACCATACGGCAAATGGTCAGGTAATTGGTATGGTCTTGAGCTCCGACATTGGCATATGTGTCTTGGTTGCATACCTCTGACAACCATTGCATTTTCTTACTAGATCTTCTGCTTGTTCCAAGGCACTTGGCCAATAGAAGCCATGCCGGAAAGCTTTGGCCACCAACGCTCTGGATGAAGCGTGATGCCCACATTCCGCTTCATGTATATTCCGGAGGATGTCAAGCCCTTCTTCCGGGTCAACACATCGTTGGAGGACATTTGTAACACTTCTTTTGTATAGCTCAGAATTGATGATTGTGTATGCCTTTGCCCTCCTCTGAGTTTGCCTTGAGAGCACTTCCTCGCTGGGAAAAGTTCCATCCTTTAGAAATTGAAATATGGGCAGTGCCCAAGATGGTATAGCTCGCACCGGAAACACATCCTCATCAATTTCCATCTGATCCACTGGCATAACCTCAGCCAGATCATGCTGCGCAGTCCCCGGGTCTTGCGAAGTAGTCCCCGGGTTTGCCGAAGTAGTCCCCGGGTTTCGTGAACTACTTCCCACATCAATGTCCATGGGCACAGCTTCTGATTCCGGATTTGCCGGGATATAAATTGACTCAGACTCTGGGGATGGCCTGATAGACGGTTTTATGAGGTGCTCTAGTGCTACCCCTGGCGGGATTGCTTGTCGGGTTGATCCGAGTTTTGACAGTACGTCAGCAGCTTCATTTTCTAGCCGAGGTACGTGGTGAAATTCGCATCCCTCGAAGTATCCTGATATCTTCTGCACATGAAATCTGTACAATGCCATATTTGCATCCCAATGCCCTGAGACTTGCTGGACTACCACATCGGAGTCACCAAAGCACTGGATCCGGCGTATCCCAATTTCTTTTGCCACTTTGAGCCCATGCACAAGTGCTTCATATTCTGCAACATTGTTTGATGCTGCGAAGTGGATCTGTAGCACGTATTTCAGCTGGTCCTTCTTGGGCGAGGTAAGCACAACTCCGGCGCCTAATCCGGTTTTTGTTTTTGACCCGTCAAAGTGCATTCTCCAGTAATTCGGATCTAGCAATGGTGGCTCATATTGCACCTCGGCCCAATCCACAAGAAAGACGGCCATACCCTAAGACTTGATTGCTTCTCTCCTGTCATATTGTGGCACATAAGGGGCTAGCTCAATTGCCCATTTTGCAATCCGGCCACTTGCATCCTTATTGCTCATTATCTCGGATATGGAGGCTTCACATATTACTGATGTCTATGCACTTCTATTCTTGTAGACAGTTGTTGGGCCTCCAAGTGCAGAGGTTTGTAGAACAACAACAAGTTTTCCCTTAAGTGGATCACCCAAGGTTTATCGAACGCAGGGAGGAAGTGGTCAAAGGTATTCCCTCTTAAGCAACCCTGCCATCAAGATACAAGAAGTCTCTTGTGTCCCCAATACACCCAATAGACTTGTCAGGTGAATAGGTGCACTAGTTCGGCGAAGAGATAGTGAAATACAAGTGGTATGGATAATTATAAGTGGTAACGGTGATAGAAAATAGCTTGATGGCGTGGAAGAGACTAAAAGCAAACTGAAATAAAGATGGAAGTAAGCAAACATGTAACAGATCTAGTAGCAAACAAAGTATCAATGCTTAGAAACAAGGCATAGGGATCATACTTTCACTACTGAAAACTCTCATATAAATATTTTCTCTTTATGATACTACTCTTAACTACTCTCCGGTTGAACACTCTAATCATTGGTAGGGCTATAACAACACACCTCAAAGTAAGCCTTTCCCATCTAGAAAACCCCACACTGTCACCTTGAGCACTAGATGAATCCAACAAACACCACAATTTCATAGAAACATCCAACTCCAAATATAACTCATAACAAGTATTTGTAATCTCTAGCCTAAGTGCCACCATGGTGAGCACACTGTCACTTTCACACACATGGGGAGAGGATAGATCTATTAAAGTACTTGAGTAGCAAGGTAGATCTACTTGATTACAAAGCTCATGATCATAATATGATCATGCATAGAGAGAGAGATGAACACATAGCTACCGGTACAACCCTTAGCCTCGAGAGAGAATTACTCCCTCCTCATCATGGGAATCAGCAACGGTGATGGAGATGGTGGTGGAGATCGATGGAGATGGCTCTGGGGGCACTTCCCCGTCCCGACAGGGTGCCGGAACAGAGACTTTCTATCCCCCGAATCTCCCCTTCGGTGGCGGCGGTGCTGCGGAACTTTTCGTGGCTGGAGGCTTGACTCTCTAGGGTTTATGCATCGGGAGGCTTCTTATAGGCGAAGAGGCAAGGTCGGTGGGCGGCCAGCGGGCCCACACCATGCCCTGGTGCGGCCTAGGGGGACCCACGCCATGGGGTGGTGTGGCCACCCTGTGGCCCCTCTCCGACTCTCCTTCTGGCTCCGTGAGTCTTCCGGGAAAATATCAACTTTGGCTTTTGTCCGGTCCAATTCCGAGAATATTGATTTTCTGACTTTCCTGGAACCAAAAACAGCAGAAAACAGGCAACTAGCACTGTGGCACTTGTTAATAGGTTAGTCCAAGAAATCATATGAAAAGTACTCCAAAGTGTGGACAAAACATAAGAAAGTAGATAAAACCAAGCATGGAACATCAAAAATTATAGATACATTTGCAATGTATCAATTACTTTGATGGAGTGCTCTTCGAAATAGTGCTTTAGCTTCTTTGCCGCCATATACACACCATATGCCATCTTCTGATAGTGGGGATAGTTTTGTTTCGAAGCTGATAATACCTCGCTCAGATAATATCCTAGCCTTTGCACTAACTTACCCTCTTCGTCGCGCTCTACCACAATTACTGCACTTACAACTCGGTTGGTTGCGGCTATATAGAGCAACATTGGCTCCTTTGATAGTGGAGAGGCTAACACTAGTGCAGTGGATAACATTTTCTTTAATTGTATAAAGGCTTCATTGGCCTATGGCGTCCAAATGAACTTGTCCGACTTTTTCATTAGTTGATAGAGAGGCAGTGCCTTTTCTCCCAACCGGCATACAAACCGACTTAAGGATGCCAGACAACCAGTGAACTTCTGGACATCATTAAGACACTTCGGCAATTCCATTCGCTCAATGGCCCGGATTTTAGTTGGGTTAACCTCGATACCTCGGCTGGAGACAAGAAATCCAAGTAATTTTCTAGCCGGGACACCGAAGGTACATTTCTTCGGGTTAAGCTTCATTCGGAACCTCCTTAGGTTCGCGAATGTTTGCCCGATATCGTCAAGGAATGTTTCTCTTTCCTTGGTTTTTATAACCACATCATCCACATATACTTGCACATTTCGGCCAATTTGGTCGTGCAAACATTTTTGCATACATCTTTGGTACGTTACCCCTGCATTACATAAACCAAAAGGCATGGTGCGATAGCAATAAGCCCCATACGGGGTGACAAATGCAGTCTTTATTTGATCATTCGGATTCAGAGGTATCTGGTGGAAACCAGAATATGCATCTATGAATGACAACAGTTCACATCCAGCAGTAGAATCTATGACATGATCTATCCTTGGCAGCGGGAATGGATCTTTTGGGCACGCCTTATTCAGGTTCGTGTAATCGATGCACATACGCCAAACCACTGCCACATTCGGATCATCTTTTTTCTTTTCCACCAGCACCGGATTAGATAGCCAATCCAGGTAAAGCACTTCCATGATGAACCCAGCTGCTAGGAGCCGAGCTATCTCATCTCCAATGACCTTTCTCCTATCTTCGGCGAAGCGGTGGAGAGGTTGCTTCACCGGCTTTGCTCCGGGTCTCACATTCAAAGAGTGCTCGGCCAACTCCCTCGGAACGCCTTGCAAGTCCCGTGTGGACCAAGCAAAAATATCCCGATTCTCATGGAGGAAGTTGACGAGCTCGCTTTCCTATTTAGCATTTAACCTGGCACCAATTGTTACAGTGCGTTCTGGGAACATACCATCAACAAGCACTTTCTTGGTATCCTTTGTCGCTTGAAACGAGACACTTCCATGCGGGTTACTCAGTGCCGGCATATACTGAATCGCGGACTGAGCTAATGCTACCACTTCTTGGATCTTTCTTTTCTCTTGCACGATTACGAGTGACTCATCTAGGTTAGACCCGGCTGACGTGCACTCAATGGAACGTCAGAATTCTCCAGCTATGGTTATTACCCCATTTGGCCCAGGCAGCTTCATCTTCAAGTGACTGATGTGAGTACTTGCCATGAATTTGTTCAGGGCAGGCCTACCGAGTAACGCGTGATACACACTTTCTAGGTTCACCACATCAAACTCCAAATTTTCAGTTCGGCAGTTATCTCTTGTGCCGAATAACACATCTACCCGGACTTTGCCAATGGGTTCACAGGAAATGCCTGGCACAATGCCATGGAAAGTTGTCCTTGTAGCCTGGGGCATGTTCTCCGTGATACCCAACTTGCTCATTATATCCACATACATGATATTGATGCTGCTGCCATTGTCAATCAGCACCTTTGAGAACCTCACATTGATGTTTGTCCCAATAAACGTTGGGTCCAGCACTAGCGCATACGAACCAGGGCTGCGCATAAGCTTGGGATGATCTTTGATGCTCCAGGTAATTTCCTGATCCGACCAAGGCATATACCTCATCACAGCCGGCATAACTGCATTCACTTCCATATGTCGGCGCTACAAACTCTTTCTATCTGTTTCCTCTATGGTAAACACACAGTAACTCTGGTGATGCTCTCTGTATTCATTTCTCCCCTCATTGCTGGGATACCTTTGATCTGGCTGATGCTGGTTTTCCACCTGATGCACTGCATCCCTTCTCTCATGGTTTTCATACCTCGGCGGAGGTGGTGGCAACATTAACTGTTGCATGTTTGCTCCAGAGAGCAATTGCTGCCAGGGTAACTCCTGTCGAGGCTGATCGTTCTGAGGCGCCTGAGCGTTCCCCGAACCACTTTGCTCTATCTTTCTCATCCACTCACATTGTCGAGTCGTGTGACCCGCTGGGTTACTCGGATTTGGCGTGTGAAATTTACACGGCTGATCCAGCATTGCCTCATACGTATACCTCGGCATGTCCTTCTTTTCTTGCCACTATTTCTTCTATTGTGGCGTCCAGGTTTTCTTGCCATCATTTCTTGGAGTCCATTGTTGCCCTCCAGTTTGCTAACGCTGATTACTCCCTGCTCCGGGTTGATCTTGATTTACAGCTGCAACTTGTTGTGAACTGTACCTATAATCCGGTCTATCATCTCTTCTCTTACCCCGATAATCATTCCGCCGGGATTATCCTGCTCCATCTCGCTGGTAGTACTCCTCATTTGACTTGTTTGACACAAGCCTAGGTTGAGTCGGATCACCCAAGGCATATGAATCAGCAATCCGGATTGTTTTTGCTAGTGTAGTTGGCATATCCCTTTGTAACCTTTGCCACAGCATGCTTGCATATATGCACCCTTGCGCAAACCAAGCTATGGCCTGTGATTCAATCACGCCCTCACATGAGTTTTGCACAGTGCACCAGCGGGTCAAGAATTCTTGGTCTATCTCGTTTGGTCTCTGCTTGCACATTGCTAGGGTATGTGGCCTATTGGGCTTCTGATACGTGCTTGAAAAGTTACTGACGAACATTTCCTCAAAATCGATCCAACAATTGATACTTCCGGGTGGCAAATTGTTTAGCCATACCCTTGCTGGCCCTTCCAACATCTGAGGTACATATCTCACAGCCCATCTCAAGTTGCCTGTAGCAATTTTTACCGATGTCGCGTAGTTTATCAACCAATCCTCCGGCTTAGTGCTACCATCATACGTTTTAGTCCCTCTGGGTAGCAGGAAGTTAGGTACCGGAGGCTCCTTCATGATTCGGGGCCCAAAACACGCTGGACCCGGAGGACCTTGACACTCAATTTGCTCCAACCTATAAAGCCGATCCAGTTTTAACCTGGCATCGTCAGGCATCAAGTTCCTGCTTCCCAATCTTGACCCTATCACGTGATAGTCCGGCCTAGGATACCCTGCGTTCACCATTTCCGAATCACCATCATTGTATCTATCTTGCTCTTGTGGAGCTGCTCTCTGTTGCATACCTTGGCCGGCACTGCGCTCTTGTCGTGGTATATTCCACTGCTGTGGTTGCCCTGCACCCACCGAGTTGCGCTGTCTGGCATTGCTGTTCACAGCGTTCCCTTGACAGGCATTGCCTTGGTCACGGTTACCTCGCCTAGCTTCACCTCGGTTCACACTTTGTCGATCCTCATTTCCCTGCACTGCTTTTCCTTTCCCTGCCCTTGTCGGGTCATATGGGACTATCTGTTTGTTCCTCCTGGCCGAGGTTACTACCTCTTCTCTCCTAGGAGCACCATGAGGAGACGATGCAGCTCTAGTGGATTTCTCCGGATTACCTACTGCCGAATAAACGATCTTGGAAGCCCCATCTCTTTCCGGGTTAGCGCTGAGCAACTCCTCATTTTGTCTGTTAGCAATCCGAACTAACTCATTGACTCTATCCTGCTGTCTTTCCCAGGCTTCACCCGTCAAACCCTCTAACTCGGACGCAACCGCGTCTGCTACTCTGAGGTTCTTTGCCGGGGTACTGTACTTCGGCAGCCCCACGGACAGACAGTTCTCTGATTCCTCAATTCTACTATCACCCTCTTTGTTCATTTCACTCATGAGGTTTCTCCCCTTCACTTTCACAGCATCTACCTTATTTGCCTTTGCGTATTTACGCAGTGTCATGTTCAACGACTGCTGAGCCGCGGCTATCTTTTTTGCGCCCTCTAGTATTTTCTGCCTAGTTTCCTCTAACTTGGACTATGCCTGAGCTGGATCTACCACTGCTGCTACTGGGCTTGCTAAGCTATCTATTGCCTGCTGCAACACATTCTCTGGCCTCTCTAGTGGAGGACCTCTACTTTTCCTCGGTGCTTTGGGTGTTACCTTCGGATCTGGTACCGGATCCTTGCTCACGCCAGTGCTAGGCGCAGTCATCATCACCTCGTCACGGTCAGGGGAGCGAGGGATACGTGCCCCACGAGCCGCGCTAAGGGGTGGCTCGCCGCCTTCGACGACATGTCGCGGGTGAACGCATGACACATCGACCGCGACGTAGACCTTGTGTGCACCAAGCTTGACGAAGAGGTCGTTGCGCGGAAGAGGTCGCGTGTTGAAGCAACCAGCCTTGTCGCTGATGAAGTCCAGCGCTCCAAAGCGCTGAACAAGACCGGAGACGATGTGTTCGCCGATGCCTATGAGGTTTCCCGTCCGGATCTTCACTCCTGCTAGCGCCGCTAGCCCCACGGTGGGCGCCAACTGTCGTGGTGGTGTCACGGCAGATTCCATGGATTGGCTAAAGGTAGGGAAAATATGCACTAGATGAATCCGGGGAGGGATAGTGTGGTGATTCCACACACAGATGCTTTGTATTCAATAGGTTTCCAAGGTTACAAATGCTCCTTGAGCTGTATTGGGGAGAGGAGGAAGAATGAACTCTCTTACTCTCACCACTAGCTAGCTCTCAGGAACCAAGAATTAACCAAGTAAAGCCCAACCCTTTCTACAGATTCCCTAGCCCTCCTTATATAGGGGTGGCTAGTGAAGGAAATATGCCCTAGAGGCAATCATAGAGATGATTGTATTTCATGTGTATCCATGAGTTATTATAATGTTCCTTGAATATCCATATACCAGGCAACTTGTATTGATTGGCAATTATGTGAATTGTTTGTGAAACTCTTTACTTGTATGGTTATCAAATAATTGTCCCTAGTCGGAGTTCATGCGAGGACACACGTGAATATTAGACTAGCACATCGATTGGTTAATGACTATGTTTCGCAAGTCATTGACATGGAGATGTCAAACCAATGATGTGGACACATGTTATGAACATGGGGTTGGACTGACCCAACATGAGACTAGCAATAATACTTGCAGCTCTCTCTACACATCGTGTACGTTTTGTCCTTAGACCTGAGATTGTCGCATGTACTTGAGATGTGGATCGACCTACTTTGGGGCTATCAAACACTACTCCGTAACTGGGTAGTTATAAAGGTAGCTTTCGGGTTTGTCCTGATAAATGCTGCAAGGCATCGGTCAATCAAGACGGGATTTGCCCCTCTCTACTTGAGAGAGATATCTCTGGGCCCCTCGAGTGATCGGATCCAGAAATGCATGGCCGTGCTACATATGGTTAAGAGTTAACCTAGTAAAGGGATTCTGAATCACAGTATCGAGAAAGAGAGGTCAGCTTAGAGCTAGACCAAATATCGTGAGGCAAAGGGAAAGACATGTACTCAACCTTGTGATGGTTCATCCGAATGATCTTTATATGCGTTTAGGAGTTGGCACGTCTTGCTAGAGGCCGCTACCAACTATTAACGGAGTAAGTGTACTCGCGTCATGTCTATACGTGTATGAACCTATAGGGTCACACACTTTAGGGGCTGGAAGCCTAATGAGGATTGGATCCGAATTAGACCAGGCTTAGGCTGCTAATGGGCTGCTAATGTAGAAGCCCACCAGGGATGCCTATATAAGAGAGAGTGAGGCGAGCTGAAAAAGGTGAGAGCATTCCACCCAGCCGCCACTCCTCTTCCGCCTGTGTTGCACGCGCAGACCTAGCAGTCTGGCGTGTGACGGCTTCCACTCCGGACGTGTGGATACCTTGGAGGTGCTGCATCTGTAGCACTTGGACGAGCCGCGCAAAGGGGAGCTACTCGTGGGACGAGGACGAGGAGGAGACGTAGAACATCTACACTGCCGCAACGTGCTTCATCGAGTTCCGCACCTGCGCGTCTAGCGGTAATCCCGTGATCTATGACAATAGTATTCCTGGTTGACGCGGTAGAAAATTTTGATTTTACGCTAGTGTAACCTACCCGTTTCCCTTCAGCTAGGTCTCCAATTAGGGCATACGTGGAGGCATATTCCAGGGAATATGCCTCTTCCCAAAATAGTAAACCGACTAGGTCACTTTTCCCCTTCGTAAGCCATGTAGAGGCTACGTGAGCCTCTGCGGCGCCAGCGTCATCCGACACAGGTAGCGTCACCCTTGTCGGCCACGCCTCGGTGGTCCTAGCCTCTGTCCACTTCGCTCACGCTCCAGCGTACAGTGACCTCCTTTTGACCAGCGAGATACCTTCCTTCTCTTGCAAGCCTGTTATAACCCGGATCATGGCTGGTTAATCTGGCCACACTGGTACCTGCATACAAGCTAGATAAATCTTGCCGGCATACGACATAGGTCGGCCGAGACTCAGTTAGGCGGACATCCTCCGGTCCAGGTTACTCCTTGATTCGGCCTGCCTTGAGGTGACTCGGCTAGCATTTGCTTTGACCTTGCCGTACCTCGGCTAACTCGGCCTTTATACCCCGGCGTGACCCTACCCAGGGGTATCCCCCCAACAATGTGACGCTGCAAATCCTTCATCATCATCAACGACGAGTTCTACAAGGGCAACGTGGACGGCGTGTTCTAGCGATGTGTACCGCCAGAGGAAGGACGGAAGATCCTCCAAGACATCCACGCCGGCGGCTGCGACCATCATGCCGGTGCCAGGTCGCTAGTCGCCAAGGCCATGCGACACGGATTCCACTAGCTCACCACACACGCCAATGCCATCGACTTCGCCCAACGGTGTGTCGGATGACAGAAGTACGCCAACCAGACGCATATCCCTGGTTTGGCCCCAAGACCATCCCCATCACTTGGCCATTTGCTGTATGGGGCATCGACATGGTGGGCCCAATCAAGAAGGCCCCATCTGGCTACACCCACCTCCTGGTCGTAGTCGACAAGTTCACCAAGTGGGTAGAGGCCAAGCCAATCAAGCAGTGTGATGGCAAGACCACCACCATGTTCCTCTGCGAGCTCATCTACCAGTACAGCTACCCGCACAGCATCATCACGGACAACGGCACCAACTTGGCCAAGGGTGCCATGGCTGATTTCTGCGATGAGCATGGCATACGACTCGACCTCGCCTTAGTCGCCCACCCGGAGTCGAATGGCCAAGCAGACTGTGCCAACCAAAGCATCCTCCACGGCCTCAATCTACAACTACAGGTCCCCCTTGAGCGCACCCTTGGATATTGGGTCAAAGAGCTCCCCTTTGTGGTATGGGGCATTCGCACCTCTGTCAACCGCTCAATAGTGTTTACACCCTTCTTCATGGTGTATGGCGCTGAGGCTGTCATGCCAACCGACTCACCTTGGGTCGTCAACTACGCGGAGCCGGACAACGAAATCGCCTGCCAAGATGGGATCGGCCAGCTTGATGAAGCACGTGACCTAGCTCGCTCTCGCACAACCATCTACCATCAGGGACTCCACCGCTACCATAGCCGCTGAGTCCGGACTCGCACCTTCCAAGAAGGCGACCTGGTCTTACGACTGATCCAGGACAATAAGGGCAAGCATAAGCTTTCTCCCCCATGGGAGGGGCCATTCGCCATAGCATGAGTCCTCGGCAACGACACGTACTACCTCATTGATGTACGAGGCGACGGCCAGCTCGAAGTTGGGCGACCATGGAATGTAATCCTTCTCTGAAAGTTCTATACATAGAACTAAAACTTGTACTCAGCTGCTATATAATGATACAAATTCGGATCGCACAAATTGTGTCTACTCACCATCCTCTTGTGCCAATTGAAGGGAATATTCCCGAGAGGCAATAATAAAGTGGTTATTATCTTATTCCTTGTTTATGATAAATGTTTATTTTGCATGCTATAATTGTATTAATTTGGAAACATTAATACATGTGTGTTTAATAAACAAAAGGAAAGTTCCTAGTTATGCCTCTCTTATAAACTAGCTCGTTGATTAACAAGATGATCAAGGTTTCCTGATCATGGACATTGGATGTTGTTAATAACGAGGTCACAACATTAGTGGAATGATGTGATGAACATTCATCCGAAGTATAGCATTACGATCAAAGTCATTGTGTTTATATAGCTATAACATCATACGAAGTAATCCTACTCCTTAGACCATGAGATCATGTCAACCACTAACACTAGAAGAGTATCTTGATAACATCAAACGTCACACCGTGAAAGCGTGATTATAAAGATGGGTTCAGTACTATGAAAGTGTTATGTAGAGGCTCATGGATCAAGAGTGGGATTTGTCCATCCGATGACAGATAGATATACTCTGGGCCCTCTCGGTGAAATCGCATTGGTTAGCTTGCAAGCAAGTGATGAGATCACTAGAATGTTATATCACGGGAACAAGAAAAGAGTACATGTCGGTAACGAGATCAATATGGTATGGAGATACCGATGATCAAATATCGGACATGTAATATATTGCGAGACAAAGGGATTTAGTTACTAGCATTAAAGGTTCTCACGATCACATAAGTCATCGTTGAATGTGTGGGAGTCAGTATGGATCTCTAGGTCCCGCTGCTGATTATTGATCGGAGAGGGGTCTCGATCATGTCTGCATTATTCGCGAACCGTAGGGTGACACACTTAAGGGATACCGACACTATTTGGAGAAAATATGTTTCAGATAAAGATTTAAGAAAGCGCTAGAATTATTTCAATAGACATCAAAACTATTTCGGGTGAAATTGCTGAAATTGGTTCTGCATGTAATATTGAAATGTTCCAGGGGGTTTTATATGAATGTTTTTTAATTAAAGTAATTAACAAAATTCTGAATAAAATTAATAAAATAGTTTTATTAAATGAGAGTGCATTAAATTTGGAGAAATTTAATGCATTTAAAGTGGAGACTTTAATAGAGAATGTGAAGGGGCATATTTATGTGGAGGGGGTTACCCCCACATGAATGAGGGAGGTGAAGGGACACCCTCCATGGGCTCCGGACATGGGAGGGGTACCCTCCCCTCCTCCTATAAAAGTCCCCCTCTCACACCTTCACACACACATCTCCTCGTGAAGGATCTCTCTCCCCTCTAGTATTTTCCCCCCATGGTCTCGGATTAGCGAGATACATGTTCTCGGTGGCTTTATCTGGAAAGGAGTTGCTGCTTCCGCTGCTTTGCTGGAGCAAGGCACGAAGGTTGTCGTGGTACCGGACATGTGTGCGATCACGGATGCACCGCTGCTTTGTGGTGCTGGACTTCGTGGTGCTGGACTTGTTGGAGCTGGATCTAATGGACGTGCTGGAGCTGGACCTACTGGGCCTGTTGGACTTCATCATGATCTTGAGATCGGCAAGTGTACGACTACATCATCCACGAGTTCCATCTCGTTAACAAAGCTTTGTTGTCTTTGAGGGTATGTTCTCTATGGATCTATATCCACCCGTTGCTTGTATCTAATAGATAGATCTTGGCGTATAATAGTTCCCACCGTAGGAAATTTTTGTTTTCTATGATGCAAACCCAACAGTGGTATCAGATCCTGATCTATGCGTAGGTGCTTTGCACGGGTACAACACATAACAGTATATGGGCGATGATGATCATGTTATTGCTTCTTTCATGTATTTTGGATATTGGTGGCATAGTGGGATGAAGCGGCCTGGACCAACTTTACATGTCATCGCACATGAGACCGATTCCACGACTGACATGCAACTAGTTTTGCATAAGTGGCTGGCGGTTGTCTGTCTCTCCTACTATAGTCAATATCTGATTTACAACGAGTTGCTAATAACTTAGTTATCATCTTTGTGGTTCCATGTTCGTAGGTAAGACCGGTTCTATCTTCGAAATCTCCAAGCCACGTAAAAACTTGCAATTGATAAATTAGAGGCGTCTAGTTTAGATTGTTGATGGGCTAGTGTCATGATATGGAAATGTTGTAAGTTGATGTATAGTTGATACCCTTACAACATACCTAACGTGTAAGTTCCATAGACCTTGGCCTTACACACAAAGGAATGATAGAGATCATACCACGATGCACATGATAGTGATCAAATGCATGGACCATATCATTCCACTTTACACATATGATGTTTGCATCTTATATTGCTAGTTTGGCATTTTAATAGCATTATCAGATGACCCCTCATTTAATATCAAGATAAAATATGTTCTTTCTTAAGTATGCACCATTCTATGGATCGTGTTTCGAGACATCACGTGATGATTGGGTGTACTCGACTCTATGCTTTCATACAACGGGTGTAAGACACTTTTACACACGCGAGTACTAACGTTCTTACTTGGCGAGCCTAGCATGTACAGACATGGCCTTGGAACACGGACCAAAAGGTTAAGCATGAGTCATATAGTTGATGTGATGCCCATATTGATGCTCGCCTTTGAAGCTACACCGACTCATGTGATGATCGGACTTGGTGTAGTGGATTTGGTTCATGTAATCACCAAAAAGGCACGAGGGGTGTCGTTTTTGAGTGGGAGTTCATTTCTAATTTGGATTAGTCGAACCAAATTTGTCATAAACTAAATCAAAGTGAATTTTCATAATTTGTTGTAGTCATTGGCGTATGTTTACTACCTTATGCTTAGTTTTAATTGAGATAATAGAAATATAGAATTCTGGATATTTACTTTACAAATTGGTATCATATTGTTTTGAATGTCAATTTAAAGTTTATAATTCCTATTGCAAACTTTCAGCAAACTCTATTTACTCCATGAAGTTTAATAAGTAGTATTAAATCAAGAGTAAGAATTCCAATGTTAGTATCCAAAGTATCATGTTTGCCTCCATGATTCTTGATATTCAAAAGTTGTTTTAATATCGAGGTTATCTAGGAGCTGAAATAATTGTTTCAGAAACCATCATGTGTGAAAGATATTGTGATATCTGAAACAATGTTTATGGTTGCAATATGATAGAGTATAATTTAGCAAAATACACGTTCTCATATTGTATGAGAATTTGTGAAGGTTGGAGACGCTAGGCGTCCTAATCTACCCAAAAGGTTTTGGGAACTGATATTATACTCACGATTCATCCTTATAGGCTATAGTAGCTTGATCATGAAAGTTGTCATGATAAGGATGAATATAAGATGTAAGTAAAATGTTTACTACACTAAAAGATTACTAGAGAATGGATTTTTGAAAGAATGGCAAACATTTGATGATGGTGATCCACTTCAAAGTGCAAGTACAAAGGTATTAGTATTTGACTATACACGTTGTGTACTATGTGTCACATGAATGACACCACTATTGATGTTGATAGATTCTTTTAAAAGGAAAAAGGAATTGTTGAAAGAGAATCTATAAAATATTTGGCAGAAAAGAAAAAGTTGGAGATGTCCAGCTTAGGTATATAGAAGATATACATGTAATGGTTGTATTCTTTGCTTGTTAAACAATGTGGTTCTTAGGTATTGGATACTGAATTGGTTGTTGTGAAGTGTCATACAGAACAACAAAATTCATGAACTGCAACGGCCTAAGTAACTAGCAAGAGAATAAGTGATGATGTTATCGAAAACAAATAAAGTCTTATTGTGTTTTTCGTTGTCGTCAAACCAAGCCTTCAAGATTTGTTTTAATAATTGTTATTTTGTTCTTGTATTATGAGAACAATGGTTGTTCAAATAATTACCGTATTCCATAAAGGATGGATGAACTTTTACAAGTCTAGTTGGAGAAATCACATCCATAAACATTATTGCTAAAATGTCGTAAGACAAATGATTGGAAGATCACTTATGAAGTGACATCACTATTTGAATTATATTGGAAAGTAAACATGAAGAAACTCCATGTTGGTGGATTTTTGGAGTCTTTTGATTTTGATCAATTGACGCTTGTGAAACTTTCTCGAGATAATTGAAACTCCGTTCATAAGCCAAATAGGAACGGATGACTATCTTATTGGAAATTGTGCATGTTGATGTGCATAGTCCATTATGTGTAGCCATATGCAATGGATCTTTTTGCTTCATATGCTTTCTTCAGAAATTTGAGTGAATATATCTATATATTTACTTAATAAGTAAGAAGTATGAAACATTTGAAAATTGTTCAAAGACTTTCAAGATGAAGTGAAAAATCATTGTAACAAGAAAATAAAAGAGTTTTTGATTCGATCATAAAGGAAGATATTTGAGTTACTGGTTTAGCAAAACACCTAAGAATTTAGGAATTGTTCCATGAATTTGCACTTCCCAATAAACCATAGGAGTATGGTATGTTCGAGAGATCAAATCAAACCTTGTTTGACATGGTAAGATCAAAGGTGTCATTTATAAAATTGCCATTATGTTTTAAGGATTAAAGCTTTAGAGACTACCGCTTTTACACTGAAAAGAGCACCATCGTGATCCGTTGAAATGACACCATATGAGTTATGGTTTGTGATAAAACCCGAATTGTCTTTTCTTAAATTTTGGTATGTTGTGCATAAGTAAAATATTTACAACCAAAGTCAGATAAGCACGTCTTTGTAGGTTATCCCAAAGAATTTGTTGGGAATTCCTCCATAACACCGAGGATAAAAGAGTTTGTCGCTTGGAACGTCAAGTTTCTTGAGAAGGAATTTTTCGTGAAAAGTTAAGTGGGAGGACAATAGAACTTTGATAAAGTTGTTGAACCTTAGATATATGTGCTAAGTAGCGCAGTGCCGGAAAGTATCCTGGTGGCGGCCAAAATGCTCATGGCTCTCGTGATTACAAAGGGTGTGATCTTGGAGATTAGAGTTCCTATTTGAACCGTATGCATCGGGTAAGAATCAAATAGTGAGATTTGATAAACAAGTCGTTATTGTTTTGATAATGATGAACCGAAATGCATGCAAAGAAGCGATGATGGGCCCTGACTCCATAAAATTACTAGAAGTCATAGAATCCGTGATAGTATCCATACACGAGAAATCAAGTTTCTGAACTTGGAAGACCCTCCAGAAAGGGGTGAAGCCTATCGGTCGTGTTTGGATCTATAAAGAAATAGACATGGATGTTTAACATCTATGAAATAGTCGACATGTCAGAAAGAAGTTTACGGCAATGTTCAAGGAGTTGACTATGATAAGATTTGATCTTTCATAGCGACATTTAGTCTTGACGGATTAATGTAGCAATCACTACATATAATTTGGTATATGGTAGTTGAATAAACAAAACAAGGTTCTTCTAATAGAATGGTTACCTAGGACGTGTACATGACACGATCCGAAGGGTTTTGTTAATTCAAAGGGTGCTAAAAGGGCATGCAAACTTAAATAGTTGAAGTGAGCATAGCGGAGTTTGAATCTTCACCATGATGAAAATGTTAAAGGAGTTTAATTTCATCGGAGATGATGAAGATGCTTGCATTTGTAAGAAATTAAGTGGGAGCACTGAGACAAATTTCTAATACATTAAGTAGAGTACATATTGTTGATTGGAAATGATGTATCTTTTATTGACACGAGTTAAGAATTTCATTAAAATAGGATTTCGATGAAAGACTTGGGCAAAACCGGAATATTTGGCATCAATATCTACATGGATAGATTGAGGCGCTAATATGGTTGTGCTAGACGTACATATATGAGATATTGACAGGGTTCAATATGGAAACAACAAGAAAGGTTCTTGTTGCATGGAAAAGGTTGAATCAAAATTCAAGTGTATTGACACTTGGTGAATGAAACAAGATTCAAATGTTTTGACACTTGATGAGTGAAATCACATGAATATTTTGATCAATAAAATATACCATGATATGTACAGATCTAGATATGTCCTATGCTCTAAATGTTATGAGCACATACCAGAATTATTCATAAGATGATCATTGGACGATAGTAAAGATATTCTTATGAGCTTTGGAAGAACTAAGAATATATCATGTATAAGTGAAAAATAGTTAAAGGTAGTTCATTGTAAAGTGTTACATTGATACTAGTTTTGTCACAAGATACAAATTAAATTTATCTCAATTTAGACTATGGGTGGCACAATGTAATGGAAAGATGTTCCATGATGGATTTGGATGAGTTCCAAAGTTGAGACATTGTGACGGATACTACAACAAAGGGTAAGTATATGACTGCTATAGTAGCAACAAAGGAGGGCATTTGTGTTAAGTAGTTTGTTATCAAACTAGGTGTGTTTCAAAGTAGGCTAATACTATGAAGATATATTGTATGACAATAATATCAACATATTTTAACCCGAACAAACTAAAGGTCTCACCAGAGGACCAAATTTATACAATGCCATCTCATTTCAGAATGAGTGATGCGTAGAGATGCAAAGACATGCAAATACACACGGACCTGAAAGTGTCAGATTCGGAGATTATGTTAACCACTAGCAATCGTGTATATGCAACACCAAAAGGCCATAGATGTTCAATACGCAAAGTTTTTCAAACTAGATTATTGACTCTAGTGCAAGTGGGAGACTAAAGGGAATATGCCCGAGAGGCAATAATCAAGTTGTTCTTTACTTTTATGCATTTTATTTCTGAAGTTTACATTTCAGTTCTATTTAAATCTATCGCATTTAATCAAAACCCCATTCTTATTTCAATGCTTGCAGTCAATTCACTTGAAAACCTGTGACAACTTTGGGTGTGACAGAGACTTCACCAATAAACACTTACCTTTGGGCTCCCTGTGGGATCGATATCTTAACTTCGAAACTAGCTACAAATGATATGTGCACTTGCAGACATCACATATACACGAGGTAAACCCCACTAAAGGGTGGACGTGCTTGGGGACTCGCACAACCAAATACTCAAAACAAACAGAAATCACAACACATTGTGAGTCGATTGACCTCTTTCACTTCAGCAACAAAATATATTGTTTATAAAGCGACCACTCTCCATAACTTACAAAGTGCCTCGGGGCAATCACTCATTTTGCGGGCTTTGACAAGGAGGCACTGCCTTCACCATTGACTCGGACGTATGGCTCCCAAGAGTTCGTCAGGTACGTCGTCCACAACTTCACCAACGACGACCGGAAAGGTTGCTCTGATTTCAGGTCGCGATGCTCAGGGTCGGAGTCGCCCGGCACCACCACCGTCTCCTGGTACGATAGCAGATCTCCCATCGCTAACACTTGTTCCGCGAATGGAGCGGTGATACATTGTAAATTTATCTATAATTTTTTATGTTCCATGCTTGGTTTTATCTACTTTCTTGTGTTTTGTCCACAGTTTGGAGTACTTTTCATATGATTTCTTGGACTAACCTATTAATAAGAGCCACAGTGCCAGCTGTCTGTTTTCTGCTATTCTTGGTTCCAGGAAGTTAGAAAATGAATATTCTCGGAATTGGACGGGACAAAAGCCAAAGTCACTATTTTACTCGAAGACACTTGGAGCCAGAATACGAGACAGAGAAGGGCTAGAGGGCGGCCACACCACCTGGCCGCGCGGCCAGGCTTGGCCCGCGCCAGGGGGTGGTGTGGACAGCTCAGGCACCCCCTCGGCCTCTCCTTCCGCCTATAAGATACCTCTGATACCAAAACCCTAAGTACCCGATCAAAATTCCACGAAAGAGTCCGTAGCTGCCGTTGTCTCTGTCCCTAGATCGGGAGGGATCTGAAGCTCTTCCCGGCACCCTGCCGGAGAGGGGAATTCACCCTGGAGGCCTTCTTCATCATCATGCAAGCCTCCGGTGTGATGCTTGAGTAGTTCATCTCTGGATTAAGGGTCCATATAGTAGCTAGATGGCTGGTGCTCCTCCTTTGTGCTTTCATGTTTAGATCTTGTGAGCTCCGTTCATGATCAAGATCATCTATTCATAATTCTGCATGTTGTGTTTATGGGGATCCGATGGATATTGAGATGCTATTTCAGATTGATTATTGATTCTATCATGTCTTTGTTATTTGTGATCTTGCATGTTTTCCGTTGTTAGTAGCTATCTTGGCCAAGTAGATGCTAGCAACTCCAAGAGTTAGTATTTATGCTCGATAGTGGGTTCATTCCTCTAGTAATCTGGGGGAGTGACAGAAATCTCTAAGGTACTAGATGTGTTGTTGCTACTTGGGAGAAAACAACAATCCTTTGTTCATAGAACAATCGTATTGTTTAGTTTACACGCAATTCATAATGCAATTATCTGTTGCTTGCAACTTAATACTGGAGGGGGTTCAGATGATAACCTGAAGGTGGATTATTAGTCATAGATGCAGTTGGATGGCGGTCTATGTATAATGTTGTAATGCCCAATCAAGTCTCAAAGGATTCAAGATGATTAGTATATGCTTGTATGCTTTCTCGATGTTTATCATTTGCCCCGCTGTAATTTGTTCATCCAGCATGTTATCTATCTTAAGGAGAGCCACCTCTAGTGAACTATGGACCCCGGTCCTTTCTTTTACGTAAAATCTACAAACTGTTTACTGCTTTGTGTTTACTTTCTGCAACCTATTACTTCCTTCCATTCAATACGTTTAATCCTTTGTTTTCAGCAAAACCGGTGAGATTGACAACCTCATCGCAAGTTGGGGGCAAAGTTCTTTGGTTGTGTTGTGCAGGTTTCCACGTTGCTGCTGGCACCGGTAGTGCGCCCTGCCAACATTCAGCTAGCTACACCTTTGGGGTGTTTCCTTGCTCCTACTAGATTGATAACCTTGGTTTCATACTGAGGGAAAACTTGTTGTTGTGCTCATCATACCTTCCTCTTGGGGTTCCCCAACGAGCTCGATATATTTTGGGCCATCAACAACTTTTTCTGGCGCCGTTGCCGGGGAGTCAAGGACATATTCACAAGGGGAGTTCCTCATAACCAATCTCTTTAATTTGTTATTTTTGTTTTGCTTAGTTTACTTTTGCTTTGTTTTCTTGTTTCTTTATAAAAAAACACACAAAAATTAGTCTTACTAGTTTGCTTTCTTTATTAAAAACACAAAAAAATGACTACTCTTGAAAACACTAAGTTGTGTGACTTCACTAGCACCAACAACAATGATTTCATGAGCACACATATTGCTCCACATGTTCCTGAAGCTACTTTCTTTGAGATAAAACCTGCTTTACTTAATCTTGTTATGAGAGAACAATTTTTTGGTATTGGTAATAAAGATGATGCTGCCCATCTAAATAACTTTGTTGAACTTTGTGAGATGCAAAAGCATAGGGATATAGATGGTGATATTATTAACCTGAAATTTTTTCCTTTCTCTTTGAGAGGAAAAGCTAAATAATGGTTGAATTCCTTAACCAGGAATAGTATTGATTCTTGGACTAAATGCAAAGATGCTTTCATTGGAAAATACTATCCTCCTGCTAAGATTATATCTATGAGAAGTGAAATAATGAAGTTTAAAAAATCTGATAATGAACATGTTGCTCAAGCTTGGGAAAGAATGAAATCTTTGGTAAAGAATTGTCCCACTCATGGACTGACTGCTTGGATAATCATCCAAACTTTTTATGCAAGATTGAACTATTCTTCAAGGAACCTATTGGATTCTGCTACTGGATACCTTTATGACCATTACTTTGGGTGCTGCAACAAAGCTTCTAGATAATATGATGGTTAACTAGTCTAAATGGCATACTGAAAGAGCTCCACAAGGTAAGAAGGTAAATTCTGTTGAAGAAACTTCCTCCTTGAGTGATAAGATTAATGTTATTATGTCTATGCTTGTTAATGGGAAAGCTCATATTGATCCAAATAATGTTCCTTTAGCCTCTTTGGTTGCTCAAGAAGAGCAAGTTGATGTGAACTTCATAAGAAATAACAATTTTAGCAACAATGCCTACATGAATAATTTTGGTAACAACAATTATAAGCCATATCCTCCCAACAATTGTAATGCTTACGGAAATTCTTACAACAATAATAGGAGTGCTCCCTCTGAACTTGAAGTTATGCTTAAAGACTTTATTAGTAAACAAACTGCTTTCAATAAAACTATTGAGGAAAAACTCTCTAATGCTGAAAGAAATATAGCATCTTTGGCTGAAGCTCAATCTTCTTTAAATAAAATGGCTGCTAAACCCGAAACTAATGATAATCCCTTTGCAGCTACTAATGCCATACAAGTAAGAATTGATGAAAATGTTAGACTATTAGCTGAATTACATGCTAAGTGGGAAAGAGAAGATGAAATTGCTAGAAACATTAGTGTTTCTACTATCACCACCACTAGTGTTGAGACTAGTAATAGTTCTACTACTTTAGATGATAAATTTGATTTTGATCTGGATGGTTGCAATATCTCTAAAGTTATTAAGTTCCTACAAAAGCTTGCTAAAAGTCCTAATGCTAGTGCTATGAACATGTCCTTTACAAAACACATTACTGATGCTCTCATAAAGATTAAAGAAGAAAAGATGAAACATAAAGCTTCTATTCCTATAAAACAAGAAGATGGTTGGGAACCCATCATTAATATGAAAGTGAATGATTTTGATTTCAAAGCTTTATGTGATCTTGATAGTAGTGTTTCTATTATGCCTAGAAGGATTTATGATATTCTTGATTAGCCTCCACTTGAAGATTGTTATTTGAATGTCCCACTTGATGATAATGCTAAAAAGAAACTCATGGGGAGTATTAATGATGTTCTTATTATGGTTAACAATGCCTATGTCCCCGTTGATTTCTATGGTTTGGATGTTGAATGCAATGCTTCTTGTCCTATTACTTTCGGAAGACCTTTTCTTAGAATTGTTGGTGCCATTATTGATATGAAAGAAGGCACCATTAAATATCAACTCCCACTCAAGAAAGGTATAGAACACTTCACTAAGAAGAGAGAGAAGATTTATTTTGCCTCTCCTATGAAAACAAAATTTGCTCTTAATGCTTCTTCATTTGAGAACACTTGATTCTTTTTCTTGCTTCTATGCCTAACTTAAAGGCGTTAAAGAAAAGTACTTATTGGGAGATAACCCAAAAGTTTTAGATGAGTCTTGGAAGTTATTACTTCATTAATAACCTCTCCTTATTCTTTTTATTTGCTTTTTGTGCCAAGCGTAACCTCTAATGAGAGAGAAGTAATGATTGGGAACGTTGCTGTCCTGAAACAGATTTATGTGCTTCACCGTAAAAATTCGTATAAAATCTCTGTATGTCCTTTTGAGGCGTGAATTTTTTTTGCTTCGGCCCCAGGTTGTTATATAACTTCCGTTAGTTCAACACTTTTTGATTTGAGCAATAGAAGATCTTCGAAAAAATTTGTTTTTACCTGCTGGTCTGTTTTGACAGATTTCTGCCATTTTCTGCATTTGCTTCTTGTTGGTTCCTTTTTTAGTTCTTTTGGGGATTTGAGCTTTTTGAGGGAAGTGCTACAGTAGCTAGTGTTCTAATGGAAGTTTATTGGTGTTAGAACTCAACCTAAAGACATATTATCTTGAATGCACTAATGTTGCTAATAAAGATTGTGTGATGTTTTGTATGAAGGAAAAATTGCAGGTGTATGGAAGGAATGAGTAATGAGATGAAAGATGGACTAAAGCTCAAGCTTGGGGATGCCACGTGTGTCACCCCAAGAAATATCCAAGAAGTACAAGCGTCAAAGCTTGGGAATGCCCAAGGCATCCCCCTCTTCATCAATAAAAATCCCAGGTTTCTTTCAAACGCTTCATTTTTATTGTTTCATGCACAGTTGTGTTGTTCTTGGAGCGTCTTCTTTTTCGTTTTTCCTTTGCTTAGTTTTCTGTATAAATTGGTTGGACCCCCTCTTTCATACATTGGTGTTCAAATAGTTTGGTTTGGATTGGAAAAGAGTAGGAAAGTTCATGCTTAAGTGGTAAAGAGAGCTTGTTTTTGACCGTCGCCTATGCTTTGTCTTGCCATGCTTGATATTTTTTTGGCTGTATGCTTAGTATTATTTGCTGTAGCATGACTGTTATAAACAATTGAGATTGCTTAATGTGGCTTGGATGAATCATGTGTTGTTTTAGCATATTAAAGCATAGTATAGTGGTATTTTCCTTTGATTATTTATTTGGCTTGACTTGGCGCATGCTCACACCATGTTCTGACTATCTCAATCACCATAGCCTTTATGATCCTTTAGTTTTAAACTTTTAGTATCACGTTATACTTTGATCAATGATGTTTTGTCGCTCTACATGATTATGGCCATTATTTCTCTCTTAGTTTGTCGCTCCCAGTCTTCTGCTAGCCTCCACAACCAAATATGAGTTCCACTCATGCATCCAACTCCTTAAACCAAGTTATTCCAAAGAGTCCACCATACCTACCTACTAGCTTATGCTATTCCAAGTATATTCATGTTTTTGTTTACCTTCCAAATTAAACGTGTTATGAGAAAACTAGTGATTAAAGCTCTCACGAACTTGATGGTACACTTTACTTTTCCTGCATTTAATAAACTTGAACCATTGGGTCCTTCTTTGTTGCGTATATGCTTGTGCTTTATAAGTTGAAATTAGCAGAATCATGTATCATGGGGAACGCTTTCAACATTGCACTTGTACTTTGTACCCCGTTGATATCATGTTCTTTTGCTTATGGATCTCGGTGGTGTGAAATAAAAGTGGAACTTGTAAGATCATGGAGTTTGTATGTGTGTTAGAGAAACGCCTGGGCCGCTAGCCTAATCCATGCCTAATCATGGTGGTAACTTGCAGCATCACCATAATGAGCACTCTATGAAGCATCCTCAACAAAAACCTATGCAAATAGCAAATAAAAAGATCGATGAGATGCTCATTGTCTGCTTGCCTTGTCATTTTGATTATGGGATAGCTCATGTATCATGTGCAAGGGGTACCCCGTTGGCGGTTCTTTATGACACACATGTACTTACAATGACAATAGCTTATTCATGACTAAAGTTGAGTAGCATGAGGTTCGGTCTTCGTAAGTAAGGGGCATGAGATTTCGGTTTATAACTTGTCAAGCATATCCTCTTAGGTGTGTCACTTTAACCTTAATCACCTTAAAGATGCTTATGATAGGGGCAATGAGAGCTGAAAGCTAACAAGTACCATAATTTTTGGAAGCTCTTTATGAGACTTGAATCCCTACTTCCTTATATGAAGGCCTTTCTTCCACCATTATATTGAGTCTTCACCTTCTATCTTTATGCACCTACTTTGAGAGCATAGTGGTCATTCTTAGTTCTATGTGCATTGTCCCAAGACTAGTTGATTGATGCATAACTTGATATTGTTTGTTTTAAACTATTTGTATCTAGTCACTCTTATGAACTTTGAAGGTGTCCTATGCATTTATATTTGCTACTCTATGAGGGACAAGCTGAATACTATTATGCTATGTTTTCTTTATGTGAAACAAACAAACGTCTTGCAAAGCATTGTTATTCATGAATCTTTTGTTTGTGCCTTTCATGTTGCAACATAGTTTCTTTGTCTTATTGCTAGAACTTTTTCTTTCATGTTATGATTGAAGTGCTATGATCCCCGCTTTGAATGTTTTACAAATACTTTGATCAAGTTTATGATGGTGCATGTCACCTCAAAAATTATTCTTTCTTTTTATCACTTACCTACTCGAGGACGAGCAGGAGTTAAGCTTGGGGATGTTGATGCATTGTAAATGTATCTATAATTTTCAATGTTCCATGCTTGGTTTTATCTACTTTCTTGTGTTTTGTCCACACTTTGGAGTACTTTTCATATGATTTCTTGGACTAACCTATTAATAAGAGCCACAGTGCCAGCTGCCTGTTTTCTGCTGTTTTTGGTTCCAGGAAGTCAGAAAATGAATATTCTCGGAAATGGACGGGACAAAAGCCAAAGTCACTATTGAAAGGGAAATGGACATCGCCTAGAGGGGGGTGAATAGGCGTTTTAAAATTATCACGGTTTAGGCTCTAATAAATGCGGAATCAAGCCAAAACATGTATCCACTAGGTTCACTAAGTGTGCCAACAACCTATGCTAAGCAAGACAAGCAACAAGGTGATAGCAAGATATAATACTTCAAGCACGATGGATATCACAATGTAAATTGCATAAGTAAAGGGCTCGGTTGAGATATAACCGATGGACGCGGAGACGATGATTTGTTTCCCGAAGTTCACTTCTAAGAAGCTACGTCTTAGTTGGAGAGGTGCGGGGGCGCAATGTACTTCGAATGCCACAAGTGGCTCACCTCGAGGTGTGGTGGCTCGATGCTCACCCAACACCACACAAGGCCTCACCCCAAGATGCGAAGGCACGCAACCTACCGACGCCACAACAGGCTCACCCTATTCTCCCGTGAGCTCGCCACAAAGGCCTACTCACGTTCCACTATGGGACACTTGAGGGCGGTCACCAAACCCGTACAAGATTGGGGCAATCTCCACAACTCAATTGGAGGCTCCCAACAACAATGCCACAAAGGCTACATAGCCACAAAAGGCAACAAGGCCACAAAAGGCTACAAGACCACAAAAGGTCAATCAATCCAACCACACAACCGTCTAGGGTTCCAAGAACCCAAGAGAAACAAGCCCAAGAGCTTGAACTCGCCGAATCTCCGAGGAGAACTCAAACCTATGCACCAAATGCAAGAGGAAAGTCCTTCTCTCTCAAATTCCACCAAAGCTACAAAAGCTATTGGGGGAATAGGAGAGGAAGAACACAAGAGGAGACCACAAAACTCTCCAAGATCTAGATCTCAAGAATTCCTTCACAAAGAAGGGATTTGGTTTGGTGGGGCTTGTAGATCTAGATCTCCTCTCTCAAATCCCTAAAAAAGATGCAAGAAACATAGGAGGGGGAAGGGGAGAGGCCAAGCTCTTCAAGGTCCACAATGGAGGAGAGAGAAAGCCAAAAACCAAGAAAGAGCTAGTTCACCCCGAAGGGGGAAGGGGAGCTCCTTTTAAAGGGCTCCTCGATCTGCCCGTTACACACAGTTTCGCGCACGGCCAATAGTACCGATGGGTGGCCGGTACTACCGGTGGCACTTAGCCAACGGTCCAAAAACAAGAAGGAAACAAACACAAAAATGAGGCTGGTCGGTACTACCGCCTAGGCCGGTACTATCGCCCAAGATTCCGACCGAAGTTCCGTCAAATAGCGCAGACCATGCAGAGAGCATACTGAAGCGAAAACGGGGTTACCGGAAATTGGGCCGGAATTAACACTGGTACTACCGGCGGCAAAATGCCCTAGCGGTACTACCGGTGGCCCGCCGGAACTACCGGCTAGGCAAAAACTCCAGAACCAGAAATGCCACAACAATTGAATCGGAACTCCAAACGAGATGAAACCAATTTTGTTGGAAAGATAACGACATGTTGAATCCAAGGGAGAAGATACCATGAATATATATGTGAGATACCTCCCAAGGTCTGGAGCTGAAAAACCCGCAAGATCAAAAATGCAATAAGATATGCAAGGGAAATCCGTTTTTGATAAACTAGAGCTTGTTATGAAGAAAACCACAAGCTCTAGATCCTCACATGGACAAGAACCAAACAACAACCAAGAAAGATGATGCTATGTATGCAAAGGTTTGAGCTCTCTCCGAAAGATACGAACGAGTCACCCACTGGAGAGCCCCTCTTGATAGTACGGCTACCTATCCTAAACCCGGTCTCCCAACACTACAAGAGACCGGTAAAATAGAAACCCTAGCAAGATCATACCTTTGTTTTGAGCATCCCACTTGAGCTTGATGTAGACGATCTTGTCACCTTCAAGATGGAACACCTTTATTGATTGCTCTTGCTTTCTCTTGCTTGATGAAGACTTGAGAAATGCTCCCCCATACTCCATGGGGGAAGCCTCTTCTTCGAACTTGTCTTCATCATTCCATGATTGCCGAGGATGGCAAGCTTCAAGAATGAGATCTTCTAGAGATGACGCATCTTGAGCTTGCACATCAATTCTTGACGATGCTTGAAGATAGCCATGAGGAACTCCATCGTCTTCTTCTTCTTCAAGACATACTTGATCTTATTCTTCTACTTGATTCCAATAGGCACAAAGCCCTTGGACAATGCTTCTTCTTTTTCATCCTTGAACCAACACATGGTCCAAGCGATGCCAATGGACAAACCTACAGGTGAGACTCAATTTGCACATTAGTCCATATGGATTGTCATTAATTACCAAAACCACACATGGGGGCATACATGCCCTTTCAACTATTTTACCAGAAGACACTTGGAGCCAGAATACGAGACCGAGAAGGGCCAGAGGGTGGACACACCACCTGGCCGCGCGCCAAGGCTTGGTCCACGCCAGGGGGTGGTGTGGCCAGCCCAGGAACCCTCTCGGCGTCTCCTTCCACCTATAAGATGCCTCCGATACCAAAACCCTAAGTACTCGATCAAAATTCCACGAAAGAGTTTGTAGCCGCCGTCATCTCTGTCCCTAGATCGGGAGGGATCTAAAGCTCTTCCCGGCACCCTGCCGGAGAGGGGAATTCACCCTAGAGGCCTTCTTCATCATCATGCAAGCCTCTGGTGTGATGCGTGTGTAGTTCATCTCTGGACTACGGGTCCATGTAGTAGCTAGATGGCTGGTTCTCCTCCTTTGTGCTTTCATGTTTAGATCTTGTGAGCTCCGTTCATGATCAAGATCATCTATTTGTAATTCTGCATGTTGTGTTTGCGGGGATCCGATGGATATTGAGATGCTATTTCAGATTGATTATTGATTCTATCATGTCTTTGTTATTTGCGATCTTGCATGCTTTCCGTTGTTAGTAGTTATCTTGGCCAAGTAGATGCTAGCAACTCCAAGAGTTAGTATTTATGCTCGATAGTGGGTTCATGCCTCTAGTAATCTGGGGAAGTGACAGAAATCTCTAAGGTACTAGATGTGGTGTTGCTACTAGGGAGAAAACAACAATCCTTTGTTCATAGAACAATCGTATTGTTTAGTTTACACGCAATTCATAATGCAATTATCTGTTGCTTGCAACTTAATACTGGAGGGGGTTCAGATGATAACCTGAAGGTGGATTATTAGTCATAGATGCAGTTGGATGGCGGTCTATGTATAATGTTGTAATGCCCAATCAAGTCTCAAAGGAGTCAAGATGATTAGTATATGCTTGTATGCTTTCTCGATGTTTTCCATTTGCCCCGCTGTAATTTGTTCATCCAGCATGTTATCTATCTTAAGGAGAGCCACCTCTAGTGAACTATGGACCCCGGTCCTTTCTTTTACATGCAATCTACAAACTGTTTACTGCTTTGTGTTTACTTTCTGCAAACTAGTACTTCCTTCCATTCGAT
This sequence comes from Avena eriantha, assembly GCA_910589775.1. Taxonomy (NCBI): domain Eukaryota; kingdom Viridiplantae; phylum Streptophyta; class Magnoliopsida; order Poales; family Poaceae; genus Avena; species Avena eriantha. The sequence continues at coordinate 22,980,678 of OU342740.1, forward strand.
ACGTTTAATCCTTTGTTTTTAGCAAAACCGGTGAGATTGATAACCTCATTGCAAGTTGGGGGAAAAGTTCTGTGGTTGTGTTGTGCAGGTCTCCACGTTGCTGCTAGGACCGGTAGTGCGCCCTGCCAACGTTCAGCTAGCTACACCTTTGGGGTGTTTCCTTGCTCCTACTGGATTGATAACCTTGGTTTCATACTGAGGGAAAACTTGCTGCTGTGCTCATCATACCTTCCTCTTGGGGTTCCCCAACGAGCTCGATATATTTTGGGCCATCAAGCGGCCTTGGAGGTCAACCTGAGCACTTCTACGATCTCCACCGAACCATTCGCCGAGGGGTACCCATTGGTGACGTCATCCAGGTCGAAGTCGTCAGGGAAGTGTGCGAGTCCAAGACTCAACGCCGTCGTCGCTCCACGAGGGAAGGCCGACCGCGCCATCCACTCGACCACTATTGGCGCTTCCTTGAGATAGCGCCACACCTACGTCAAGCCTCCAGGAATAACCTCGGTGGGGAGATTCCCTAAAGAATAGCTTGGACGCTCAGCGCCGAGGCGGTAGCCGCATTGACCACCACAGCCACGCATTACGTGGCATCAAATGTCTACACCACCACTACTAGGAAAACGGCTATAGGTAATACGCACATCTGTGGCGCACGTGCCAGTGGTGCCCCACGGCTAAAATAGGCGTGGCGCACTGCATAGGGGTGCGCTACGGGTAACTGCAGTAAGCGTGGCGCACATAAGCGCGGTGTGCCACGGATGTGAGTGGGCCAGGGCACTGCCGGCCGTATACCACATAGCCGTAGCGCACCTACAGCTAGTGTGCTTTGAGTGTGACCGGTAATTGTGGCGCACTTGGGCACCATGCGCTACAGATCAAATCGGGTCGCACTGATGTGCAACTGGGAAAACAATTCTATGGCGCACGGGTGTATGTGCGCCACGGCTGTTCGTTATGCCTATGGCGCACCACGCCACGTGTGCCACGGATGTGCATGCTGCCTGCTACATTTTGGCAGACAACCTTTTGCACATTGCCTAGATCCACCATCTCCCACTTCACTTTCCCCTCCTTCTTCCTCTTTGGATCTCGCCCCCCTCCTCCTTACCACCTCAATTTCTCCACTCTTTCACCATTTGTAGCTTGTAAAACATACCTTGGATGCTACATACATAATAGAGGAAGGCACTCCTTCCGGCCACCATCTCTTGGTCTCTCACCTCTCCTTCGAGATCTTCTCGCGGTCTCTTGTCTCGGTAAGTTGTCTATGTAAGAGGGATGTGTTTATGTGTATGGATGATATGGTTGCATATCTATGGAGAGGATCGATGCTCTCATGTGTTTGGAGAGCATGCATGCATGCTCTCTCATATATTGGCATTGTTTTGCCAAAATGTTGATTTATTTCCATTTTGGCAAGACTTTGGCATTTCGCAAAGGTCCGAATTTGAGGATAGGTCGAAATTTTCCATCGACCATTGCATGTATGCATTGGTTCTGTGGTTGTAATAAACTTCTAATTCTACCGTGTACACCGCGTAGGCAACCATGGTCCGCATAATGAGCGAAGGCATTGTGGCTAGATTTTTGAAATGCGCGACGGCCGACATGATACGAAATAACATGATGGAGATAAGATGTCCGTGCAGAAGATGCAAACTCAATTGGTTGATCGAGCCAGATTCCGGAAATCTGCAGGCGCACCTGCTCCGCCATGGTTTCATGGATGGCTACACTCGGTGGATAAGTGATGACGAAGACGATGAGGCCGTAAATGGGGCGGCGGAAAATGAGGAAGGCGGGCAACATGATCATGATCACGGCAAGGACGGGCGAGATGAAGAAGAGTCTCCTGGAGCTGGTGAAGGTGTGGAAGCAAACCAGGATGATGATGATCTAGATGCCGGAGCAGACGATGGAACAACGTCAGGCTGGGTGCGGGACCCTTATGTTCAAGAACTACTTCTCAAGCAAACGAGTAACGCCAGGGCTGCCGCTAGAGAGAAAGCCAAGCTTGCGCAACTTGAGAAAGACGCGGTTACTCCATTGTATGAAGGATGCAAGCCCGATGATACCCGGTTGAATGTAACGCTGAAGGCTATGGAGATGAAGGCAAAACATAAATGGACCGATGTAAGCTTCGATGATATGATGGCATTCTGGCACAATCGTCTCCCGGAGGGGAACACGTGTCCAACTAGTATCGAGGATGCCAAGAAAATCGTGTGTCCTCTTGATCTACCGCACATTAGATACCACGTCTGCATCAACGATTGAATCATTTATCGGGGCGAGGACGCAGAGAAAACCACATGCCCTGTGTGCGGTGTTAGTCGATACAAGAAAGGGAAGAAAGCTCCTCGAAAAGTGGTATGGTACTTTCCTATCACTCCTCGTCTGTAGCGCTATTTCGCAGACCCTAAGGAAGCAAATCTCATGCACTGGCATGCTGAAAGAAAGAAGCCAGCAGATGACGATGACCCTGAAAAGGACGAGCTGCTGACGCACCCTTCAGATGGTAGCCAGTGGAAAGCATTAGACCTCGAATTCCCAGAATTCGGTGGAGATTCGAGAAACATTAGGCTAGGTGCAAGCACCGATGGACTCAATCCGTTCGGTAGCCAGAGCAGCACGCACAGCACTTGGCCCGTGTTTGTATGGATGTACAACCTCCCTCCCTAGTTGTGCATGAAAAAGAAGTACATACAATTGAGTATGCTAATTCAAGGGCCAAAACAACCTGGTACCAACATCAATCTATATCTCAGGCTGTTGAAAGAGGAGCTAGCCATGTTATGGGAATCCGGAGCCAATGCGTATGACGCTGTCGCACAAGATTATTTTATTATGAGAGCCGCGTTGGTCACTACGGTGCAAGACTATCCAGGTTGCGGATATTTCTCGGGGTAGGTTATCCAAGGATTCTACACATGCGTTAGGTGCATGGATAACACGACCTATCTCCAACTAGAGAAAGATCCAAGGTCTTCGAAAACCGTGTTCATGGGGCACCGAAGGTGGCTTGGAAAGAATGATGCATGGAGAAAACATGGAGATCTGTTCAATGGAAAATCCGAGACCCGAGGAATCCCAGAGCAGAGGAGCAGTGAAGAAGTGGATGAATTACTGAAAAACTAGAAAGAGTGTCCTAAACCGGGAAAGAAGCGAAAGAGGCAGCAAGACAAGTCGTTGATGAAGGTATGGAAAACAAGGTCTGTTTTCTGGGAGTTGCCATACTGGAAGTTTCTCCGCACGCCTCATAGCCTTGACATCATGCATATCACGAAGAACGTGTGTGAGAGTCTAGTCGCCACCCTAATCAACATGCCAGATAGGACGAAAGATGGTCCTAAAGCAAGGAACGACTTGATATTCATGGGCATCCGGAAGGATCTTCACGGAGGACGCCCTACTCCAGATGATCAGGAAGATGACGATGATCATCAGTCAGAGGCGACACAAGGTCATCGAAAGGGTAAAAAGGTCAAGAAGAACGAATATTACTGCCCCCCTTCGTGCTTCGCACTAAGTCAGGATGAGATCAAACAGTTTTTCAAGTGCCTTCTAGGAGTCAAATTTCCTTACGGCTACGCGGGCAAGATAAGCAGGTACCTAGATGAGGCTAAGCAGAGGTTTAGTAGGATGAAGTCTCACGACTGTGCCATGCTAATGACGCAGATACTTCCGGTTGCACTACGAGGTATAATGGACGAGCATGTTCGAGAAACATTGTTTGGGCTATGGGTAGCACAATGTAATGGAAAGGATGTTCCATGATGGATTTGGATGAGTTCCAAAGTTAAGACATTGTGACGGATACTACAACAAAAGGCTAAGTATATAACTGCTGTAGTAGCAGCAAAGGAGGGCATTTGTGTTAAGTAGTTTGTTATAAAACTAGGTGTGGTTCAAAGTGGGCTAATACTATGAAGATATATTGTGTGACGATAATATCAACATATTTTGAGCCGAAGGAACTAAAGATCTCACCAAAGGACCAAATTTATACAATGCCATCTCATTGGAGAATGAGTAATGCGTAGAGACGCAAGGACATGCAAATACACACGGACCTGGAAGTGTCAGATCCGAAGATTATGTTTTCCACTAGCAATAGTGTCTATACAACACCAGAAAGCCATAGGTGTTGAATGCACAAGTTTTTTAACTAGATCATTGACTCTGGTGCAAGTGGGAGACTGTTGGAGATATGCCCAAGAGGCAATAATAAAGTGGTTATTATTATATCTTTATGTTTATGATAAATGTTTACATCCCATGCTATAATTGTATTATTAGGAAACACTAATACATGTGTGTTTGTAAACATAAAAGAGTCCCTAGTAAGCCTCTTGTTGAACTAGCTTGTTGATTAATTGATGATCATGGTTTCCTGATCATGGACATTGGATGTGATTAATAACAAGGTTATATCATTAGGAGAATGATGTAATGGACACACACCCATAGTAAGCGTAGCATAAAGATCAAGTCATTAAGTTCGTATTGCTATAAGCTTTCAAATGCATAGTAACCTAATCCTTCGACCATGAGGTTATGTTAATCACCATCACCGGATGGATACTTTGATGACATCAAACACCGCTTCGTAACTGGGTGGTCATAAAGGTGTCATTAGGTATTCTGAAAGTATGTGTTGAAGCGCATGAACCAAGATTGGGATTTGTCCATCCATATGACGGATAGATATGCTCTGGGCCCTCTCGGTGGAATGTCATCTAGTTAGCTTGCAAGCATGTGACTAGGTCACAAGGGATGACATATCACGGAACGAGTAAAGAGTACTTATCAGTAACGAGGTAGAACTGGGTATGGAGATGCCGACGATCAAACCTCGGATAAGTATAGTATCGCGAGACAAAGGGAATTAGTTTCGTATGTAAGTGGTTCAATCGATCGCGAAGTCATCGTTGAGTATGTGGGAGCCATTATGGATCTCCAGGTCCCGCTGATGGTTATTGATAGGAGATGTGTCTCTATCATGTCTACATATTCACGAACCGTAGGGTGACACACTTAAGGTTCGAAGTTGTTTTAAGTAGATATGGAATATGCGTTGGAGACCGAATGTTGTTCGGAGTCTCGGAATGGATCCGGGACATCACGAGGAGATCCGGAATGGTCCGGAGAATAAGATTCATATATTGGGGATCATTTTCTAAGTTAGGAAATGTTCCGGAGTGTTTGTATGGAGATTCTAGAAGGTTTCGGAATGTTCCGGAAGGTTCTAGAAGATATCTTGGAGTTTGCTTGAAAATCATGATAGGGATCAAGGAGTCCTGGTGGGTCAAGACACGGATTCGTGGGGGAGGAGGACTCCTCCCCCTCCCCAAATTCGTTGGCCATAGAGGAGGGGAGTCCTACAAGGACTCCCCCTCCCCAGGCGCGCCTCCTCCCCTTAAATAGAAGGGCAGGGGCGCCCCCTCCAACCCCTGCTCCCATAACACCCAATCTCTGCCGTCTCTCTCCTCCACCATCTTCTGCACAGGCATAGGCGAAGCCCTGCAGAATTCTCTACTCCACAACCATCACCACGCCGTCGTGCTGCTGGGATTCCGTGGAGAAGATCTACTACCTCCGCTGCTCGCTGGAACGGGGAGAGGAAGGTCTGCTTCGACTCCGCACGTGTGACCGACTGCGGAAGCGCTGCCGAATCGCGGCGCCAGAAGGATCGTCTACTTGACCAAGGGTGGAAGCGCTGCTGGAACGCGACGCTGGAAGGATCGTCTACTTGACCGACGGTGGAAGCGCTGCTGGAACGCGACGCCGGAAGGATCGTCCACACGATCTTGAGATCGGCAAGTGATCGACTACATCAACCACGAGATCTAATCTCGTTAACGCTTTCGGATCTACGAGGGTTAGTTCCTATCTATCTCGTTGCTCATGTCTAATAGATTAGATCTTGGCTTTAATCTAGATTAGATCTGGGTTTTGTTCGTTCTTGCGGTAGAAAATTTTTGTTTTACATGCTACGAACCCATCAGTGGTATCAGAGCCGTATCTATGCGTAGATCTGTTGCACGAGTAGAACACAATGTTTTTGTGGGCGTTGATGCTTTTGTTGTCGGTGTCTTAGCGTGTACTTTGCATCTTGCGGCATGGTGGGATGAAGCGGCTCGGGCTAACATTACATGTCATCGCACATGAGACTTGCTCCACGCTTGACGTGCAACTTGCTTTGCACAAGTGGCTTTGCGGGTGTCTGTCTCTCCCACCATAGTTGAGATTCAATTTACAATGAGCATCTGACAACACTTGTATCAACGTTGTGGTTCTTGTTCGTAGGTAAGATCGGTCTTATGCAAAAGCCCCAAACCACGTAAAATATGCAAAGAAAATTAGAGGCGTCTAACTTGTTTTTGTAGGGGTTTTGTGATGTGATATGGCCATCATGTGATTGTGATTATATTTGATGTATGCAATGATCCTTGTTGTAATATGGCAACCGGCAGGAGCCTAATGGTTGTCTTCAATTCTGTTAAGACCTGCGTGTCTATTCATCTTGTAATAGCTTTGTTCCAAGTAGTTGTAATAGTTGCTAGTGATGATGGACAACCATGAAGCGGCGCCACGGACCTTGACGCCACGCCGGTGATGATGGAGATCATGTCCATGCTTTGAAGATGGAGTTCCAAGGCACAAGAAGAAAGGCCATATCATATCACATATTTTGAATTGCCTATGATGTTAGTCCTTTATGCATCTTGTATTGCTTAGATCGTGACGGTAACATTATAAGATGATCCCTCTCACTAAATATCAAGTAATAAAGTGTTCGTCCTTAGTTGGCACCGTTGCTAAGACTCGTCGTTTTGAAGCATCTCGTGATGATCGGGTGTGATAGACTCTACGTGTGCATACAACGGGTGCAAGCCAGATTTGCACATGTGGAAACTAAGGTTAACCTTGACGAGCCTAGCATGTACAGACATGGTCTCGGAACACGGAATACCGAAAGGTAAAGCATGAGTCATATGGATGATATGATGAACATGTTGATTGTTCGCCTTTAAAGCTACATCATCTCACGTGATGATCGGACTTGGTGTAGTGGATTTGGTTCGTGTAATCACTAAAACAACTCGAGGGATGTTGTTTTGAGTGGGAGTTCATTTATAATTTGGATTAGTCGAACTCAATTTATCATAAACACAATCAAAGTGAATTTGCATAGTTTGTTGTAGTCATTGGCATCCGTTCACCACCTTACGCTTAGTTATAGTTGAGATAGTGGAACTATAGAAATTCTGGATATTTACTTTACGAACTGGTATCGTATTATTTTGAATGTCAATTTAAAGTTTATAAGTCCTATTGCAAACTTTCAGCAAACTCTATTTACTCCATGAAGTTTAATAAGTAGTATTAAATCAAGAGTAAGAATTCCAATGTTAGTATCTAAAGTATCATGTTTGCCTCCATGATTATTGATATTCAAAATATTGTTTTTAATATCAAGTTTATCTAAGAGCTGAAAGCAATGTTTCAGAAACCATCATATGTGAAAGGTATTGCGATATCTAAAACAATGTGTTGGTTACAACATGATAGAGTATACGTCCTCATATTTGATGAGAATTTGTGAAGGTTGGAAACGCTAGTCGTCCTAATCCTCCAAAAGGTTTTGAAAAGAAACATTATACTCGCAATTCACCTTTATAAGCTATAGCAGCTTGATCATGAAAGTTGTCATGATAAGGATGAATAGAAGATATAAGTAAAATGTTTACTACACTAAAAGATTACTAAAGAATGGAATTTTGAAAGAATGCCAAACATTTGATGATGGTGATCCACTTCAAAGTGCAAGTCCAAAGGTATTAGTATTTGACTATATACGTTTTGTACTATGTGTCATGTGAATGACACCACTATTGATGTTGATAGATTCTTTTAAAAGAAAAAGGAATTGCTGAAAGAGAATCTATAAAATATTTGGCAGAAATTATAAGGTTGGAGATGTCCAACTTGGGTATATAGAAGACATACATGTTATGGTTGTATTCCTTGCTTGTTAAACAATGTGGCTCTTAGGTATTGGATACCGAATCGGTTGGTATGAAGTGTCATACAGGACAACGTAATTCATTAACTACAATGGCCTAAGTAACTAGCAAGAGAATGAGTGATGATGTTCATCGAAAACAAATAAAGTGTTATTGTGTTTTTCGTTGACATCAAACCTAGCCTTCAAGATTTGTTTTAATAATTGTTATTTTGTTCCGGTATTACGAGAACAATGGTTGTTAAAATAATTACCGTATTCCATAAAGGATGGATGAACTTTTACAAGTCTGGTGGGAGAAATCACATCCATAAACACTATTGCTAAAATGTCGCAAGACAAATGATTGAAAGATCACTTATGAAGTGACATCGCTGTTTAAATTATATTTGAAAGAAAACATGAAGAAACTCCATGTTGATGGAATTTTGGAGTCTTTGATTTTGATCAATTGACGCATGTGAGACTTTCCTCGAGATAATTGAAACTCCGTCCATAGGCCAGAGAGGAACGGATGACTAGCTTATTGGAACTTGTACATATAGATGTATGAAGCCCATTATGTAGTCAAGAGCGATGGATTTCAACTTCATATGCTTTCTCCGAGAATTTGAGTGAATATATGTATATTTACTTAATAAGGAAGAAGTATGAAACATTTGAAAGTTGTTCAAAGACTTTCAAGATGAAGTGGAAAATCATTGTAACAAAAATAAAGAGTTTATGATTCGATCATCAAGGAAGATATTTGAGTTACATGTTTAGCAAAAACACCTAAGACTTGAGAAATTGTTGCATGATTTGTGTTTCCCGATAAACCATAGGAGTATGGCATATTCGAGAGATAAAATCAAACCATGTTTGAGATGGTAAGATCAAGGGTGTCATTTATAAAACTGCCATTATGTTTTTTAAAGATTAAAGCTTTAGTGAATACCGCTTTTACACTGAAAAGAGCACCATCGTGATCCATTGAAATGACACCATATAAGTCATGGTTTGGGATAAAACCCGAATTGTCTTTTCTTAAATTTTGGTATTATGCATAAGTAAAATGTTTACAACCAAAGTCGGATAAGCACATCTTTGTAGGTTATCCCAAAGAATTTGTTGGGAATTTCTCCATAACACTGAGGACAAAAGAGTTTGTTACTTGGAACGTCAAGTCTCTTGTGAAAGAATTTTTCGTGAAAAGTTAAGTGGGAGGACAATAGAACTTTAATAAGGTTGTTGAACCTTAGCTATATGTGCTAAGTAGCGCAGTGCCAGAAAGTGTCCCGGTGACGGCCACAATGCTCATGGCTCTCGTGATTACAAAAGGTGTGATCTCGGAGATTAGAGTTCCTATAGAACCATGTGGGTCGGTAAGAATCAAATAGTAAGATTTGATAAGCAAGTAGTTATTGTTTTGACAATGATGAACCGACTGCATGCAAAGAAGCGATGATGGGCCCTGACTCCATAAAATTACTAGAAGTCATGGAATCCGTGATAGCATCCATACACGAGAAATCAAGTTTCTGAACTTTGAAGACCCTCCGGAAAAGGCGTGAAGCCTATCGGTCATGTTTGGATCTATAAAGAAATAGACATTGATGTTTCAAATCTATGAAATAGTCGACATGTTGAAAAGAGTTTACGACAATGTTCAAGGAATTGACTATGATAAGATTTGATCTTTCATAGCGATATTTAGTCTGGACGGATTAATGTAGCAACCACTACATATATTTTGGTATATGGTAGTTGAACAAACAAAACAAGTTCTTCTAATAGAATGGTTACCTAGGACGTGTACATGACACGATCCAAAGGGTTTTGTTAATTCAAAGGATGCTAAAAGAGTATGCAAAACTTCAATGGTTGAAGTAAGCATAGCGGAGTTGGAATCTTCACCATGATGAAACTGTTAAAAGAGTTTAAATTCATCGGAGATGATGAAGATGCTTGCATTTGCAAGAAATTAAGTGGGAGCGCTGAGACATATTTCTAATACATTATGTAGAGGACATATTGTTGATTAGAAATAATGTATCTTTTATTGACACAGGTTAAGAATTTCATTTCGATGAAAGACTTAGGCATAACTCGAGAATTAGGGATCAATGTCTATATGAATAGATTGAGGCGCTAATATAGTTTTACCAAATGTACATAGATATGATGTTGAATGAGTTCAATATGGAAACAAAAAGAAAGGTTCTTGACGCACGGAAAGGACTGAATCAAGATTCAAGTGTTTTGACACTTGGTGAAATCACAAGAATATTTTGATCAATCATTCTTTGAGATGTACACATCCAGATATGTCCTATGCTCTAAATGTTATGAGCATATACCAGAATGATTCATAAGATAATCATTGGACAATAGTAAAGATATTCTTATGAGCTTTGGAAGAACTAAGAATATACCATGTATAAGTGACAAATAGTTAAAGGTAGTTCATTGTAAAGTGTTACATTGATACTAGTGTTGTCACAACATACAAATTGAATTTATCTCAATTTAGACTATGGGTAGCACAATGTAATGGAAAGGATGTTCCATGATGGATTTGGATGAGTTCCAAAGTTAAGACATTGTGACGGATACTACAACAAAAGGCTAAGTATATAACTGCTGTAGTAGCAGCAAAGGAGGGCATTTGTGTTAAGTAGTTTGTTATAAAACTAGGTGTGGTTCAAAGTGGGCTAATACTATGAAGATATATTGTGTGACGATAATATCAACATATTTTGAGCCGAAGGAACTAAAGGTCTCACCAAAGGACCAAATTTATACAATGCCATCTCATTGGAGAATGAGTAATGCGTAGAGACGCAAGGACATGCAAATACACACGGACCTGGAAGTGTCAGATCCGAAGATTATGTTTTCCACTGGCAATAGTGTCTATACAACACCAGAAAGCCATAGGTGTTGAATGCACAAGTTTTTTAACTAGATCATTGACTCTGGTGCAAGTGGGAGACTGTTGGAGATATGCCCAAGAGGCAATAATAAAGTGGTTATTATTATATCTTTATGTTTATGATAAATGTTTACATCCCATGCTATAATTGTATTATTAGGAAACACTAATACATGTGTGTTTGTAAACATAAAAGAGTCCCTAGTAAGCCTCTTGTTGAACTAGCTTGTTGATTAATTGATGATCATGGTTTCCTGATCATGGACATTGGATGTGATTAATAACAAGGTTATATCATTAGGAGAATGATGTAATGGACACACACCCATAGTAAGCGTAGCATAAAGATCAAGTCATTAAGTTCGTATTGCTATAAGCTTTCAAATGCATAGTAACCTAATCCTTCGACCATGAGGTTATGTTAATCACCATCACCGGATGGATACTTTGATGACATCAAACACCGCTTCGTAACTGGGTGGTCATAAAGGTGTCATTAGGTATTCTGAAAGTATGTGTTGAAGCGCATGAACCAAGATTGGGATTTGTCCATCCATATGACGGATAGATATGCTCTGGGCCCTCTCGGTGGAATGTCATCTAGTTAGCTTGCAAGCATGTGACTAGGTCACAAGGGATGACATATCACGGAACGAGTAAAGAGTACTTATCAGTAACGAGGTAGAACTGGGTATGGAGATGCCGACGATCAAACCTCGGATAAGTATAGTATCCCGAGACAAAGGGAATTAGTTTCGTATGTAAGTGGTTCAATCGATCGCCAAGTCATCGTTGAGTATGTGGGAGCCATTATGGATCTCCAGGTCCCGCTGATGGTTATTGATAGGAGATGTGTCTCTATCATGTCTACATATTCACGAACCGTAGGGTGACACACTTAAGGTTCGAAGTTGTTTTAAGTAGATATGGAATATGCGTTGGAGACCGAATGTTGTTCGGAGTCTCGGAATGGATCCGGGACATCACGAGGAGATCCGGAATGGTCCGGAGAATAAGATTCATATATTGGGGATCATTTTCTAAGTTAGGAAATGTTCCGGAGTGTTTGTATGGAGATTCTAGAAGGTTTCGGAATGTTCCGGAAGGTTCTAGAAGATATCTTGGAGTTTGCTTGAAAATCATGATAGGGATCAAGGAGTCCTGGTGGGTCAAGACACGGATTCGTGGGGGAGGAGGACTCCTCCCCCCTCCCCAAATTCGTTGGCCATAGAGGAGGGGAGTCCTACAAGGACTCCCCCTCCCCAGGCGTGCCTCCTCCCCTTAAATAGAAGGGCAGGGGCGCCCCCTCCAACCCCTGCTCCCATAACACCCAATCTCTGCCGTCTCTCTCCTCCACCATCTTCTGCACAGGCATAGGCGAAGCCCTGCAGAATTCTGTACTCCACCACCATCACCACGCCGTCGTGCTGCTGGGATTCCGTGGAGAAGATCTACTACCTCCGCTGCTCGCTGGAACGGGGAGAGGAAGGTCTGCTTCGACTCCGCACGTGTGACCGACTGCGGAAGCGCTGCCGAATCGCGGCGCCAGAAGGATCATCTACTTGACCAAGGGCGGAAGCGCTGCTGGAACGCGACGCCGGAAGGATCGTCTACTTGACCGACGGTGGAAGCGCTGCTGGAACGCGACGCCGGAAGGATCGTCCACACGATCTTGAGATCGGCAAGTGATCGACTACATCAACCACGAGATCTAATCTCGTTAACGCTTTCGGATCTACGAGGGTTAGTTCCTATCTATCTCGTTGCTCATGTCTAATAGATTAGATCTTGGCTTTTATCTAGATTAGATCTGGGTTTTGTTCGTTCTTGCGGTAGAAATTTTTTTTTTACATGCTACGAACCCATCAAAATAAACATCATCGGAATGGATGGAGTCACCAACGAGCAAGACTTCGACCAGTACGGTGATCCAAAGATTGAAGATGATGACGACTACGATGAAGAAACATACATCACAAGAAGAAAAAGGACAACCTTACCCCCAAAAAAATGTAGCCCGTTCGAGCGAAGAAACATAAAAGTGCCAGGGCTAAATTATTCAACCACGACAAAGAAGGGAAAAAAGATTGTAAAACGCTAGCTCAAAAAAGATTGTATTGATGCATATGGATGGCATATTATTAATGGACACATTATTATTTAATTTCTTTCTACTTTGAATCACTTTTGTACCACTTTTGATAATATATATGTACCATTTTTGTCATATAAAACATATAACATATATTTTATATAGTTTACATAATTTTTGGGATATTTTTTAACATTTTAAAGTAGTTTTAAAATAAAAACAAAAAATGGGGGCACCAGGGTTCGAACCTGGGTGCTCCAGGTTTAGTGAGCATACATAGCTAGGACAGAACCAGTGGGATATGCAAGTGCTAGTGTCAACTAATGGGGCGGCAGCCTTTTGTTTGACTTGACACGACACTTAGCCGTAGTGCCCCCTTACCTAGTGTGCTACGGTTACCCGTAGTGCACTAGGTAAGGGTGCGCTACGGCTACCCGTAGTGCACTAGGTAAGGGTGCGCTACGGCTAAGTGTCGTGACAAGTCTGTGCTACGCATGGTCATCTCCCATCTCCCATCTATCTACCGACAAGTCTGTGTTGCAGCTACCGACGCGCTGCCTCCGCCGCTCGATCTGTCGCCTCCGCCGCTGCCTGCCAAGGAGGAGGAGAGGAGGCCGCCGCGTCCGTGGAGGAGGAGAGGAGGCCGCCGTGTCTGAGGAGGAGGAGAGGAGGCCGCCGCGTCCGTAGAGGAGGAGAGGAGGCCGCCGCGTCCTAGGAGGGGTGAGCGTCCCCTCTCCCCTCTCTCCCTCTCTCCCCTCTCTGACCTAGAACATAGGGCTGCCTGCCGATGGTTTCTTGCCCTAGAACACAAAATTTCAACCCTAATTAGGGTTTCCTCCTCCGAGCACATGAACCCTAGCTTGATTCAGTGATAGATTCCAAAAATTTCAACCCTAATTAGGGTTTCCTCCTCTGAGCACATGACCTAGAACACAAATCTGATATTGGACAGTGTTTTACCTAGTGAATAGCTTCGAGCACATGAACCCTAGCTTGATTCAATGATAGTGTTCAGGGTTCAGTCATTCAGACAGTGCAATATTTGATCTGTGTTGTAGTGTGCTGATGCTATGGTGGTCGGTGTGTTATAGTGTGTTGATGCTATGGTGGTCGATGGTGGTTGATCTGTTTTGTAGTATGCTGATGCTATGGTTCAGGGTTCAGGGTTCAGTCATTCAGACAGTGCAATAGGCATTCAGTCATTCAGACAGTGCAATAATTTCTACTGTATTTTGTAGTGCGCCTTGATTAATTCTTGCACCTGTTCAATGTGTAAAGCTGATGCTATGGTGGTCGATGCTATAGTTACTGAATGTGTAAAGTTGATGCTATGTGCTTGTGATGTTGCTAATAGAACAGTATTCCTTCAAGTTTACCTGAGATGCATTTGCGGTACTTCACCAGCATTGGTACAGATCACACATTTGAAGCAAATAATGTGATGTAAATTCAGCAAATCTAGAACTTAATTTCTTGCTCTTAGAGGTTTCTGTTTGCTAGCCTCAAATAGGCTTATAAAGCCTAACACATGCCATGGTTTCCAGCTTTCTCTTGTAGTGCTACTAATAAAGAATATCTTACAATGTGAAAAAAAAGGATTGTTATTTTTTTGAAGCTCATATCTGATCATGCAGTAGGTACTAGAAAAATAATAACTTGACACATGTTTTAACTGACACAATCAAGCCATCTGCAGTACTTCATTCTTTTGTTAGGCCACTGTTCGTAACGTAAACATGCTTCAACTGACTGGTAAGAAATCCTCTTTGTTTATGGGTATTTATTCATATCGTTAGGTTAAAACAAACTGAAATAAGCAATGCAGTGCAATGTCCGTTGTGGTCTTGCTTCTAGGCAGAGAGTCAAGTCCAATTCAACATCGCAGTGTTATTTCTTGATTTTGATTTTGAAGTCCTACAATTCTGAAATGAATGGTTGTCGCGGCTCCCTTTCTTACTTCTGCTAACAACATCTTGTGAAGGAAATTTGGAAGTGTTTTCTTTTCATTACTTGTTTCTTGACAATGCTACCCTCTACATTTTTGCTTAGCTTTTTGCGTAGTGTTTTAGCGAGGCTACTATCATCATCTAGTGTAAGGCTTGATCAAATATTATAAAGGTATGCCTTCTATAGTTCTATTTGCAGTTCAAGGAATTGGAAGCAATTAATGGACTGAGACCTAGTAAACCATAGCCTTCCTGCTAATGATATAATGTGCGTGACTATTAGCAATTAGACTAATAGCCTGCTAGTGAGACAACTTTTTCTGGAACACGGAATTGCTTCAGCATATGAATATTGGTAAGAAACCATGTTTGCTTGCGAAGCAAATATAGATGCATACATCATTCGGAGCTAGGGTACTACTTGTTTTGGAGGTGAAGTGATGAAATTTTTGGGCTAGCTGTACCGTATCTGATATAGATGAAAGCTACAAGAAAATTAGAAGAAAAATACTCTAGTGCTTTCTAGTTTTGTGTAGCTCCAGGTCTACTGTTATATATGAAAGCTACAGGAAAATTATTTCTAACCATTATTTTGTGTAGCTCCAGGTCTGCTGTTAGGCTTATAAAGCCTAACACATGCCATGGTTTCGAGCTTTCTTTTGTAGTGCTACTAATAAATAATATCTTACAATGTGAAAAAAAAGGATTGTTATTTGCCTAGTTGTATTCGTAGCTATATTACCCTGCCAAGTTGTATTCGTAGCTATATTACCCTGCCTAGTTGTATTCGTATGCAGGTGCTTGTATGAAATGAGTCCCGATTTTCGCCGAAATGTTGATTAACTTCCGTTTCGGCAGAAATCGGGCACTCCTAGTTTAACAAAAATGAGCAAAGGTCATGCCAGATTTTTCCACGCACTTTACTAACCATTATTTGCCTTTTATTAGTGCAAACATGTGTGACAACGATGAGGTTGGATCTTCTCAACGTATCTATGCTGAAGGAGAAGTGAGACCTCAAAACAGACCCTTGTCATTCTAGGAGGAGGTCGAGCGGCTAGAAAGAATGACAGAGGGTGATGAAGAATACAACCCTTCCGAGAGCGACGCCGATGAGATGGAAGACGCGCAGGAAGAAGAAGCGGCCGAAGGAACGGCGGATGATGAAACCACTGATGGCGGAGAGGGCACAACAAGTGGTAGTAATCCGCCTAAGAAGAAGAAGGAAAGGCGCCCAAACACGGTCGGCACCGTCAGAGAGGAAATTACCGAAGTGAGCCCAACAGGGGTTCCTTTGGCGCCCGACCATGTGGTCAAAGGGTGCGGTGGGAAAGTGGTGGCTATCACCCGGACCACCATCTCGATCAACACCGAGAATCTCCGGCATAAAGATAATGGCCATTTGCGCACACTCCTCTTCGAGAAGCTGCACGCAAGATACAAGTTCCCCCTTCAGTATCGGAACACAGATTATCATGGGAATGAAGTAAATAAATCCGCCCTCACGAGGATGAGCACTGCCCTGGCCAGCTGGAGAACCCGGATAAAGAAGGAGATATTTAAAGAAGGGAAATGTCTCGAGGAGATCCAGAAGATTGATCCGCAGATCACCGAAGATCAATTCCAGGAGTTCAAGGCCAAGTGCAAATCCGAAGCAGCCAAGGCCTCGAGTAAGCGGGGAAAGGAATTGCAGGCGATGAATATAGGTCACCACCATCTCAGATCTGGTGGTTACAGAGCTGCGGAGCCCAATGGGATAAGGAGGACGACGAGTATAGAGCTAAGGGGATACCTAACCCCTTTTCGAAATTCGAAAACAAGCAGCTTCAAAACTTCATCAGGGCTCGTTACCATGTGGACCCCAAAACCAAAGAACTCATCGCGGAAACTAAGGTGAAGAACTTCGAGGTTCTTGTGGTAAGTAATTTAATTACCGCGGATCAAGTCGATTACATTCTAATCGATCAAGTCGAATTTCTAAATGGTTCACGTTACTTCTTTTGCAGGAGCAGGAAATTGCTAGTCAGTGATCCCATGGTTCCTCATCCCACGGGTCGACGGCGGCCATCCGGTGGGATAACCGTTTTAACAGGGCAATGAACCGGGCCATGAAAATCACACCGGTTACAAAGAAGCCATCGTCGGCTGGCCGTCTGGCTGGTTTCGGGGCTAAGAATTGGGTGGATCATTTTGGTCCACCCCCGAGGACGCATGTGGAGGGAAGGAGCGACGAGGAAAACCGCGAGGTTCAGGAACTTAAGGAACAAGTGGCGCGGATCCCGCAGATCGTCCAAGACAACCTGGCAATCACCCTCACCTCCATCATGCCTACCTTGGTGGAGTCAATAGCGAACTGGAGTGCGGGTGGTCGACAAGGGCCATGCCCGATTCCAAGCATGGTCAGTAACCACTCAAACAATGTGGCGTCGGCGATCCCGGTGAATTATGTGTTCATGACTCCGCCCGCTAGCACGGCGGCGCCGGAAGCATTGGTGACTCCGCCCGCTAGCACGGCGGCGCCGGAAGCATTGGTGACTCCCCCTGCCATCACCGCAGCGCCGGAGCTTAATGCAACCGATAGGGAGAATACATCGGCGGCCGGCACCGTGCCATCAAGCAGCCCCTCCGTCTCTTGCATGCCCGTCGTCGTATGCGGTGCCTCGACATTAGCCGAGCTTGACGCCATGACGGTAAACCAAATACTTTACCGCCTTTCCATTTATTACTCTTATGGCATCTTTTGAATGCCATACATGTTTTTCACAGACAGATGTTCCATGCACTCTCTTAAGCTTCGTGAACAACGAGTTGAGGGATGTTGCCAAGGGTACCATCATTCAACCCTTGCATCGCACGTTCCACTCAAAGCCAATGCCAGATAGCATGCATAGGGTTAAAATTATCCGGGTGCTAAGGGGCTGCGATGACCTGGAACCTCCCATTCAACCCCCAGGAGCGGATGAAGAAGAGTCGGTTGTCCTTAGAAGTTGCTTCAGCTTATTCCTGCTATGGCCAAAGAGCATGATTCGTTTGGGGATGGCCGGGGCCATCACCCCACAGACAACAACACTGCTTGTCGTGCCAGCGCCAAGCCATGGTAAGACCCCCACACCGTCACCTCCACGCGATTTTTCGGCTGGTCATATTGACATGACCATGGCGCAGGATCCGAACGAGGATGACGAAGATTACTTCGATGATTTCATCAACACTAATCTTTTCCCTGGCGACCTACACGAAGACCCAGCTGGTGGCCCCACAGAGAAAGCCACTTGCAACAAACGTCTCTTTGGTTCTCAGGAGACGCCTCCAGCTTGCACCTTCACCGAGCCAGCGGATACATCCAAGCGGCCCTTTGTTCTAAGCCCTGACACACTACATAGGGCGATCGATGCTCAGATTGTGGTGCCTGCCCACTTCCCAAAAGGCAAGAAGACCAGGAAAAGAAAATCTCGCAGCTCGAGCTAGCCGGTGGCATCAACTGCGAATCCGATCAGGTTTCAGGACGGGCCACCAAGACCAAAGGGTATTATGTGGAGGATGCATGTGGCGGGTGAGCCCATGCTAACTAAGAAATTTCTCAGACTCGCCACTTCAGAAATGAGGAGTGTGCATGATGGTGTGCTGACGATAGAGAGACGCCTTCTTGCGGAGAAAGATGCCTCGCACCCGGTATTCGTGGTTAAGGTGCCACGAGGCTTGGGCTTCGTTGATAATGTCCTCGCGGATCTGTTCTTCCTGCGGTTTGACGACATCTTCAATATGTTCCACCTGTATCCGCTGCACTATACCATGGTACGCATGTTTTCTCTCAGCCTGGCCATTCAGATCATTAGAGAGAACACCCCGGGCATCGCTATAGTGGACCCCTACTACATGCGTGATAGCTGCTTGGGAAGCGCCATTAAACGACGATTCGTGGCCTCGTACCTCCAAGGCATCTTGGTGGAGAACAAGACAAAGGAATACATTCTCGTGCCTTTCTTTCCCGAGTAAGTCATTATTCACTCGTCGCCATAACATGCTTTATTAGATTTTCATCATTCTTTTTCCAACACATTCCGTTTGAATTGTTTTGCGCAGAGATCAACACTGCACACTCATCTGCTTGTCGCCGAAACATTCGCAAGCCACGGATTTTGACTCAGGGAGTCAAGAAAAGAAGAAAAACTACGACAAGATCAAGGAAGTTCTGGATGATGCTCTCACTGGCTATGCCTCAGCGGAAGGCGCCACCTTCGTTCGTAAGAAGCTCAAGTTTGGCAGGCATGTCTTCACCCATGTGACGGAATTCCCCTGCGTGAAGCAGCCGGCAGGCAGTCAGAAGGAAGCCTACTATGCACTCCATCACATGAGGGCGTTCCTACTAGAGCAACAGAATTCTACGCTGCCAGATCATCTCAAACGGTGGGCCGAAGTCAAGGCCAGGATCAATGATTCAAATATTAGACAAGAGATGTATCGCATCCAGCAATAGTTTGGAGCAATCACCAGCCGTGATGTCATGACTTCAGGGGGGTCTTCTACGGAGGCAATCCCCCGAATAACCGTGACGTAGTAGATCGCCTAAAGATGCAGGGTGACTATAGGGCGTTCATGACGAAACAAGGCGTCCTCCCGTTCCCTGAGCCGAGCCAGAAATCTTGATGTGTTGGTCTAGTTGTAGTTCTTTATCCCCACGTGTACTTGTGTGTGTCGACATGTACATGCTACTACTTGGTATTTTTTGCTTACTTTGTTACCTTATTTGATAAGTATATTTTTATATGCGACTTTTACTTGTTTTTTCACCACCATTTAATTATTATTGCCAACTTTTAGATGACGTGGTACGTCGTGTACAAGGGACAGGTTCCCGGAGTCTATGATGATTGGGGAGACTGCCGGAGACAGGTGCACCATTTCAGCGGCAATAGCTACAAAGGGTACAACACTATGGCGGAGGCGGAAGCTAGATATGCGTGCTATCTAGCGGGAGTTGGGACGAGGAACCGGATGAAGACCTATACCTCTATCGCGGTGATGGTTATCGTCCTTGGTTGTCTATCCTGCATGTTCCTACTTTAGATGTCTAGACGAGCTTCCGCGAGCTCTAACTTGGTTGATACATGTATTCATGTCATAACTAGCTACTTTGTAACTTGATCGAAATAATATAATTTATATTGTGTATTTATGTATGTGACTTATCTATATGTATTTGTTTCTATCTTGTCTATGTATTTATTTCTGTATTGTATATCTGTGTATTTATTTCTATATTGTATATCTGTGTATATCAGCTGAATTGTATATAATCTGTATTGAATATCATCTGTATTGAGTATTTTTTTTGTTTTTTGAAAAGCTCAGCCGTGGCGCACATATACGTGGTTAGTGGCGCACTACGTTGGTGGCGCACGTGGTCAAATACTAGTAGCACGCTACGTCATGCGCCATAGGAACAACAGTAGTGGCGCACCAGCCAGTGCGCTACTACTAACTAGATACTAGTAACGCACTAGGTCATGCGTCACAGGAAAAACAGTAGTGGTGCACAAGACAGTGTGCTACCACTAACTCGAGATACCTGTAGCGCACCTGGCAGTGCGCTACGGGCACTTTTTAGCCGTAGCGCAGAAGTCGTGGCGCACCCCTAGTGCGCCACGGAAGGGGAAAGTAGGTGTGCCACAGACGTGCGTTTTCCTAGTAGTGCACCGGATTGTTTTGACCTATCACAACTGCAAGATCAGAGAATCAAGATCATGAGGAATCACAGTCGCTCGGGGACTCGCCCGCTCAGGGACTCGCCACACAACAAAAAAGAAGAAGCAAAGGAATGCGACTCTCACCAAGGAGTTTCCGGTAGTTCTCTGTCACGTATTTCTCGAGCGTCGTATGCTTATTCTGCAAATTAAGGATGATCGAGTCGGAAGCCTTCCGCTCATCCTCTATTGCGACGACCGCGGCCTTGGCTCGTTATTTAGAAGAGATCATAGAAGCCTTTGTTATCTCCAATTCCTTCGTCAACAAGATGACTCGCTCATCCACCGTGGCCAATGATGCCTTCGCAGTCTCTAGCTAGGAGACCGGAACATAGCCCTCACGGGCCTTGGCGACTGCAGCGGAACAATTGTCTACAGGAAAGAAGACCACATCTAAACATTCACATAATGACAAGAGTACAAATTTGCCAAAGGAAAAAACAACTCACTAGCAGACACCTGGAGTCGCCGATTATCCTCCTGTGCCACCCACAAATCGCGTTCCAAACGCTCCTTCGTGCCCTGCCGATCGGACGATTCCCTCTGCAGACCCTGAAGACAGAAAGATAATAAGGGACTGGACGACCCAAAGTTCTGAGTGTTTAGCCGCTGAAATTCAATGACTAGACCCTCGGGGACTGGACGAACAAAAAGTTCTGAGTGTCTAGCCGCTGAAATTCAGCGACTAGACCCTCGGGGACTGGATGACTAAACTTTAAGCATCCAGCCGCTAAAATTCAGCGACTAGATCCTCGGGGACTGGACATACCTAGATAGCAGCGCCCACCATGTTGTGCAGCTCGCTGGCGTCCACCGAAGGAACCACGAATGACGTGCGACCGTGCTGCTATCCGGTGCCACCATCGACAACCTCAGGAACTTGTGGCGATTGCGTCCCTGCTGCCATGGCGAATTCCTTTGCCATGAAGCGGGGAAATGTTGCAGCAGGAGCACTGGCCGCAGGCACCGACGCCCCCGCTGGTGTGGTCGGTTTGCTCGACTTTGAGCTGACAACCACCTCGTCCTCTGAAGGGATGGTGGAATCATGTTGATATCCTCTTCTTGGAAGGGTTAACTCTCCCTTCCGCGTCGACTGGCGGAACCTTGGCCACCAAAGGGCGACCAATATTCTTGGCACTAGACCTATGAAGTCGCCATGGTCAGCGACTTGATGATACGAGAAAATATCAAAACACGAGAAAGAAAGCACCAAACTTATTTGGCGATGGGGAGAGTGTGCAAACCAGTGCTAATATGGGCAAGCTTCTCTAGCTCCGGTCCCAACTTGCGCGTGAGCCCCTTCTCAAACATGCTCGCGGCCCGTGACACCGCGGGCTTCTTCAACGTCGAGGTCGTGATTGCGGGAACCTCCGACCCGGGTGACACGGGCGCCCCCTCCGGTGGCGGGGACTTCGACCCCGTGTTTTCAGCAGCCCATGGCTCCGGGGACACCGAGACCGTTGGCGCGATCGCAGCAAGCGGAACCACCGATTCCACCACCATGGTCGTGGCCCCCGATCCCTTCATCAGAGTTGGGTCCTCCGGGATATCGGTCGAGACTTGAGCTTCCTCGTTGCCGGTCTCCTTGTCTTATTCAAAAGCCGCCACTGATCTGGGTCGCGATGCCGGCTTAGGCGCTGGCTTCTTCGCAGGCGACTTTAGCTTCCGCATAGGCTTCAGCGATGTAGCCACGCGCTGAGAATTTTGCTCCTGCATGTTGTCGTCATCACTGTCGCGCTCTTCGAGGCTATGACTAGCCTTGATTTCATGTTGCTTCTGCCCGCGAGTCTTCCGAGCTGTGGGCACATGCGCGGCAACCTCCGCTGCTTCATCCTCACTATCGGAGGATCCTTCCTCCTCCTCTTCGAGCTCCTTGAGAACTTCCTTGTCGAGTGGAGGAAGCCAATTCTCGAGGATTTGGAATAACTAGAAAAAGATAGAAGGCACGATTTTCAGTCGACAAAGGTGACTGTGAGGTGAAATTACAAGGCAAGGAGACTCACCGTAGGGGCCTAACACTTCCCGGCGGTATATGGAGCAAGCCCGGCCTTTGGGTCGGAATATTCTGCCTCTGTGATCTTCTTCAGCGCGGCGATGTAATCCTTGGCATCCCAATCCTCCTAGCTTTCCTCCATGGCATCATCCTTGCTGGTGTACTGGTACATCCAATGGGCTTAGGTGGCCAGTGGCACCAGCCACCACCCGAGCCCGCAATTGTACAAATTGATGGTCTCAAGGCCCTCCTTCTTCAACTCCTGGATCCGAGTCAACATCTCATCCACGGCCATCCTCTGGTCGTTGAGGAGAGTGGTCGCTGATAGCCGACGCAGCTCACTCCTCTCGGCGGTGTATGTCGGGAGTGACACTTCGCCATCAGGAGTGGACTCCGTCACGTAGAACCAAAACTTATTCCACTCACTTGTGGCCTTCTTTGGCAGCTGTAGCTTTAGGAATTGGGCCTTAGGCTTCAGCTAGAAGGTGACTCCACCTTCCACCAAGATCGGGCCACCCGCTCCCTCGTGGCTGAGGAGACCATGGAAGAGATCCAGCCATAGGGGGAAGTAGGTGCACCATCCAAGATAACATTCACAGAAGGCAACAAAGATTGTGAGCTTCTCCACGCTATGTGGCTCTAGATCTGATGGCTTGATCGTGTAATATGCACAGAATCACCAGAAGAAAATCGAGGTGGGGAACCCTAGTCCCCTCTCCAAATGGCTCTAGAAACAGATGAACTCCCCGGGGCAGGGCTTGGATTCCATCTTGCCGGATGCGGGGATTCACCAATGCCCTTTGCAAAGGATTCCTGCATCCTGGAAAGAGTTCAGGGAGGTTGTGGTGCACTTTGATTTGCCCCACAGGTCCTTCAGAGGCGCCATCAGAGAAGAACAAAGACACTCGGTCCGGAAATTTGGATCAGAGGAGATGGGAAGACCGCAAGTGCATGGGGGCGGAGGAATGTGATGAAGTATCGCAACTCTCCTTTTCACCGAAGTTACTGTTGGATTACCCAATGGCTAGTTTGACCAGGTTGATGGTCCAGCTTCATTTACTCGACTCGCCCACCTACTCACCCTTCCAATCATCTGGGCATGGCAACTCGGCCACATATCCACTCGCCAATGCTGTGACTAAAGACATGTTGAAGAAATTCCTTCCTTCATTGAGCGAGTCCACCACCGATTCGACTGGGTGTCCGATTGGACTTGCCTACTCCGACTGCCAAGCAAACACCTGCGTCGAACCAATACTGGCCTCGGGGACTACTGATGGGGATATGTCAAACAGGGTATGCCCAGTAGGACGTTTCGACTGGACCAGGGGCTTTGCGAGTGGGCCTGCAGGACAGAAACTAGAATGCGACTCAAGCTGAAGCCTGGCGACTAGAAGCTGGAGGCCCATAAGCGTATTTAGGCCCAGACGGATTAGGTCAAATCCTCCAAGTCCTTAACATATTCAGTTGTATATCTATAAACCCTAGCGAGGCACCCCCTATATAAGCCTCCCTAGGGTACTCTCTGTACTCACGTTCCATCATACACCCCATCGACTCGCTGCTTAGCCACCGAGATCGCCACCATTGTACTCACTTGATAATACAATCTAGCAGGAGTAGGTCTTTACCCTACGGGGGGAAAACCTAGGTAAACCCATGTGTCTTAGCCCTCATCTCACTCAGCAGATGGCTGCCCTCTCTTGCCCCCAATCCTATCAATCGCTACCCCTGGTAGTGACTGGCATGGTCATTCCCACGACATCTAGGGTTGTCTAAAGTTCTAATTTTTGTCGGAGGTTAGTGGAGTCAGGTCTTCACTTCTTGTCTTTGTTATCACATCTTGTGGTTTCTTATGGAGGAGGGGGATCCTTCGGTGATAGACTTTCGGCTGCCACAGGACTCTTGTTGTTGTCGGCGGGGGATTGATGGCATGCAGTGTTGATGTTGAGTCTTGAAAAGTGAGTTTGATGAAGTATGCTATCCTACTAAGGAGAAATCTTCAAGGGTTTTCTAACTTGATGACATCGAAGTCCTGGTTCTTGCGATGCTTCGCCACTCATAACTCCCAAGGTTAGTGTAATTTCTTGTTAGCGACATCTAACAGAGGGTTTTTTGAGTTACTAGGTGGTGTATTGATCCCCAAAACACATTTGACTAAGGCCCAAAACAAGCCAGAACACACATACAAGGTGAACAGAGTGACGGGGTTGCAATGTTCTCTACAAACAGCACACGTCAAGCAACACAATATGCACTTAGGCAGACAAACACGGCCAACTATAGTGAACAAGAAATTAACTGCTCGCATTATTGGGGAATCCTATCTTAGGACCATTAATCCTAGAGGTCACGTTATTGTGCTCTATGTCACCATCTTGCAAACTGAAGCCTTCGACGTATCATTGAACGCTTTTCGATAGTGTAGCTCTTGATTCTTCTAGTCATGAGGATTCTATTGGTAGGGTGATCTTATAGTCTCCTTATGTTTGTTGGTAGTTGCTTCTCTTCATATCGTTCTCATCATCTTCACCGGGTTCTAGGTCCTAGTTATTTGAAGTCCTTTGGTTTGAAATTTGGATGAGAGATAGAGTAAACCATTTTTGAAATCATTTAAATTAGGAAAGGATGAGAAGTAGAACTTTTCAAAAATCCTTTGAGAAAGTAGTTTTCGAAAGCCAGTGTTTCCAAAATAGTTTTCCTGTCTAATGGCCATGCTAACTAAGGTTCGCCTACAGTCAGGATAACTCTGATACCAAGTCCGTGGAGCCCCCGGATTAATACTCCAAGAATCCCTGTTATGCATACACTATAATCCCATGATCATCTCATAGTGGCACATAACCGACAAGTATCAAAGTAAACATCCATTACTTAAGTGGATACAAGTCATACCTCAATTGCCTTCAAGGCTACATTAGTGAACATCAGCAGAACTTCATAAAGCGTAGAACCCGAGCCATGCCTTAACCTACAGGCAGCTGACTGTGAGAATGTCCTAGCTCGCATAATCGTCATCATCACCTTCTTATTGATATCTGACCAAGTTAATAGCCAGGAACAATCCTAGTGAGTACTTTGAATCTACTCGCAAACCACCTTAGGATAAACAATAAGAGGATATGCAATATGGCTGTGGTAGTAGGAGGGCTCCATAAGAGGTTCTTTTATAAACTAGTTTCTCTTGTAGATATAGCATCTACATCACCTTCTTGAAAACTTTTGTAAAACATTTTGGAAACCTTTTTGAAAAGTTTTGGAAATCACTAGAATTGGGCCACCCTATGTTTCTTCCTTCCGGTCATCTCATGACCAACCTCCTTTCATTCCTTTCCGACCATCCCATGGTCAAATCGTTTTCAAAGCCTTTGCTTTTCCGAAGTCCTTCTTGAAATCTAAACCAGCACCGCTCTACACTAGTTTGTCCAACTCGTCCATAACTACAGACACGGATATTCGAATAGATTTACACTCTGCAGAGGTTGTACACTTTACCCACACCATCTGAGTACCCTACCCTGATCACCTATAGATCGTGGGTCGAGTAACCGGTCAAGACCTTTGGAATGCCCACTCCAGTACAAGCGCCTACCCTATGAGTCGTTCCCCTCAACACCGAGACGTCGGGTACCGTGGACCAACCGGAGTGCCTTTGTATGCTTTCGATGAGAGGCTCATAGTATCGCATGGAGGCCCGTAGGCCCTTTGTTCCTTCTCCTAGGTGTTGGGTTACATTACAGGCACCAAGGGAAGGACCAACCTCTAGGGATCGAAACTTCTTGTAGGAGTTGTGAGACAACTTATACCAGAGCAGATAAACTTCCAGCCCAGCCCCTTCCCATATAGGAGTAATGTGATTGCACGGGTTTAGTTGTTATAGCTAAAGCTACAAAGAACTGGGTGTGTTCTTCAAAAACATTTTTCATCCTCTTTCCTTTGTAAAATAAAAACCTTTTTATTTTCTCAAACTTCTCTTGGTAGGTCAAACCTCACCAATTTTTTATCATAAAACATTTTGTAAAACTTTTTTGGGGTCTTCCCATCCAGCAGTTTTGCTTCGGCTAAAATGAGGTCTAGGGGTCTCAAAAGGGATATGGTATTATACACCATCTACCATACTAGGGACAAGTAGGTGTCACCAAGGGGGTTGTACTTAGTAGTACACATGTGTAATGGTTTGGAGGATCCAAGAAACTACCAGATATAGATCATTATATTATAAAACAATGTAGTTTTCTTAAACAGTAGGTAAAACATGCATAAGTAAAACAGTAGGACAAGGCTTATGAACAAGAATGTGGCTTTCCTGTGATCAATAATCTAGCAATATATGTCCCTAGACTTCTTCTTATAAAACCATAATAACCAAAAATAATCACTTCTTCTAGTCTCCGATATAATCGCAACTATCATCATCGACGAGCATACATGCAACCAAGCAATACCACAATCAATATAAGACAATCAAGTGGCAAAGCAATATAGCATACAAGCATATAATACACCACCAGCTTTAGTAGGTTTGGTTAATTTGGGATTATAGCAAGTGGAATTACTTTAATTGGGTAAGTGGAATTGCTTTTATGATTAGTAGTCCAAAACTACTTCAATAAGGGGTTTTAATAAAGGCCTTGTTCAGTTTGATATCAATGTGCAAAAATGATATCGTCGGATAGGTTTTGATAAAACAAGACTACCAAAAGTGGTTTCATTATTTTATGACTTTAATTATTTAGTTATTGTATTCCTAGTGAAAAACCCTAGTTTTAGGGTATAATTCACCAGAAAAGAAGTATAAGTCCAAAAATTATTTCCTTGGATAGTTCAAGAGTATTTTGAGTGATAGTTTACTGAGAGTTAGAATCACTTCAAAATAATTAACAGAATACCCTTGGGAATATCCCAAATTTAGTTCTATTGTCAATTTGTGTTTTTCACTAGATTAAAAATACAAAAGATATTGATGTGAATCCAAGGACACATGGTAGGTATTTGAAATAATTTTTTGTAGAAATTGGATTTACTATTTTTGGAATTTTAAAACTCCTGTAATGATTTTTCTACTGAAACAACCCTAGACAGAGAGATTTAATTGACCAAAAATCAATAGAGGCTTGCGGGTGCTCTCGGAAGTGCGTAGGAGCAGCTCTTCGGGCATTTGCATGACCAAGACAAGGGGAGGGTTAGCTAGGGCTTACAGTGGTGCTCACGCTAGAAAGAAAACGAGAGGGAAATATGTAGTATGAAGAGTACTCTGTCTCCTTCTTCCTTGCACTTGCTCGAGCTCGAACCTCCCTATCCAGGGCGAAGGAGAGCAGAGGAAAGGGCTAGAGCACCAGGGATGGCTCTGAGGGGTTTTGGGGTGGAAATGAGGGTGGTGTGGAGGCTAGGATTATCCTTTGTCCCATTTAACCGAGGAGGGGAAAGTTCATGGTGGACCTAGTCCATTTTGGACAAGAAAAGGGGAGGAGGCGAGGGATTGTCTAGGAGGGGCAGTGAGCGTCGTGCCAAGGGGTCAAGGGGGTTGAGTGATGGTAGGAGATGGCTTACATAGCAAGGTTTCTTGGCACGCATGTGCTTTGGCCTAAAAAGTAAATGGAGGGAAAGGAGGGTAGTAGGGTGGCTAGGGATGCAGCCATCACTCAGTAGGTGTGTATGAGCTATGCTCTAAATCAGAGGGTGCAGGAGTGATAAAATTGTTGTGGCATTGAAACCATAAGGTTTGGATTTTTCTCCATGTAGTACTCTCTCTCTCTCACCACAACCAAGCAATAAGCGACAAGAGGGAGGGGTTGTCTACTATAGTGCTAAGTGGTTTTCGACTAGAAGATGAGGTGTGGTTTTGTGGTGGTTAACTATGGGGGTTGGTGGGGTTTTGATTTAGTTTTAGATCATAGTGGTTTAATATTTAAATCTACCATACTTGATGTCCATTAAGAGAAGTTTCAAATTCTAGATCTTATCAAGAGGGAACAATTATGTTGATAGATATATGAGATCAAGATACACTTCCAAGAATTACTTGGGATTTATTTGAATATTCTAGATCATTTATATGTTAATTCTCCAAAAGGTGCTGAATGTGTTTTATTGATTTGATTTGAGATTTTTGAGTTGGTAAAGGAGGGTTTTTGGTTTGATATGGTCCCAAATATAAGTTCACACATTGGAGAATTTTCCCATTATTTATTAGAGAGTAAAACTATTTAAAACATTTATTATTCAATTTCTACCATTTAAGAAAATAGGCAAAACGAATTATTAGCACTCTTCAAAAATATTTATTTTTGAGGTGGTAAGATAGGGTATAATACATAGGCCTCAAATGAGCCTAAATTTGGAGGTGTGATTTGGATAAATAGAAACTTTCCTATATAGGGGGAATTTTTGGAGTTTTTGTCCAATAAAGGAATTAAATGGTTTGGGGGCCAATTTAAGTATTGATGTCCTTTTATAAATTTATATCCCCATGTTATATTATCTCCACCATATGTATCCACCATGTGATACCTTGGATTTTATAATTTGACTTGATTTGGGTAGAAGCAAAGGAAAAGAGAATCCTAGGCATTGTTGATTTTATCCCTTCAAAACCTTGTTTGATCTTGGAGCTCACAGCTCCCCGTGGGTCATGGGGTATATGGATAGATAGACCAAGTTATGTATATCACCATGGTACAGAAGGTTGAGGTTGATTAGGATTGATCTTTCCTAGGATTGATGCCAATCTTGGAATAAATTAAGGGTACCATAGCAAATTATCAAGTAGCCTTCAAAACCATGTGAGTTTTAGAAGCAGAAGGATCCAATTGAAACAAGTGAAGTAGGTATGCATAGACCTTTATAAGTAGATAAAAATCATGCAAGGATTTGGTCAAAATAATATACTATGGAGAAGTGAGCTTCTGCCAAAGTAGGCTAGTTGATAAGATTTGCAGAAATTATTATTTTCTTGCCTACAAAACCATCAAGAACAAGTGGGTTGGAGGATGATCTATCCAAGTTAAGAAGTTTTACTTGGTATTAATTATGATGTTATACAATATGGTTCAAGTGCATTACCAAAAATGCAAAAGGATTGGAAATGAGGGAGACTCAAAGATGGCATCTTGATAACATTTCTAGACTTGGTCATATTTTGGCAGATTTAGGGTTTTTGACTGGAATGTAAGAGGGGATGTTTTTCATTGGGTGCAAGGAACCAAAGCATCATCAAGTGAATGATGTTGACGTTTAGATTGGGTAGAAAGGGTCCATGCTTGTATTTGGTCTTCATTGACTTGGAAACTTCTAGAAAGATTTAGTTCTGAAAACTGATCTAGTTAAGGGTTTATATTGTCACCTTAGTGACTACAGATTAGATCCAACTTTGGAAGATTGCTTAGGGTTTGTAATATAACTTTAACTTGATCCTATAGGTCGATATCCTAGGGTAGCTCATACTACTTCCTAGCAAACAAGTCCAACATCCGATCAAGGCAATTTATCAGACAACAGATCAAGGCAATTCATATTCCAAGCAATTCAAACTACTACTAGGGTTACCATCAATCCTAGATTGAGGTAAGGGGTATGTTGAAAGGTTGGAGTTTGAATAAGGTGAGATCCCTTGATATTTAAACCAGTAGGAGAATCCAAAAGGTTTTGGAAAACCTAGGGGTGAGAGTAGTTGAAGGGTTTGTTTGTAAATTATAGGGAGATTATATTGTAGAGATCTCCATAGTTTCGTAAATTGAAGCTACTAAAATAGTTAGGGTTGCAAAGGCATGTTGGCTCAGGTTTTGAAATGCCAGAACATTTGAGAATATGTAAAATAAGCCAAGACAATTTTGTGAAATAGCTTTTGTCCACCAGGGTGAGGTAAGGAGTATATCATATGCTATACATTCATATGCATAAGCACAAACACCCAACAAGCAAACACTACGGCACTTAACAAGAAAAAAAAATTGCTCCCCCTAATTTTTTGCATTCTTGACGACTAATCAAGGTTGCTAAAATTGGGATGTTACATATCAGTTCAAAATAGGGAGGCATGACCAAAAACATTGTTCTACTAGAGACACTGAAATCGTGGCCCATGGGCTTCAAAAGACTTTGGTGGCATCGACCAGAGTCAAAATCGCGTGAGGAACCAAAAATCTAACATCTACCATGGGTCGGTGGAGCTTCTGCTACGTTTCTAACAATTCTGTGGCAGTAGGGTGCCTCGAAATTGGAAAAAAAACCCATCTACCATAGGAAAATAAAGAAGTCATGGCTGAAGGTGCACCTTCTACCACACTCGGTGAACCTATCCTTTGTAGATGGCAACTTTTCTTGTAGTGTTTCTTTGAGTATTTTGGGTCTTTGAAATATTTTGAATGCTTTCCACTTAAGCTCATCTCTGAACATTTGAGATTCCATTTTATTTGAGGCATGGAGAGCAGCTTGGAAGTTATCTTTATATCACAAATGTCACCCCACAGAAAAAAGGAATGGGAGAAAGTTTTGTGTTGAATTTTTTAAAAGAGAATGGAGGAACATCAAACCATGAGCTATCCAAGAATGGTGAAAACCATAAGCTTGGGTATGCCGACGGCACACCACTGGACCTATTGAACTCTCTTTTTGCACACCTCTAAACTTTGTTTTTTGAGCAACATATTACTATCGCAAAAACTTGAAGTGTCTTTATCTAGTTTTAGTTTTTGAGTTTTGTTTAGCAATTTTTTATTTTTACTAAAATACAACCACATGAATATGTTATTATTTCTTATAATTTAGATACTGGAATGGCAAGCAGATCTAAGGCGCCATGGAAGGACTTCTTCGCTGGGACTTCTCCCCAGGCCTTGCGCTTGAGGCTCAGGTGCGTCGATCATTTGGTTCTAACATTCACTTCTCTCCCTCTGACTCCGTGAAGGAATTTTTCATGGTGGTGTCTTTCTCTTTGGCCTCCTTTGATCTCTCGGAAGAATCTGTGGGTGTTGCCCTTCAGTGCTGTATTGGTGGAGATTGGTGTGGTTTCAATGTCTTCCAACTCTGTGATCGCCGATTTCGGTTTTCGGTGGCTTCCAACAAGGTCGGGCATTTCATCTATGGCTTAAGAGATAGAATTTGGCCGGACTTCATTTGCCATTTCTCTCTATTTCGTGGTACTCATCCCGCAGATTCTGGTTTTCTTTATGATCATCGTGTGATGCATTCAGATGAGGAAATTCTTGAGATTTCTCAGCATAGTCCAACAAGGTTTAAACCGAATTGGTATGTTCTGGAACAAAGTGCCCGTAATGATATGTCTATGGGTTCAGTTCAGGAATTATCAAAGTTTGGCTTCTTTTCTCAGTCTGCCGTCTCTAGCGCCCGGCCGTCATCGTCTCCGACGACGATATGTTTTGGTAGTTTTACACGAGCGGTCGGTCCGGGCCAATCATCCTTAAAAAAGCCTTGTTTGTTGGTAAGGATTTTGCCTTGAATATCTGCCGTCAATTACCTCTTGAAAAGCTGGAATCATTAGAAGATTTGCGTCAAGCGCGATACTCGGAGGCGGATATCATGCAGGCATTAAATTTTCCTTTTATTCCGGCAAAAGATTTGGTATTCAAGTTTCTGGGACGTTGCTCCCGTTGTGGCCTTTTTGATCAACAAAGGAAAGATTGTCATGGCATCTGTATGGTTTGTGATCAATTGAGCCAGGTCTGTGATAGCTGCAATGTGTCGAGGCCCATTGTCCCACCTAATTGTCCCTTTTGTCTAGGCTCTGGGCATTCAGAAATCGACTGTAAATTAGGCATCCGTTGTTTTTCATGCAAACTATTGGGTCACAAAGCCATGCTCTATCCTTCCAAAAATAAGCATGAGGTTATCCATAAAAGGAAACATGCAAGGTTCAGGATTTCTTTTGGCACTAGCTGTACTAAAAAGCAGGTTTGGGTCCTGGCTACATGTTCATCTTGTAAGGTGCAAGGCCACTAGGCCAAAATTTGCCACATCAGGAAAATATGGCAGCCAAAACTGAAAACTTCAAATCATTGTTGTACGAGGAAGAAAATATGGGTTAAAAAGGGAGATATTTATCTAGTTAGAAAGGCTGCTAATGCTGATGACCCGCCACCCCCTACTTCCCCTGTTTTGCCTGGTCCCATGCCACTGGTGTACAACCACAATCCTGCAGCTTGGACCTCTGAACCTGATGACATTGCTGACAGTGAAGAGTCACATGATCGCTTTACCCTTGGAGAAATTGGTGGCTCACTTTCCTTTGTGTGTGCTGGTGGTGAGAATCAGGAGTTGGAGATTGACGTTGATGGTGTGGTGGTGACACCGTCTGCTGCTA
This sequence comes from Avena eriantha, assembly GCA_910589775.1. NCBI lineage: Eukaryota > Viridiplantae > Streptophyta > Magnoliopsida > Poales > Poaceae > Avena > Avena eriantha. The sequence goes on from OU342740.1 coordinate 23,013,717, forward strand.
TGATCAATGAGGATTTAGAGTTGCCAGAGGCTGATGCTGGCCTGGTTGTTCAGTCAGTTATGCTTGTTACTGCTGAGGGACTGCAACTATCTGTCTGCAAATTCAACGAATCTGTTTTGTTTCTTAACAACACGAAATATAATCAACTAGTGCGCCTTAGTGACTTTGCTGCCAATACCAATAGCTCAAACCTGATTGACCTGCCGCATGAACTTGAACTGAACCTTCCATCTCTGGAGTGTTTAAATGAATTTGGTGCTCAGTTTCAGTGTAATTACTTTGCTGCGGTGCTAAAACAGATTCTGGTGGGCACCTCAGCCATTGATCTGGCTATTAGCTCTGAAGTCAACCTAATTGTTGCGCCGCGCAAACGCTCTTGGGCTCAGGGATTTGTGGGATTTAAATTATTGGATAGAGGTGACCTGATGCTGTATACGATCCCTGCAGTTAGTCTATGTGAGGTGGGTCAGAGTCTGATTGATCCGGGTTTTGTCTTAGAAGAATACTTGCATCCAATGACGCAGCAGCTGATGGATATCTCTGCCAGCAGTATTTCTGAAGATCTTGATGCAGCGGAAAGTTCTAGTGCTGCAGAGTTTGCTTCTGCAGATGAAGTGCAAGCTAGCCCTGCTCGCGGCCGTGGACGCCGTCGCAAACAAGAGAAGAAGGAAGTACCCAAATCCACCGAACAAGTGAAGTGTTGCACACGCAACAATAAGGAGCAGCATTGCGCTATGGCCCTTCCTAACCAGTCATCACGTCGCAAGGTCTCCAAGGTGCCCAAAGCCACTCCTCTGGCTGTCCTACAAGTGGAAGAAATGCAGCGTATCAGGGTAGAAGAGTGCCAGATCGACCCTGATGAGCTTACTGCTGCTCGCCTCCATCAAGGGCACGATGATCAGTACTGATCAACTGGTGTTTGGTGTGTACTTGACTGCTTGTGATGGCTCGTAATCGGTTATGGAAAATCCTATGTTGGAACATTCGTGGTCTTAATGATCCTCCAAAATGGCAAGCCCTTCGTAACAAAATTGAGGAAAGTAATGCCTCGATTATCTGCCTACAGGAAACTAAACGACTTTGGTTTGATTCGAATTTTATTAGAGGTTTTGCACCTCGCAGGTTTGATAAATTTGCATACATTCCTTCTGAGGGTGCTTCAGGGGGTTTATTAATCTTTTGGGTCAGTAAGTTATTTCAGGGACATATTATTTTGGAGGAGAGCTTTGGTATTGCTGTTACATTCACTTCTTGCATTTCTAATGAAAAATTCACATTGGTTAATGTATATGGCCCTTGCACCGGTACTTCTCGTCAAAACTTTGTTACCTAGCTTTTTTCTCTGGATATTGTAGACGATGCGCTCTGGTTGCTGCTTGGCGATTTCAACTTCTATCGCTTTGCTGAAAATAGAAATCGTGATGGGGCCAACATGACTGACATTGCAACATTTAACGAGATTATCAGCTATCTTGGTCTCATTGAGTTACCTATCAAGGGAAGGGCGTTCACATGGAGCAACATGCAACTTGATCCGCTGCTGGTGCAACTCGACCGGTTTTTCACATCATCAGCTTGGACTTTGAAATTTCCCAACACAATCATAAATCCACTAGCTCGTCCTTCGTCTGATCACGTTCCTTGTGTCATTTCCATTGGCACAGACATCCCTAAAGCAAAAGTATTTCGCTTTGATAACTACTGGGTGCAGTTACTAGGATTCCTTGACAAAGTAAAATCAATTTGGGATATTTCTTGTCCCGGGGATAGTGCTAAGCGCCTCTCAGCCAAATTTAAACGCCTGAGAAAAGGCTTAAAGCAATGGAGTTCTAGCTTTGATGTGCTAAACACTCTGATCTCTAACTGCAACAAAGTCATTTTTAATCTCGACAGCTTTGAAGAGCAAAGGCAGTTACATATTACTGAATGGAATTTCAGAAATATTGTTAAAAATAAATTGCAGCACCTCTTGTTGTGCAAACATGACTATTGGAGAAAGCGCTGCACTGCTAGGTGGGCTCGTTTAGGTGATGAAAATATGTCCTTTTTTCACTCAATGGTGACTATTCGCTATAGAAAAAATCCGGTTTCTACTCTGACAAGGGAGGATGGATCACAAGCTTCTGATCATCACGAGAAAGCTGGCATGCTTTGGGAATCTTTTCGTAATAGACTTGGAGTGGCTCTTTCCATTGATGACACATTCAACTTTGCTCATTATTTCGCATATGTGGAGGTTTTAGACACTCTTTCTACCCCCTTCTCACAAGAGGAAATAGACAGAGTGGTGGCTCATATGCCAGGGGATAAAGCACCAGCCCTGATGGTTTTTGAGGTCTTTTTTTCAAAGTTTGTTGGCGTGTAATCAAGTATGATTTCTATGATCTCTACCAAGATTTTTGGGAGGGGACTGTGAACCTTCAGAGTATCAATGACTCTTACATTACATTGATTCCAAAAACCCTCTCCCCGGAAGGCCCAAATGACTACAGGCCAATCTCACTGCTGAATATTGGCTTAAAACTGATCGCCAAGTTGCTTGCTAACCGATTACAAGAGAGAATTCTTGAGATGGTGCATATTAATCAGTATGGATTCCTCAAATCACGGAATATTCAGGATTGCATTGGTTGGGCGTATGAATATATTCACCAATGCAAGCAAGCTCGTTCGCCCTCGGTGATTCTCAAACTGGACTTTGCAAAAGCGTTTGATACGGTGGAGCATGAGGCAATTTTGAGGGTTTTTGAATGTCTGGGGTTTGATCCTCGTTGGTTGTATTGGTTGAGGATGATCATGTCAACTGGTACCTCAGCGGTTCTTCTGAATGGGGTACCGGGGAAGAAATTCTTCTGCAAACAAGGAGTACGCCAAGGAGACCCTCTCTCGCCGCTTTTATTTGTGAGCATGGCAGAGCTTCTCCAAGTGATGGTTAATAATCTTTTTCAATCTGGTATTTTGTGGGCTCCTCTGAATATTCCAAATACTGACTTCCCTATTGTTCAGTACGCGGATGATACGTTCCTCATCCTGCAAGCTTGCCCAGTTCAACTGGCTGCTCTTAAGGAGCTGTTGGAAATCTTTGCACAAGCGTCTGGACTACGTGTGAATTATGCCAAATCATCTCTCATGCCAATAAACGTCTCACAGGAGCTACTAGAGCAGTTGGCGGCTTCATTTGGTTGTGCTACCGGCAAGCTCCCATTTACATATCTTGGACTACCCTTGGGAATCACAAAACCAACGATTCAAGACATGTCACCACTTGTTGGTCTAGTTGAGCGACGCCTAAATGCCAGTGCATGCTTTCTAGGTTATGGAGGTCGTCTTGAGTTCGTGCGGTCAGTGTTATCTACTCTCCCTACCTTCTTCATGTCCTCACTGAAAATTCAGAAAACAGTTATCAATATATGTAATTGTGCTCAGAGACACTGTTTGTGGGCGAAAGATGAGGATTCCTCATCAGTGAATGCATTGGATGCTTGGTCTCTTGTTTGCAAGCCAAGACAACATGGAGGGCTAGGGGTCTTGAATGTCGAATTACAAAATAAAGCACTTCTTATGAAACAACTCCACAAGTTCTACTCCAAAGCTGATGTGCCATGGGTCAAATTAGTCTGGTCACACTATGGAGATAGGGTGCCACATACACAGTCTCGCAGATGGTCTTTCTGGTGGAGAGATATCTTTAGTTTAGTGCATGATTACAGAAGTGTCTCAAAGTGCCAAGTGGCCGATGGTACATCTTTCTTATTTTGGAAGGATTTCTGGGCAGAGGATGGTTTGCTATGTGATAAGTACCCTCGACTATTTTCATTTTCCATTGATGAAGATTTCTCTGTTGCAGCTTTGGCACAAGTAGAGGACTTGAGCACATGTTTTGCTTTGCCACTTTCGGTGGAAGCTTTTCAGGAAATGCAGCAAGTTTCTAACCTCTTGTCTGAAACATATTTGATGACTGGAGATACTGATCGTAGAACTTTTGTCTGGGAGAGAAATATACACCCTCCAAATACTATAGATTCTTGTTTGCACAACTACCGAGGGATATGGCCCTCAATCTGATTTGGAAATCTCGGGCACTTCCTAAACTAAAGGTCTTCTGATGGTTGCTGATGATGGATAGGCTTAACACACGGGACTTGATGTTGTGCAAACATTGGCACTTAGATTCTACTTCTGAATGTACTCTCTGCACATCGACTGATCTGGAAACGAGGGATCATCTCTTCTTTGGTTGTTTATTTGCATAGCAATGTTGGGGTTTTCTTGGCATCCATTGGTCGTGGACTGCCACCTTCTCGGAAGATTTTGTGTCGACACAGAAGGCGTTTCATGGGCCTTGCTTTATGGAGATTTTTGTTTGTGCGGCTTGGAATATCTGGCGGATACTTAACGATTGTATCTTCAAGCATGTCCCTCCCTCTTTTGATCGTTGGAAAGTTTGTTTCCAAAGCGATCTCCTACTACATAAGTTCAGAGTACAACAGTCTTTGGTTCAACCACTTGTTGAATGGCTCCTAGATATTTTCGTTTAACTCTTTGTCTTTTTCTTAGAGACTTCTTCCCTCCCTGATGTAACCTGAACTTGGCTGTTTTGGCCTTGGTTTTGTTTTTGGTTTGTTAATATATAAAATTATACCGTAGGGGATTCCCCAATGGTAAGATTGTCAAAAAAAATTAGATACTAGAATAAAGCTAAGTTCAAGTTCAAAAGCTATTAAAAAGGTGAAGGGATGAATATTTACATAAGGATAGTTCATAACTATTCCTACACTTTGTGTGATGTTTTATTCTTGAGTTTATGATATCTTGCAAGTGTCACATGTAGTATTAGTACTCATTTACCTACCTCATATATGTGTAAGTTTAATTTGATATTTCATGTTAATAAATGAGTATTAATATGGACATTTTGCATGATTATTCTTAGTGGTCAACATTCTCCATATTGCTATCCTTTCACGTATCGAGCATGATATAGTCCTCATACATCCAATAATCTTAAACCAAGTTATTCTAGTGTGTACCTATATATATAGCTTTCAATGCTATTCCAAGTAAATTTCTCATGTGCTACTTTATTTATATTCCAAAACATGTTGCTTATGTCTATGCTTGGCATAGAGAAGTTGGTTGTGCTGTGACTACAATCTTGATAGACCAACCCTCCAAAAAGGATGGTAAAAGAAAGAAAGAAAAATGAAAAGAGAAATGAAATATATATTGCATATGTTTTATGATGTAAGTTGTCTATGATACTATTTTGGTCAAGTTTAACATGCTTTTTGGGCCAATAACCCAAGCCACGCCTACGTGGTAGTCATTTTCAACTTCAGTTGACTATATTGTCATTAGAGTATGGATGGGAATAAAAATAAACATGATGGTGTAAGCATGGTGTGTTAGTCGTATAAAGGGGAATAGATACTCTAAAGATTCATGCCAGGATCAACTTTTCCAATATCTAGCATAATCTATAGCATATGGTACATGAAAATGCTATAGAAGCCATTAAAAGAGGTTATGATAGGATCAATGGAACCAAACACTAATGATGAACTATGATCTAAAGCATGCCCTCAAGCAATATGATTTGGAAGCTAAATATCGTGCACATGTTTAATCTTTGTTTCTCTATGTGAAGGGACTTTCCACTTCTTTCTACGTCAAAGAAACAAGTTTCTTAAAAGATTCTCTATTCCAAGACCAATATATAGGAACAATTCTCAATGCATAAGCTTTCTTATGAATAATTTATATCTTGCATACAAGTTTGTTTAATTGTCCAAAGTACTTGTTCATTTACTATTATGCAAGATACTTTTACTCTTATGCATATTTGAGGTTTATGTTTTCTTTCACTTCATATGATGCTTGCCTGTTGTTATTTACTTATCAATGAACTATCATACTTTATGTAGAAATGCTCATGAATTATATATTGTGTACTTATTGACAATAAACTACAGATCTCATTTAGTTATCACATTTATGCTCGAGGATAAGCATAAGTTAGTCTTGGGGATGCTGACGCATGTGAAATGCACCTATGATATTTGTAGTTTATTGTGTTATATTCCTTCATAATTAAGTCATATAAGATGTTATAATCATGTTTTATAGTGATTTCGGGGATTCTCCTAAATATCCATTTTATTTTTATTATAAATCTGCACACAACAAAACTGTTTCGGGTATTTTTTGACTTTTAGGGACCTTCGCGAACTTAAATTGACCTAGGATATTTTCTACAAAAGTTTTTATGGAAAATGAAGACCTGGAGTACATGGAGATAACATGAATCCATAGGAGGGCGATATGGGGGTCGTGGAATAGCTAGATAACCTGACTGCATCATCGAGGTCCATCTCCCCCTCAAAGCTCAGATGTCGTCGATTCTTTCGCCCCTGGCTTCATCTTGACCTAAAACCATCTATATATATTGCCCTGATCGTGATCCTAGAGGATGGCGCACGAAGTGACAAAAACACAAAGAAGAGGAGATCATGTGAAGGTTGGAGAGGGAAACACCGCTAGAACACTCTCGGCTTGCATCTCCAACCTCTCCAACAACATCTCCATAATCACCATGATGAAGAGGGAGTAGTCCAGCCCCATACTATTGGTTTGTGGAAGTATCTTGTTCTCTCTCTCATGCTATCAATGTTTTAGTCCAACATGAGTTGCCCTACATGATTATGTCCATCTATATGTAATCCCTTTGTGGTGAATCTTTGGTTTTTATGAATTGAGTATTTTAAATTGGAATTTTCATATTGTGTTTGATGTATAAGTAGATGTATATTATGTACCATGTTCTTGATTACTTTGTTATGATCAAACTTGTATGATAGAACATAAGAGGGGGAACATGTTCATTAAATGGAGTAACATGGTAACATGGAACTAGGTAGTGATAGAAAGTTTGGGCTTGATGGCAACAAATGCAGCCAATTTTCATTGGGACTCCAAGTGCAGAGTGTTATAGCAAGCTTGTTTTCCCCACAAGGGTGACTCGAGGGTTTATATCAAACTCTCGGGGAATTGCGTGGATATTTGTCTTCTCCTCTTCAAGCAAACTTTAAAGTAAAATAATTTGTCTCGTGTCCCCAACTCCACCAAGTTTTTGTCAACACAAGGTTTCATATTATTATAATGAAATAAAATATAAATAAAATAAATAAATACAAACTAGATGATGTATGTGAAGATAAAGTTGTTTTGGGGTTTTTATGAGTGATTGCAAGTAGAGAAAGTATTTTTGTATTTTCGAAATAATAAATTGCAGAAATTATAAATGATAGTGGATGCAAAGGAAAGGTGTTTCTTATGATAAAAATTGGACCGGGGTTCCTGGGTTCACTTGTCTACTCTCTTTTTAGGTTGTAGTGATCATAAAACAATTCATCAATGATAAAGATTCATGAAAAATCTATAAGTGCTTGATAAAAGGAATTAATATGGGCATCACATTCTAATATTGAGATGGAATATATTTCTCTCTTATACTCCTCAAGGGAAATCTCCATGCAATCTTGATTTAAGAACAAATCAGAGTATAGCTTTAAGCAATATTACATGATGTTTGAAATACTAATATGCTACCTTGATCTAACAAGGTCATCACACTGTCACATGATAACTATAGCACATGATTTCACTTTATCCCTAGTGAGGCAGAAAAAGAAAGGTAAAAACCAAAGTAGATCTTGAATATTATGTGTCACAATTCAATCTCCACCCCATGCTACTCCATCTAACACACACTTCTCCCCACACAAGTTCTTGCATACAAGTTGGATCAAAACAAGCAATGAAGAACGTGGTGCATGATATGCATCTATTAAAACATCTTACACAAAATAGATTCCAATCTCAAATATCAAATCATAGAACAAAGATCCACCACATAGTAATTAAAAATATGGCTATAATCATGTTGGGCAGCTCATATGGTATTAGATCTATGAAGAACAATAGAGAAATAGATCAAGCTACTGCCATAAACCCATAGCCCGGAGGTGAACTACTCCCTCTTCATCATGGTGCTGAAGTTGGAGATGTTGGAGAGGGTGGAGATCTCCCTAGAGATGGCTCTAATGGAGTTTTCCACTCCAATATTCACCGGATCTGACTCTGTTTGGTGGTGTTTCTATCTCTGGTGGCTTCTGGTGTCTCCTTCTCCGAGGACGCCTCGGGGGTGTCCTTATATAGGGATTTTTAGGTCAAGATAACTCTATGGGTGAAAGAATCAAGGCGATCGGATGGTCGAGGAGCAAACAAGTATGGGTGGTGCGCCCACCAGGCCTAGGCGTGCCACCTAGGCTTGTTTGGCCCTCCTGGTGAGATTCCAGTGCTCCGGATGCTTCTCGTGGATAAATATTGGCATTCCCAAAAGTGCAGGTCCATTTGACTTCAGATAGGTCCTGAAACATCAAAAACATTGAAAACAGGGTTTTTCTGCCCTTCAGGGTTATAACCAAAATAAAGGGGGTCATTGGTAACTCCCCAAAAATCAATATAAAACATGGATATAACATTATATATTATTCAGATATATGGGAAAACATGTTAACAAACTACAAAGTTCATGTATGCATTTTACATGCATCAACATCCCCAAGCTTAACCTATGCAAGCCCTCGAGCATGAAGGTGATAAAACTAAACATAGACTTTGAAGTTTGATAACTTTGCTTCCTCCATTATCATGTAGAGTTTATAGGCTCAATTCCTTTCAATCAAACATAATATGCAAGTGTATTATCAAGTGTTATCTTTTACACATCTACAAATATGCTAAACAATAAGTGATGGTGTGATAAAACAAATGATGAACAAAATAAACCTTCAAGCACACTTTGATGAACCTATAGAATAATAGACACTTTTCATGATTGGCATGGGTGTTTTAATGCCTTTATTTTTGGGCTACTTCTTAGTTTCATGCCCTTGACTGGTTTTATGTCTTCCCTTGGGATGTTTTGCATCCCGTGCCGAAAGTAAGCATTGAATACATATGTTAATTCTCCATAAATAATATAAAATAGAATTTTGAGCTATGTAATTCATGTCAATAATACTAATAAGGATGGGGTTCTCAGTATCTTTTTATTTCACTTTGTTTTAAAGATTCATATGGTTTATGTGCTAAACATCTTACAAGTCGATTGTTTCATGCACCTAGCCTATGACCTTGCACTCCTCATGCTACTCAACTTAGGCATGTCATTGTATACTCATGTTGGTTTTTGAAACTGCATCACTGAAGTACCTCTTGCCCCTGTGTAGCTATATGCCCCCCTTTTTGGCATTTATTTATTTGCTTATTTATTCATTTATTCAACATAAAGGATAATATAATTCATTGTTTGTGTTCAAGGTGGGAAGGGGCAGTATCTCTACTCCAGAAGACAAGAAAAACAGACATATGAATCATATCAACAAGGATCATCATGCTATAAGTGTCCACCATGGCATGCATGGCTTTGGCTAGCGGTTCAAGAGCGTTTTCTACCAACATGCCTACTCTAATGTGCACATTTCATTTCACATCGTTGCAATCGATAGGTAGAACTTAAAACATGATTAATGTTCAACATTTAACATTAAAAGCTGTGTGCCATACCATTCATGGTTTAGCTAACAACCACTGATAAGATGTGAAGCACAAAAATTTCCATAGTGGTATCACCCCAAACCTTACTTTCTTATGAGCTTTAAAATACATGAAAAGGGTGTTTTAAGAGTGTTTGGAGGATTAACATACATATATACTTGACATTATCTTTTTCTACAAGTAGGTGGGTATGCCTAGTCTAGTTTTAAGGGGCTTGGAACAAGTCTTAGCTTGTGTAGAAAAGGCTTAGGAAAAAGAGATCTAAAGAGTGTGCCATCTAGTTTATAATGTCAACATTTATTTTCTCACCTTGTTTATTAATGTTGAACATAAATATGAACAAGCAAAGGATACAAATTAATAGGCATAAAACAGATCATGCTTCATATAAAACACTTGAGCTTAAGAACTGGACACAACACGAATTTCAGCTTTTGTTTTTGTCTCCCCTTTTCTTTTATTCCATGGCATTGTTTTTCAGTTTTAATCTCATTAAGGTAGAGTTTATTTTTAGTAGCTAATAATAAGCATTTATAATAATGGTGAAGGTGGTATTTCTAATGCAAAACAAAAATAAAATGACAAAACAGAGGCTCCAAGTTTCTACGATAGTTCTATGTTGCTCAAAAAAACAAAGTTTAGAGGTTTGCAAACCGAGAGTTGAGTTGGTCCAGTGGCGTGCCTTGGGAATACCCAAGCTTATGGTTTTCACCATCCTTGGATTGCTCTTGGTGTGGTGTTCCTCTATTCCATGTCAAAAAACTTCAACACAAAACTTTTTCTCTCATCTCTTTTCTAAGAGGTGACATTAGTGGCACAAGAATATAATAGTTGCTTCTTATATATCAAAGACAAAATTATTTCTAAATGTTCCAGCAAGCATATAATGTCCCTACATATCCCTAGCATATAATATGACCCATACAAATCATTTTAAGACACTTGGGAATAGTTAAAACAAAACATTGTAGAATTTGTCCATATTTTCAGCAACAACAATACGATTTTTTTTCCACTTAGACATGTCAGGAATTTTATCCAACTATGTGCATACAGAGGATGAAAAGTTGTAAATTCTGTATGAATCTAAGCACAATCTAAGTTACAGAAAAAATCATAAAATTCACGCACTAAATCCTGTTCTGCTAAAATTTGCTACTCCATATGTTTAGCCACTTTTAAAACATCCAAAATGGGTTCCACATGGTACTTTATTAAAAATTACAAAAAGAAAACCAAAACAAAACTCTCTTGCTACAGAAAGAGTTCAAAACAAAAATCCAAAAGAAAAGTAATCGGGTTGCCTCCCGCAAAGCGCTTTCTTTATAGCCATATAGCTAGGCTTTACTTACTTGGTTTAGGTGATGTGGAACTCATGGGAGAGCTTGTGATTCTTAGCTACCTCCTTATTCCTTGGAAAGTGTTCCATACACTTCTTGTGAGGAAATTGAAACTTCATATTTCCTTCTTTTGTATCAATGACTACACCTGTGGTTCTCAAAAAAGGTCTACCAATTATTATAGGACTTGGGGTATTACTCCCCATATCCATGACAATAAAATCAACAGGCACAAATGTCATATGTAATTCAACCATAATATCTTGAAATTTTCCTAGAGCATGTTTAGTTGAATCATCAGCAAGTAAAAGATCTATAGAGCATTTTTCCATAGGTTTCAAATCATTAGGCTTTCCTAGAGCATGTCTGCACCAATTTCCCGGCAATGGCGCCCAAAAATAGTCTTGATGGAAACAAACGCAGCCACTTTTCATTGGGACTCCAAGTTCAGAGTGTTGTAGCAAGCTTCTTTTCCCCACAAGGGTGACTCGAGGGTTTATATCGAATTCTCTAGGAATTGCGTGGATATTTGTCTTCTCCTCTTCAAGCAACATTTAAAGTAAAATAATTTTTCTTGTGTCCCCAACTCCACCAAGTGGTTGTCAAGCACAAGGTTTCGTATTAGTATTATGAAATAAAATATAAATAAAGTAAATAAAATAAAGGAATACAAACTAGATGGTGTATGTGAAGATAAAGTTGTTTTGGGGTTTTTATGAGTGATTGCAAGTAGAGAAAGTATTTTTTATTTTAGAAATTATAAATGATAGTGGATGCAAAGGAAAGGTGTTTCTTATGATAAAAATCAGACCAGGGTTCATGAGTTCACTTGTCTACTCTCTTTTTAGGTTGTAGTGATCATCAAACAATTCATCAATGATAAAGATTCATGGAAATTCTATAAGTGCTTGATAAAAGGAATTAATATGGGCATCACATTCTAATATTGAGATGGAATACATCTCTCTCTTATACTTCTCAAGAAAGGGAAATATCCATGCAATCTTGATTTAAGAACAAATCAAAGTATAGCTTTAAGCAATATTACATGATGTTTGAAATACTAATATGCTACCTTGATCTAACAAGGTCATCACACTATCACATTATAACTATAGCACATGATTTCACTTTATCCTTAGTGAGGCAGCAAAAGAAAGGTAAAAACCAAAGTAGATCTTGAATAGCATGTGTCACTATTCAATCTCCACACCCATGCTACTCCATCTAACACACAGTTCTCCCCATACAAGTTCTTACATACAAGTTGGATCAAAACAAGCAATCAATGGGGTGCATGATATGCATCTATTAAAACATCTTACACAAAATATATTCCAATCTCAAATATCAAATCATAGAACAAAGATCCACCACATAGGAATTAAAAATATGACCATAATCATGTTGGGAAGCTCATATGGTACTAGGTATATGAAATACAAGAGAGAAATAGATCAAGCTACTTCCACAAATACATAGCCCGGAGGTGGACTACTCCCTCTTCATCATGGTGATGAAGCTAGAGATGTTGGAGAGGGTGGAGATCTCCCCGGAGATGGCTCTGGCAGAGTTTTACCTCCAATCTTCGCCGGATCTAACTCTATTTGGTGGTGTTTTTTTCTCTGGTGGCTTTTGGTGTCTCCTTCTCTGAGGACGCCCTGGGAGGTCCTTATATAGGGATTTTTAGGTCAAGAGAACTCCATGGGCGAAGAATCAAGGCGATCGGACGGTCGAGGAGCAAACGAGCATGGGTGGCGCGCCACCTAGGCTCATTTGGCCCTTTTGGTGAGATTCCAGTGCTCCAGATGCTTCTCGTGGATAAATATTGGCATTCCCAAAAGTACAGGTCCATTTGACTTCGTATAGGTCCTGAAACATCAAAAATATTGAAAACAAGGTTTGTTTGCCCTACGGGGTTATAACCAAAATAAAAGAATTCATTGGTAAATCCCCAAAAATCAATATAAAATATGGATATAACATTATATATGATGCAAATATGTGGGAAAACATGAACAAACTACAAAGTTCATGTATGTATTTTACATGCATCAGGGTCCTACTATCTTTTTTACCTTTCCATTGTTACCTCACTAGGTATAAATGAATGGATGTATTACTATTTCCCAGTGACAATCTTAGGTGAGCTCATATCTTTTGAGGTGGTGGTCTTGGTTGCCACGCAGGGCGTGGCGAGTAGCGGATGTCGGAGCGGCGGCTCCGAGTCTTCAACAACTTTGAGGGTGCTTGTCCTTTGTGTCATGTGGGCGACGAGGTGGCTCTAGATGTTTGTTGTCGGCATGTCAGATGCCACTTCTAGCGCATGGTGTTGTGGATGCAGTCTTCTTCACTTCTATGGGAGCATCCCAGGTCTGCTCCTCCCATAGCATACGCGACTTCTTCTCTTCGATAGTGGTGGGATTTTGGCTAGCTCGGCAGAGCGGGTAACCGTTGTTTGTGTATGTTTGGATGTCGTCATTTTCTGGTCTACGACATGTCGTCGGCGTGGGTGGGTGTGGCCCTATTGTGTTCGTCAGGTGTGTTTAGCCCCGTTGTATCGGTTTTTGCCCGGTTTCCCTCTAATTAACTGGACACCTTCTTCTTAATTAACGGATAAGGATTTTCCCTTCGTTTAAAAAAATAAATATCTTTTGAGGTAGTATTATGTGCTCAACATCATGCCATTAAAGCAAAAAATACTCTGTTTATTCTTAATACTAGTTTGTGGAGTTTTCTCTTACTGTTGAGTATAGTGGGATGTGTTGCATCATCTCAATTATAGGATATGATGCCCATACGAATGCTTATCAATTACTTTTTGAAATTACATCAATATTATGTTTTATGAGGAGTTATTTTGATCCCACAATGTTCATGGAGAGTAGACAAGTGAAACTATGAACCTTGTCCATTTTAATCACAAGAAACACCTTTTAATTGCATTTACAAGTCATTTTATTTTCAGCGCTATTCCGAAAATACAAAAGAAATGTCATACTTGCATTTAGTTCTTTCATATAGTTTGCATTAGTACCAACACCATTACAACACACTCTTGCATATCATATAGAATACCTTTTGTATTGCATTTAATTTAATTTATTTGCTACATATTTATTTATGTTATTTTATTTAATCATTTGTTTTCAATTTGAATACGAAATATTGTGCTTGCCAACAACTTGGTGGTGTTGGGGACGCAAGGCAATCAACTTTGTTTTGCAGATTGCAAGAAGAGGAAGATAAAATGTACAACTACTGTTTCCTCGAGAGTTCGATATAAACCCTCGAGTCGCCCTTGTGGAAAAAATTCCCTTGCTACATTACTCTGCGCTTGGAGTCCCAATGAATTGGTGTACATATAGTATGGTGCCATCGCCTCCCACTGGTCTCCATCCCCCTGACATACAATTTTCCTGCGTTGATCATCATCCATCCCAGGTTCAATCGATCCTAGGTTTGATCCTACTCCAGCATCTAAAATCCACAGTATTTTGCTTTGTTTTCCTCCAACGACAACCACATGGTTCTCCATGGGCAAGGACACGCCTGGTCGGCAGAGCACGTGTAGCCGCGAGCGAGATCCATGGGTGACAGTGTTGTTGTTCATGTTTTACTTTTGTTATTGGGGCTCCCAACTGGGAAGCCTCCAAGTACCAGTCAATTTTTGTCCGAAAGTGTTGTTATTTTTGTCCATGGTTCTATAAAAGGAGCCCCAAATCATGTCACCGGACACGATTTGAGACTCCTAACTAGAGATGCTCTAATATGTCAACCTGATCACAGTCTTAATAGTCTGTCCTTGTCCGGCGTGGCACAATAAACTGTTCGACACTCCTACATCGATCCCAAACCATAGAGACTACCTTGGGAGTGTCACCAATGCTACCATTTTGGATACGGATATACGGGTACCACTTTCTAGAACCCAACCACTCCTCCCTCGCCCTTCTTTACCGTAGTTGCCGCCCTATTTCGATGTTAACTGTTTTTCGGTGTCTATAGCAGCCACGCGCAGGCCTCGCCTCCACGGTTGCCGCTCTTCCTGTCATTTGATAGACACCGCTGCTCCCCACGCACGAATGGATCCAACCGCTCGTAAATTTTACTGCATATCTACTATTGTCATTTCCACTTCTATAGAGAGAGTTTGAGCTCTTCCCGTCTCATACAATAACTCTTCTTTGACCACCAACACTAGTACTCTCACCAGGCACACGTCTCCACCCAAGACCACGTCGCACCTGACCCACGCACAAGGTGTTCAACAATTTGCTCGAATAGGTATGTTTATTCTAAATTTCATCCTAGCTATATTAGATAGGGTGTTTCATTGTATTATAGCTTCATTGTTTTATTCATATACCATGGATAGCGACGGTAAGTTCATGCTCCATGAAATGATGCAAGAGGAAACCAATACCTATGTCGATGATGAGGAGCACGTGCAGATCATTGTTTGTATTTTAAGGTTCACAGTTGAATGCATATCCCCAATATGGAGGTTCGAAGCCTAGGCAGAATAAAAACAAGGAACATCAAATGACTCTTGGTCATGTGATGCTATACAACGTCTATTTTTCCAACGACCGAACACATGGTTCACGGGATATTTTAGGATGAATAAGGATGTGTTTATACTTCTAGTGTATCATGTGATGGAGTATGATGACTACTTAAAACTGATTGCACCGGGAAGGATGGTTTCTCATATAGTCATAAATGCACGGTTGCTATGAGGTGTCTTGCATATGGAGATGATGCATATACACAAGACGACTACCTACGCATGGCAGAGTCCACGTGCATTAAGCCATGCACAAGTTTTGCATAGCAGTGGTGGAAATGTTTGGCCCAGTCTATTTGAGAGCATCAAATGCAGTAGACACAACTTGGATCATTCCACAAAACACGGCGAGAGGATTTCCTAGGATGCTTGGAAGCATCGATTGCATGCATTGGGAATGGAATACTTGTCCATTCGATTGGCGAGGGTTGTTTAAAGATCACGCTGGAGCATGCAGTGTCGTACTTGAAGGTGTTGCATATTATGATGTGTGGATTTCGAACTCTTTCTTTGGCATGCCGGGATATCACAATGCCATCACCGTGTTGCAACACTCTTCGGTATTTGCGATACTTGCTAAAGACCATAATCTAGAGTGTAACAATGAGATCAATGACCATCAATATGACAAGGGGTACTTTACCTAGTTGATGTCATCTATCCAAAATTGTTGACATTTGTGAAGACAATCCCCAACACTATTGTTCAGAAATAATGTTGTTTTTCTACGTGCCGAGAGTTGTAGGAAGGGTGTCGAGCGAATATTTGGTGTGCTCCAAGCTTATTTTACAATTGTTCGGTACCTATTGAGAGATTAGATGTGGGAGGTCATGAATGCATGTGTTATCATGCACAACACGACGGTAAAGAATGAGGGTGCTACTCTAGTGATTGATGATCACTTGTATGGCCAAAATGGCCCTCTTGCCGATGTTTATCACCAAGTGCCTACCGAGTTTTCCATACACCATGAAATTTGTGAAGAAGTTGCTCATAAGCAACTGCAAGATGATTGAGTTGAGCACTTGTATGTGCTCAAAGGAAATGAAGCATGAGTCTCATGTTGATCTAGTTGAACTCCTTGAATTTCAATTTAACTTTAATTGTTGTATGAATTATATTATTTATATGTTTCTATTATGGTGGAACTAAATTATGTGTTTAAACTATACAATATGGTTGCATCATTTTGATATATTATATGGTTGTATTGCTATAAAAATGCGCCAAAAATCTACTGAGCGGGTCGTTTGGGAGCACTAGTAGGGGTAGTCATCCCCAATGCGCCAAACATGTGTCCAGGCGCCCCGATAGAGGCCATATGATGCGGGTGTCAGACACTCTACTGGAGGCGGTACCGGAGATGCCCTTACCCATACATGCTGAACGGAAATTCATACATGGTCTCGTTTTCTGTGGTATGCGTTGTTTCAATCATGCCCTCTTAGAGAGACAACCTTGGTGTCTCTTTCAATTTTATGATAGTATTTTGATCAAGTTCTTACAGCTTCGAATTGCCACGATGGTTGCCTAGAGGATTGAAGTCCCATCTCCTAAAAAGATGGTATCCTCAAAGAAACCATCAGAACAATAATGAGTTTAAGAACTTGAGCATAGATAGTCAAAATACTAATGGAATTAAAAGAGACACCAAGCTTGTCGCTCTAAGAGGGCATGGTTGAAACAACACATATCACGAAAATTGAAGCATCCATGGCTCTATAATTTTGCCCCAAACCTTATAGTTGGGCTTTCTTTTACCATTAGTTTCACACTCCACCAATAGTCATAGATCATCTTCGTTGAATCATCACATACCGACGTTGGTATACTAAAAACTCATATTGCATGAGTGACTCCTTTATTGTAGTCTTTTTCGGCTTGAGACACCCGAGTATCGCCCCATTGTATCTATCTCTTGGTAAGTTTACCTTGCAAGCTCTGAAATTTTCCTAGTGAACAAGTCAAAAAATTGCTCCTCTCTAAATGTTAGTTCATTAATCTAGCAGAAAAGTATACATACACATTCATATATATTTTTATTTGTTATTAGTATCTCCAATTGTATAGATACATACACTTTATACTTGAATATTTAGGTTTCATGTAATACATACCATGTTCTTCTCATGTGTAACAAGCTTAACTGAGTTAAAAGTTACCTCAAGAGTTACTTACTATCGAGTTGAGCCTTGTTCATATTACAAAAACAAGTGTTTGACATCTGGACTAAACTTATTTGAACCGAGTTTACTCAAGTTACTTAGGAGTAGAATGCCATATGTTTACTAAAAACACATAGTAATGATACACTGAGTTTTGCCTTATGATGAATATATAATAATGTTCTATTGACATTGCATCAAACGCACTAAGTTGTTGACAAGTCATCAATGATTCATCACGGAACAATGCCTTTGGAAGTGTCCGCAGAACAGTGATCTGCCAATGTGCATGGAGCTCACATATTTCATTCCCGTACTTACTCCTTTTCTTCCTGTAATGCTTGGCATCCTTCATTGGGGCTCCTTTGATTCATAGGATTGTCAAAAGATTTTTGAAGGATTGGGATCCTATGAAAAAATTCTGTAACAGATGTTTGATTTAAATGACCTCGTATCCTATAGGAAACATTCCCATAAAAATCTTGCAGTATAAAGTTCATAGAAAAAACATTAGTTTGGACTTCATAAAAAAATCCTTCACCACAATCAAAGGGAATCACTCTTCCTCTAGGATTCGAGTGGACATGACATGTTAATCCTATGGATTTTCTATTCCTACAGTTTTCCAATCCTATGAATAAAAGGAGCTCACACTTTTCCAATCCTATGAATCAAAGAAGCCCTAAAAGTTCAGAATCTTGTGCACCACACACTGGCCCACATTGCTCTATTTATCGAAAAGTAAAAAAAACATTAGGTTGGACCTCATGGAAAATTCCTTCACCACAATCTCAAAGGGAATTGCTCTTCCCATAGGATACAAGCGGACATGACATGTCAAATACTGAGCATCTCTAGCAGATACCGCATATCAGCCGCCCTGCAAAATTTTGCGCCGATACGTGGTACCAAACTCAAAAGGTGGTCTTTCCAAATACCACATCCGGCCCAATACCGCAATTTTTTTTTGCGGTTTCCCGTATTCCGACCCGTCCGTCCCGCATATATTCGGTGTGGAGGGGCCAAAATGGGGTAAACCGCATCTCATTTCTTCTCTTCCCCACGCATAGAAACCCTCGCCGCCACCGCCACCACCGTTAATCCCCGATTTCGGCCACCTCCGTTGACGGCCGTCAAATTGCCACCGCTTACCACCTCCCAGCAAACCCTCCTAGCCATGGCCAGCCAAACGTGCCGGAATTTGGCCGGACAAGGCAGCGGTTCCGCGCGGTGCCCGAGCTCGCCCGCCACCGCCAAGAGAGGAGGTGCGCCAGCATCCACCCGACCTCCCCAGCGTATGTCGATTTGAAGATCAAAACTAGCCCCAGATGTATGCAGATGTTCCCACGAACTGGTGTTTTTTAAATTTGCATTATGGGCACGGAGGCCGGCGCCCGAGCTCGCCCGCCACCGCCAAGCAAGGAGGTGCGCCAGTGATGGCTCAGTGTCGGCGCCAGAAAAATGCTGGTGTGGCATTGATGTAGAGCTCGTTGGGAACCCCAAGAGGAAGGTATGATGAGTACAGCAGCAAGTTTCCCTTAGTTATGAAACCAAGGTTTAATCGAACTAGTAGGAGCAAGGAAACACCCCAAAGGTGTTACTAGCTGAGCCTTGGCAGGGCGCACGACCGGTGCTAGTAGCAACGTGGAGACCTGCACAACACAACCACAGAACTTTGTCCCCAACTTGCGATGAGGTTGTCAATTTCACCGTGTTTTGCTGAAAACAAAGGATTAAACGTATCGAATGGAAAGAAGTAATAGTTTGCAGAAAGTAAACACAAACCAGTAAACAGTTTATAGATTGTATGTAAAGAAAGAGGACCAGGATCCATAGTTCACTAGAGGTGGCTCTCCTTAAGATAGATAACATGCTGGATGAACAAATTACAGCGGGGCAATTGACAAACATCGAGAAAGCAATACATGCATATACTAATCATCTTGACTCCTTTGAGACTTGATTGGGCATTACAACATTATACATAGACCGCCATCCAACTGCATCTATGACTAATAATCCACCTTCAGGTTATCATCCGAACCCCCTCTAGTATTAAGTTGCAAGCAACAGATTATTGCTTTACGAACTGCGTGTAAAGTAAACAATACGATTGTTCTATGAACAAAGGATTGTTGTTTTCTCCCTAGTAGCAACAGCACATCTAGTACCTTAGAGATTTCTGTCACTTCCCTAGATTACCAGAGGCATGAACCCACTATCGAGCATAAATACTAACTCTTGGAGTTGCTAGCATCTACTTGGCCAAGATAGCTACTAACAACGGAAAGCATGCAAGACCACAAATAACAAAGACATGATAGAATCAATAATCAATCTGAAATAGCATCTCAATATCCATCGGATCCTCGCAAACACAACATGCATAATTACAAATAGATGATCTTGATCATGAACGGAGCTCACAAGATCTAAACATGAAAGCACAAAGGAGGAGAACCAGCCATCTAGCCACTACATGGATCTGTAGTCCAAGGATGAACTACTCACGCATCACACCGGAGGCTTGCATGGTGATGAAGAAGGCCTCCAGGGTGAATTCCCCTCTCCGGCGGGGTGCCGGGAAGAGCTTCAGATCCCTCCCAATCTAGGGATGGAGATGACGGTGGCTACTGACTCTTTCGTAGATTTTTGATCGGGCACTTAGGGTTTTCGTCCTGAGGGCATCTTATAGGCGGAAGGAGAGGCCGAGAGGGTGCTTGGGCTGGCCACACCACCCCCTGGCGCGGGCCAAGCCTAGCGACGCGGCCAGGTGGTGTGGCCGCCCTCTGGCCTTCTCCGTCTCGTATTCTGGCATCTCATGGCTTCCGGAAAAATAGGCATTTTGGCTTTTGTCCCGTCCAATTCCGATAATATTCATTTTCTGACTTTCCTAGAACCAAAAACAGCAGAAAATAGGCAGCTGGCACTGTGGCTCTTGTTAATAGGTTAGTCCAAGAAATCATATGAAAAGTTCTCCAAAGTGTGGACAAAACACAAGAAAGTGGATAAAACCAAGCATGGAACATCAAAAATTATAGATACATTTGCAATGTATCAACATCCCCAAGCTTAACTCCTGCTCGTCCTCGAGTAGGTAAGTGATAAAAAGAAATAATAATTTTTGAGGTGACATGCACCATCAAAGACTTGATCAAAGTATTTGTAAAACATTCAAAGCTGGGATCATAGTACTTCAATCATAACATGAAAGACAAAGTTCTAGCAATAAGACAAAGAAACTATGATGCAACATGAAAAGGCACAAACAAGATTCATGAATAACAATGCTTTGCAAGACGTTTGTTTGTTTCACATAAAGAAAACATAGCATAATAGTATTCATCTTGTCCCTCATAGAGTAACAAAATATAAATGCATAGGACACCTTCAAAGTTCATAAGAGTGACTAGATACAAATAGTTTAAAACAAGCAATATCAAGTTATGCATCAATCAACTAGTCTTGGGACAATGCACATAGAACTAAGAATGGCCACTATGCTCTCAAAGTAGGTGCATAAAGATAGAAGGTGGAGACTCAATATAATGGTGGAAGAAAGGCCTTTATAAAAGGAAGTAGGGATTCAAGTCTCATAAAGAGCTTCCAAAAATTATGGTACTTATAGCTTTCAGCTCTCATTGCCCCTATCATAAGCATCTTTAAGGTGATTAAGGTTAAAGTGACACAACTAAGAGGATATGCTTGACAAGTTATAAACCGAAATCTCATGCCCCTTACTTACGAAGACCGATCCTCATGCTACTCAACTTTAGTCACAAGTAAGCTCTTGTCATTGTAAGTATATGTGTATCATAAAGAACCGCCAACGGGGTACCCCTTGCACATGATACAGGAGCTATCCCATAATCAAAAGGACAAGGCAAGCAGACAATGAGCATCTCAGCGATCTTTTTATTTGCTATTTGCATAGGTTTTTATTGAGGATGCTTCATAGAGTGCTCATTATGGTGTTGCTGCAAGTTTCCACCATGATTAGGCATGGCTTAGGCTAGCGTCCCAGGTGTTTCTCTAACACACATACAAACTCCATGATCTTACAAGTTCCACTTTTATTTCACACCGCCGGGATCCGTAAGCCAAAGAACATGATATCAACGAGGTACAAAGTACAAGTGCAATGTTGAAAGAGTTCCCCATGATACATGGTTATGCTAATTTCAACTTATAAAGCGCAAGCATATATGCAACAAAGAAGGACCCAATGGTTCAAGTTTATTAGATGCAAAAAAGTAAAGTGTGCCATCAAGTTCGTGAGAGCTTTAATCACTAGTTTTCTCATAACAAGTTTAATTTGGAAGGTAAACAAAAACATGAATATACTTGGAATAGCATAAGCTAGTAGGTAGGTAGGGTGGACTCTTTGTAATAACTTGTTTTAGGGAGTTGGATGCATGAGTGGAACTCATACTTGGTTGTGGAGGCTAGCAAAAGACTGGGAGTGACAAACTAAGAGAGCAATAATGGCCATAATTATGTAGAGCGACAAAACATCATTGATCAAAGCATAAAGTGATACTACAAGTTGAAAACTAAAGGATCATAAAGGCTATGGTGACTTGTGATAGTCATAACATGGTGTGAGCATGTGCCAAGTCAACCCAAATAAAGCATCAAAGGAGAATACCACTATACTATGCTTTAATATGCTAAAACAACGCATGATTCATCCAAGGCACATTAAGCAATCTCAATTGTTTATAACAAGTCATGCTACAGCAAAGAATACTAAGAATAAAGCCACAACAATATCAAGCATGGCATGACAGAGCATAGGCCACAGTCAAAACCAAGCTCTTTTTACCACATAAGTATGAACTTTCCTACTCTTTTCCAAACCAAACCAAACTATTTGCAAACCAATGTATGAAAGAGGGGGTCCAACCAATTTATTCAGAAAACTAAGCAAACAAAAGCAAATGAAAAACCAAAACGAAAATGAAAAAGAAGACGCTCCAAGAACAAGACAACTGTGCATGAAACAATAAAAATGAAGTGTTTGGAAGAAACCTGGGATTTTTATTGATGAAGAAGGGGAATGCCTTGGACATCCCCAAGCTTTGACGCTTGTAATTCTTGGATATTTCTTGGGGTGACACGCGTGGCATCCCCAAGCTTGAGCTTTAGTCCATCCTTCATCTCATTACTCATTCCTTCCATACACCTGAAATTTTTCCTTCATACAAAACTTCACACAATCTTTATTAGCAACATTAGTGCACTCAAGATAAAAGGTCTTAAGGTTCATTTCTAACACCAAATAAACTTCCATTAGAACACTAGCTACTATAGCACTCCCCTCAAAAAGCTCAATTCCCCAAAAGAACTCAAAAAGGAACCAACAAGAAGCAAATGCAGAAAATGGCAGAAATCTGTCAAAACAGACCAGCAGGTAAAGACGAATTTTTTCGAAGACCTTCTGTTGCTCAAATAAAAAATGTGTTGAACTAACGAAAGTTAGATAACAACCTGGGGCCGAAGAAAAAAAATTCACGCCTCAAAAGAACGTAGATATGTCTAACACCCGATCATCACGGCCTGCCTCATACCGAAGAACTTTCTTGGTTGTGCACACTAAGGGGAACACAATCGTTGGTAATTTTAACAGGGGTCATCTTATTAGGCTACCGTCGAGTATCTAATACTAGCACACAATAAGACATACAAACAATAACATTGAATGTAAATGCTATGTGATATGGTCCTTCACGTCGTGATCTCCATCCGCCGTCACCGGGTTCCGGCGCCAGGGTTCCGGCGCCGTAGACACCAGGGTACCGGTGTCTTTCTGGCGTGGTAGTTTGTCATTACCGTGACTATCTACTACTATGCAACAAAAGGTAATCACTTTACCTTTTCCACAACCATATCACAAAGCAACGCCCCCTGCAAAACAAAGTTAGACGCCTCTACTTTATCTTTGCATGTTTTATGTGGCTGAATGGGCTTTCGCACAAGAACCATTCTTACCTACTATCTTTCAGTACAACACTGATCAAATAGTTGTCCATACTATACCCCTTTCGGGGCCCTCCGTTGCAAATGGCATACCAACTAATGCGAGAGAGACAGACACCCCCCTAAGCCACTTTATACGGTACAAGCCGTATGTCAAGCGTGGACCAGTCTCGCGAATGAACGCGTAAAGTCGGTTGGGGGCCGCTTCATCAAGCATTACTGTGGTATACACAAGTACACGTGGGATGGTAACAACTAAAAGATCAACGCCCACACGCTACATCTCATGTGTTCTACCCGTACTAGTATTACTATGCATAGATCTAGCTTTGATACCACTGTAGGGGTTCAGCGCATAAAAACAATAAATTTTACTCTACGCCCCTGAACCCCTGAAGCTGCCAGGACCTATCTATTAGTAATAATTAACGAGAGGAGCTTTTCGCGAACTTACCCTCGAAGACCGAAAAGCGTTGGCAACGCTCAGGATAGCGTGGTTGATGTAGACGAGCCGAAGCCGACCTCAAGGTCGTGATGAAGTCCTTGCGCTCCTTCTGGCTCCAACGACTTGAGTGCCTCAAGTGCGACACCTCGCGGGGAGTTACACACGTCTGGTGCCTGACGATGACTCCCGCTTCCCTGATCCAGCAGCAGTTGCGGAAGTAGAGCTCCCGGATCCAAATCCCGCAGCGCGACGGCGCTCCGCGGTGAAGATGTCTCTCGCTCGCGCAGTCCAGACTTGGGACCACGGTCACGAGAGAGAGAGGGGGGAGAGATAAAATATCAATTGGAGGTCCTCCCAAAAGTGGGGAGACCTTTATTGATTATTGGTTGTATTTTTCTAGGCCAAATACCCCACTTTATATAGGGGAGGGGAGGTACTACCTCCCCTCAAGTCCCGGGGTGGGACTAAAGGAGAGGAGGGGGAGGAGGTGGCCGCCGGCCACCTAGTGGGCCCCGCGCGGGGGGGGGGGGGGGGGGTAGGCCCAGCCGGCCTCCCCCTTGCCCCTTCTCCCTCTCTCCTTTCCCCTAATGGGCCCTCTCCCTCCGGAATTGGCCCATTAAGCCTTTTTTGACCTTTTAATTGATTTTATTTTTATTAAATAATTATAAAAAATGATTAAATCAATATTTAACATTCATTCACATATCATTTAATCTCCGTGGACATGGAACACCTTCCACCTCCACTCCGGACATCCTCCCGACTTACCGAAACCCTGCTCTAGAAGCATCATCAAGCCCTTAAGCGTGATACCCCACGGTTTGGGAACACTCCAGACATGGTCGAGACACTCCCGCACCAATGATCAACAGAGGGACCTGGATGGCCATGTGACCCCTGTGTGTTCCATGAAGATCTTTTGTCGTTTGAACCGGGACAGTCGTGTCTTATTCCCTTTGTCATTCGATACTTGCATTGCCCGAGATCTGATCATTGACATCACCATGTCGTGTTCAATCTCGTTACTGAACAATGCTACTTAACTCGTTCCGACAAGTGATATCCCCGTGATCTAATCACATGCTCCGCAGCTATTGGATATAACCTCTCCGAGTGGGCCCTTGAGTATCTTCCCGTCACATGGACGGATAAATCCCGCTCTTGACATATATTGCCTCTACGGTTTCCTCTGAATACCTAAACACACCTTTATAACCACCATTTTACCAGATGGCGTTCGATGCTATCTAAGCATTCTCGAGAGACAATTATTGATATAGCCTCACGGTCTAAGGAATAGTCTACGAGGATCCATTTCTAATCATCGTAACTTGAACTTCGTGACATGATCGGGTCACGATGTTTTGGTTGGGTATTGGTTCATCATCTCATTCTCCGAATGAGATGACCTCATTTCCAACTGGCATAAATGCCACATGATCAGGAAACATGATCATCCGTTGACCAATGAACCAGTGACTAGAGTTTCACTGGGAACCCCTGGTTGTTTGTATATCACACGTGTATTGATGTTTCCACTCAATATACTTATAGCATGATATAAAACTTAATCATAAACTATATGAAATATGATAATAGTCCTTACTACTATTTGTCTCTAGGGCATATTTCCAACAGTCTCCCACTTGCACTAGAGTACAAATACACTAGCTGCAGTTGTTCTCAATCATTGGCACCATATATCCGGTACCCTGAACATGCTTGCTCATGGAAGAGGTTGAGTCTTGGGTCTATACTTTATAGTCCCAAATCCTTTGCAACTTACTAATGTCACCTTGATTAACATTAATACTTTATCATCACATGATAGCATCTGTGTGAATGCATCATTGCTATAGAAGTAGAACAAGGCCTGATTCCAGGTGCCTACAGTGACGTTAGATTAACCTCGAGGGCTTTCTCATGGGCATTGTGCCCTGGGACACATCATTCTATGTTAAAAGCGAACTAGCCCCGCCATAACATTATACAACACTTTAGATGGTACCCTTATCTATTATTATAAATGTATTCATCGAAACTCTCGTGCACTCTGTGCAACTTTCGATGTTTTGTTTACCTTGCTTCCTACTTGACTTTCATTGGTATCTACAGGAGTTTCCAACATATTCCCTTATAACATAACTCTTTATGCTTTAAGATATGTCATCCTTTATGGATTTGGAAAAATATGTCCACAGTTCTCTATTAGACACTTCGGACAAAACTTAGCTCAACATTCTGCGATTCGAACTTAATCACTTTCAAACGTTCCCCATTTTGGATCACATATTATGCTAAGTTATCAACATGGTTTACTAAGATAGAACCTATGTCTCAACATAGTGGATGATGATCATCCTTTTCTTTCTTTCAACCATTGATGTTCAACTTAATACTATTCCTAATTTGAGTCATTAAGGACTAGTTCCTTAATTAACTTCTATTCTGAAACCCCTTTCAGAATCCCTTAAGGAATACCACATAATATCATAATACACCTATTATCAACTTCTACATCTTACAAATCACTATTTATAAGTATTTGCGCTTTCATTCTTAACACCCTTAAGAATTACTCCTATAAACTCCCACTCAAGACTTTCATAGCTCCCACTCAATTTTATGAAAATTGCATATCTCCTTTACTATTTTGAATAACTTCAAAATCCTTTGATCAAATATCAAACTTGGAGATTTACTATGAGATACTAGTACTTTACTAGTTTTAAATCCACTAGACATCCAGCACACATGAATCAAATTCATTTGAATTCATCCAATACTTGACAAATTATGCTTTTGTCATTCACCCCTTTTTTTCTTACTATGGCTTTGCAGTCATTTGGGAAAATTCCAAGTAACTCCTTTTACTTGTGAGATTCAACAATGAATTGCTTTCTAATCTCAAGGGAATTTTGCTTCTAGGATTTCTTATAATTTAGTTTACCATCATTTCCTTTGTAGTTCGTAGGTATGTCATGTTTCAGAAATCATGACAAGTGATTCACAAATGTCTCCATACAAGATATGAATTTACATTTTGAATCCTACTTCATATAGAGAAAACAATAGTGGAAGGGGAAAACACAATGATCAAAATCATTGATTCTTTCCTTCTGTGAAGGGAATCATTCAGGAATGTTGTCCGTTGCGCTTCTCAACACTCTGATGCAGGGTTTTGAATCCTCATCGTGTTTTACACTATTTTCCATTTGCTCCATAATTGAGAAACATCACTAGAGGTGAGCTTTCTCAAGAATGCACCAAATCCAAGCAATACGAATCTTGCTTTCTTTTTGGTTTGAGCTATGGGTTTCGTATTCAAAGTTTCCAATGAATACTCTACAAGGACTTATTCATTATTGTTTTGGTTATATCGAATAACCCCAAAAATTTCACGAATTCAAATGGTTTACCAATTCTAATTGAGTGCTAACTATTTCTTAACTAATGGTCTCTACATATACACTACAACGATTGATTTGGTGCCTTCTATTCAACCCCCTTTGATATCTAATATCACATTGTGATGCTTTGCATTTTGATGTTTCAAAACGCTTTGCATTTCACAATTTCTTATATGCCATTCTTATAAGTACGAATTTCATTACTATTGATCAAATCATAGTAATTAGATTCTCTTTTATACTTATACCCTTTGTTGATGAAACACTTTGATCAAATAAAATAGTTTCATATTCATGTTTCCTTTGGTAAACTACTTTACACATTTAAACAATCATATAATGATAATTACCATTTTCGTTTAAACAAAATACATCGAATATGTATTCTATTTAACAATTCTTTAAACACTTTGCATTCAAGTAATACACGGTGTTCAAGTTATTTTGCCGAACTTAGGCATGATTTATATGAGACAAGAAATCGAATGACTTTCACATATTATCACATAACTTTGAATTCAAACAATGGTTTCATTCATTAATGAATATATCATTAAGTTGGGTATTTTAAACAAGGCATTTTAATGTTTTATAAATGTTCATGCATTATCAATTAGTTTCATGACAATAAGGATAATTCACAAGTAATCAAACAAGATATGAACACGAATAGAAATCATTCATAAAAGTTTTGTTACAAACTTATATGAATAAATGTCTCACGAAGTGTGAGACACACTAAAGAAGTTCACAATCTCTTGATTACAATAATCATCCTAAACATAAACTAAATGATAAATGTCGAGGGAGTGTGTCGTCGGCCGTCATCATCATGCTTGCCATCAACACGCAACGTCACCTCCTCTCCAGCAAGCACCTCTCATGCAGAAGGACCTGTTTTCAATAAAACAGAACAAGTATCAGATATACTTAACACTGCAATGTGTTTGCAAGATTATAACATTTATAAAACTGTATATCAAATATATACCTTTGTCGTTGACGACCTGAGCGACATCTGGTTCAACCAACACATTCCTGAGATGTGTCATGAACCGGTGGAATTCCATTTTCGTGTCGCCCCCCATTACACAAGTCCTGACTTGTGCTTGGTAGCTTGGTGGCAACGACCGCAACATAGCAGCATTTGCAAAAGAGCCTGTAATCCAGACGTCAAGGAAGTATGTTGGCCTCATGTACACATCATGCATGTGCTGAAAGTGGTTGTCCAGTGATGAGTTCTCCTCCATCTTAATGGAGAGGAAGTCTCCCATCAACTCATGCTCCCAAATGCTTGTCTGGTCAACGAAATGTGTCCTAAGCTATAGCATCACCGAATGAGGGTTGACATCACCCACGAAAGACCACAGCTCGTCCACCATTCCGAAACGCATCACAACTGAAATATAGGAGGCCATCTCCCAACAGAGATAGCGGTCTTTCCGCTCCTCTAGGGTCTCAAGGTTTGTGGATGGATCCAAATCCATCCCGTCGAGTATGTAGTCGACCATGTCGTTCTCGCTAAGGAGAACATGGAGACTGGGAACCCAAATGGACAAGTTCGATCCATCTAATCTGAGCTTCTCTCCTTCTAACCATTCAATTGTCAACATGAAAGAGTCCATCTACATTTATAATTGCAAAAGGAATTTAGACTAAGTTTATAATTAAATGAGTTAGTAATAACTCCACTCAGAAACACCTATCCCCAAAAGGGTTCCTACTGATAACACGACCCCTATCAGCCACATCTCCCCCGATCATCACGGCCATCAATGTGGGTTCAAGGGTGGACGCTAAACGTCGGTCATATCATTCATGCGACTCGTGCTCGATCTTTCGACCATCCATGTTCCGAGACCACGCTTCTCTAGCGTGCTAGGCTCGCCAACTCAACCTTAGTGTTTTCGCTATGCAACATGGCTTGCACCCACTGTATGCGAACGTAGATATGTCTGACACCCGATCATCACGGCATGCCTCATACCGAAGAACTTTCTTAGTGGTGCACATTAAGGGGAAACACAATCGTTGGTAATTTTAATAGGGATCATCTTATTAGGCTACCGTTGAGTATCTAATACTAGCACACAATAAGACATACAAACAATAACATTGAATGTAAATGCTATGTGATATGGTCCTTCACGTCGTGATCTCCATCCGTCATCACCGGGTTCCGGCGCCGTAGACACCAGGGTACCGGTGTTTTTCCGGCGTGGTAGTTTGTCATTACCGTGACTATCTACTACTATGCAACAAAAGGTAATCACTTTACCTTTGCCATAACCATATCACAAAGCAACGCCCCCTGCAAAACAAAGTTAGACGCCTCTACTTTATCTTTGCATGTTTTACGTGGTTGAATGGGCTTTCGCACAAGAACCATTCTTACCTACTATCTTTCAGTACAACGCTAATCAAATAGTTGTCCATACTACACCCCTTTCGGGGCCCTCCGTTGCAAATGGCATACCAACTAATGCGAGAGAGACAGACACCCCCCTAAGCCACTTTATACGGTACAAGCCGTATGTCAAGCGTGGACCAGTCTCACGAATGATTGCGTAAAGTCGGTTGGGGGCTGCTTCATCAAGCATTACTGTGGTATACACAAGTACACGTGGGAGGGTAACAACTAAAAGATCAACGCCCACACGCTACATCTCGTGTGTTCTACCCATACTAGCATTACCACGCATAGATCTAGCTCTGATACCACTGTAGGAGTTCCGCGCATAAAAACAATAAATTTTACTCTACGCCCCTGAACCCCTGAAGCTGCCAGGACCTATCTATTAGTAATACAGTAACGGGAGGAGCTTTTCGCGAACTTACCCTCGAAGACCGAAAAGTGTTGGCAACGCTCAGGAGAGTGTGGTTGATGTAGACGAGCCAAAGCCGACCTCAAGGTCGTGATGAAGTCCTTGCACTCCTTCTGGATCCAACGACTTGAGTGCCTCAAGTGTGACACCTCGCGGGGAGTTACACACGTCCGGTGCCATGTGACCCCTGTGCGTTCCACGAAGATCTTTCGTCGTTTGAACCGGGACAGTCGTGTCTTATTCCCTTTGTCATTTGATACTTGCATTACCCGAGATCTGATCATTGACATCACCATGTCATGTTCAATCTCGTTACTGAACAATGCTACTTAACTCGTTCCAACAAGTGATATCCCCGTGATCTAATCACACGTTGCGCAGCTATTGGATATAACCTCTCCGAGTGGGCCCTTGAGTATCTTCCCGTCACATGGACGGACAAATCCCGCTCTTGACATATATTGCCTCTACGGTTTCCTCTGAATACCTAAACACACCTTTATAACCACCATTTTACCAGATGGCGTTTGATGCTATCTAAGCATTCTCGAGAGACAATGATTGATATAGCCTAACGGTCTAAGGAATAGTCTACGAGGATCCATTTCTAATCATCGTAACTTGAACTTCGTGACATGATCGGGTCACGATGTTTAGGTTGGGTATTGGTTCATCATCTCATTCTCCGAATGAGATGACCTCATTTCCAACTGGCATAAATGCCACATGATTAGGAAACATGATCATCTGTTGACCAATGAACCAGTGACTAGAGTTTCACTGGGAACCCCTGGTTGTTTGTATCACACGTGTATTGATGTTTCCACTCAATACAGTTATAGCATGATATAAAACTTAATCATAAACTATATGAAATATGATAATAGTCCTTACTACTATTTGTCTCTAGGGCATATTTCCAACACCAATAAGTACTTTTCTTTAACGCCTTTAAGTTAGGCATAAGAAGCAAGAAAGAATCAAGTGTTCTCAAATGAAGAAGCATTAAGATCAATACCAGAAATATTTTCAACAAGGCAAGGTATATCATCCAAATAAGTTCTAGAGGATCCTCTCTCAATGCTCATAGGTTCACTATTCTCATCAAAAGGGTTTGCAGGAACAATCCAATCAAGATTCTCTTCTATGGCATCATGTATTGCTACTAATTTAAAGGGTATTGGTATCTTAGGTTCCTACCCATTAGGTTCGGTTTTGTTCATCTTTTCTCGTGTAACAACAACATCTACACATGAGCCTAGCATATTGAAACGTTCAAAGACTTTCCTAGCTTCCTTGGCAACATCATAGAACTCCTTAAACAAAGTTTCTAGAATAAAATCCCTCTTTCAGGGTCCTCAATTTCTTTAAGCTTAAGAAACATTACTTGCATTAAGGGGTTCAGGTTAACAAACCTAGCTTCTAACATGTGAATTAAAGAAGTTGCATCAATCTCATAGTTGGGAGCAAGTTCTGCAAGGGATCTATCTTCAGTATCTTCATGCTTACTAACATGATTAAAGAATTCTTCAATATTATATTTCCCAATTATAGAACCACTACCAATTGAAAGGTCTTTCAAGGTGAATTTAGGGATCAACATGGTGAGCTAAGGAAGAGGTAACAACTAAAGGAGACTTAATTTTTTTGTGTTTTCAAATAATAAAGCAAACCAGTAAAAGTAATTTTTTTGTGTTTTTGATAAAGAAACAAGTAAACAAAGAAAAAAGAAACTAAGCAAAACAAAAATAACAAAGTAAAGAGATTGGTTATGAGGGACTCCCCTTGTGAAGATGTCCTTGACTCCCCGGCAATGGCGCCAGAAAAATGCTTGATGGCTTAGTGTCGGCGACAGAAAAATGATGGTGCGGCGTTGATGTAGAGCTCGTTGGGAACCCCAAGAGGAAGGTATGATGAGCACAGCAGCAAGTTTCCCTCCGTTATGAAACCAAGGTTTAATCGAACTAGTAGGAGCAAGGAAACACCCCAAAGGTGTTACTAGCTGAGCCTTGGCAGGGCGCACTACCGGTGCTAGTAGAAACGTGGAGACCTGCACAACACAACCACAGAACTTTGTCCCCAACTTGCGATGAGGTTGTCAATCTCACCGTGTTTTGCTGAAAAAAAGGATTAAACGTATCAAATGGAAAGTAATAGTTTGCAGAAACTAAATAGAAAGCAGTAAACAGTTTATAGATCGTATGTAAAGAAAGAAGATCGGGATCCATAGTTCACTAGAGGTGGCTCTCCTTAAGATAGATAACATGTTGGGTGAACAAATTACAGCGGGGCAATTGACAAACATCGAGAAAGCAATACATGCATATACTAATCATCTTGACTCCTTTGAGACTTGATTGGGCATTACAACATTATACATAGACCGCCATCCAACTGGATCTATGACTAATAATCCACCTTCAGGTTATCATCTGAACCCCCTCCAGTATTAAGTTGCAAGCAACAGATTATTGCTTTGCGAACTGCGTGTAAAGTAAACAATATGATTGTTCTATGAACAAAGGATTGTTGTTTTCTCCCTAGTAGCAACAGCACATCTAGTACCTTAGAGATTTCGGTCACTTCCCCAGATTACCAGAGGCATGAACCCACTATCAAGCATAAATACTAACTCTTGGAGTTGCTAGCATCTACTTGGCCAAGATAGCTACTAATAACAGAAAGCATGCAAGATCACAAATAAGAAAGACATGATAGAATCAATAATCAATCTGAAATAGCATCTCAATATCCATCGGATCCCCGCAAACACAACATGCAGAATGACAAATAGATGATCTTGATCATGAACGGAGCTCACAAGATCTAAACATGAAAGCACAAAGGAGGATAACCAGCCATCTAGCCACTACATGGATCCGTAGTCCAAGGATGAACTACTCACGCATCACACCAGAGGCTTGCATGGTGATGAAGAAGGCCTCCAGGGTGAATTCCCCTCTCCGGCAGGGTACCGGGAAGAGCTTCAGATCCCTCCCAATATAGGGATGGAGATGACGGTGGCTACAGACTCTTTCGTAGATTTTTGATCGGGCACTTAGGGTTTTCGTCCGAGGGCATCTTATAGGTGGAAGG
Organism: Avena eriantha; assembly: GCA_910589775.1. Classification (NCBI taxonomy): domain Eukaryota; kingdom Viridiplantae; phylum Streptophyta; class Magnoliopsida; order Poales; family Poaceae; genus Avena; species Avena eriantha. The sequence goes on from OU342740.1 coordinate 23,047,168, forward strand.
AGAGGTCGAGGGGGTGCCTGGGCTGGCCACACCACCCCCTGGCGCGGGCCAAGCCTAGCAGCGCGGCCAGGTGGTGTGGCCGCCCTCTGGCCCTTCTCCGTCTCGTATTCTGGCATCTGATGACTTTTGGAAAAAAGGCATTTTGGCTTTTGTCCCGTCCAATTCCGAGAATATTCATTTTCTGACTTTCCTGGAACCAAAAACAGCAGAAAACAGGCAGCTGGCACTGTGGCTCTTGTTAATAGGTTAGAACAAGAAATCATATGAAAAGTACTCCAAAGTGTGGACAAAACACAAGAAAGTGGATAAAACCAAGCATGTAACATCAAAAATTATAGATACATTTGCAATGTATCAGCCAGCATCCACTCGACCTCCCTAGCATATGTGGGGCCCCGGATTAATCCTCTGAGAATCCCTGTTATGCATGTTGGGGATATACTTTCCGGGTATCCTCACAGTTCCTCACTAACTAGGGTGGACCACTTCGGGTTAGAGCTTTGCTTCACGGGTGACCTAGTCAAGGAGAAAAGACGGAGTCCAGTCCGGCTACGGGAAGGCCCAGAAGACTCACCGACATAGGCACATAGTTTTACTTGTAGTTCAAGATGTTCTTTGTAACCGACTCTTAGTCGTAGCCGGATAGATCTCTCCTGTAAACCCTAGGCCAGATATCTATATAAGCTGTCCTAGGGAGAACCTTTAGGACACACAATAGTCTACAATCTCAACTCACATAGGCGAACCCCTTGTAACCCATATTCCGGCTCTGCCGTATTACTGGATTGCTAGAAGGAGTAGGATCCGGCCAAAGCCGGCGGATTCGAACTTGGGTAAACTTGTGTGCTCATCATCCTGGAACACCGTACGTCTCACACACCTCTCTTCCGCACGCCTCGAGGACCCCCTCATGGCGTACTTGTCATCAATCTGACGACAGTTGGCGCCCACCATGGGGCAAGTGAGCTTCGGATCTGCGTTCCGAGCGGAATCTGCAAGAATTGGAATTGGCGAGACTATCGTCGTTGGTCGCATCCTCTATGCTAGCGACGTCCCTCTCATCGTTCTCGACGAGACCTGGATTCCAGCTAGGGAGGCTGTGACTGCCTACACCATCATGTCTTTTAGCGAGATTGATGTTTACATCGGTTTCGCTGAACCTGCCCCACCCACCCAGCGGTGATGATAGAGGCAGAAGAAATTTCTGGGTCCCCTTTGTCCGCGGAGGCGGCAGAGTTCCGGATCTCAGAAAATCCTAATCCCACCTAGCCCGCACCAATTGCGGAGGTAGTGGAGAAAGTTGAGCCTGAAGCAGATCTTGCGGTTCAAGTCGAATCTGGAGTGGATCTCCAGGGTGAGGTCAAATCCCAGATTGATCTGTCTGCCGAGGTCGAGATCCAGGAGGAGCATAGTAACAACCATGGTTCCGGCTCTGCTAACGCCGGAACAGATCAACCGTTCCTGAGGCATACGTTGAGGCGCATGATACTACAATATGCAAGTGTGGATGAGGTTCTCGAAACCATCAGGATCTTTGAGGAAGCCCACGAGGAAAGCCGCAACTACCTCAGGACCCACACGTCACACTTCGTCGGATACGTTGGATCCAGATCCGGCTCTGTCGATGCTGGAGAAAACACCGACTCAGTTCTGGAGGCAATCGGAACAAACGCCGACGTACCCGCATCCTCGGATGACTCGATGACGTTGGCAGATTTCCGAAAGTTCTCTACGGAGTATGAAGAGGAGTATAACTCCAAAGCTGCAGAGGAGGAAGAAGCCATGGATGAAGGATTGGGGAAAACTCTCCCAAAGCGTAGGATGACATGGAAATCAGAGATAATCCCGTGGTCCAGATGTCCGAAAGTACCGATCAGAGCCTGACTCCGAGAAATGGACCCAAAGCCTTCTTTGCTACCGGCGCTGCCAAGAAGGCAAAGAAGAAGAATGTGGCATCCTACTAAAACCACTACTAGAAAATCGCTGTGTTTTTTGGTGCATTGCATCATCATGACCGCATGCTCATGTCATCATGCCACATTGCATTTGAGCATCGTCATCATCATGCATGTTTTGTCTCAAAACTATTTTCAAAAACCTATGGTTTTGTTTTTCTAAACGCCCCGTCTTTATTTCAAATTAAAACCCCGGGCTGTCCGGAATATTTTGCTTCGTCTACAAACGGTTTTCAAAAGCCCCGTTTTAAATAAATAAAATTTCAAGTTTTTTTTAGGAGGCATCTCGCCAGGCCCGAAAGCCCGGCCGGCCACCTCCAAACCCTAAATCTATTCTACCTGGACCTAACCCTAAGCCAGCCTACTACCCCGAAAACCTAAGCTAAATCCTAACCCTAGCTAATCCGGGCTGCCACAACACCCTACACCTAACCGGAAACACACACATGCACAACACGCACGCATCACACGCCACACCCACCACCCCGTACACACACACACCTACCCCGCACCTACCCCACACCGACCCGGTCCCCACCACCCCCTCCTTTTCCCGCCTCCCGCATGCCATCCACCACCTGCCGCCCGACAGCCCCACACCCTGCACGCCTCCCCACTCCACCTGGTCGCCAGCCACCACCCCTCCACCTCACTCCCTCCACTCGCAGCGCGACACATCACCCCACTGACTCCACCTCCCCACCACCCTGCCCAGTTGGCCTCCCGCGTCACCTGCCAAGCCCACCGATCGGTCCATCCCCAGCCTCCACCTATCCCACTCGCCACGTGGGCCCCACCTGGCGTGACCCCCACCACCCGACAACTCCCCACTCTGCCTCGATCCTATCGCCAACCACCGCCGCCTCCCTCCCTTCCTCCCGCGGCCGCCCACGCGAGCCCGCCCCGCCGCCAGCGTCCCCCTCTCCTCTGCCCCAGTGCCGCCTCCAGTCTGTCGGCCTAGGCTCGCCACCGCGCCGCCGCGGACATCTCCCCTACCCTGCTGCCAGGCTCGGCCGCAACTACCTACGCCTCTTCCTCCCCACCACCAGCAACCGCCACCGCGGGGGCCCCGCCTCGGCCGCCTCCCGCCCGAGTACCCCACCGCCTTCCTCCCCAACGGCCTCCCTCTCTGCCACCTCCTCTCTGGCCTGCGGTCGTCGCTCGCCTGACCGCCGCTCTGCTGGACAACCTCGCCGGAGCCCGCCTCTCTCCGCTGCTCGCCGAGCGCCCCACCCGATGTCGTGCTCCGCCACCACCTCGTCCCGCCTTGGCCGCGCGTCACTCTCGCCGACCACGGCCTCCTCCGGCGCTGCCTGCGCCACCGACCGGTTCCCCGGCTCCTCGCGTGCATCGCTTCCTCACCGGAGTCCCTCCCGCTGTCGCCCCGCCTCGCAGGACCCGCGTCGGCCTCGTCGTCCTCGCCGTTGGGCCGCCTCTGTGACCAAGCTCCGCCTCGCCCTGCCGCGGGGGCCGCCCCCTTGGCTCCACCAACCGCGACCTCGGCCACCGCTGCGCGTCTCCGCGAGCCGCCACCGTCGCCCGTTCCCTGGCCTCCTTCTCCCCGTCGCGTGACCCTGGCGCCGACTGAGAGCTTGTCCCCGAGTCGCATCTGTCGCCATGGCCGCCGTCCTCCGCCTGTCGTCTGTCCCCGTCGCTGTGTCGTGCTCGTCCACGACCCCTGCTGATGTACCGCGAGGATTTGGATTTGTGATGTGGTGCCAGTGGTGTTTTCGTGCTAACATGAAGATGTTACTCCTGTAAACACAGATGGAAGCTGGTGCACCCGAGATCCCCGAAGTGTACCGCCAAGTTCTCCATCACCGCACGAACCTCATCAACCACACAAGACTCCGCCAAGATCTTCCGAGTACCGACACGTGCTAAAGCCAACCGAAGTCCATAGGTGGACTGCCGACAAGACCTACCTCGCAGATGCCAAGACCAACCGTACCCGATGGCCGAGACCCGAAGATTTCACGCCACGCCAAGACCTTCTACTCGATCCCCAAGACCGATCCGATGACGATACACCGAGGCGATCCGCAACCCCCACAAGATCACGTTTGCACCAAGAGCGGCCACGTCAAGAACTTCAACCCGGACCCGGTGATGTCGGAACCTCATGCTCTTCAACCCGGACCGAAGACGACTAGCCGTCGACATGGAACCAAAACCGGCGACAAGCACTTCACCGCGGAACACCGAGTTCACCGACACGGAACGCCAAGTCCTTCTTCTCGGAACGCCTAGCTCTACTTCCAATGTCCGAGAACAATCCCGTTGATCCGCTCCCCGCCGAACCCTGTCGAACCCCCGGAACCAAGATCGTCCGAACCCAGATTGTTTGTTTCTTCACGGATTAGGCCGATGAGTTGATGTGAGTGTCGACAAGTTCTCCGGATATGTACCTCCGGCAGTGTTTCCCAGGCGAGCATCTCTTCCCCTTCTACCTATTTTGCATTTATAGTCTTTATTTCCTCCTGTTGATCTATTGATATCCGTGTCACGATGGTTTAGTTTCCGTACACCAGTTATATCCCGTGCAGCCTCTATATTGCCTTGGACACCTCCTATTACCTGTGTTCGGTAGATAGCTGGCCTTGCGAGTTGTAGTTGCTTGCTCAGGTGCGATCTCGTGTTGTCAAGTACCACGGTTGTTGGAATGCTGGCAGATGTTAATGGTGGAGATGCTTATTGGTGGAGATGATCATGACTTTAAATACAACTGTTAAATTGCTAGGATAACTAATGAAAGAGTCACCGGTGGGAAATATATGCTATTTTGTTTTTATGCCCACTTGTGTCTCGTAGGCCCCGAGTACTTGATACATGTTCCTTGACTATTCGCACTATCCACATACGGGAGACTCTATTTATCCCCCTTAGCTAGAGCTTGATTCATTTCTTATTTCTTGGGGCCACAAACTAGCTTGGGGTTTTATTACTATCCTGTACCTATGTCATGCTTTACTGCTTTATTTAAGATTGTGCGTGGAGCACCTGTACTGTTTAGGATTACGGAGTGTTTTCGCGGTATCGACAAGCCTAGTCACACTTTCGGGTTCCCAGTCATTTACAGCCATGGCGCAAACCTTGGGTCCGTCTCGGAGCCGGCCAACTTTGTTGCGGTTAGCTTAATGGGGTGGCCCCCTGAAATATTTTATGAATCCTGTGATCGCTTTGTCGTGAAAGCCTCGTTGGGTTTTGTGTTGGTTTTTCTGAGGTTGATTGTGTGTGTGTTGCTATTTGTGCACCCCTACAGGGTAAATCTTTCTCAAAGCCGTGTCCGCGGTTATGGATGACTTGGAGCACAGTATCTCGATCATAGACAAGCATAACTAAAGTAGTGCTATAAATTTGACTTAATATGTGACTAGTAATCAGATGCAACTATAATGGAATGGATATTAAAAATGCCAACAATTGGTGGATCTGGGTTGTTTTGTGACATGCTATACCTGCCTAGTAAGTATTGCAACTCCAATGGAATGTGATAAAAGTGCCAACAACTGCTGGGTTTTGGGATTCCTCGGGACAATTATATCTAACTAGTAAATGTTCCAACTATAACGGAATGGTAATTAAAACTGCCCACTACTTATGCTTCAAGATGACTCATGCTATCTATATCTGATTAGTAAGTGCTGCAACTATAACGGAATGAGTAAAATTGCCAACCATGTGAGTTCCTTGGTCTGACTTCCTCGTTTGGTGTCGAGGGGGTAATACCAGGATGGGTATGTTTGGTGCTAGTATAAGGTTGGATCCGGATAGATCTTTTGTATCCCTCTCTAATAGCCGCTAGTTTTACTGAGTCTCTATAGGTTGTTTAGTGCTGCTGCGCTGCCGCTTCAGTCCACCATACCTATGTTGGTGAGAGCCGCCGAATTCTAGCATCGCCGTGTACTGGCCTCAGTACTGACGCTCCTCTTTTTCCTTTGCCCTTTGTCGGCACCCCTTTTGTTTTAGCAGGTTTGAGATCAACATCGTTAGCAGGGTTACCCTTCCGGCTTGCCCTGGGCAGGGTTATGGACGCCATTGGTTATTCTTTAGGGCTCTTAGCCCCATTTGTCTCTTGTCCGTAGTCGGACGCTCTATCGTTTTCAAGGTGATTTGAATCTTTGTATAGTATGTCTGTATTCTTGACTCATGGAGTAGTTGTTGTATATATATGTTCTGTGGGTTCCATCATGGACTAATGTGTAATGGTATTACTTCGTTTTCCACCCACACGAAAGTGCCTGGTGGGCGTCCTTGAATCATTTCTATGCGAGTTTGGCGGGAAGCGCTGAAACTTGCATAGGGCCGATTCGAGGGTGTTACAAAGAACAAGAAGAACAAGACCCCGGTGAAAGATCCTTCGGCAGAGGAGGTGATCGCCAAGGAATATGAGGAAGACTCGGATGGAGCACTTATCCCAGATGAGCCCAAAGAAGAGTCGGTGGACGCACATGTGATCACTGAAGGTGCGCGTAAACTCATCGATGCTACATTAACCACACCTATTCGGCAAGAGTCGAAGGACCGCAAGGAAGAAAATAAAGAGAAACGTCGGGAAGTGGACTGACAAAGAATGCCACCTCCTAGACATGCAAGCCGTCCGACTGACGGGCGAAGGAACGACGGAAACCGTGCTGAGTCAAGCCAACAGGGGGCTCGTCGTAGTGAAGACCCTCCCTAGCCGGAATAATGATGCTCCGGACAGAGGCCGGCGATCAGCCGGAAATAATCCAGCTGCTCCACCCTCTCTGCCAAGTAGCCATCACAACGGCTCCCAAGGAGGCCAAGTGTAACACCCTCAAATCGGCCTTATGCAAGTTTTAGCGCTTCCCGCCAAAACCCGCATAGAAACGATTCAAGGACGCCCACCAAGCACTTTCGTGCGGGTGGAAAACGAATTAATACCATTACACAACAGTCCTCGATGGGACCCACAGAACAGATATATATACAACCGTGACTCCATGAGTCAAGAATACAGATATAATATACAAAGATCCAAATCACCTCGAAACGATAAAGCGTCCGACTACGGACAAGATGCAAATGGGGCTAAGAGCCCTGAAGAATAACCAATGGCGTCCATAACCCTGCCCAGGCCAAGCCAGAAGGGTAACCCTGTTAACGACGTCGATCTCAAACCTGCTAAAACAAAAGGGGTGCCGACAAAGGGAAAAGGAAAAAGAGGAGCGTCAGTACTGAGGCCAGTACACGGCGAGGCTAGAATTCGGCGGCTCTCGCCTACATAGGTATGGTGGACTGAAGCAGCAGCGCAGCAGCACTAAACAACCTATAGAGACTCAGATACATCTGTCGGCTATTAGAGAGGGGTAAGAAAGACCTATTCGGAACCAACCTTATACTAGCACCAAACATACACATCCTGGTATTACCCCCTCGAGACCAAACGAGGAAGTCGGACGAAGGAACTCACACAGTTGGCAGTTCTATTCATTCCATTATAGTTGCAGCATTTACTAGTCAGATATATAGCATGAGTCATCCTGATAGCATAAGTAGTGGGCAGTTTTAATCACCATTCCGTTATAGTTGGAACATTTACTAGTCAGATATAATTGTCCTGAGGAATCCCAAAACCCAGCAGTTGTTGGCACTTTTATCACATTCCATTGGAGTTGCAATACTTACTAGGTAGTATAGTATGACACAGATCACCACAGATCCACTAGTTGTTGGCATTTTTATTATCCAGTCCATTGTAGTGAAGCTGAATTACTAGTCACATATTAAGTCAAATTTATAACACTACTTTAGTTATGCTTGTCTATGATCGAGATATTGTGCTCCAAGTCGTCCATAACCGCGGACACGGCTTTCAGAAAGATTTACCCTGCAGGGGTGCACAAATAGCAACACGCACACGGTCAACCTCGGAAAAACCAAATCAAAACCCAACGAGGCTTTCACGACAAAGCAATCACATGATTCATAAATTATTTCAGGGGGGCACCCCACTAAGCTACCCGCGACGAAGTTGGCCGGCTCCGAGACGGACCCAGCGTTTGTGTGGATGACGGTAAACGACTGGGAACCCGAAAGTGTGAATGGGCTTGTCGATACAGCGAAAACGTGTCACGGTCCTAAACAGTACAGGTGCTCCATGCACAATCGTAAATAAAGCAGTAAAGCATGGCATAAGTACAGGATAGTAATAAAACCCCAAACTATTTTGTGGCCCCAAGAAATAAGAAATGAATCAAGCTCTGGCTAAGGGGGATTCATAGAGTCTCCCGTATGTGGATAGTGTGAATATTCAAGGAATAGGTATCAAGTACTCAGGGCCTACGGGACACAAGTGGGCATAAAAACCAAATAGCATATATTGCCCATCGGTGCCTCTTTCATTAGTTATCCCAGCAATTTATTAGTTGTATTTAAGGTCATGACCATCTCCACCATTAAGCATCTCCACCGTTTAGCATGTGCCAACCTTCCAATAATGGTGGAACGACAACGACGCGAATCAGCACATGAGCAAGCAACTACGACTCGCAAGGCCGACTATTTATAAAACAACAGGCAATAGGATGTGTCCAAGGCAATATTTTAGGCTGCAAGGGATATAAATGGTGCACAGAAACTAAAGCATCGCAACGTGGATAGCAATAGATCAATAGGAGGAAGTAAAGACTATAAATGCAAAATAGGTAGAAAGGGGAAGATGCTCGCCTGGAATCACTGCCGACGGATCATATCCGGAGAACTTGTCGACACTCGCATCAACTCATCGGCCTAATCCGCGAAGAAGCAAACACTAGAAGAAACACCGGGTGCAATATTTAATACTATGGCAGAAGACCGGGCATGATTATGATATGATGCATGACATGGCAAAGATGCGATGCAATTAGCCAGTATTAAGCAGAACCGGTGTCCCGACAATTAATTAATAGGTTCCAGTTATTTAGATACCCCGCAATTTAAATGTTGTCTTAACAAGGCAAAACATGGTATCGGTTTTCTACACAAATTTAAATGGAGTCCGGAATAAGACTAGAATAGCCCGCTTATAGACTCCATATTTAATTTAGGTGAATCGACTATTTAACCCAACCCACCAGATGACATGTATGCAAGCATGATGATTTAATGATGCGACAGGTATATGTCATATTATAAAAAAAGAGGCTTAGGGTCACACATCTGGGTTCGGAAGATCTTGGGTTCCGGGGGGGTCGGGTCTGGGTCTCAGGGTCCGGATCTGGGGTTCGGATTCGCGACGGAGAACTTGTCGTGTCGTGACGGAGATCTTGGGTTCCAACCGGTCGATCTTGTCGTCGATGGCGAACTTGACTGGATCAGGTCCCGGGGGTCTTCGGATCTGTGAAGATCTTGTCGCACGGTGTCTGGGTAGGCGAACTTGGCGGGTTGGGACGATCTTGTCCTAGTCCTCGGGTGCCGGTGGCGGTCTTGGGTCTCGGCGCCGGAAGATCTTGATGTTCCATGCGGTCGATCTTGTTGTTCCGTGTAGGCGACCTTGGCGTCCGGGAAGGAGAACTTGGCGTGGCGCCGGGTTCGGTCTTCGGGTACCGGTGAGAAGATCTTGGCGTCCGCGAAGAAGTTCATGGCGTTCCAGGAAGGAGACTTTGGCGTTCCGCGTCGGAGGCCTTCGGGTACGGGGGTCTTCGGATCGGCTTTGGCACTTCGGTTCGGACTTGATAGCGATGGTGGCTCAGAACTGCCGGTAGTTCTCGACGCCATCTACACGACACTTGGACAGCTGGTAGATCTCGGCGATGACCTTGTCGACCTCGAGAGGCTTACATCTATCTTCTGCCAGGAACAGAACACCAGCAACGCGGAACAGGGCGGTTAGCTACCAGGCAGAGCACGCATGGGAAAACCACGGTCACCACTTGGGGCAAAACGGACAGGTTCTCTAGGAGGGTTGCGCTCGACAGAAAAGTGCGGAGGAAAACTTGCACCAACGAGCAAGCGAAGCAGGGCAGAGGCGACCACCAGCGGCAACACGGAGGAAAGCGGGAGGTGGCGCCGACGGGAAAGTTTGTGGAAGCGGTTCCACGGCCGTAGGGGCGGCGACGGGCGGCTTGAGCAAGGCGGCCAGGGCGACGGCGCCACCTGCAAAGGAACAGGCGGTGGAGGGCTCGGAACACAGCGAGGCAGAGGACGGCACCAAGGGTGCGCAAGAGGCGGCCTAGTGCTGAGGAGTTCGTGGAGCCGGGCGGCAGGGAGGCGGCCTCGGGGTCGAGGAGACCATGGCCGGTGCGAGCGAGGGGAGGGCGACAGCAGCGGAGGTCCTAGCGGGCTCTAGGGAGGCGGCGAGGTGGGGTGGTGAGGAAGGACCGCGGCCTGCAGGTGCAGCAGCGGACACGCGTCCTGCAGAGGTTAGAGGCGGCGGGGCCTGCGGTGGGAAGGAGGCGAGCCAGAGGGGTTGCGGGCTCTGGATGGGGATGCGGGGTGGAGGAGCGAGGACGAAGGAGTGACGGCGGAGGCGCTCCAGGTCGAGCTCAGCAGCGGGGAAGAGGAGGCCGGCGAGGGGAGAGAGAGGTGAGGTGGAGAGGAGAGGAGGAGTAGCTCGCGGTGGCGGGGAGGGGTCTGAGCTGGCGGCAGCGGTCGATGCGGGGGGGAGAGGAACAGAGAAGGAGAGAGACGGGATGGGGAGGGGGAGAGAGGGGCCTGCGGGTGGGGCCGAGCGGGGGTTAGGTGGATGCGGGCCTAGAGGCGGAGATCCCGAGGCGGGGGGCCTTATAGACACGGGGACGTGGGGATCGACACGGGATGGGGGTTGGGGCGAGCGGGAGTGGTTGGTGGGGGAAAAAGAGGCGGGCCAGGGTGGTGGGACCAGGGTGGCATGTGTGGGCTGGGGCTTGTGCGCGCTGTGTGGTGTGCGTGTGTGTGTGGATGGGGTAGGTGGGTGGTTAGGGTTTAGACTAGGAAGGAGGTGGCCGGCTGGGCTTTGGGCCTGGCTGGCTGCCTCCAAAAAAACAACTTAAGCTTTTATTTTTATTTAAAATAGGCCTTTGTAAATAATTTTAGACAAATATAACTATCCGGAAAGGACTGGAGTTTTGATTTGAAATAAAGACGGGGCGTTTAGAAAACAAAACCAGGCTTTTCGAAAATAGTTTTAGACAAAAACCATGCATGATGATGACGATGCTCATATGCAATGTGGCATGATGCCATGAGCATGCGGTCATGATGATGCAATGCACAAAAACACCACGATTTTCTAGTAGTGGTTTTAGCGGGATGCCACAATTCGACACCACTAACAATGGATCTCGCCCTCGAGATCCGCCTCATGGTCCAGGGAAGAAGGCCGACGGTCTAAATCTTTTCGCTTCGTGTCGATCCTCGCGACACCACTAACAAGAGGTCGATGTCCATGGTCGTCGAGAAAACACTCCGGGAACAAAGGACGAAGGTAAAGGTATCAACAAATAAACCACCTCTAGCTTCCGTGGATGGAGTAAAATTGCTTGATCCACCGATTCGATGTACAAAAGTGCACAGTGAGAGGCGGGTAGGGTGATCAGTCCATCCCGTACTCAAAGCATCCTTCTGTAAATGAATCGCAGAATCGTGCAACCAACTCTCGGGATTTAGACTGAAGATCTTCACAAGCGGTGTTCGGAACAAGAGGGGTGATGCAGGATCTTCATTGGATCTGGCGTAGATGATGTCGTCGCATTGGGGATCACCGAAAGATACAAAGAAACATCGTACGAAAAGACACAATGATCAGGTTTTGTGATGGTTCCATTGGCATGAACAACACATGCTCAAGGTATACTCCAACTTCACCAATGCTCATCCTTCTCATATGCTTTTCAATGATACAGATATCTATCAAGGGGCACATACGGATAAAGAGTTCAAGGGCAAAAGATTGGATGAAGGTACAATAGCTGAGAAGCAGATTGATGATTGTAGAACCACCGGTATAAAGGGAGGAAGCGAAACCCTGAAGGTACGACAGAAACCCAACCACGGGAAATCCTGGACTCGAAGAAAAGATAAGAGAATAGATCCAAAACACGCAGAGGTAAGAGGAGAATAGCAGAGGGGTAAGGAGTAAAAGCAGACCTAATCAGATCTATCCAACCGATTTTCCAAATAGTTTTGACACTCTACTTCGGCCGTTAGCTAGGTTATCCTACAGGCTGGACCAGTGGGGTATCGCAACTGCTGAGCTCTGATACCACTCTATAACACCCTCAAATCGGCCCTATGCAAGTTTTAGCGCTTCCCGCCAAAACCCACATAGAAACGATTCAAGGACGCCCACCAGGCACTTTCATGCGGGTGGAAAACGAAGTAATACCATTACACAACAGTCCTCGATGGGACCCACAAAAAAGATATATATACAACAGCGACTCCATGAGTCAAGAATACAGATATAATATACAAAGATCCAAATCACCTCGAAACGAAAGAGCGTCCGACTACGGACAAGATGCAAATGGGGCTAAGAGCCTTGAAGGATAACCAATGGCGTCCATAACCCTGCCCAGGCCAAGCCGGAAGGGTAACCCTGCTAACGACGTCGATCTCAAACCTGCTAAAAAAAAAGGGGTGCCGACAAAGGGCAAAGGAAAAAAGAGGAGCGTCAGTACTGAGGCCAGTACACGGCGAGGCTAGAATTCGGCGGCTCTCGCCTACATAGGTATGGTGGACTGAAGCGGCAGCACAGCAGCACTAAACAACCTATAGAGACTCAGATACATCTATCGCCTATTAGAGAGGGGTAAGAAAGACCTATTCAGAACCAACCTTATACTAGCACCAAACATACCCATCCTGGTATTACCCCCTCGAGACCAAACGAGGAAGTCGGACCAAGGAACTCACACAGTTGGCAGTTCTATTCATTCCATTATAGTTGCAGGATTTACTAGTCAGATATATAGCATGAGTCATCCTGATAGCATAAGTAGTGGGCAGTTTTAATCACCATTCCTTTATAGTTGGAACATTTACTAGTCAGACATAATTGTCCTGAGGAATCCCAAAACCCAGCAGTTGTTGGCACTTTTATCACATTCCATTGGAGTTGCAATACTTACTAGGCAAGTATAGTATGACACGGATCACCACAGATCCACCAGTTGTTGGCATTTTTATTATCCATTCCATTGTAGTGAAGCTGAATTACTAGTCACATATTAAGTCAAATTTATAACACTACTTTAGTTATGCTTGTCTATGATCGAGATACTGTGTTCCAAGTCGTCCATAACCGCGGACACAGCTTTCAGAAAGATTTACCCTGCAGGGGTGCACAAATAGCAACACGCACACGATCAACCTCGGAAAAACCAAATCAAAACCCATCGAGGCTTTCACGACAAAGCAATCACAGGATTCATAAATTATTTCAGGGGGCCACCCCACTAAGCTACCCGCGACGAAGTTGGCCGGCTCCAAGAGGGACCCAGGGTTTCTGTGGACGGCGGTAAACGACTGGGAATCCGAAAGTATGACTGGGCTTGTGGATACAGCGAAAACGTGTCACGATCCTAAACAGTACAGGTGCTCCACGCACAATCTTAAATAAAGCAGTAAAGCATGGCATACGTACAGGATAGTAATAAAACCCCAAACTAGTTTGTGGCCCCAAGAAATAAGAAATGAATCAAGCTCTGGCTAAGGGGGATTTATAGAGTCTCCCGTATGTGGATAGTATGAATAGTCAAGGAACAGGTATCAAGTACTCGGGGCCTACGGGACACAAGTGGGCATAAAAACCAAATAGCATATATTGCCCACCGGTGCCTCTTTCATTAGTTATCCCAGCAATTTATTAGTTGTATTTAAGGTCATGATCATCTCCACCATTAAGCATCTCCACCGTTTAGCATGTGCCAACCTTCCAATAACGGTGGAACGACAATGACGCGAATCAGCACATGAGCACGCAACTATGACTCGCAAGGCCGACTATTTATCAAACAACAGGCAATAGGATGTGTCCAAGGCAATATAAAGGCTGCAAGGGATATAAATGGTGCACAAAAACTAAAGCATCGCAACGCGGATAGCAATAGATCAATAGGAGGAAGTAAAGACTATAAATGCAAAATAGGTAGGAAGGGGAAGATGCTCGCCTGGAATCACTGCCGACGGATCATATCCGGAGAACTTGTCGACACTCGCATCAACTCATCGTCCTAATCCGCGAAGAAGCAAACACTAGAAGAAACAACGGGTGCAATATTTAATACTACGGCAGAAGACCGGGCATGATTATGATATGATGCATGACATGGCAAAGATGCGATGCAATTAGGCAGTATTAAGCGGAACCGGTGTCCCGACAATTAATTAATAGGTTCCAGTTATTTAGATACCCCACAATTTAAATGTTGTCTTAACAAGGCAAAACATGGTATCGGTTCGCTACACAAATTTAAATGGAGTCCGAAATAAGACTAGAATAGCCCGCTTATAGACTCCATATTTAATTTAGGTGAATCGACTATTTAACCCAACCCACCAGATGACATGTATGCAAGCATGATGATTTAATGATGCGATAGGTATCTGTCATATTATAAAAATAGAGGCTTAGGGTCACACATCTGGGTTCGGAAGATCTTGGGTTCCGGGGGGTCGGGTCTGGGTCTCAGGGTCCGGATCTGGGGTTCGGATTCGCGACGGAGAACTTGTCGTGTCGTGACGGAGATCTTGGGTTCCAACCGGTCGATCTTGTCGTCGATGGCGAACTTGACTGGATCAGGTCCCGGGGGTCTTCGGATCCGTGAAGAAGATCTTGTCTCACGGTGTCCGGGTAGGTGAACTTGGCGGGTTGGGACGATCTTGTCGTAGTCCTCGGGTGGCGGTGTCGGTCTTGGGTCTCGGCGCCGGAAGATCTTGATGTTCCGTGCGGTCGATCTTGCCATTCCGTGTAGGCAACCTTGGCGTCTGGGAAGGAGAACTTGGTGTAGCACCGGGTTCGGTCTTCAGGTACGGGTGAGAAGATCTTGGCGTCCGTGAAGAAGTTCATGGCGTTCCGGGAAGGAGACTTGGGTGTTCCGCGTCGGAGGCCTTCGGGTACGGGGGTCATTGGATCGGCTTTGGCACTTCGGTTCGGACTTGATAGCGATGGTGGCTTAGAACTGCCGGTAGTTCTCGACGCCATCTACGCGACACTTGGATAGCTAGTAGATCTCGGCAATGACCTTGTCGACCTCGAGAGGCTTACATCTATCTTCTGCTAGGAACGGAACACCAGCGACGCGGAACATGGCGGTTAGCTGCCAGGCAGAGCACGCATGGGAAAACCACGGTCACCACTTGGGCCAAAACGGACCGGTTCTCTAGGAGGGTTGTGCTCGACAGAAAAGTGCGGAGGAAAACTCGCACCAACGAGCAAGCGAACCGGGGCAGAGGCGACCACCAGCGCCAACACGGAGGAAAGCGGGAGGCGGCGCCGACGAGGAAGTTTGTGGAAGCGGTTCCATGGCCGCAGGGGCGGCGACGGGCGGCTTGAGCAAGGCGGCCAGGGCGTCGGCACCACCTGCAAAGGAACATGCGGTGGAGGGCTCGGAACGCAGCGAGGCAGAGGACGGCGCCAAGGGTGTGCAAGAGGCGGCCTGGTGCTGCGGAGTTCGCGGAGCCGGGCAGCAGGGAGGCGGCCTCAGGGTCGAGGAGACCGTGGCCGGCACGGGCGAGGGGAGGGCCACAGCAGCGGAGGTCCTGGCGGGCTCCGGGGAGGCGGCGAGGTGGTGTGGTGAGGAAGGACCGCGGCCTGCAGAGGTTAGAGGCGGCGGGGCCTACAGTGGGAAGGAGGCGAGCCAGAGGGGTTGCGGGTTCTGGATGGGGATGCGGGGTGGAGGAGCGAGGACGGAGGCGCTCTGGGTCGAGCTTAGCGGCGGGGAAGAGGAGGCCGGCGAGGGGAGAGAGAGGCGAGGTGGAGAGGAGAGGAGGAGTAGCTCGCGGCGGCAGGGAGGGGCCTGAGCTGGCGGCGGCGGTCGATGCGGGGGGGAAGAGGAACAGAGAAGGAGAGAGACGGGATGGGGAGGGGGAGAGAGGGGCCTGCGGGTGGGGCCGAGTGGGGGTTAGGTGGATGCGGGCCTGGAGGCGGAGATCCCGAGGCGGGGGGCCTTATCGGCACGGGGACGTGGGGATCGACGCGGGATGGGGGTTGGGGCGAGCGGGAGTGGTTGGTGGGGGGAAAAGAGGCGGGCCAGGGTGGTGGGACCAGGGTGGCAGGTGTGGGCTGGCTAGGGCTGGCGCGCGCTGTGTGGTGTGCATGTGTGTGTGGCTGGGGTAGGTGGGTGGTTAGGGTTTAGACTAGGAAGGAGGTGGCCGGCTGGGCTTTGGGCCTAGCTGGCTGCCTCCAAAAAAACAACTTAAGATTTTATTTTTATTTAAAATAGGCCTTTGTAAATAATTTTAGACAAATATAACTATCCGGAAAGGACCGGAGTTTTGATTTGAAATAAAGACGGGGTGTTTAGAAAACAAAAACAGGCTTTTCGAAAATAGTTTTAGATAAAAACCATGCATGATGATACGATGCTCATATGCAATGTGGCATGATGACATGAGCATGCGGTCATGATGATGCAATGCACAAAAACACCGCGATTTTCTAGTAGTGGTTTTAGCGGGATGCCACACCAAGGAGGGCGTCATGGTGGAGGAGGTGGTGGCAGAAGCCGAAGTCCGGCTCCAAGACACCGCAGCCATAGCCGTCATTCGGGACGATCTTTATCCCCAAACTACACAAGGCACGGGATCAACTCCAATATAGAGGCATGGCGCTACGAAAATGATGATATATACGTGGGCCCAAAGTGCTTCGGACCACGCATAAGAGCTACAAAATTCCTGGAAGGATTCTCTGTCTCAAGACACATTCAAGCCTACGACGGTATAGCTCGGCCAGATACTTGGCTCCAGGATTTATTCCAAGCTTGATGTATCACCAAAGGCGAAAACAGCCTGGTCGCAACCCGGTATCTCCCACTTATGTTGCAAAAGACGGCACGATCATGGCTCAATAAACTTCCGTAGAACACCATCCACAACTAGTATGACATGCAAAGTGCGTTCTTTTGGAATTTCGAAGGCACATACCGGAGGCCCTGTACGGTCGGAGACCTGCAGCGTTGCACCCAGAAAGCCGGAGAAACTTGCCGGGACTATCTGGACGATGGATCGACACCAAGAACTCCTGTGAACGAGTAAATGACCAAATTGCGATTAAAGCTTTCATTGCAGGCCTCCCAATTGGATTACTATGTCATCGCTTGAAGTGTGACAAGGTCACTGATTTGGGAGAGATGGTAGAAACAACGAGCAAGTATGCAGATGCTGACGACGATGCAGAGGGATTACTGAATGCCCTAGCTGTGCCACAGTCAGCAAACCAACCAAAGCAGCAAGCTCAGAAGCGCAAGAATACCTCGGAAGAAAAGCCCAACGCGGAAACGGCAGTGGTTATTGCTACTTTCGGGTCTGGAGGACGAGGAGGACGTGGCGGTGGCCGCGGACGCGATCGTGGGATGTCAAGAGTTCAAGGTAGAGGAGACCAGCAACCTAGCAAAACCTACTCTTGGGCCGATATTGCCAATAACCCATGTGTGCATCACCTAGACGCCAATGGGGGCTCGTCCCACACAAACGCCGAGTGTCATTTTAACGACGACATTAAGAGAGATGATACCGCTCGCTACAGGGCCAAGCGGAAGAAGGGAAAAATAATCCTGGAAAAGATAAAGAGACCAAGAAAGGTTCCGACATGGAGGAAGCTGATGCTTCAAATCCCAAGCCGGAAGGGAAGAAAAACATTCCGACCAAGAAAGACACTTACGTCACCTTCCTCGGATCTCAACCAGCAAAGGTCAAGAAAGCATTTTTACATGAGATCAACGCAACAGTTCCGGATGTCCCTCAATTCTTGGACTAGATGGAAGTGGCAATCACATTTGACCGTGCTGATCATCCGCCTAAGTTACACAGGCGAGGAAAATACGCCTTAATCGTTAATCCACTTATTGACGGTTATGGTTTCTCCAAGACTCTCATGGATGGTGGCAGTAGCATCAATATTTTGTATGTCGAAACGCTACGCCGGATGAAGATCTCGGAGACCCAGCTAAACCACAGCTTTGTGATCTTTCACAGAGTTGTCCCAGGAAGACAAGCAAATTCCCTGGGAGAAATCACTTTGGATTTTACCTTTGGAACTCCAAAGAACTATCGGATGGAGGCACTTTCCTTCGAAGTGGTCTTGTTCAAGAGCGCGTACCATGCTATATTCGGACGTCCGGCTTACTGGGATTTTATGGCTCGTCCGTGTTACATTTACACTATGATGAAAATTCCAGGTCCCAACGGCGTAATCACTATCAGGGGAGACCCGAAGAAAGCGCGAGAGTGCCAGGATGGAAATGCCGCCTTTGCTAAAGCCGTGTTGCACGCCCAGGAGTACCAGGAGATTAAGAAGAGCATAGATCCGTCTGAGATGCCCGCAATGAAGAAGGAGGTGACAAATCCGAATCCAGAGTTCAAGGCATCAGAAGATATGAAGAAGACACCGTTGAAGGATGATGATCCCTCCAAGGTGACCCAAATAGGCGTAGGCCTAGATAGCGCATAGGAAAGCATGCTCGTCAAGTTCCTCAAAGCAAATCAAGATATCTTCGCATGGCAGCCATCTGACATGACCGGAGTACCTAGGGAACTCGCCGAGCACTCTTAAATGTAAACCCGAATGCTAAACCCGTCAAACAGTCCTTACGATGTTTCGGCAATGAAAAGCGTAAGGCAATAGCTAAGGAACTAGCACGGCTCGAGTTAGCCAGATTCATAGAAGAGGTCATCCACACTAAGTGGTAGGCCAATCCTGTAATGGTCCCTAAAAAGGACACCACTGATTTAAGGATGTGTGTTGATTATACTGCCTTGAACAAGGCTTGTCCCAAAGATCTGTTCGCTCTGCCTAGGATTGATCAAGTTATCGATTCTACGGCAGGCTCGGAACTCCTTTATTTTCTCGACGCATATTCCGGTTATCACCAAATCCGGATGAAGGAATCTGACAAAGTCAAAACCTCATTCATAACCCCCTTCAGAACCTTCTATTTTGTTACGATGCCCTTTGGGCTGAAGAACGCAGGAGCTACGTACCAACGCACAATGCAGTGTTGCCTTCACGACCAAATCGGACGCAATGTACATGCATATGTGGATGATATTGCGGTGATGTCCAAAAAGAAGGAAACATTAATTTCTGACTTGGAGGAAACGTTCACCAATCTACGAAAATGCAACATAATGCTTAACCCGAAGAAATGCTTCTTTGGAATCCTAGCCGGAAAATTGTTAGGTTTCATCGTGTCTCAAAGAGGCATAGAAGTGAACCGAGACAAAAGCAAGGCTATACTCAATATTTCCAGGCCAACTCGCCTGAAGGACGTTCAAAGACTCACTGGTTGCATTGCTGTAGTCAGTCGGTTTGTAAGCCGGCTCGGTGAAAGAGCCGCACCATTATACAAACTCCTGAAAAAAGACCAAGGATTTTGTATGGACCGACGAAGCTAAAGATGCACTACAAGACCTGAAAGCAGTACTCTCATCTGCTCCCATCCTTGCTGCACCGGAACCGCAGGAACCGATGTTGCTCTATCTTGCCGCAACAAACAAAGTTGTCAGTGTCGTCATGGTTTTGGAGAGACCGGAGGAAAATCAGGAACATTTGGTGCAGTGTCTGACTTACTTTGTCAGCGAGGTCTTAACAGAATCGAAACAGCGGTATCCGCACTATCAAAAGTTGGCTTACGGCGTGTTCTTAGCATCTTGTAAGCTACGACATTATTTTCAGGAACATCCAATTATCGTGGTGAGCATAGCTCCCATGAGAGATATAATCAACAATAGTGACGCCACAGGACGCGTCGCCAAATGGGGCATAGAGCTTTCAGCTTTCGATATTGAGTATAAACCTCGGACAGCAATTAAATCCCAAATCATTGCTGACTTTGTTGCTGATTGGACAGAGACAAAGGAGAATATGACCCTCCCTGAGTCAGAATATTGGACCCTATATTTTGATGGGTCTAAGGCTCGCGGGGGCTCGGGGGCTGGCGCGTTGCTCAAATCACCCCAAGGAGATAAACTTCTATACGTGCTACAGATCCACTTCACAGCGACAAATAATATTGCCGAGTATGAAGCACTGCTGTATGGAATCCGGATTGCTAAGGATATCGGCATCCGACGTTTAATGTGTTATGGAGATTCGGATCTTGTTGCTTAGCAAGTGTCGGATATTTGTAACGCAAATAAGCACATGGCAGCATATAAAGCTGTCGTGGATGATCTATCTAAATCGTTCGAAGGGTTTGAGGTTCAACACATCCCTCGAGCAGAAAATGAGGAAGCAGATGCATTATCTCGGATAGGCTCTGCACGGAAAGAGGTCCCGGATGGCGCTTTGCTAGAGCATCTCAAAGTTCCCTCAATAAAGGGAGTAGACGAGGAATATCCAACCAAATCGACTCACCTCTAATAGCAGTTCTGGCTGTAATTTCCAGCTGGACTCAACCCTACCTTGACTATTTGGTAGACGGTAAATTACCCGAAGACGAAGTCCTGAGCCGGTAGATCATCCGACGAGCAAAAGCCTATACTATAGATAGTGGTGAGCTCTACAAGCGGAGTGTATCTGGGGTTTTTCAGCATTGCGTATCTCCGGAAGAAGGAGTGGAAATCTTAACATAAATCCACGAAGGCGAGTGTGGTCACCATGCTGCAGCCAAATCCTTAGTGGCAAAAGCTTTTCGACATGGTTTTTTCTGGCTTACACCCAAGGCAGATGCCGAACGGCTGGTCAAGACGTGCAAGGGCTGCCAAAAGTACGCCAAATTGGCTCACATTCTGGTTGATCAGCTGCAAACAATACCTATAACATGGCCTTTCACGGTATGGGGGCTTGACATGGTAGGACCATTCAAATGGGCTCCAAGTGGATTTACTCACCTCTTAGTGATGGTGGATAAATTCACCAAATGGATTGAGGCTAAACCCGTCACTAGTTGTGATGGAGCAACAACCAAAAGATTTGTCGAGGATGTTATAATCCGGTATGGTTATACGCATAGTATTATCACGGACAACGGGAGTAATTTCTCTATGGGAGAACTTGCTGAATTCTACAATGAGCAAAATATCCGGCTTGACATTGCGTCAGTCGCACATCCACAGGTTAATGGAAAAGTTGAAAGAGCAAATGGTTTAATCATACAAGGCCTAAAACCGAGACTCGAAGCACCACTACGACGTGATGCGGGGGCTTGGGTAGAAGAATTACCTTCTGTAGTATGGAGTTTATGAACAACTCCGAACAGGTCAACTGGATACACACCTTTCTTCTTGGTCTATGGCGCAGAAGCAGTTCTTCCTAGTGATTTGATTCACACTTCTCCTAAAGTGGCCGCGTATATCAAATAAGATGCCGAGATTTCTCAACAAAATGATCTCGACTTAGTCGAAGAAGTTCGTGTCGTTGCTGAAATGAGATCAACAGCCTATCAGCAGAAGTTACGCAAGTATCATAGCCAGAGAGTCCGAAACCGGTCTTTCAATAAGGGCGATTTGGTTCTCCGGCTTGTGCAACAAAGAAAGCACAAACTTTCCCCAGTATGGGAAGGGCCATTTTTAGTTAGTCGGGTATTACACAATGGTTCATACTACCTAACTGATATGTAGCCAGTCAAAGAAAGCCCTGCTACTAAGAAGAGAAAGAGAGTTGGAGGTAGTACAAATCCGGATGAGTTAGACAGACCATGGAATATTGCTCAGTTACGTCCCTGTTGTTCTTAGTTTATCCTTCTTTGTAATCATATATGTGTACATGTTCTGTGAGAAATAAAAGTTTTGGTTGCCTCAAGTTTTTTCTGAGAAGTTTTTACCATCTTATTTCCAAATGATCATGTCATAGTGTCGAAAATCCCAGAATACTTAAAAGTACTTTATGCTCATGCTTGTTCTGGTTTAGATTTCTGATTCTAAAATTGCTACCCTCGGGTATAACTCTAAAGTTTCTAGTCTATACTTTGGTTATTTGTCTGATTGTCGGATGCGGGTATTTTCCGAGTAGTGAATTGTTGGTACTGGAAGCCGGCTTTGTTTCCGAGTTTAAACTAGTTTAGCAATTGAGCTCCGTTGCTCGGCAAAGTTTCCGTGCTAAAGGTTTAGCCAGCTCACGAAAGGGACGAGGCGGAAAGCCAGATAAACGATAAGTACAGAAAAAAAGTACAAGTGCTTATGCAAAAATTTCAGGCACACAAAAACTTAAGTCAAAAGTGCTGAATAGATAAAAACTTAGCACTAGCAAAAGTATAGCACTACTTATTTATAGATCCATAATGTTTTCAGAATAACGCATCTGTTTCTTTCTGATATTCTATGACGCGGGAGGAGAGGTAGGAGCTGCTGGCTCGCTGGATACATCAGCCGCACCTTGATAACGATCCGAGATGTCCAAATCCGATATGGTTTGGTCATCACTGGAAACTTCGGCTGTTTCTTCAAAAGGTGGAGGCGGCGTTTCCACGCGAGTGAAGAAGGGAGTGTCATAGCTGGTCAAATCAGCTACATGGCACCCATATCCGGTGCAGGACGATGGCTTTGATATCTTGCTCCTGGCCGTCTTCGTCCACAGTAGAGTAACCTCTGGTCACTTGCCAGATTTCCATGCTTCCATGGTGGCTCATGACCATTGTGGGAGCGTTCTGCGCTACGGATCGCGCGTAGGACATGTTCCAGTCCTGGACAAGCTGCGGCATCTCCTTTGCCTTTTCTCGCACTTGAAAGTCGGACATGCTAGGCATATCCAAAACCTTGAGAGCTTCGCCAATATCCTCGAGGGATTGGCGGAAGTCATAAAGCAAATCACCGACTTGGGTAAGCCGGTGGGTGTGAGGCTCGGTAGAGGCGGAGTCCGTCAAGTTTAGAGGACCTATGCATATAATGCAAAGCAGTTAAATAAATCCGACATCAAAAGAGTCAAAGAAAGTAGACAAGTCAGATAGATGGAAACATACCAAAGATGACATCGTCGACTTTGGTTTTCTCCTCACGAAGACTCTGGAGTTCAGCCCGGAGTGCTTTAGAAATGTCCCTCTCTCTGAACAAGTCATTGGTAAGATCCGAGATTTTCTTCTCGTGGAGTGCAATCTTGCGATCATGCTCCACGGTGGCCATGGAGGAGGATTCGAGAACTTGAGCAATGCTTTTCTCATGATTTGCCTTAAGCTGGTCTAGCTCTCGGCGGAGATCTTTGTTTTCCACCACCAAGGTTTTAAGATTATCGGCCTCTTCAATCATAGCACAGGACTGCTTTACCAGTGCTGTAAGTCAAAAAGAACAACAGTTCAACAAAAATATTTGACTATGAAAAAGCAAGACAAGGTTTGAGTCTCGGAAAGTGTACCTTCGGCTTCATCCTTGGAAACTTTAAGCTCAGCATTTTCAAGTCGGAGAGCTTTGATCTCTCTCTGCTTCTTGCAGATATTCTTCAACAATTCCTGGTTATATGAATTAACTTTCTGTAAGTCAGAATACCCAGAGTTAGAAGTCTACTAAAGACTCGGGCTAATATTGTAGCTAGTATCAGCACGAGCCTTGGGGGCTACACTAGTTCATTCTTTGGCATCCTAAGGAAGCATAAACCCGGATTGTCTATCCAACTTCATGCTTGGGGGCTAGAGGACATGATATAAAGTACCATAAAGAAAAACGTGAGTTGGAATTCTGACTTACATGATGTTCATGTGTGAGCTTGCTCAGACACATGTTCACTTCAGTGGTAACCTTCTTGACAAGGGTGAGCGGGATCACTAGTGGAGGTGGTAATACGCCAGCTCTCAGTCCCTCGTCGGGAAGGTGGACTTGTTCGAGAAGTTCGGAGTACTTGACGTCCTCCGCTTCTTGTGCTTCTTCTTTAGCAGAAAGATTTTGGCTTTCTAGGCATTGCCGGGCCAGCCGCTAGATTTTCTCCGTAGATTTCCGAGATAAGCCAAATTTGGCAAGTCCCGGATTGTTCAAGAGATTTTCGGCGAAGGTTTCTGCCGAGGGATCATTACCCGAAGAGGGTTCACCCTTATCAAAACCTGAGTCACCCATGGTGACGTCAGTTTGTGACTCAAGGATCGCTGGCTCTGCTGAGGGAGCTGGATCTTCTGCAACGATCGGAGATGCAGTAATTTTCGGCGCTGCAGAAGGCTGAGGGGCAGGAGTCAGAGGAGCCACGGCAAGAGAAGCCAAAGTTAGCTTCGTCTGACGCAGGGGCTTTGAAGTAGCTCCCTTCCCCTTGCCCTTGATGAGTTGTTTAGCTCTGAGAAGGTAATAGAATGAAGAACATTATATCTCGGAAGAAATCATGAGTAAAGTACAAAGGCGGAAGTTGTGTGGAAAGTCACCTCTTTACAACTGGCACTTCCTTTGTGCCGATAGCCAGTGTCGGAGCTTTGCGCTTCCGGGGCACAACGTCTGGCAGTGGGACCAATTCCTCCTCCTGAGAGAACTCAGGAGGATATCCCTCGATAGGAGCTAATTCCGACTCAGGGAGGTCGGCAAGCTAAAAAGAAGATAGTATCTCAGTGTTGCGAAACAACTTAAAGGTGAAACACATAAAAAGGGTTTATTGCTAAAAGCTTACCAGCACTACAGGGTCTTCCGCTGTATGCATGTCCAGGGACAAATCCGGAATCTTTCTCTCGATCCGCTCCTTTATCAGCCATTTGATTTGGCTTATATAATCTTGTGGCTTCAAGGCCTTGGGGCTGATATGGAGGGAGTCCTTTTTTGACATTGTGATGGAATGCATCAGTCGGTCACCATGGTGTTGGAGAGGTTGGATCCGGCGAGAAACCTAGCACTGGACCAAGTCAGACCCTCTCAAGCCCTTGTGCTTCATCAGATATTCAATTCGCCTCTTGGCGAGAAGCAGATCGTCACTGTGAGCCGGAGCGACCTCATCCCAAGATGCTTGAGGCGTGGCGGCTCCATCGACAAAAGGCGGCAAAGCTGTGTCTTTGCTGGGAGCGGGAATATCCTTATGATAGAAAAAGGTAGCCGGCCACTGTTTGACCGACTCACTAGCTAAAATCCGAGGATAGACGTGCTCACGCCTAACCGAAAGACTAATCGTACCGGTAATATAAGGATTACCGGCGATGATGGAGTTTCTCCGGCATGGAAATAGTACCGGAAGAGAGTGAGGCTCGGCCTAATGCCGAGATACCCCTCGCACAAAGACGCATAGGCGCTCATCTCTAAGATAGAGTTCAGGGGGAGATGGTGAAGTTGAACGCCGTAATGATCTATCACCTCAGAACAGAAATCTAAGGGAGGAAAGGAGAAACCTCTATCGAGGTGGGTGCCAAAGTGCACTCGCTCGCTGTTGCAAGGGTTGGGGACGGCTTCGTCGAAGCCGCTCCGCCAATAGCTGGCGCGGAGGAGTCCTTCTTCTATGCCATGGAACTTCTCGTCGCTAAGGACGCACGGGATCTAGACCCCGCGATTGCTCTCCTTTTCCGCCGTCGTTGACATCGCTGCCGTCGCTGTTGCGCCGGAAGTTGAAGTGGAAGCCATTTTCCTGGTGCGCCGTTGACCTTGGATGGGCGGCGCTGGGAATTTTTGGGGGCAAGGGAGCTCTGTGCGCGTGGGAGAAGTGGAGGAGAAGGAAACGGTGCGGGGAATAGGTGAAGAAGATGAGGAGAAAGGATCCTCACCCCTTATAACCGCCAACTGCGCCAAGATTCGTGCAAATGCCACAGTAACCGTGCCACGCATCGTGGAAAGAACAGGGAAACCTCTGCGCGATGATTACGTCGCCTCGATCTCCGCGCACGCATTAAAACGACACCTCGGTTCCACGAAAGGCGGACCCACCAATGGTCGTGCTGACAGAAAATGTCTGCCAGTGACGTGACTTGACCATGACTGGTGTCAGATGACGTCAGAGACCAAGTTCCGGCTTAGTTTGAATATCAAGCTGGAAATCCGAATAACGTACTGATAGGTCCTATTTTTGAGACCTGGATCGTACCTTTTGTTTTGATGTTTTAGGAACCCTTCAAGATTCTACAAGCCGAAGATCAAGCTAGACGATGATGAATCCGACTTTCGATCTTGGAGACCTCTGGGGGCTGCTGTTGGGGATATACTTTCCGGGTATCCTCACAGTTCCTCACTGACCAGGGTGGCCCACTTTGGGTTAGAGCTTTGCTTCACGGGCAGCCCAATCAGGGAGAAAAGACGGAGTCCAGTCCGGCTATGGCCAGGCCCAGAAGACTCACCGACATAGGCCCATAGTGTTACTTGTAGTTCAAGATGTACTATGTAACCGACTCTTAGTCGTAGCCGGATAGATCTCTCCTATAAACCCTAGGCCAGATATCTATATAAGCCGTCCTAGGGAGAGCCTTTAGGACACACAATAGTCTACAATCTCAACTCGCACAGGCGAACCCCTTGTAACCCATATTCCGGCTCTGCCGTATTACTGGATTGCTAAGAGGAGTAGGATCCATCCAAAGCCGGTGGATTCGAACTTGGGTAAACTTGTGTGCTCACCGTCCTGGAACACCATACGTCTCACACCCCTCTCTTCCGCACACCTCGAGGACCCCCTCATGGCGTACTTGTCATCAATCCGACGACAATGCATACCACCACGATCCCATGATCAGTTAGTCATGGCACATAACCGACAAGTATCAAAGTAAACATCCAAAATTTACACGGATACAAGTCACACCTTAGCTTCCATTATGGATATATCAACATCATCAGTGGAACTTGTAAGAAGCGTAGAGCCCGATCCATGCCTTAACCTACTGGCAACTGACTGGGAGAACATCCTAGATCGCATAGTCGTCCGCGTCACCTTCTCTTCTTCAGATCTGGCCAAGTTAATAGCCAGGGACACTGCCAGTGAGTACTTTGAATGTACTCGCAAACCACCTTAAGAGAGTAATAACAACAAGGAGATATGCAATATGGCTGTGGTGGTAGGAGGGCTCCAAGAGGGTTATTTTCTTAAATATTTTTCTCTTGTAGATACGGAATCTCCATATCTTTGTTAAAAACTTTTTGTAAAACATTTTGGAAACCTTTTCGAAAAGTTTTGTAAAACACTAGGATTGGGTCACCCATTTGTTCCCTTCTTCCGGTCGTCTCACGACCAAACTCCTTTCCTTCCCCTTCCGACCATCCCCTGGTCAAAACCATCCTCCTTTCCGACCATCTCATGGTCAAAACGTTATCAAAGCCCTTGCTTTTCCAAAATCCTTTTTGAAAACAAAACCAGCACCGCTCTACAGCAACCTTCCCAATCGTCCATGACCGCGGACACGGCTATTCGAATAGATTTACACTCTGCAGAGGTTGTACAATTTAGCCACACCATCCGGCTACCCTGCCCTGATCTACACCGATCGTGGGTCGAGTAATCGATCAAGACTCTCCGAAAGACCACTCCAGTATAAGTGCCTACCCTATGAGTGTTTTCCCCTCAACATCGGGACGCCCTATATAGTTCCCAAGCCAACCAGAGCGCTTTTTCCACTACACAAAGTGTGCACTTTCAATGAGGGGCACATAGTAACGCGTGGAGGCCTGCAGACCCTTCGTTCCTTCTCCTGGTCGATGTTTTACATGGACTCAGCCAGAGAAGGCCCACCCTCTAGGGATTTTTATCCTTTGTAGTCATTGCGAGGCAACTTATACCAGAATAAACAATCATCAAATCCAGCCATGTCCCATTTCAGGGTAATGTGGTTGCACGGGTTAATTGTTCTAGCAAACTGCAAAGAACTGGGTGCGTTTCCGTAAACCTTTTTCCTCCGGTTTTTCCTCCAGCATTTTGTATAAAAAAAACCTTTTTATTTCTCAACAACTCTTGGGAGGTCTCACCTCACCAAGGTTTTTATCATAAAACATTTGGTAAAACTTTTTTGGGGGTCTTCCCATCCTCTAGTTTTGCTTCGGCTAAAACGGGGTCTCTAAAGGGGTATGGTGTTATACCATCTAATATACTAGGGGAAAGTAGGTGCCATTCAGGGTTGGTACATAGTAGTACAAGGGTTTAAATGGTTTGGAGGAGCCAAACCACTACCCGATATAGATCATCATATAATAAACAATGCAGTTTTTATAAACAGTAGATAAAACATGCATAGGTAAAATAGTAGCGCAAGGCTTATGAGCAAGAAGGTGGCTTGCCTGTGATCAACAGTATGGAAATATGTCCCTGGACTTCTTCTGAGAATACCATAATAACCAATAAAAACCATTTTCTTCTGCTCTCCGATATAATCGCAACTATCGTCGATAGGGAACACATGCAAACAAACAAAAGGGCACAATCAATACAAGGCATACAATCACCAATACCATACAGCAAACAAGCAATTGAATAATACCAAATTAATATTCAGTAGGTTTTGAGAGGATTAGATTTAGAAGATTGAAATACTCTTGGAGGTATGGAAGAACATCCCTTAGGGTTTATAGTCGAGGAACTACCTAAGAGAGGGTTTTGGACCAAGTACCTATTCTGTATGATACCATTGTGTAAAAATGATACCAACAGATAGGTGTTGATAAAATGAAACCAACAGAAGTGGTTTCACTAATTTATCACTTTTCTTTAAATAGCTCTGATTTTCCTCATGAAATAAATTCTAGTTTTAGGAAATCATTCACCGGAAAGGTTCTGGAGTTCCAAAAATAATTTCCTTGGATGGGTAGGTAGTGTTTGAGGTACTGATTCAGTGGGATTTGGTTTCACCTTCAAACAATTACCAGAATGCCCCTGGGAAAATCCCCAAGTTAGTTCTGCAAGATATTTGTCTTTTTCACCAGGTTTGTTTTACAAAAGCTTTTGGTTTGACTCCAAAGACACATTGTAGGTATTTAGAATGCCTTTCTGTAGAAATTAGAATCACCTTATTTGGATTTATATAACTACTATAGTGATTTTATTGATGGATAGACCATGCACCGAAATGTTTATTTCACCAAAACTCAACAGGAGTTCCAAAATTTATGATCTCCTAGTTTTGGTTAGATATGGATGTATCTAATCCATTAGAGTTGGAATTAGGGTAAAAGCTATTATGGTTTGTCCTAGAGAAATTCTTATAGATAGATATGATTTGTTTTTGTTATTTTTGCTATAGGAAAACTAGAGGTCACCTTGACCTGAGGTAAAGGCTAAATTGAAGTCATAGAGACATCCTTTCAGTGGGATTTTGTTTCATCTCCTTTGGGAATGTGTAGCCTACTGAGGAATTTATTTAGTGCAAAAGACAACTTTTAGTGGATTAATTGCCAATAAATAATGAAAATTATTTTTGGCAAAAGACCAGTTCTGCATGTTGCACAAAACACACATGAACATGGTAAAAATTCTATTTGGACAAAATACCCCATTTTCCATTTTCATATAGATTTAAACTGGACAGCCAATTAACAGATCTAGAATTGTTCAAAGAAAAACGAAAAAGAAACAAGGCAGAGCCACTGGGCCCGGATCTGGCAATAGCGGGCCACCCAGCGACGAAGCCGGCCCACCCGGCTTCTCTCCGCGCGGGAGGAGGTGTTTAAAACTGATGGGAGGGCCCCGGCTGCCAGTGGCTGGCAGGGGCGAAGGGGTAAGGAGGCCTGGTGGTCGTCCGATTAAGTGGAGACGGACGACTCTCCGCCGTCGTCCTCCGATAGACGGGCGCCACCATGCGGAAACCCTAGGGGCGGCGGGGACGGCCGGGAGGCTTACCAGAGAGCTCAGGAGACGGCGGGGAGGCGACGAGGCGACGCGGTTGGCGGAGACAACCTCAGGGAGGGGTGACATGGGCTGGTTCGGTGAGGGAGGGTCCTTCACGCACAAGCACCCGCGACGCCCGCTCGGTAGCTCCATGGCGGTGGCGTATGGGGCGGTCCTGGGAGACGGGGAGGGTATGGTTAGATTCAGGAGGACATGGGGATCCCAGAAATGCCACATGCACGGGGAGAGGAGCAGGGAGCGGGGCTTAGCTCGTCGGTAGGAGGGGGAGGCCGAAGCTTATCTTCTCCTTCTCTCGGGCAGCGGAGGGAGAGGGAGAGGAAGTGGAGCTAGGGGGTGGTGAGGTGGAGTGTGAGGGAGGCAAATGAGCCAGAGAGGGGAGCTGGGGTGGCTTATGGCCTATTTAAACTAAGGTGGGAGATGGGAAATGTCCATTTTGGACATGGAGGAAAGGTGTTGGCCAGGGATTGGTCGGGTTGGGCGGTGCTGAGGAGAGAGGTGGGTCACCTGGTCGGCAGGGGCAGAGTGAGGGGGTTGTGCTGTTGTGGTAGTGTTTGGCCACAAGTGGCTTGTCTCTTCTCTCTCTCTGTATTTCTTTGCCAACACATGAGACAAGGGTGTGGGGGTGGTTCAACAGTGATGCTACAGTGGATGTCGACCAGAGATGAGGAGTGAGGGTTGCTGGGGAGAAGTATGGTGCAAGCTTGGTGGAGTTGGACTAGATGATTTGATTAGTTGGTAATGTTGATCACAAAGGTGGTTATGAAGGGGGTCTAGCAAAATGGCTTGATCAAGATGGGGAGATGGTACTGGTGGATAGATGAGGTTAAGATGCATCTCTGAGATTTAGTTGGGATTTTTCAGAGAAGTCTAAAGGCACTTTATATCAATTATTCAAATAGTGCAGAAATGGTTTTTAGGAAGTTATTTGATATTTTTGAATTGGACAAGTTGAGTTTTTTATGTGATATGGTCCCAAATGTGAATACACACTTAGGGGAATTTTCCCAAGATTTATTGTGGCTAAACAGTATTTAAAACAATTATTATTCCATTTCTGCCATTTAAGAGAATAGGCAAAAAGAAATAATAAAACCCTTCAAAAATATTTATTTTTGAAGTCAGAAGTTAGGGTATGACATATGGATCTCAACTGAGCCAAAAGTTGAGGAAGGGCTTTGGCAAAAACCAAACTTTCCATTGAGAAAGGAGTTTTGGAGATTTTGTCTATTAAAGGAATTAAATAGATTCGGCCCATAATAAATATGGATAAAATTTTATAGAACTTGATGATCAAGGTAGATGATGTATAAAAGGTGTACAAGCATTTTCAACCTTGGGATTTGAGAATCAAAGTTGAGTTTGGTGAAAAACTAGAGATTAAGGATCTAGGGTAAGATTGTGTTCATGCCACCAAAACCTTGTTGGATCTTGGAGCTCAGATCTCCCCTTGG
The DNA here is from genome assembly GCA_910589775.1 of Avena eriantha. Lineage (NCBI taxonomy): Eukaryota > Viridiplantae > Streptophyta > Magnoliopsida > Poales > Poaceae > Avena > Avena eriantha. Next base: position 23,078,367 of record OU342740.1, read on the forward strand.
GGCATGGGATAGATGTATGGATATACCAAGTGATGTAGATCACAATGGTGTAGAGGTTTGGGCTTGATCAGGCTTGAGGGTTCCAGGAGATGATCTCAAACTTTAAATAAAATAAGCCTGCCAAAGCAGATTATCAACTAGCCTTCAAAACCTTGTGGGTTTAAGAAGCACCAAGATCCACTTGGATCAAGTGAAGTAGATATTGATAGACCTATATGATTAGAACACAACCATGCAAAGTGTTGGTCCTTAGAAGGTTGGATGATGGTGTGAGCTTCTGTCAAAATAGGCAGGTTGACTAGATTTGCAGGAATAGTTATTTTCTTGCCTGCAAAACCATCAAGAACAAGTGGGTTGGAGGATGATCTAACCAAGGGAAAGAGTGGGCCTTGGTAGTCCTTAGGATGGTTAACAAGATGGTTCAAATTCATTTTTAAAAGTGCACAAGGGTTAAGAAAAGGAGACACTCAAAAAGGTGATGTTGGAACAGATTTCAGACTAGCCAAATTTAGCAGATTTAGGGGTTTTGACTAGATTATGAGAGGGGAGGCTTTTGATGGGTAGCAAGGTACCAAAGCATCATCAAGGGGATGAGGTTGAAGAGTAGATTGAGTAGAAGGGATCCATGCTTGATATTGGTCTTCATTGACTTGGAAGCTTCTGGAATTAGATCACTTCAGAGCTGATCTGGTTAAGGGTTTTAGATGATTACTTAGTAGCTAGGGATCAGATCCAGATTGTATTCTTGCTTAGGGTTTGGTGAGTTTAAAGTATATTTATCCAACTGATGAGCTCCCATAGTGGCTCATACTACTTCCTAAGCAAACAAGTCAAACAGCAGATCAAGACAATTCATCTTATAAACTAAGCAAATCCACTACTGGGGTTACCATCAAGTATGACTTGAGGTAAGGTTGGGCAATTTGAAAAGGGTTGGAGTTTGAATAAGATGAGAGTCATTGGTATCTCTACCAAGAGTAGAATTCAAAAGCTTAATAAAGGTGTTTTGGGAAACCTAGAGAGAAGAGTAGTTAAAGGTTCTGTCTTGAAAACATAAGGAGATAGTATTCTATAGCTCTCTATAGTTTGATCAATAGAAGCTACTAAAATAGTTGGTTTGCAAAGGCTTCTTAGCTCAGGTTTTGAAATGCTAGAACATTTGAGAATATGAAACATGAGCCAGGACAGTTTTGGGAAATAGCTTTGTTAGCTAGTGTTGAGATAAGGGGTATATCATCCAACCCATCTTCATAGGAATAAGTATAATCAAACAAGCAAACACTTCAGCATTAATACAAGAAAAAGGTTTTATTCCTTCTCATTTTTGCATTTTGGACAACTAATCAGGATTGCTAAAATTGGAATGTTACAGCGTATGTCGATCTGAAGATCAAAACTAGCCCCATATGTATGCAGATGTTCCTGCGAACTGGTTTTTTTAATTTGCATTATGAATATGCTGAATATGTTCCGCCCGAGCGTTTTTCGTACTGTAAACGTTTGCGGTATCTGCTAGAGATGCTCCTATGCTCACATGATTCAGAAACTCCTCCGAGCAACAAAATATAAACTTCCATGCAAGTTATGCTCACATGAGCACCATTCAGCTTCATGGAGCTAATTTAACACTTACATCCAGCAATAGAGATAAACCAAGTCCATACTGGACTTAAATCTGATTCAAACCCTTAAACTCAGCAAAGCACATGTAGACTGGATATAATCTCAATTGCTGAAGAATCCAACCAATGCCCAAGGAAGAACATAGTACACAACAAACATGTTATAACATTTTAATTACATTGCAAGCAGCCCAGTACACAAGACCCCTGGATGCTTGTGATTTTAGTCCGCGGTCCAGCTCTGCTCCACAATCTCACGAACTTTTCGGTTGTACTCCCGCTTGTTCTCACTGAATAGGCGGGCAGCTTCTGAGTTGGCAGGTGAATTTGGGTTCGGATCGCAAAGCAATGACTGCAAATATTCAATGCTAGGTCAGATGGGAGCCAATAACAAACAGGATTACTGATTCGGTAGAACTGACTAATGATTTGTTCATTTGCTGTTTATAATCTGCATTGTATGCTTGTGAAATAACTAAGCAAGATATGCAAAGACCAGGATTGGTATACATGGTTATGTTCTCCTTTTCGATAGTCATAATTCAGAGTGGTGACTGTATATTCTACACCAAGCCCACAAGGAGGAGACCTAATCGATTTGGTATGCATCCTCTTGACATCTCCACGCAGCTTTGGTCAGATTTGGTCATATACGCAATTACGCATGTATCTAGACGAGCTTCAGTGTATAGGTTCACTCATTTTGGAAAAAGCTGCGACAATTAATTTGGATCGGAGGGAGTACATAATTATATAGAAGGTAGCAATTACTATTGATAACTTCTTTTTCCATTATTTTGGAAAGCTGAGAAAGATTATATGAATTCCCAAAATAAAGAAATAAAACAAATGCTGAGAAATCTTAACCAATTAATCAGACACACAGAACCTTAGTAGATATAGTGTGAATGTGGTAGTGCCCCTAACAAAGAGAAGGGTAACATCACATCGCAACAACAGAGCATGTAACAAAGAAAAATCAAGTGGTTATTCTACAAGGAACAATTCACATGAATATCAAAAAGATGAATTACACGGTCCTTATTGGGTGGTTTGCTCAGCAGATTTCACAACAAAACTTCAACTTGTAAGCATTCTATGGCAAGAACCACGAAAAAATACTAACGATATGATAAAGCACCATCTACCTGAATGGATGTGAGTATAGCCGCTACATCATATATTGGGCTCCACTGGTTCTGGAGGATATCTAAGCATATGCTTCCATCAGCATAAACTGATCATAATAAAATAATATGTCATGATAATAAAATGAATTAGTACAAAAACATAATGCCACTATAAGGTTCTTACAACAAGAGAAAATAGTTGCAGAAACGGTAAAATATTGCCCAAGCTGTAAGTACTGCGTACAGTCAAAATATGTTGCAATGGCTGCAGGCTGTTGTTCACTATATGTAACTCTAGATACAAGTAAATTAATCATCACTAATAACTGAGGCTAGAAAAAAAAACCTGATATAATCAAACAGGTATTGGTTGTTGTAATCAAACAGGTATTGGTTCAACCTGCATGTTTGTTTATAAGTATTCACAATGTCCTGTAACCCAACTGCAGCAGATATAACGACAATTAAGCATTTTCATGTGTACAGGTTGTATCAGGTAGGAACAAACCTAAATTAGGACAATGAAATCTAAGCCACTATATTGACTTTGGGTGGTGTAGATCAAGGTGGATGTTAGACGGTGTAGCTGCGAGGCAGGATTATTCAGGTGGGCTTTTTGTAAGTAGAGATGAATCCCACTTGCAGTGCATTTTGTCATTTCTAGTTCAAAATTAGTGGGATTTTAGGTGGGATCCCACTTGCATCCCTACTTACAAAAAGCCCACCTGAATAATCCTGCCTCACAACTATACCGTCTAACATCCACCTTGATCTACACCACCCAAAGAAAATTTTGAACTAGAAATGACAAAATGCACTATAAGAGGGATTTTAGGCGGGATCCCACTTGACATCTTATTCTCAAGTGTGTGGTTTTTCGTGTTTAATGTGGGTCATTCAAAATTAAGTCAAATTGCGACGGTTGGTAGTTCTCATCTTATTTTCTCACTAGTTACCACTTGATATGTTTCCTCGGCAATTTAAATTAGCTTTGGAGTGATGCGCCAATACTTAACAAAAGAAACATGTTTAACGAAAAGAAGAAAGATACATATAAAATAGGTATTGAACAAGGGCGCCAAAGGCTTACTGTTAGGATGAAACATCCGAGAAACAAATCGCACTGTAGGTGGCTTATTAGGATAATCTTCTGTAAACTGAAGTGTCAGCTTGAACGTACCTGAAATAAGCACAATTTTGGTTTAATGGTAACAGTAAGCAAACTGATTCGTTTAAAAAAGGAAGACCCAAAATTTCATGAAAAAACACATAGGACTGATGAGATAGGCAACATGCATTTAAATTTTACATATATAATTTTTGACGTGTCAGTTGGATTTTCCCTCTGAGTATACATTGCAAGAAATGTGTAATGCACTTCATGGTTGCTGATATGACAAAAAAGGACAAGAAAGATAATATGAATGTAAAACATACCATAACAGTCAAGTTCAACATGAATTAGTTAATCCATCGATTGGAATAGAATGCGATTTATATTAAAATCCCAAATGACAGCACCAAATCCAATCACACGCAAAGTGCAAAATATACAGCACCAAATTCAATCACACGCAAGTGTAAAATATACATGCCTCGATATGAACCACATGCTCCTAGGTTGAACATAATCATGCAGCTAAAGCAGATAAGAGAGTATACACGCTTCGATGTGAAGTACCATAGACAGTAGCAAATCAAAGTTTTTTAAGAGACTATAACAGCAACAAGAACAAACTGAAGTGTAGCCACATTTGGTTTGGGTATTATTATGCATTTGCATGGTAATATTCTTGTTGCAAAAGAAGTAAATGCTCTCTTAATCCAATTAAATCAACTGAGAAATCCAGAAGGGAAATGTGATTACGAGAAAGACTCATCTCATAAAATAAAAACAAAGTAGAATGTACGAGACCATATAATGCTTGTGACTGTAGTTACTCCCCCAACCACAACAACAACTAAAGGCTAAAGTTAAAGGCCCAGACCAACCTACCTCCATCCCAGGGAGTATCATCAGGGCTGCAAAGTAAAACCCAAGGGAATAAAAATTAAGTAAAAATTATCTAAACAAAACAGGAAAAAAAGTAGGTACTCACGAAGTCTAACAACTTACCCAAAAATTACAGCATTCCAAGACATTATATTGTTGTCCTGAGGGGCCCCACTTATACCAGCAGGGGGATCCTGCATCAGTCGTTTGAAATCCCTCATCAGTCTCTTTCTTGCAGGAGTTGACATCCTTGCTTTCTGCAGAAAACATATCACCACATGACTTATAGGAAACCGTAAGGAAATACATCTCAGAACAAATCCAATAGTGCTGCAATATCCACAAAAATTTGTAAACGCAGAGTTCATTCTCCAAAATTAAATCCTTACTTGAAATATTGTAGCCTACTTTGACTGCTCATACAATTGTTAAACATTACAGGTATCATGCGTAAATAAATGGTAAAGGCTAGTAGACGACAAACAACCTTATTGGCAACACTCACCCAATCATTATCCCTGGGCAAACACAAAGTTCAAAAACCGATAGGTGTTAGTTCCTAGTTTTGCCTCTGCCTTTCGCCTGTCTCGCCTAAGCACACGCATAGAACAATTAAACAATAGGCACTTCTCTGTCATCTAGCGGCCTAGGCACGCTTAAGCATGCCACCACTGGCAAACATTAGTGTGAAAAGACACACTTAGAGCAATTACCAACCACATACCTCCAAATGAAATGAGTTGGAGGGTGATAAGTAAATGGAACAAAGAAATGGTTTGATGTGTTCTTGTTCTTGGCTGTTACTTTGGCCCCTAATAACTGGAGATGAGCTGCCTTTGAGTGCGAGCAGGTGAAACAGTTGCATTCCAAATAATACAGCCAGTGAACACAAGAACTAATGCGCTAGATAATAAGAACACAGCAATCCAACTACCCAGCAACCCTTGGATCCACTGGGGAAGCTCCATCAAACTTAAATAAGGGTATGAGAATATAGGCAAACAGTTGTCTATGTTGGCGCAGTTGGTGTTTTCATAAGCTCCGCGGATATGCTGGCTCCACCATTGACACAGATATCATGTGTTCCCTAAACGTCTTGGAGAGAAAAATAAAAACATCTCTTCTACAGCAAGCATCTTTTTGTAGGTGTCTGCTTATTGCATTATCTATTAATTGGAGTACAAACGCAAAAGCAACTGTAAAGGATCGGTGCCTCGCAAGGCAAGTTACAAATAAGCACCCTGCCTGTCCTGCATGGCAAGAAAATGCGGGTTTCTGTATATAAGCACTGCTCATTCGCATTGCAGGAGCTCTTATGCACGCCAACTACAACAGCAAGAATTAATCACCTCTCAGTCCTTCACACATCGGCCTAAAACAACAACCACATAAGGGAAGGCGCTCTCCTCGTCGACAATAATAAAACAAATAAATTATGACAAGCAGTAAAGCATGGTAAGTTTACAGACCCTTCGCGCACGCGATCAATTTCACACGCGTGATCAATCCCACAACCTAGCCAAATCTAGGGCACAACCGCTCACGTCACCGCAGGCAATCACGATAAGGGCACGGCGCGCGCGATCACACCACGTCCTCGCGTCGATCTAACAGCTTCGGGGACCAAGACCGATCGGCCACGGCAGGGACGGCGGACCATACCTCCGATCAAGCCGCCGGCCGCCCGGCAGATCCCGCAGGAATCGACAGCACCTCGGACTCCACGGACTATAGCATACTGCAGTGGAGCCGATCGGGTGGAGATGCTAGGGGACTGGACCGGATCGGGGAAGATTCTTTCGTTCGATTGGAAGGGGACGAAGGAAAAGTTGAGGCGTTGGGGCGGATGGGAACGGATTTGGGGGCGGATGGGGAAGGTCGCAGGAGTGGACGACGGACCACGAGTGAGAAAATTACCGCGTGCACTTGTCTCTGGGTCTGGGCCCCCCTATAGCATAACTGCTGCAACTGAACAAAACTTACTACAGTAGCCAGGGAAGGAGGGTACGATTTTTAAGGGAGGAATCAAAACGGAATCAACCGGTGCACTCCATGTCAGTCCGTAATTGTTTCCGTCATCAAAACAGTCCGTAGGTCTAGGATTACCACTTACGGAAAAGTGATACGGACGCCACGTGCACAGTAGCCAGGGAAGGAGGTTCCGATTTTTAAGGGAGGAATCAAAACGGAACAAATCGGCGCACTCCATGTCAGTCCGTAATTGTTTCCGTAGCCAAAAGAAAAGAGTAATACTACACCTACAGAAATCACTTACGGAAAAGTGATACGGACGCCACGTGCACTCCATGTCAGTCTGTAATTGTTTCCGTAGCCAAAACAGTCTGTAGGTCTAGGATTACCGATACTCAAAATATAAGATGTTTTAGCTCTATGAAGCTAATATATCTAGATCCCTTTTAGCATGTAGGTTTGGAGTGAACCTACATACTAAAAGGGGTCGAGGTACATTAGCTTCATAAAGCTAAAACATCTTATATTTTGAAACGGAGAGAGTATTTCTTTTTAGTCCCTCCGACTCAAATTAGTTGACTCAAATTTATCAAGATATGGACATATCTAATACTAAATTATATCTAAATACAATCGAATCTAGACAAATCTAAGTTAACTAATTTAAATCGAAGAAAGTATATAATTTGAACTGCTAAAAATAGCTTACATTTTGGAACGTAGGCAATACGTGCCAGTACACCTTTTTTTTTCCAGTGATGCAGCTTTTATGTTGAATCCACAAACATCACTGCCAACTTCGCAAAACATCATGTGAGGAAAAAATTAATTCGACATATGCCAAACTAACTTTTTTCAGTGGAATTTTGAAGTTTTTCGCATTTAAAAAATACAAAACCAGACACTTGTACATATCAAATGATTTTTTTAACATGAAATGATCATATATGCGCCGCTCTAATCATCGAATATATAAATCATCTTCTTTTAATATACTGCTGGAATACTCACGGTCCTTCAAGTGACATCATCCAAAAAAAAAACTCTACACAATAACAATACACGTGTGACACGACCAAATACAAATGTGAGTGAGGGTGTAGCTTATACGTAAGGTATTGCTATTTACAAAGTTTTAGAGTGGTTGGCATTTTTACTAGCCGTCCACAGGTTTTGATCTAACGGTGAAATAAATAGCGGAACAAACTCGGCCGAAAGAGACGGAAAAAATAGTGTGGGGCCAAAACAAAATTAAAGTGTGGCGAAACAAAAAAAATGTATTATTTTGGTTAATTAGAGGTCAATCGTTCTGCCGCACATGGTCTGGCAAATTAAAAAGGAGCGAAAAAATGAGTCCACCTGAAACTCTGGGGATTGGTGTCCAAGCCAGGACCAGCTCAAGCCCATTAGAAACAAATCGGGTCCACGGTTGTACTGCCTAGCGGTCCCAGAGGACGGGCCCACGCGAAAGTGACAGGATCATATATGTAAGTTTGAGAGGAGCTTATATGTAAGGTATTGCTATTATAAAACACTTCTATTGCATTTGTGATGTGATGTTGCCAACAACCCTTTTGTATTAGGGTGAAGCTATCATTGGGACCTTTAGCGATTATGGGCGTGTTTGGTTACTCGTTTCCTGTTTCTCGCATGGAGCGGGAAGAAATAAGGATGTTTGGTTCTCCGTGGCGGATGAAATCTTTGCATCATACGAGTTTTAAAGCACCGCTCAGCCTGCCCTAGAGAAACGCCGAAATCTGGCATTTCCACGGATCCAAGTTCTTCTCGTGCTCGCGGGGTAAGAAGCTGCACGCGCTTGTACAAATGTGGGATGGCGGGAGCTCGCAAAATCCAGTGGGAGAAATTGAGGTTACCGCCCGCCGATTCGTCGCGCCTTTTTACACCCCCTCCGCCGGCTCCAAAATCCCCGCCTCCATCTCCCCTAATTTCGAGCTCTCCCTCCAAATCCTCTTCCTCACCAACGAGCAGGTAAGCTGTAACATCCCAAATCTTCTAATCAAGATTATCAAGTTCAAATCACCCAAAGTTAGGGTTAAAAAACTTTTATTAAAGAAATTAATATGAATGCACGTGTGTTTGCATTAGTATAGAATTGAGTGTATATGCCATGCTTGATTGTTCTAAAGGATGTGAAATGGCTTAAAGGTGAATGCTAGGCCATTTACAAACAAAACCAAAAGAGAAAGAAATCAAATATGAATAAATGAAGCAAATGGTCATTTTGACCAAAATCAACCACTAGGCCACTTTGAGTGTTCCTAGAAGAATATTTCTAACAAAAACATTTCCAACTCTTTTCACCCCTTGCTAGACCAAGTAAAAGTGTATCAAGGCCCACTTTACAAACTTACAAAAACATCTAGTAAATCATTTTAAAGAACATTTAAAAATTGAATCAAGTGTAAGTGTTAAGATCACACTTTTTCAAAAACCTACCAAATCAATTCCCCTTGATCTATCCAAGCAAGCATAGACTCTCAAGCTTATTTTAAGATCACTCAAAAAAATTGAATCAAAAACTCCAAAGTATCTTTCATGCGGTCATTTCATCAAACACCTGGTTAGCACAGATTAAGTTTCTGCCTAACTTCACTGTTGTGCATAGTAAACCTCGACCATTTGGTCCCCTCTTAACCCTCTGGTTCCCTCTGAGTCTAACCAGCACCCTAACCAACCCCCCTTCGCCGTGGAGCACAGTGGAGCGCCGCCCGAATTTGGTCATCGCCGGCCGACCACGGCCAACTCGCACCAGACCGTCCCGAGCCCATCCAGGATGTCCAGGAGCTACGCCACACTCTACCGCCACCCCCTGTCCACCCCATGGTCGAAGCCAAGCCCTGGACCACCCTAGTCGCACCGCGCACCGCCTCTCTACGCCATGTCTAGAGCGCGCCAGCTCGCGCCTTACCCTCACCGCGCACGCGCAGCCTCGCCATGATCACGCCATCCCGGCAGACACCCCCGTTCGCCGCCGCACGACCCGTAGCTGCCGCACACCGCCGCAAACACTTCTACCACCGCTTAGAACACCGCACACGCCCGACCGCACCATGCCGCCCCACGCCGTGCCATTATGCCCATAAGAACCGCCAGGGAGCACCACACCGTCCTACGCCCTCGCCCATGTCGTTAGCCGCCTGTAGCGACGCCACCGTCGAGCTCACTGCTGCACCGCTCGGTCCCCTCGCCGCGCTATAAAAGGAGGCCACCCCCGCCTCCATTCTTCACAGCAATCCACTCCCCACCTCTCACTAACCTTTCCCACTTTTTCCTGGAGCAAGGCGAGCACCACCGTGCCAAAATTTCATCGGAGTCCGTCGCTGCTGGAGGAGAAGGGCGCCAGCGATTCCGACCAACCCAAGCCCTGTCGTGACCGCGCCTCGCCTCGCCGTCGTCTACCACGTCGATTGCCCCTGTCGCCGACCCTAGCTGGAGCCCAGGTGAGCCCCGCGAGACCCACACCGCCGCGCTAGGTTAATTTCTCGCCGTAGCTGTTTGTCGTCGATGATGACGCACGACCGTTATATTAGAGTTTGATCGCATGGCTCAGATTCGCTGATACCGTTTCATGTTAGAACAGTCACTGACTGGTGGACCCTGCCTATCAGTAGCCCGCTGCACTGTGCAGTGCAGTTGGGCTGGCCCGTTTAACTTTCTCGCGCTGGCCTGAAAATTCAAATAATTGTTTTTCCTTTTAGTTTAAACTAGTTTCTATCCACAGGTTCAAAAATCAATTTAGAGAGTTTCACTGAACCATATTGCATGATTCAAATTTTGTTAGAAAGATAATTAAAATATCTATCCAACCCCGTTGGATTTAAATCATTTGGAGTTAGAGATAAGCTATAGTAAAAATAACAAGATAGAGACTTTTCCAACTTCAAACATTTTTCAAAAATCAACCATAAATGCTTTTGAATTGATTCCAACTCTCAAAAATCACATTTGATAAGATCTATTTGAATATGTAAAAATATTTAGGTTTGCATGCAGTAACTTTGGACTAGTACCAAAATAATGCTATTAGGGCATTTCTAGTCACTTTAAATCTATTAAATAATAATCTTAAACTTTATAAAATATGATCAACACTTTAAATCACATTCCCATGTATTAAAATATGTGGTGATGACATGTGTCAACATGATCCCATATTTTAATTGGAGAATATTAAATCTTAATTAATTTCAGTGAGTAGAAATTACTTTTCTAAAATAAAATAAACAAGACTAAGTCTTTATTTCATGTGATGATTGTGATGGTGCTAGATCATCAAGTGTGAGCCTTAGTGTGCTAAATAGAAATAATTAAGTATTATTTGGTGATTGTGTACCACGTATTCCTTTATAGACGATAATACCGACCAAGGATACGAGGAGAAGGAGTTCTACCTCGAAGAAGACGAAGAGAACTTCAATCGCTGCACCAATCAAGACAAGCTATTACTTGCCAGTTATTACTTGCAAGCCAGCACTAATTATAGGATAACCTAAGCAAGATGCATTAGGCATGCTTTGATTATATACCTTTGATTTACCCCAATCCCAAGTTTTACTTGCAAGCCTTATTCTTTCTTTTACTTTACAAAAGTTCTTTACTTTTAGTTAGTGCTTTGTGAGTACGAAAAAAATAGATAGATATCATAAAGATTATAAAAATAGGCCTATCTAGTTATACTTAGATGTCATTATATGGCATGAAATTGAAGATTAGCACCCCTCATTAGTGAACACTCTTAACTTAGTGGCTAGTGCTAAGCATAAAACTTGATCACTTTAGATGGGAATACTTGGTGAAAATGATTATGAAAACCTTGGAATGATGCTTCATTCTATTGAGATGTTTTGACATGTGTTGAGAAACACAAGGATTTGATGATGAAAATGTTGAGGCATGAGCCTTACCCCTTTATAAAAACTGATGGTTGGGTTCGGATGCGATACCATTGCAATTTTACCATACAACCACAATACCTGAATTGGGTAGGGCTTAGCCGGAAGTTTATATGCATTAGTATGGGTTCCCTCGTGGGAGAGGTTTGAGCTGAGGCTACCTCTTGATGATGTCCACCTATGCAGTGCCCAGGATGGCATATGGCCATGGTTGGGAGGCCAAGCTCATAGGGGAGGTGCCTATACTAGAGTGCGTAATGGAAAAGTTATGATTGATTATCCGCATACTAAGTATGATGATTCAGGGTTATCCCTAACGGATGTATCCATTTTTGTGGTGAAAGTGTACCACCTCTACAGAGTGTCAAACTATTCGAATAGCCACGTCCGCGGTCATGGACAGTTGGAGTGGCCATACTGTTTCGTCGTCAGATGTTTTCAAAATGACTTGTGAAATGAAATCTGACTTTGACTTGACCACAACAGGGTTGTGAACAGGAAAACTAAGTTCCCACTTAAAGTGATTTAGAACATTAATTTAGTTTTCTTTACTTCTAAACTCAGATTAGATAAACCTGGCTTTTTGCAAATAAACCTAGAGCTTAAGATTTCTACTAGAGCTACCTTACTTGTTAGTGATAGTTTGCGAGTACTTAAAGAGTACTCACGGCTTTATCCCTGGCTATTCCCGTGGCCAGACTATGAGGAGGACTATCAGGAAGATGGATAGCAGGATGGCTACGACAACTAGGATCATCTCCCATCGTCAACATTGCCTGTAACCCTGAAGATGGAGCTCACTACTATGCTTATTATTCCGCTACATGTTTGTATTAAGACTGGATCATGAGATTCTTTATTTGTGTAAGACCTTTTTATGGTTTGTAATAGATGATGTACTATGATATCCAATCTGTTATGTCTCACAAAAATGGTAATCCTAGGATTGCGATGTATGGCATAACAGGCATCTGGGATTAAAAATTCGGGTGTTGACAAGTTGGTATCAGAGCCATCCTGACCATAGGAGACCCTGGTTAGAATGGACGTCCGAACAAAAACTTAGTTTCAAAACAAAAGAAGTGAGTATTTATAAAAACCTATTCCCACTCTTATCCTTGATTATTTCAAAAAATTCATGTTCCTCAAAATTCTTACATTCCAACATAAAAATTTGACACACTTGATCACCTCACTAACTTACTCATCCTAAATTCTTATAGATGGAAGTCCAGTATTGCAAGTTCTACTAGTTGGGCAACGGAGGCCAACTGATCTTTGAGAGGGATCGAGACGCACTGTCCGAGTATTTGGAGCGCCCGCATCCAGAACTCTTCGGAGCTCAACTCAATGATCACCCAGGAGGAGATCTACAATGGCTGATAGTTGTAGATCTCAAAGGCAAGATGGAAGCACCCCTTTCTGAGAAGATTCAATTCACCGTGCAAGAGAACACCTGGCTAGATGGATTAGCCAAGGCAATGCATGAAGCTCTCGCCCGTCTTTGCGGACAAAACATCAACTTGATCCAGGGAACTCGCTTTGCTCACTTTGCAAGGCGTGATTCTATGGGAATGCCATTGGAGATGCCAAGTCACCCGGAGATGAAACGCCAGGTGGAAAACCTTGACTTCCTGTTGTATGATAGGCAGAAGGAATTGGACAATGCTCGATCCTACGCCAACCACAACCGTGCCATTGCTACCAAGAAGGACCAGACTCTCGCCATGCTCGTCAAGGATCGCCAATCACTTCGTCGTCAATGCGAGAAGAAGGATCGCACCATCGCTCGTCTTCGCAAGAAGGTGGCCGACCTCGAGAAGACCATCCATGAGCAAGAAGTCCAACTGGAAGCAAAGGAAGAGGAAGAAGGTGAAGACATCCAGGGAGATCTTCACTCGTACCTCAGTGATGACAATGACTACCTGGAGGATGATGCCATGGAGTTCCACACTAATGATGATGATTCCGACTTCATTGATGATGAGTAGATGCACTTGATCACTACCGTAGGAATGAGCTGTATCGGTCCCACTGTATCGTAGTTTCATAGAATGGTTCCTAAAACCATCTGTTTTTCATTTGTGTTGTGGTGTGTGTTTGTATGGTGTGCTTTGAATGAATGAATGAGAAGAAGTTAGTTTGCAAAACCTGAGTCAAACTCAAAGTTTAAAGCTTTTGAAACAAAACCATGAACCTTAGAAATTTCCCTCTTATCTCATTATCTATCTCAATCTTCAGATGACTCGTGGAAACCCCGGAGGAAGCAGCTCATCGCATGACCCGATGTTGCAGATTCCGTAGATGCTAGTTTCCGACCGTGAAGCTAGTAGAGCCGAACATCAAGCCAACCTAGACACTCTTCAACAGATAGCTCAGATGGCCCAGAATAATCAAGGCCATGGAAATCAGGATCACCATGGATCCAAACTCAAGAACTTTCAGAATACCAATCCCCCTATCTTTAGTAAGTCTGAGGATCCCTTAGATGCTAATGACTTGCTACAAACCATGGAAAACAACTTGGAGGTCACAGAAGTTGAAGGCAATGAGAAAGTTCTGTTTGCCACTCATTATCTAGAAGGAGATGCAAGAGCCTGGTGGAATAGCACCCGTACCATGAACAACGGTCAGGTGATGACTTGGGAAGCCTTCAAGTTCAACTTCAGCCGCACCCATGTGCCGCAAGGTTTAGTCACCCGGATGAGAGATGAGTTCAGAGAACTGAAGCAAGGAAGGATGACGGTAGTTGAGTACCGTGACAAATTTCTGTCATTAGCCAGATATGCCCCTAATGGGATCAACACTAAAGACAAGAAGAAGGAAAGGTTCCTAAATGGATTGCATGATGAGATGCAAACTGTGTTAGTCAACATCCGTTTTGAAGACCTAGAAGAGCTAGTCGACTCTGCCATCTAGATGGAAGGAAAGATCAACCAAGCCAATGACAACCGCAAGCGCGGAATGATGCACCAGAGTGGATCCAGAAGTATTGCCCCAACCCGTCTGCAGGATATGCCCCGAGAAACAATAGACCCCCGATGTCCCGTCCCAGCTACCCCAATCGTAGCAGAGGAAATTTGAAGTCTGGAGGAAACCATAACAGTAACCCCAGCAACTCCAACAACTTCAACCATGCATCGCCCAAGACCAACAACAACAATACTGCCCCAAAGACTGGAAGCAATGTTGTGCCTGTTGCAGCCAAAGACAACTCCCAGATTACTTGCTTTGAATGTGGAGTCAAGGGTCACTACTCCAACAAGTGTCCCAAGAAGCTTGCAGCCACCACCAATGTGAATGCTCTAGCTCAGCAGCAGCGCCGTGTTCAGCCTGGAAGAAGATTTGCCCTAGGGAATTCGCTCAACCGCAACGGTCGTTTGTTCCACATGAATGCTGAAGAAGCCCAGGAAGCGCCAGAGGTCGTGCTGGGTATGTTTTCTGTTAACTCAGTACTAGCAAGAGTGTTGTTTAATTCTGGAGCATTGCACTTATTTGTTACAGAAGAATTTGCATGCACTAGTAAGATTCAACCAACAAAATTGAAGCATGGTATGATAGTTCAAATACATGGTTCAACCACCAAAGCTAGAAAAATTTGCAAGACTGTGCCTATTTGAATCCATGGAATAGATTTTTATGCAAATCTAATAGTACTTGGAACCAAAGGTTTGGAAGTAGTACTAGGAATGCATTGGCTGTCGAAACATAAAGGATTGATCGACTGTGCCAAGAAAGCCATAACCATGACTAGTAGCTCTAGAGTATTAGTAGAGCATGTATCTGAGACATTGCCCCATCAGTTCAAGTGCCACAAGAGTCTAGCCCAACCAACCCTTGATCAAGTTAGAGTAGTCTATGAATACCCCGACGTATTCCCAAATGAATTGCCCGGTATGCCCCTAGATCGGGATATTGAGTTCATTATTGAACTAATTCCTAGAACTGGACCCATAGCTCAGAGACCCTATAGTATGAACCCATCGGAACTAGTGGAGCTGAAAAAGCAACTTGATGCTATGCTGGCAAAAGGTTTGATTCAACCAAGCGCATCGCCATGGAGATCGCCTGTCTGTTTGTGGATAAGAAAGATGGAGGCAATCGTTTGTGCACAGATTACCGGAAGCTGAATGATGTCACCATCAAGAACAAGTACCCACTGGCCAAGATCGAAGATATGTTTGACCAGTTGACTGGTGCGAGAGTGTTTTCTAAGATTGATCTCAGAACTAGGTATCATCAACTCAAGATTCATGCAACGGATATTCCAAAGAATACCTTTACCACTAGATATGGATTGTATGAGTATACAGTCATGTCTTTTGGATTAACCAATGCTCCCGCTTATTTCATGAATCTCATGAATAAGATTTTTATGAACTTTCTAGATAAGCTTGTCGTTGTGTTTATCGATGATATTCTTATCTATTCCAAGTCAGAAGAAGACCATGAGCTACATCTGAGAACCATCCTTGAAACCCTTAGAGAACATCAGCTGTATGCCAAGTTTAGCAAATGTGAATTCTGGTTGAAGGAAGTAGGATTCCTCGGACATATTGTGTTGGCAGGAGGAGTCGTTGTCGATACCGCCAAGATAAAAGATGTTGAAGCATGGAAATCCCCAACCACTCAAACTCAAGTCCGTGCATTTCTCGGATTAGCGGGATATTACCGCAAGTTTGTTGAAGGATTTTCGACATCGCAAGACCGATGACCCAATTATTGAAGAAAGATAAGAAGTTTGAATGGACGGACAAATGTGAAGCGAGTTTTCAAGAGCTCAAGAAGAGATTGATTTCAGCCCCAATCTTGATTATGCCAGATATCAAGAAGCCTTTCGATGTTTATTGTGATGCATCCAAGATTGGTCTCGGATGTGTACTAATGCAAGAATGCAAAGTCATAGCATATATGTCCCGGCAACTGAAGCAGCATGAGCAAAACTACCCTACCCATGATCTTGAACTAGCAGCTGTAGTTTTAGCTTTGAAGACAGGGCGTCATTATCTTATGGGTAATCGTTGTGAGATTTATTCATATCACAAGAGTTTGAAGTATATTTTCACTCAGAAGGAGCTGAATATGAGGCAAAGGAGATGGATAGAGTTGATCAAGGATTATGACCTTGACATTCACTATCACCCCGGCAAAGCCAATGTGGTAGCATATGCTCTTAGCAGATTGTTGTGTAGATTAAACACCATGATTAAGGAAGCCCAGCCAAGTTTGCATGAAGAGTTGGAGAAGTTTAGAATGGAGCTAGTTAGCAAAGGATTTTTAGCTAGCATAGAACTTCAACCCACTTTGATCAGTCAGATCAAGGAAGCGTAAAAATGAAATGCAAGTATCGACGGAATCAAACGTCGTATCAATACAAGGAAGGTACCTGGATTCACCGAAGATGAAGAAGAAGTTTTGTGGTACAAAGGACGTATTTGTGTGCCACCAGATTCCGAGCTGAAGCAAGTTATCATGCAGGAAGCTCATGATACTCTTTATTCTATCCACCCTAGAGGAACAAAGATGTATCGGGATTTAAAAGAGCAATTTTGGTGGCACAAGATGAAGAGAGAAATCGGAAGCTTCATAGCCAAGTGTGATATCTGTTAGAGAGTCAAAGCGGAACACTAGAGAACCGCAGGACTTTTGCAACCATTGCAGATTCCACAGTGGAAATGGGATTCTGTCGGAATGGACTTTATCACCGGTTTGCCTACTTCTAGTAGGGGAAATGACTCTATTTGGGTCATAGTTGATAGACTGTCCAAAGTAGCCCATTTTATACCTGTCAAGACAACCTACCAGAGTTCGAAGCTAGCAGAGTTGTACATTGCTAGAATTGTCAGTTTGCATGAAACCCCTAAGACCATAGTATCAGATCGAGGAACCCAATTTACCTCAAGATTTTGGCAGAAAGTCTAAGAAGGATTGGGAACTGATACATTGCAAATGTATCTATAATTTTTGATGCTCCATGCTTGGTTTTATCCACTTTCTGGTGTTTTGTCCACACTTAGGAGTACTTTTCATATGATTTCTTGGACTAACCTATTAACAAGAGCCACAGTGCAAGCTGCATGTTTTCTGTTGTTTTTGGTTCCAGGAAAGTCAGAAAATGAATATTCTCGGAATTGGACGGGACAAAAGCCAAAGTGCCTATTTTCTAGAAGACTCATGGAGCCAGAATACGAGACGGAGGAGGGCCAGGGGCTGGCCACACCCCCTAGGCGCGGGCTAGCCCTGGCCACGCCAGGGCATGGTGTGGTGGCCCCAAGCACCCCCTCGGTCTCCCTCTTCGCCTATAAGAAGCCTTCTAACCTAAAAACTTCGGGGGGTTCGACGTTTTTCCAGAAGGAGTTCCGCTCCGCTGCCACCACCAGATTCCACGAAACAGCATCAGAAACTCCGTTCTGGCACCCTGCCGGGACGAGGAATTGGAGGAGATCATCGCCATCATCATCACCATCGCTTGTCCATCAACCATCCATGTTTCCCCCATCGATGAGTGAGTAATCCCCCACTGTAGGCTATGGGGATGGTAGGGATTTGATGAGACCGTTCATGTAATGGCATCAGATTGTTAGGGCTTGGTGCCTATTATCTTTTATTAGTGCTTTATGACTTTGTTGCAACTTGTTGTGCTTAATGCTTGTCACTAGGGCCCGAGTGCCATGATTTCAGATCTGAACTTGTTATTGATTCATTATGATAGTATTGTTTTTGGTCTTATCTACAAGTTGTATACACACGTTGTTGTCCGGAATCTATGGCCCCGAAGTGACAGAAATTGGGATAACCGGAAGGGAAAGGCTTTGATGTGAGGATCACATGTGTTCACGGAGTGTTAATGCTTTGCTCCGGTGCTCTATTAAAAGGAGCACCTTAATTGCTAGTAGTTCCCTAGAGGCCCCGCTGCAAACGGGTTGGCAGGATAAAATATGTTGTGCAAGTTCTCATTGCGAGCACGTATAACTATATATGGAACACATGCCTAGGATTGTCTAGTACTTGGATGCTTTATCTTATTTATCTGCAATTGCCCTATGTTCTGATTGCTATGTGAATTGTCTTGTCCATGCAACGCCCGTCCATCCATCCCTATGCCTACCGCACTCGAATCCCACTGTTTACTGCTTTTGTTACTACTGTCTTTGCTTTACTACTGCTGTTACTTTACTATTCCTACTACAAAACTATTGCTACTGATAAACTACTATGAGCAAGATTGTTTCCAGGTGCAGCTGAATTGACAACTCAGTTGTTAAGGCTTATAAATATTCTTTGGCTCCCCTTGTGTCGAATCAATAAATTGGGTTTCACTTCCCTCGAAAATACTGCGATACACCCCCTATACTTGTGGGTCATCAGGAACCAAGTTGAATTTTAGCATAACTTATCACCCGCAACTGACGGAGAAACTAAAAGAGTCAACCAGATCTTAGAAGATATGAGAGCTTGTGTGTTAGTATGGATCAAAATGGGAAGATTGTCTGCCTTTCGCAGAATTCTCATACAATAACAGTTATCAAGCCAGTTTGCAAATGGCCCCCTTTGAGTTTCTATATGGAAGAAAGTGTCGTACCCCTTTGAATTGGTCGCAAGTAGAAGAGAGTCAGATTTTCGGACCCGACATCCTACGAGAAGCCAAAGAGAAGGTTGACAAAGTCCATGAGCACCTCAAGACTGCCCAATCCAGATAGAAGAGTTATGCTGACAAGAGACATCGAGACCTGGCCTTCAATGTCAAAGTTTTCAAGAACATTGATCATAGAGCCATAGATATCAACAAGGATCTGATGTATCATGAAGTACCCATCCGTATCTTGGAAGAAGCCTTCATAACCACCTGGACTAGGAGTATCAAATTTCTCAAGATCCAATGGAGCAACCATACCGAAGAAGAAGCTACTTGGGAGCGAGAAGATTACATTAGGACTAAGTTTCCAGATCTCTTTAGTTCCTAGTTTTTCTTAAATCCCGGGACGAGATTTTGTTTAAGGAGGGAAGGTTTGTAACATCCCAAAACTTCTAATCAAGATTATCAAGTTCAAATCACCCAAAGTTAGGGTTAACAAAAACTTTTATTAAAGAAATTAATATGAATGCATGTGTGTTTCCATTAGTATAGAATTGAGTGTATATGCCATGCTTGATTGTTCTAAAGGATGTGAAATGGTTTAAAGGTGAATGCTACATCATCTAGGCCATTTACAAACAAAACCAAAAGATAAAGAAATCAAATATGAATAAATAAAGCAAATGGTCATTTTGACCAAAATCAACCACTAGGCCACTTTGAGTGTTCCTAGAAGAATATTTCTAACAGAAACATTTCCAACTCTTTTCACCCCTTGCTAGACCAAGTAAAAGTGTATCAAGGACCACTTTACAAACTTACAAAAACATCTAGTAAATCATTTTAAAGGACATTTAAAAATTGAATCAAGTGTAAGTGTTAAGATCACACTTTCAAAAACCTACCAAATCAATTCCCCTTGATCTATCCAAGCAAGCATAGACTCTCAAGCTTATTTTAAGATCACTCAAAAAATTTGAATCAAAAACTCCAAAGTATCTTTCATGCGGTCATTTCATCAAACACCTGGTTAGCACAGATTAAGTTTCTGCCTAACTTCACTGTTGTGCACAGTAAACCTCGACCATTTGGTCCCCTCTTAACCCTCTGGTTCCCTCTGAGTCTAACCAGCACCCTAACCACCCCCCTTCGCCGTGGAGCACAGTGGAGCGCCACCCGAATTTGGTCATCGTCAGCCGATCATGGTCAGCTCGCACCAGACCGTCCCGGGACCATCCAGGATGTCCAGGAGCTACGCCGTACTCTACCGCTACCCATGTCCACCCCACGGTCGAAGCCAAGCCCTGGACCACCCTAGTCGCACCGTGCACCGCCTCTCTACGCCATGTCCAGAGCGCGCCAGCGCGTCGTGCCTGACCAGCTCGCCCAGCTCGCGCCTTGCCCTCACCGCACACGCGCAACCTCGCCATGATCACGCCACCCCGACAGACACCCCCGTTCGCCGCCGCTCAGAACACCGCACGCGCCCGACCGCCCCACGCCGCCCCACGCTGTGCCATTATGCCCGTAAGAACCGCCACGGAGCACTGCACCGTCCTACGCCCTCGCCCATGCCGTTAGTCGCCTGTAGCAACGCCACCGTCGAGCTCACCACCGCACCGCTCGGTCCCCTCGCCGTGCTATAAAAGGAGGCCACTCCCGCCTCCATTCTTCGCACGAATCCACTCCCCACCTCTCACTGACCTTCCCCACTTCTCCCCGGAGCAAGGCGATCACCACCGTGCCGGAATTTCACTAGAATCCGCCGCTGCTGGAGGAGAAGGGCGCCAGCGATTCCGACCACCCCAAGCCCTGCCGTGACCGCGCCTCGCCTCGCTGTCGTCTACCACGTCGATTGCCCTGTTGCCGACCCTAGATGGAGCACAGGTGAGCCCCGCGAGACCCCCACCGCCGTGCTAGGTTAATTTGTCGCCGGAGCTGTTCGTCGTCGACGATGACGCACGACCGTTAGATTAGAGTTTGATCATATGGCTCAGATTCGCTGATACCGTTTCACATTAGAATAGTCATTGACTGGTGGACCCCGCCTATCAGTAGCCCGCTGTGCTGTGTAGTGCAGTTGGGCTGGCCCGTTTAACTTACCCGCGCTGGCCTAAAAATTCAAATAATTTTTTTTCCTTTTAGTTTAAACTAGTTTATGTCCACAGGTTCAAAAATCAATTTAGAGAGTTTCACTGAACCATATTGCATGATTCAATTTTTTTAGAAAGATAATTAAAATATCTATCCAAGTCCGTTGGATTTAAATCATTTGGAGTTAGAGATAAGCTATAGTAAAAATAACAAGACAGAGACTTTTCCAACTTCAAACATTTTTAAAAAATCAACCATAAATGCTTTTGAGTTGATTCCAACTCTAAAAAATCACATTTGATAATATCTATCTGAATATGTAAAATATATATAGGTTTGCATGCAGTGACTTAGGACCAGTACCAAAATAATGCTATTAGGTCATTTCTAGTCTCTTTAAATCTATTAAATAATAATCTTAAACTTTATAAAATATGATCAACACTTTAAATCAAATTCCCATGTATTAAAATATGTGGTGATGACATGTGTCAACATGATCCCATATTTTAATTGGAGAATATTAAATCTTAATTAATTTCAATGAGTAGAAATTACATTTCTAAAATAAAATAAACAAGACTAAGTCTTTATTTCATGTGATGATTGTGATGATGCTAGATCATCAAGTGGGAGCCTTTGTGTGCTAAATAGAAGTAATTAAGTATTGTTTGGTGATTGTGTATCCCGTATTTCTTTATAGACGATAGTACCAACCAAGGATACGAGGAGCAGGAGAAAGAAAATGTTGAGGCATGATCCTTACCCATTTATAAAACTGATGATTGGGTTCGGATGCGATACCATTCTAATTTTACCATACAACCAAAATACCTGAATTGGGTAGGGCTTAGCCGGAAGTTTATATGCATTAGTATGGGTTCCCTCGCGGGAGAGGTTTGAGCTGAGCCTACCTCTTGATGATGTCCACCTATGCAGTGCTCAGGATGGCAGATGGCCATGGTTGGAAGGCCAAGCTCATAAGGGAGGTTCCTATACTAGAGTGTGTAATGGAAAAGTTATGATTGATTATCCGTATACTAAGTATGATGATTCAGGGTTATCCCTAATGAATGTATAGAATTTTGTGGTGAAAGTGTACCACCTCTGCAGAGTGTAAAACTATTCGAATAGTCGCGTCGCGGTTATGGACAGTTGGAGTGGCCATACTGTTCCGTCGTCAGATATTTTCAAAATGACTTGTGAAATGAAATGTGACTTTGACTTGACCACAACATGATTGTGAACAGGAAAACTAAGTTCCCACTTAAAGTGATTTAGAATATTAACTTAGTTTTCTTTACTTCTAAACTCAGTTTAGATAAACTTGGCCTTTTGCAAATAAACCTAGAGCTTAAGATTCCTACTAGAGCTACCTTACTTGTTAGTGATAGTTTGCGAGTACTTAAAGAGTACTCATGGCTTTGTCCCTGGCTATTTCCGTGGCCATACTATGATGAGGACTATCAGGAAGATGGACAGCAGGACGGCTACGACAATTAGGATCATCTCCCATCGTTAGTATTGCCTGTGACCCTGAAGATGGAGCCCACTATTACGCTTATTATTCCGCTGCTTGTTTGTATTAAGACTGGATCATGAGATCCTTTATTTGTGTATGGTTTGTAATGGATGATGTACTGTGATATCCAATCTGTTATGTCTTGTAAAAATGGTAATTCTGGGATTGCGATGTATGGCATAACAGGCACCTGGGATTAAAAATCCAGGTGTTGACATAAGCGACGCTTCCTACTCCGTGGGTCTAGCTCATCTTCGACAAGTCTTCCTCCTCGGCTATGTCAGACATGTCCTCCTCGTCAAGCGAGGTTGAGATCGTGGTAAGAAACATCTAACCCTAGCTTTCACATCTTAGATCTGTTGCCATGTTCTAGCTCACAGTTCTAAGCTGTGAGCTGGTGTTGTAGATCTGGACGCTGATTGTTTTCGTATTCATTATTCATGTTGTCCTATGAGGATTGCCATGTGCTATAGGTAGGATTAGTGCTATAAGTAGTTCATCCCCTAAAACTGAACACGTTATTATCCTTGTTGCCGTAGGAGAAGGTTGCGTCCCTTGATCTGTCCGTAACCTCTGTTCTGCCTCTGCGTTATGTGCTGATGCCTGATACGGTCGTTGAGGTGGGCACGAGGAGGTTGGCCATGTCATGGCCAGTATCTCTGTCCACCTTCGCCTTAAATCGAGTTGTCTAGATAATCGAGAAAGGGGGTTTGGTAATGCAGGGATTCAGACAGGCGGACATGCGCCTGATTACAGAGGATGTCTTCAAGTTCTGTGGCCGGACAGTCACTCCGACCCAGGTGTACAACCACATGAGGCACTGGAGAATACGCTGGATTCGGGTGCTGAGGCTCAAGATGCTTGAGAACGTACGCTGGGTTTAGGAGTCCTCTTGTATCGGACGATGATGACTACTATGAGCACATCGAGGTTCGATATATCTAAACTTGCATCAGTAGTTGTACAGCTCTCATATGCGCCTACATGTCTTAAACTAACATTGATTACTAGATATAACAATAAACATGTTATACAATGTGTTATTACTTAGTTTTATTTTTGGTAACTAGACATCGCTAAGTTGTGATGAGAGATTATTGCAAAGTAATCATCTCTTAATTAAGGAGAGACAAACCTTTTTTTTCCAACTTTGTCCTTTCTCTACCACAACGTTTATTCTACGTGACACTCATAAGATATTACCATTGGACGTCTTCATATTTATCTATGTAAAATTACTACTCACTCCGTTCAAAAATAAGTGACTTGGATTTGTTTAGATTTATATGAATCTAGACATATTTTAGCGTGTAGATACATGCGAATCTAGAGAAAGTGAAATCACTTATTTTTGGACGGAGGGAGTACAACCTTCGATCTGATTTAGTTTTTCAGGCACAATTAGAGCATCTCCACTAGCGTCCTAGGAGGCCACTTTTCGGTGAGGATGGACGAATTTTCGCCTCCTGGGAGGCCATGTTTCGGTGAGGATCGACGAATTTTCGTCCACTCGCATTCACAAGACGATTTGGACTTTTTTTATCCGGCGATCCCAAGCCGATCCCAACGCGCCAGGAATCGCCTAAGAACGCCGAATGTAACTTTTCCATGCAACATGTCCACTGTCAGCCGCTCCTCTCTCTCCTACTTTTCTCCCTCATCCATCGGCCATTCTCACTCCTCCTTTTCCCCACTAATCGCCCATCTCTCTCCTCCATTTTTTCATGCATCGACGAGCTGGGTATGAACACGGCTAGAAAAAGGCCATTCCCAGACAAAAATATACATCTATCGGCAATTTTTACCTCCGGATTTTGGTCTAGAGACACTGATCGAGTGACGATTTTTACCTCCGGATTTTGGTCTAGGGACGGCTGAACGGGTGGAGTGGAGATGCTCTTAGATTGGATCGGAAGGAATACAGGTATATGCGCTGTAGGCCGTACACTAGAAAAGAATCTTTGATTCTAGCAAAAAGAATCTTTGATTCTAGAAAAGAAGAATCTTGTTAAAAAAAACACTCCATCATCACGACGGTAGAACAGAAGTCAATTCCTGAACCTATCACGACGAGCTGGCGACGCTGCTTGATTCCAGAATCCTGGCACCCTTCCCCGCGGCTCTCCATCACCCCGCCGCCAGTGTTAATTCCCAAAGTTCCACCGCACCCGCCGCCTCCAAACCCTAACCCTAACGCTCTCAGCCTCGGAACGCCACCGCGGCCGCCATGGTGAAGGAAACCGTCGAGGCCAGCATCGACCGCGTGCTGTGGACGGAGGCCGAGATCGCAGCGCGGGTCGCGGAGGTGGCCGCGGAGCTCGCAGCCGACATCCGCCGGCTCCCGGAGCCGGTCGTCGTCGTGGGCGTCGCCACGGGGGCTTTCCTCTTCCTCGCCGACCTGGTGCGGCGCGTCGGCGCGCCGCTCGCCGTCGACCTCGTGCGCGTCGAGTCGTACGGCGACGGCACCGAGTCCAGCGGCAGGCCCCAGGTCACTGCCGACCTCAAGGTCGACGTCGCCGGGAAGCACGTCGTGGTGGTTAGTGCATCGACCCTCCCTTTCTTATCCTCGTGGGTCACGTTCGTTTCGACGCGACGATAGCTGCTAAGCTTTGGTCTTTTTCCGTGATTATTGCTTTCAAGGTGGTCCTATACTAATGTTTTGGGTCATGTACCTGTCAGAATTGATGAAGATTCGTTGTGTGCATGCCTGTTGTTACCTTTCCTGAACTTTGCATGTGAGCAAGATAGTATAATTGGATTTCACAGAAGTAATATCTTCATCCTTTGAATCGCCTAGTTTAATTTGGTTATGTCAACTGAATTGGCGTGTTCAGTTGTTTACCTCTTGGCAGAGTTGAGTTTCTTTAGGGTTGACTCGATGCTGAATTTATGCACATCAAACACTACAAGAATGAGAAAATCTAACAAACAATTGTTAGCTCCCTCGACGCAAGGACCGGGAGCGCGGATGCAGCTCTGTAGTCCTCTGTTCTTTAAAAAAAATATCAACTCTTGTGTATAAATGGCTTGCAATAACCTTGATCGTTTTTTCACTAATCTCTCAATGTTTTAACATTGTCACAAGCAGAATACCAGCTAAAGCAATTCATCTGTGAATAGCATCTTTTCATAATATCTCTTAACTGTGTAACTTAGAAGTTTGGTGACTACCAGCTGACATGATAAATCAGCAACAATAACTCATGAATAGTGCTTATGATTACAAAGTCTCAGTGTGCTTCTGTTTTTTGAGCTGTGAAGTATGGCCTTGCAAATTGACATTTATTTTGGGTAGGAGATCAGCTGAACTTTACTGGTTCATATTTGCCCCCTTTTCGGGTTTTTTCCTGAATGCCATGGAGAGGCAGTGAATCGAGATTTATTCTTCAGCACCCCAGTGTAATCAGACAGCAAGTTTTTTCCTGTCTACCTTTGTGGGGACTATGGCCTATTTGTCTTGCCTATCATGCATTTGGAGTCCGTGTTCTGGCGATATTCACTCGTTGACGACGGTTTCATATCTTTGTAGGTTGAAGATATCGTGGACACAGGGAATACTGTCTCCTGTCTCATTGCTCATTTACAAAAGAAAGGAGCATCATCAGTATCAGTTTGCACTTTCCTTGATAAACCAGCAAGACGGACGGTCAATTTTCAGCTAGTGGGGGATGGAAAATTCTATAGAGGCTTCGAGGTACAAATATGGCCCCTCTTAAACATTGTGCTATATGGCATGAGACCAAACTTGAATAGTCTCTAGTTTGACTCTTCCATCTGTAACAAATCGTAGTGACAAGGTATCCCATAGTGTTGGTCCCTTAATTAATTGCCACACTCTTTCTGTTCTTTTCAGTGCCCTGATAGCTTTGTTGTTGGCTATGGTATGGATTACGCTGAGCTGTACCGGAACCTGCCTTATGTTGGAGTTCTCAAGCCTGAGATGTACAATAAGAAAACAAGCGATTAGCCCGGAGGATGGACAAATCTTGCAACAATGTGCGCAAGAATTAAAGGATTATGAAATAATCTGATTTTTTTAAATTCTAGGCAACTGGTGCTCAAGTTTGTACAAAAAGGCA
Organism: Avena eriantha; assembly: GCA_910589775.1. Taxonomy (NCBI): domain Eukaryota; kingdom Viridiplantae; phylum Streptophyta; class Magnoliopsida; order Poales; family Poaceae; genus Avena; species Avena eriantha. Next base: position 23,105,267 of record OU342740.1, read on the forward strand.
TAATGCCTGCTATAGTTGTCCTTTCTCCATTTTGGCTGAGGGAAATATTCTGTTTCTCTGAACATCATAACAAGAATATACCTTCACATTTTGCTTATACTGCAACCAGGAAGAAAAATCTATGTGGTTGTAGGACATGTTATCCTCTTCGATTTACTCGGGTCACAACTGGCAACAAAAAATGGGTTGCAAAAAAGGAAAAGGGAATCTATTTTATCTCAATATCTTGTGGCAAAACATAAAGGATTGTAAGGATCTTCTGCTCAATTTTGTCATGTTTGGCTATCATGCTTCGTTGGGAATAAGCTTTGAAATCCTTTTTAGGCACTGTTTTTGTTTTTAGATACTGTTATTACAAACAGAAAAACAGGAACGTGTTTGTTTTCGTGTGAAACGTGCCACTCCATAAGCACTGTGCCACTGACGGCAATCCGTGTGCAACGTTTCCACTCCAGAAGCACTGTGCCACTGACTGCAATCCTCTTGTTTTTCCTCGGTGCGGCCTCAGCTCCGCCATGGCGACGAGCTTCTTGTCCGCCACTAGCACCTCATTCCTCGTCCGCCGCCTCTCCCGCCACAAGCCCACCACCGCCCGCTCACTCCCCTTCCCCTCCAAACCGCGGCGCCCACCTTCCTGCTCCCTTCTTCCTCCCGAACTCCGGCGCTTCTCCACCTCACGCTCTTCCTCTGCAAAGATCCCCACCACCAGCCTCCTCTCGTCAGTCTCGGCCGCCTCGAGAACCCTCCTCTTCCTGCTCGTCGCCTCCCTCATCGCCCTCTCCGGCGTTCGGCGCCCCCTCCATTCCCTCGCCGCCCCTCCCCCACCTACGCAAGAGACCAAGGGACAGCAAGAACCCGACGAAGAGAAACCGGAAGACTCAGAGGAGGACGAGGCCAAGTGGTTTGAGAAAGAGGAAGAGGAGGTGGAGGCGGCCTGGATGCAGCCAAGCGACGACGAGGAAGAGGAAGAGGACGACGACGAGGTCCAGATGTACCTGGAAGTCCTGAGCGAGGACCCGGGCGACGTGGCCGCCCTCAAGTGCGTGCTGTTCGCCAGGATGCGGCGCAAGGACTGGGGCGGCGCGCTGCTGTACGCGGCTCAGCTCCGAGTGGCCGAGCCCGGCGAGGTGGAGTGGCGGCTCATGGAGGCGCTGCTGCACGAGCTCAAGGGGGACCTCGCCGAGGCCGAGCGGCTGTTCCAGGAGGTCCTTGCGGACAAGCCTCTCCTCGTCCGGGCTCTCCATGTAAGTACACGCACGCTCTGTTTCTCATCAGCAGTTTGTTTTTGTTGATATGATGATTAAATTGACCATTTTCTACCGAGTATTAGGACAATTATAAGGCAAGAGTAAATGAGTAATTTCCAAATCGTTGTACTACTACTTGTTTCTAATAAAGTATGCAACAACTTGTCGATGAGAAATTTGTTTCGATGCTCAAGGAATAACACCAATTCCAGTTTCTCATACTGTCCTTGGGCAATCAGCTCGAATACTGGCATTTCAAGAATATTCTTAGGCGCCGGCTCGTAGATTTGCATTGGCTTCAAACAAAATAAAAACTCGGCCTTGCATTTCGTGTGTTCAAATGCGACAAGCTCGGATGCTAGCAACTCTTTGAAATACAGTCATTTTCCATTCTTGCAGGGACTCGCATTGTGTATGCATAAAAGGTCTGAAAGTCCGACTGCTTTCGAGATGCTAGAGAAAGCTTTGCAACTCGCAGTGTCCGAGGAAAGGGTCCCAGAAGAGCGCAACATAAAGCTTCTGATTGCACAGATGCATGTTGTCAAGGTAACGAATGACACCCGAGTTCTGATTTACATGGTGTGTTTTTTATTTCTAAACGCAATTCAACGGCATCGCAGGGTGACTTGGATGCTGCGTCAGAGAAACTGCAGAATCTTATCAACGAGGATCCCCGGGATTTCCGACCTCATCTTTGCCAGGTATTCTTCCTTGAGCCCCTGCAGGTTCGATATATGTTCCCGGTTACCCTGGTTGTGAAATCTCTGTCTGCTGTGTTTCTTCTTCGCAGGGCATCGTGTATGCACTTTTAGACAGAAAGGAAGAAGCAGACGAGCAATTTGACACGTACAGAAGCCTTGTGCCGGATGAGTTCCCTGACAAGAGTTTTATCAATGATGTTATAGTATCGGCCAAAATGGAGTCTAAAGATCGGCTACAAAAGGACTTCAGATCCGAGTTTTTGTCTAGAAAATGATGTGCATCAGATTTTGTTTTTCCGTACCTGAACGGCTATATCATACTTAGTGCTAGTTCTAGATAGTTGCGCATTGTTGTGCACGCAAATGACACAAGTACTACATCAATTTTATACGTGAAAATGGAATATAAGAATGATGCTAGGGAGATGTTAGCCTTTTGTAACCGATCCCTGTACTTTCAGCTCAACGGTTAGTCCCCAAATGGATCCAATAGAACGATGAATTACAGACTTACTGTATGTACATGGGGGAGAAATGAGACCTTTCGGACAGAAATACACTCTCTCTTTGACTGAATTTCAGCTCAACTCGCGGTTGCTGAGTTGTGTTGTTTTAATATATCTGCCGGTCAAAGATAGCGCCGCGATAGCAGGCGAAGCCTTAGTAGTGCCTAGCAAGAAGAATGTTCAGTCTTCAGTCTTCGCAACTGCTGTCTGAAAAATACAGCTCCTCTGTTCAGAATCGCGTGGAACTTACGGCAGGGACCTGCCGTGCCAGACCCGGCCAGTCCGGAGTTGCGAGTATTCAGTATTCACTCGCTGCAGCCCCAGGACCAACATATCCATATTCAATCTAAACCGTTTGATACGGCACAGCTAATCGTTCGAATTGCCGTGTAAATGGCCCATCTTCCATCTCCAAAGCAAGTGGCAGGAGCAGGACCGCCTATAAAAGCACATATACACGGTTAACACCTAACAATCAAACCACCAAAGCACAATATATCAAGAACAGCGAGTGAGAAGGAGTTGTAGCAAACAAAAATGGCTACTAGCTCACCTTCAATCGCCGTGGCGATCTTCCTCCTCGTTACGCTCTCCACCTCCCACATCACATCGGCCCTCCGCCCGAGTCTCGGCGTCTGCCGTGCCAGTGGCTACCTACCTGGTAAGGCCGGCCACTGTGAGAAAAGCAACGATCCAGATTGCTGCGAAGACGGTAAGCGGTACCCACAGTACCACTGCTCGCCTCCGGTGACATCGAGCACCAGAGCCGTCTTGACGCTCAATAGCTTTGAGAAGGGCAAGGATGGCGGCGGGCCGTCTGCGTGCGACAATGCCTACCACAGCGATAAGGAGATGGTTGTCGCACTCTCCACGGGGTGGTTCGAGAACATGGGTCGTTGTGGCGACCGCATTAAGATCACTGCCAATGGAAACTCCGTGTATGCAAAGGTGGTTGACGAGTGTGACTCTGTGTACGGTTGTGACAATGAACACAACTACGAGCCACCCTGCCAGAACAACATCGTTGATGCCTCGCCGGCGGTTTGGAATGCGTTGGGGCTTGATCAGAACGTTGGTGAGCTGGACATCACCTGGTCTGACAATGACAACTAGTAAACATATTTGACATGCCATATATATTATTACACGTTCGTGTCCGCTTTTACGTTGAGTGTTTAGTTTGTGCATATAATTGGAAGTGGGTGTATGATTATATTACACTTTTGTATTTTACAGATGTATGATTCCTCTATTTGAGTTAAATGTTGAGAAAATTTATATCCATTGTGTTGTCTTAGTCGGCGTTACCCGATTACGTGTATCCTCATCTATCCATAAATAGCACAGCTTTCTTGATTCTGGCAAATTTAGCTACTACATACATTATCACCATATTAATTGCTAGTTTGATCTCTATTAGGTTGAGGATACAACTAACTATACTAGCCACCCAATTTAAGGCTGGTTTCGGAAGAACTTCAATTGTTTATTTCGCATACTAACCGTGGTCAACTTCTGTAAATTGTTAGTACGATTTTTGTGTAAGATTATGAAAATGCCATATTTTATTTACGTTAGACTAATATTTTAAAATGCGTAATAATCTTTTTATAAAGGAGTATATATTAATACCAAGGAGATACCAATTACACTAGCCTCTGTAACAATACATTGCCCTAGCGGCTTTATTGATGCACATAGTCCAGAAAAAATAAAAATAATTAAAAAAAGAAAAACCCACTAGCGATCAAATTCCTGTAGCAGCGACACTAACACCACCAAAACAATACCAGAAGTCCAACCTCTCCAATAGCAACGCATTCAAGAAGGAAATAGTACACACGCGCCATTGTCGCCCGATCAATGATCATAGGTTTTTACCTTGGAGAAAGTCCTCACTCACAAAATGCCTTCAACAAGGTCATTGCCATGCACAACCAATTAAGGCTAGACTGGATTTTCACCCTATAAGGTAAGACAGTAAACTTCTGCTTTGTCGCCCCCTCTAACAGTCGGTGCTGCGAGTCACAGATCACCAAGCCAGATCCTCATCGTCACAAAGACTCACCATCGATAGCTCTCATATCCCTGCCTTCATGACATTCTCTGCATATGACTTCATCATAGTCCGTCAAAGACATGACACATGATGGGAACAAACATCAGAGTTTTGCAACGCTTCCTGTAAAACCAAACGGACAGCAAAAAACACGGGTGCACACGACCGAATTATTTTCGATCCACGAGCTCCAGGCATGATGTGCCCATGGGAGTTTATCCAGCAGAGACTTCTGGAACACACCGTTCCATGTCAGATCATTGAGGACAGGCACCCAACAGATCTTCGTCTTCGCGCGGGAGGAACCCTAGGACCACCACCATTATTCAGGCCGATCCAGCAGTCCCCACACTATCGGCCGGCTTCCAGCGAATGGAACTAGCGGGTCAGCCTTCGGCCCTTTCGAACCCACGGCTGAACCCTGATGCATGTAAAATGCATACATGAACTTTGTAGTTTGTTAACATATTTAACCATATATTTGCATCATATATAATGTTATATTCATGTTTTACATTGATTTTTAAGGATTTACCAATGATCCCCTTTATTTTGGTTATAACCCGGGAGGGCAGAAAAATCCTATTTTTTAATGTTTTTGATGTTTCAGGACCTATACGGAGTCAAATGAACCTGTTCTTTTGGGGATGTCAATATTTATCCACAAGAAGCATCTGGAGCGCAACAACCTCACCTGGAGGGCCAGGAGGTCCAAAAGAGCTTGGGTGGCATGCCCAGCCCAGGTGGGCGTGCCACCTACCCTCTTTTCCTCCCCGGTCATCCGATCGCCTTGATTCTTTCGCCCATGGAGTTCTCTTGACCTAAAAACCCCTATATAAGGATCCCCCGGGGAGTCCTCGATACAGAAGACACCAGAGACAAAAACACCACCAAACAGAGTCAGATCCAGCAAAGATTGGAGGGGGAAACTCCACCGGAGCCACCTCTAGGGGATCTCCAGCATCATCACCATGATGAAGAGGGAGTAGTCTACCTCCGGACTATGGGTTTGTGGTAGTAGCTTGATCTATTTCTCTCTTGTTCTTCATAGATCTAGTGCCATATGAGCCGCCCAACATGATTATAGTCATATATGTAATTCCTATGTGGTGGATCTTTATTCTATGAGATTGGAACCTATTTTGTGTAAGATGTATTGGTAGATGCATATCATGTACCCCGTTCTTAATTGCTTGTTTTGATCCAACTTGTATGCAAGAACTTGTATGGGGAGAAGTGTGTATTAGATGGAGTAACATGGGTGTAGTGATTGAATTTTGACAAACAATATTTGAGATCTACTTTGGTTTTTACCTTTCTTTTACTACCTCACTAGGGATAAAATGAAATCATGTGCTATATTTATCATGTGACAGTGAGATAATCTTGTTAGATCAAGGTAGCATATTTGTATTTCAAACATCATGTTTTATTACTTAAAGCTATCCTCTGTGTTCTTAATTCAAGATTGCATGGAGTTTCCCTTTCTTGAGGAGTATAAGAGAGATGTGTTTCATCTCTATGTTAGGACGTGATGCCCATATGAATGCTTATCAAACACATATACAAGTTCCATGAATATTTATCATTGATGAATTGTTTTATGATCACAACTTAAAAAGAGAGTAGACAAGTGAACCCATGAACCCTAGTCAAATTTTAATCATAAGAAACACCTTTCCATTGCAATTAATACCTTTTATATTTTCAGCAATTTATTATTTCTTTTTTTGTGGGTATGCAATTTATTATTTTGAAAATACAAAAATACTTTTCCTACTTGTAATTATCCTAAAACCCCAAAAAAACTCTATTATCTTCCATATCATATAGTTTGCATTATTTTACTTTATTTTAGTTTACTTTATATTATATTCGCTACTCACAGGTGTAGTTGTGCATAAGCAGAGCACTGTTGGATTTAGGGATCAAATGCATGCAACCTCCAGATGGAAGTGGGGTGGAACATGGCTGAGATAACGGTGTGAGTTTTGTGCATGCATGCAAGAATCTAGGGTTTGGCATGGGTTCCAATTTAGCACACTGTTTTGACTACAAAAGTTTTAGCATCTAAAATGAGAAGGGATTGAGAACAAGGATTAAAACAGGTTTTGCATGCAAAATCTTTAGACTATGTGCCATGCAAAAGAGTGCCCTAATAAAAGGTTGTTTTGGTATGTGCTTGGTGGCCGCATGCATCCATGAGAATATGAAGAAAACAAAACAAAGGTTGTTTTGTTTATTGCGGCAGCCCTAGCTATGAGAGCAAAACAACGCTTGTTTTGATTAGGGTGGCTTCTTTCTGCGGCTAGGGTTTTGTCTACTATACCTAGAGCAAAGAAAACACATAGCATAAACTGATAAGCGTAGTTTGATTAGGGTTTTGTGCATGTCTTTGTCTATAGTACATTAGGGTTTGCGTTAAAAAAAGGATAACCTGAGAAGTTTAGTTTGATTAGGGTTTTGTGCATATAGTACATTAGGGTTTGCGGTCATATAAGGAATGGAACCCTAGTTTGATTAGGGTTTTGTGCATGCCATTGTACATAGTTTATTAGTTTGACTAGGGTTTCTGTGGTTCATCAACTAACAGGAGCTAATAGCCTAACTAAAGGATCCACCGTTTTGGGTATTGAAATATGTGCTCTCTATATCAAAAGTGGAGAGAATCAATGGTGGATAGCCTATGCGCAGCTATAGCTATATGTAGCTAGCTATTTTTCATATTATATTTCATATTACTAATACGAAACCTTGGGCTTGACAACCACTTGGTGGAGTTGGGGACACAAGACAAATTATTTTACTTTACATATTGTTTGACAAGGAGAAGACGAATAAAACTTCCATAACCGATTCCCCAAGTGTTCGGTATAAACCCTCGAGTCACCCTTGTGGGGAAAAGAAGCTTTCTACAACACTCTGCACTTGGAGTCCCAACAAAAATTGGCCACGATTGTTGCCATCAAACCCACAGATTAATTAGAGAGAGACAGAGGTGCATGATGTCTACGCACTTCTATTCTTGTAGACAGTTGTTGGGCCTCCAAGTGCAGAGGTTTGTAGAACAGCAGCAAGTTTTCCCTGAAGTGGATCACCCAAGGTTTATCGAACTCAGGGAGGAAGTGGTCAAAGTTATCCCCTCTCAAACAACCCTGCAATCAAGATACAAGAAGTCTCTTGTGTCCCCAACACACCCAATACACTTGTCAGGTGTATAGGTGCACTAGTTCGGCGAAGAGATAGTGAAATAAAAGTGGCATGGATAATTATAAGTGGTAACGGTGACAGAAAATAGCTTGATGGCGTGGAAGAGACTAAAGGCAAACTGAAATAAAGATGGAAGCAAGCAAACATGTAAGAGATCTAGTTGCAAACGGTGTTTCAATGCTTAAAAACAAGGCATAGGGATCATACTTTCACTAGTGAACACTCTCATATAAATATATTATCTTCATGATACTACTCTGAACTACTCTCCGGTTGGACACTCTAATCCATGGTAGGGCTATAACAGCACACCTCAAAGTAAGCCTTTCCCATCTAGATAACCCCACACTGTCACCTTGAGCACTAGATGGTTCCAACAAACACCACAATTTCATAAAGACATCCAACTCCAAATATAACTCATAACAAGTATTTGTAATCTCTAGCCTAAGTGCCACCATGGTGTGCACGCTGTCACTTTCACACACATGGGGAGAGCAGAGATCTATTAAAGCACTTGATTAGAAAGGTAGATCTACTTGATTACAAAGCTCACGATCACAATATGATCATGCATAGAGAGAGATGAACACATAGCTACCGGTAGAACCCTTAACCTCGAGGAATATCTACTCCCTCCTCATCATGGGAATCGGCAACGGCGATGGAGATGGCTCCAGGGGCACTTCCCTGTTCTGGCAGGGTGCCGAAACAGAGACTTTCTATCCCCCGAATCTCCCCTTCGGTGGCGGCGGCGCTGCGGAACTTTTTGTGGATTTCTAATTGACGATTTAGGGTTTATGCATCGGGAGGCTTCTTATAGGCGAGAGGGGAGACCGAGGGGGTGCCGTAGGGGCCAACACCACCCCCTAGCGCGGCCTAGCCTGGCCTATGCCACCAGGTGGTGTGGCCACCCTCTGACCCTTCTCCGTCTCGTATTCTGGCTCCAAGTGTCCCCCGGTGAAATAACAACTTTGGCTTTTGTCCGGTCCAATTCCGAAAAAATTCATTTTCTGACTTTCCTGGAACCAAAAACAGCAGAAAACAGGCAACTGGCCCTGTGGCATCTTGTTAATAGGTTAGTCCAAGAAATCATATGAAAAGTACTCGAAAGTTGGAACAAAACACAAGAAAGTAGATAAAACCAAGCATGGAACATAAAAAATGATAGATACATTTGCAATGAATCAACATCCCCAAGCTTAACTCCTGCTCGTCCTCGAGTAGGTAAGTGATAAAAAGAAAGAATAATTTTTGAGGTGACATGCACCATCATAAACTTGATCAAAGCATTTGTAAAACATTCAAAGCTGGGATCATAGTACTTCAATCATAACATGAAAGACAAAGTTCTAGCAATAAGACAAAGAAACTATGATGCAACATGAAAAGGCACAAACAAAAGATTCATGAATAACAATGCTTTGTAAGACGTTTGTTTGTTTCACATAAAGAAAACATAGCATAGTGGCATTCGGCTTGTCCTTCATAGAGTAGCAAATATAAATGCATAGGACACCTTCAAAGTTCATAAGAGTGACTAGATACAAATAGTTTAAAACAAGCAATATCAAGGTATGCATCAATCAACAAGTCTTGGGACAATGCACATAGAACTAAGAATGGCCACTATGCTCTCAAAGTAGGTGCATAAAGATAGAAGGTGGAGACTCAATATAATGGTGGAAGAAAGGCCTTCATAGAAGGAAGCAGAGATTCAAGTTTCATAAAGAGCTTCCAAATATTATGGTACTTGTTAGCTTTCAGCTCTCATTGCCCCTATCATAAGCATCTTTAGGTGATTAAGGTTAAAGTGACAACACTAAGAGGATATGCTTGAAAGGTTATAAACCGAAATGTCATGCCCCTTGATACATTGAAAATGTATCTATAATTTTTGATGCTCCATGCTTAGTTTTATCCACTTTCTTGTGTTTTGTCCACACTTTGGAGTACTTTTCATATGATTTCTTGGACTAACCTATTAACAAATCCATAGTGCCAGCTGCCTGTTTTCTGCTGTTTTTTCCAGGAAAGTCAGAAAATGAATATTCTCGGAATTGGACGGGACAAAAGCCAAAGTGTCTATTTTTCCAGAAGACTCTAGGAGCTAGAATACGAGACGGGGGGGGGGGGGGGGGCAGGCACCCCCTCGGTCTCCCTCTTCACCTATAAGAAGCCTTCTGACCTAAAAACTTCGGGGGGTTCGACGTTTTTCCACGAAAAGTTCCGCTGGGCCGCCGCCACCGAAGGGGAGATTCGGGGGATAGAAAGTCTCTGTTCGGGCACCCTGCCGGGACGGGGAAGTGCCCCCCGAGCCATCTCCATCGACCTCCACCATCATCTTCATCGACCATCCATGTTTCTCCCATCTATGAGTGAGTAATCCCCCGCTGTAGGCTATGGGGATGGTAGGGATTGGATGAGATTTTTCATGTAATGGCATCAGATTGTTAGGGCATAGTGCCTAGTATCTCTTATTAGTGCTTTATGAATTTGTTGCAACTTTTTTGTGCTTAATGCTTGTCACTAGGGCCCGAGTGCCATGATTTCAGATCTGAACTTATTATTGATTCATTATGATAGTATTGTTCTTGGTCTTATCTACAAGTTGTATACACACGTTGTTGTCCGGAACCTATGGCCCCGAAGTGACAGAAATCGGGATAACCGGAAGGGAAAGGCTTTGATGTGAGGATCACATGTGTTCACGGAGTGTTAATGCTTTGCTCCGGTGCTCTATTAAAAGGAGCACCTTAATTGCCAGTAGTTCCCTAGAGGCCCCGATGTAAACGGGCTGGCAGGAGAAAAGATGTTGTGCAAGTTCTCATTGCGAGCACGTATGACTATATATGGAACACATGCCTAGGATTGTCTAGTACTTGGGTACTTTATCTTATTTATCTGCAATTGCCCTATGTTCTGATTGCTATGTCAATTGTCTTGTCCATGCAACGCCTGTCCATCCATCCCTATGCCTACCGCACTCAAACTCCACTATTTACTGCTTTTATTACTACTGTCCTTGCTTTACTACTGCTGTTACTTTACTATTCCTACTACAAAACTATTGCTTCTGATAAACTGCTGTGAGCAAGATTGTTTCCAGGTGTAGCTGAATTGACAACTCAGTTGTAAAGTCTGATAAATATTCTTTGGCTCCCCTTGTGTCGAATCAATAAATTGGGTTTAACTTCCCTCGAAAATACTGTGATATACCCCCTATACTTGTGGGTCATCAAGACTATTTGCTAGCGCCATTGCCAGGGAGCATAGCTTTATTTATCAAGTTCACTTGGATTCACTATTGTTCAAAGCTAAGTTTATCTTTCTCCTTGTTTGCTTGTTTCTTTATGAAAAATACACAAAAATTAGTTCCTACTCTAGTTGTTATTCTCGTTGGTCTGTTATTGTCTTGCTTTATCATGCTTGTTGGCAATGGTTGGTTTCTTTGAAACTGAAGCTTATTGGCAAGGTGGGTTCACGGAAGATCAAAAATATTATTATAAGGAACACCGCTTGTCACAAAAAGGGAAACACTTATGGGAACAAATTGATAGATTGTATACCATTGTTAGAAACGTGTGCTCTACTTATAATGTTACTTATTGCTGTGATGAGTCTCGTTGGAGAAAGAGGTATAAACACCTCCCTTTTCAGTGTGAGTATAATGATAATGATACCATATCTTCCTATGCTAAAGGAATGTATGACTTTTATGATGCGGAACAAATTGAAGAATTTATTGCTTGGAAGGGTGCTTTTGAACTTGCTAATTTGCTTGAAAATATTGATGATTCACCTTATAAGTATGAGGTTTATGGTGTACTTAAATTTTGCTTTGATAATTACAAGGATGAAAATGGCCATATTCTTGAGTATTTTAATAGATGCTTTCCACAAATAGAAGAGACTAATGCCTTGCAGGACCCTATGGAAGAGACTAATGCCTTGCAGGCTCCTATGGAAGAAGAAATTGATGAACCTGAAATCTCATTAGATGAAAAGGAGGAGAAGAGTGATGAACAAAAGGAGGAAGAATGGATTAGCTACCCATGCCTACCTTCTAATTAGGGTAACTCTTTATCCCTTACATTATTTGATTGTCCTCCATGCTTACTAAAGGAGGATGAATGTTATGTTCCCGAGGTTTCCTTTGAAAATGTTTATGATAAGGCTCTAGTGCTTGTAGATCATGAAGAGCATGCTTTATGTGATAGTTATATTGTTGAGTTTATTCATGAGGCTACTGAAAATTATTATGAGAGAGGAAAATATGGTGGTAGGAGGTTTCATGGTATTGAAACACCTCTCTATGTGCTGAAAGTTTTGAAGTTACTCTTGTTTTATCTTCCTATGCCTGTCACTTTGTTCTTTGCAAATTTATTTGCTTACATGATTCCTATGCATAGGAAGTGGGTTAGACTTAAATGTGTTTTGAATTTGCTCCTTGATGCTCTCTTTTACTTCAACTCATATTTCTTATGAGAGCATCCTCTCAAACTTTTATGCCTGAAGATGATATTATGTCTATTATTCTTGGGAGACCTTTTCTTAAATACTGCAGGAGCTGTTATTAATTGTAATCAAGGGAAGGTGACCTTCAATGAACACATTGTCTATTTCCTTAAGAAGATTGGAAGGACTTATGGTTTGAATTAAATTGAACATGTTGAGGGCATTCAAGTTGGAGAAATATATTGTCCCATACGAAGAGAAAAATTTGAAACTATTATGATTGGGACCATTGCTATCAAGGTTGAGGTAACATAATCATTAGTGGGATACAAAGTTTTGTCTCATATGGATTTTTTTTGGTAAAAAGACCTGATCAACCTTGTTAACAAAAGTATTTCATTGAACAAAACAATGTTTTCACCATGATTATCTCCGCTTACTTCTATTCTATCCATTTTAGTTTTTGCTTCTTGAGCCTAACTTAAAGGCGTTAAAGAAAAGTACTTGTTGGGAGATAACCCAAGAGTTTTAGATGAGTCTTGGAAGTTATTACCTCTGTAATAACCGCTCCTTATCCTTTTTATTTGCCTTTTGTGCCAAGAGTAACCTCTAATGAGAGAGAAGTAATGATTGGGAAAGTTGCTGTCCCGAAACAGATTTTTGTGCTTCACCGTAAAATTACTAAGAGAGCTCTGTATGTTGGATTGAGCTGTAATTTTTTGTTCTTCGGCCCCAGGTTGTTATCTAACTTTCGTTAGTTCAACACTTTTTAATTTGAGCAACGGAAGGTCTTCTAAAAAAATTTCTTTACCTGCTGGTCTGTTTTGACAGATTTCTGCCATTTTCTGCATTTGCTTCTTGTTAGTTCCTTCTTGAGTTCTTTTGGGAAATTGAGCTTTTTGAGGGAAGTGCTACAGTAGCTAGTGTTCTAATGGAAGTTTATTTGGTGTTACAACTGAACCTTGAGACTTATTTATCTTGAGTGCACTAATGTTGCTAATAAAGATTGTGTGAAATTTTGTATGAAAGAAAAATTTCAGGTGTATGGAAGAAATGAGTAATGAGATGAAGGATGGACTAAAGCTCAAGCTTGGGGATTCCACTCGTGTCACACCAAGAAATATCCAAGAAGTACAAGCGTCAAAGCTTGGGGATGCCCAAGGCATCCCCTTCTTCATCAATAAAAATCCCAGGTTTCTTCCAAACACTTCATTTTTATTGTTTCATGCACAGTTGTGTTGTTCTTGGAGCGTCTTCTTTTTCGTTTTTAGTTTTGGCTTTTCGTTTGCTTAGTTTTCTGAATAAATTGGTTGGACCCCCTCTTTCTTACGTTGGTTTGCAAATAGTTTGGTTTGGTCTGGAAAAGAGTAGGAAAGTTCATGCTTATGTGGTAAAAAGAGCTCGTTTTTGATTGTGGCCTATGCTTTGTCATGCCATGCTTGATATTTTTGGCTTTATGCTTAGTATTCTTTGTTGTAGCATGACTTGTTATAAACAATTGAGATTACTTAATGTGCCTTGGATGAATCATGCGTTATTTTAGCATATTAAATCATAGTATTCTGGTATTCTGCTTTGATGCTTTATTTGGGTTGACTTGGCGCATGCTCACACCATGTTATGACTATCCCAAGTCACCATAAGCCTTTATGATCCTTTAGTTTTCAACTTTTAGTATCACTTTATGCTTTGATCAACGATGTTTTGTCGCTCTGCATGATTATGGCCATTATTGCTCTCTCGTTTGTCGCTCCCTTACTATTGCTAGCCTTCACTTACACTGAGTGTTTTACTCATGTTTCCAACTCCCTTAAACCAAGTATTGCCAAATTGTCCACCATACCTACCTATTAGCATCATTTGCTACTTCCGTGCATATTCAATATGCCTTGTTTCCTTCCGAATAAAATGTTTGCTTGTTTTGAGAAAGTTAGTTAGTAAAGCTCTCACGAACTTGATGGCACACTTTATTTCCTGCACTTAATAAACCTGAACCATTGTGAACTCTCCATGAAAGTTATATGCTTGCAAATTATAGGCTGGGATTGGCAGAACCGTGCTGTCACGGGGAACGCTTTCAACACTTGTAAATATATACCCAGTTGATACCTTGCTCTTTTGTTTACGGATGTCGTCGGTGTGAAATAAAAGGGGAGCTTGTAGGTCCATGGAGTTATGTATGTGTGTTAGAGAAACGCCTGGGCCGCTGGTCTAATCCATGCTGACACGGTGGAAACCTACATCGTAACCATAATGATATCTATGAAGCATTCTTCTTATAAAAAAAGAGAGATAGCTATTGAGAAAAAGAAAAAAAATAGAGTTTTATGAAAAGAGGAAAGAGAGAAAAAAGCACCATTTTCCCATGGTAAATAAGAAGATTGCTGAGATACTCATTGTCTGCTTGCCTTGTCATTTTGATATGGGGATTCTTCCGTATCATCGGGCAAGGGGTACCCCGTTGGCGGTTCTCAATGATACGCACATACTTACGACGACAAGAACTTACCGGTAAGTAAAGTTGAGTAGCATGAGGAGCGGCCCTCGTACTCAAGGGACTTGAGATTTTCAGTTTATAGTCTGTCAAGCATATAACTCAGATTGGACCTCACTTTCACCTTAACCACATTAAAGATGCTTATGATAGGGGCAATGAGAGCTCAAAGCTAATGAGTACCATACTTTCAGCATTTGGAAGCCTTTCAAACTATGCAAAACCTTTTCATTTCCTTGTTGAGTCTCCACACATTCTATGAGCACTTTCTTGAGAGCATAGTGGCAATTCTTAGTTCTATGTGCATTGTCCCAAGACTTGTTGATTGATGCATACCTTGATACTGCTTGTTTTAAACTATTTGTATCTAGTCACTCTTGTAAACTTTGAAGGTGTCCTATGCATTTACTTTTGCTACTCTATTGAGGGACAAGCTGAATGCCACTATGCTATGTTTTGTTTATGTGAAACAAACAAACGTCTTGCAAAGCATTGTTATTCATGAATCTTTTGTTTGTGCCTTTTCATGTTGCATCATAGTTTCTTTGTCTTATTGCTAGAACTTTGTCTTTCATGTTATGATTGAAGTACTATGATCCCAGCTTTGAATGTTTTACAAATGCTTTGATCAAGTTTATGATGGTGCATGTCACCTCAAAAATTATTCTTTCTTTTTATCACTTACCTACTCGAGGACGAGCAGGAGTTAAGCTTGGGGATGTTGATACATTGCAAATGTATCTATAATTTTTGATGCTCCATGCTTAGTTTTATCCACTTTCTTGTGTTTTGTCCACACTTTGGAGTACTTTTCATATGATTTCTTGGACTAACCTATTAACAAGAGCGACAGTGCCAGCTGCCTGTTTTCTGCTGTTTTTGGTTCCAGGAAAGTTAGAAAATGAATATTCTCGGAATTGGACGGGACAAAAGCCAAAGTGCCTATTTTTCCAGAAGACTCCAGGAGCCAGAATACGAGATGGAGAAGAGCTAGGGGGTGGCCACACCACCTGGTGGCGCGGGTCAGGCCAGGCCGCGCCAGGGGGTGGTGTGGCCCCCTAGGCACCCCCTCGGTCTCCCTCTTCGCCTATAAGAAGCCTTCTGACCTAAAAACTCCGGGGGTTCGACGTTTTTCCACGAAAAGTTCCGCTGCGCTGCCGCCACCGAAGGGGAGATTCGGGGGACAGAAAGTCTCTATTCTGGCACCCTGCCGGGACGGGGAAGTGCCCCCGGAGCCATCTCCATCGACCTCCACCATCATCTTCATCGACCATCCATGTTTCCCCATCTATGAGTGAGTAATCCCCCGCTGTAAGCTATGGGGATGGTAGGGATTGGATGAGATCGTTCATGTAATGGCATCAGATTGTTAGGGCATAGTGCCTAGTATCTCTTATTAGTGCTTTATGACTTTGTTGCAACTTTGTTGTGCTTCATGCTTGTCACTAGGGCCCGAGTGCCATGATTTCAGATCTGAACTTATTATTGATTCATTATGATAGTATTGTTCTTGGTATTATCTACAAGTTGTATACACACGTTGTTGTCCGGAACCTATGGCCCCGAAGTGACAGAAATCGGGATAACGGGAAGGGAAAGGCTTTGATGTGAGGATCACATGTGTTCACGGAGTGTTAATGCTTTGCTCCGGTGCTCTATTAAAAGGAGCACCTTAATTGCCAGTAGTTCCCTAGAGGCCCTGCTGCAAACGGGCTGGCAGGACAAAAGATGTTGTGCAAGTTCTCATTGCGAGCACGTATGACTATATATGGAACACATGCCTAGGATTGTCTAGTACTTGGGTACTTTATCTTATTTATCTGCAATTGCCCTATGTTCTGATTGCTATGTGAACTGTCTTGTTCATGCAACGCCCGTCCATCCATCCCTATGCCTACCGCACTCGAACCCCACTATTTACTGCTTTTATTACTACTGTCCTTGCTTTACTACTGCTGTTACTTTACTATTCCTACTACAAAACTGTTGCTTCTGATAAACTACTGTGAGCAAGATTGATTCCAGGTGCAGATGAATTGACAACTCAGTTGTTAAGGCTGATAAATATTCTTTGGCTCCCCTTGTGTCGAATCAATAAATTGGGTTTAATTTCCCTCGAAAATACTGCGATACACCCCCTATACTTGTGGGTCATCACCCCTTACGAAGACCGAACCTCATGCTACTCAACTTTAGTCACAAGTAAGCTCTTTTCATTGTAAGTACATATGTATCATAAAGAACCGCCAATGGGGTACCCCTTGCACATGATACATGAGCTATCCCATAATCAAAATGACAAGGCAAGCAGACAATGAGCATCTCATCGATCTTTTTATTTGCTATTTGCATAGGTTTTTATTGAGGATGCTTCATAGAGTGCTCATTATGGTGATGCTGCAAGTTTCCACCATGGTTAGGTATGGCTTAGGCTAGCGGCCCAGGCGTTTCTCTAACAAACATACAAACTCCATGATCTTACAAGTTCCACTTTTATTTCACACCGCCGGGATCCATAAGCAAAAGAACATGATATCAACGGGGTACAAAGTACAAGTGCAATGTTGAAAGCGTTCCCCATGATACATGGTTCTGCTAATTTCAACTTATAAAGCACAAGCATATACGCAACAAAGAAGGACCCAATGGTTCAAGTTTATTAAGTGCAAGAAAAGTAAAGTGTGCCATCAAGTTCATGAGAGCTTTAATCACTAATTTTCACATAACAAGTTTAATTTGGAAGGTAGATAAAAAAGATGAATATACTTGGAATAGCATATGCTAATAGGTAGGTATGGTGGACTCTTTGGAATAACTTGGTTTTAGGAGTTGGATGCATGAGTGGAACTCATACTTGATTACGGAGGGTAGCAAAAGACTGGGAGCGACCAACTAAGAGAGCAATAATGGCCATAATCATGCAGAGCGACAAAACATCATTGATGAAAGCATAAAGTGATACTACAAGTTGAATACTAAAGGATCATAAAGGATTATGGTGACTTGGGATAGTCATAACATTGTGTGAGCATGCGCCAAGTCAACCCAAATAAAGCATCAAAGGAGAATACCACAATACTATGCTTTAAAATGCTAAAACAACGCATGATTCATCAAAGGCACATTAAGCAATCTCAATTGTTTATAATAAGTCATGCTACAACAAAGAATACTAAGCATAAAGCCAAAACAGTATCAAGCATGGCATGACAAAGCATAGGCCATAGTAAAAAACAAGCTCTCTTTACCACTTAAGCATGAGCTTTCCTACTCTTTTCTAATCCAAACCAAACTATTTGAAAACCAATGTATGAAAGAGGGGTCCAACCAATTTATTCAGCAAACTAATCAAACCAAGCAAACGAAAAACCAAAACGAAAATGAAAAAGAAGACGCTCCAAGAACAACACAACTGTGCATGAAACAATAAAAATGAAGCGTCTAGAAGAAACCTGGAATTTTTATTGATGAAGAGGGGGATGCCTTGGGCATCCCCAAGCTTTGACGCTTGTACTTCTTGGATATTTCTTGGGGTGACACGCGTGGCATCCCCAAGCTTGAGCTTTAGTCCATCCTTCATCTCATTACTCATTCCTTCCATACACCTGAAATATTTCCTTCATACAAAACTTCACACAATCTTTATTAGCAACATTAGTGCACTCAAGATAATAAGTCTTTAGGTAAAAGTTTCAACACCAATAAAACTTCCATTAAAACACAAGCTACTGTAACACTTTCCTCAAAAAGCTCAATTCCCCAAAAGAACTCAAAAAGGAATCAACAAGAAGCAAATGCAAATAATGGCAGAAATCTGTCAAAACAGACTAGCAGGTAAAAACGAATTTTTTTGAGGACCTTCTGTTGCTCAAATCAAAAAGTGTTGAACTAACAAAAGTTATATAACAACCTGGGGAAGAAGCACAAAAATTCACGCCTCAAAAGGACGTACATAGATTTGAAACGAATTTTTACGGTGACGCACATAAATCTGTTTCGAGACAGCAACTTTCCCAATCATTACTTCTCTCTCATTAGAGATTATTCTTGGTACAAAAAGCAAATAAAAAGGATAAGGAGCGGTTATTACAGAGGTCATAACTTCCAAGACTCATCTAAAACTTTTGTGTTATCTCCCAATAAGTAATTTTCTTTAACGCCTTTAAGTTAGGCATGATTGTTTGAGAAGATGATCACATAAGAAATATGAATTGGAGTAAAAGAGAGCATCAAAAAGCAAATTCAAAGCACATTTAAGTCTAACCCACTTCCCATGCAAACATGTAACAGATCTAGTTGCAAACGGTGTTTCAATGCTTAGAAACAAGGCCTAGGGATCATACTTTCACTATTGAACACTCTCATATAAATATATTATCTTCATGATACTACTTTGAACTACTCTCCGATTGGACACTCTAATCCATGGTAGGGCTATAACAGCAGACCTCAAAGCAAGCCTTTCCCATCTAGATAACCCCACGCTGTCACCTTGAGCACTAGATGGTTCCAACAAACACCACAATTTCATAAAGACATCCAACTCCAAATATAACTCATAACAAGTATTTGTAATCTCTAGCCTAAGTGCCACCATGGTGTGCACGTTGTCACTTTCACACACATGGGGAGAGCAGAGATCTATTAAAGCACTTGATTAGAAAGGTAGATCTACTTGATTACAAAGCTCATGATCACAATATGATCATGCATAGAGAGAGAGATGAACACATAGGTACCGGTAGAACCCTTAGCCTCGAGGAAGATCTACTCGCTCCTCATCATGGGAATCAGCAACGACGATGGAGATGGTCGTGGAGATTGATGGAGATGGCTCCGGGGGCACTTCCCTGTCCCGGCAGGGTGCCGGAACAGAGACTTTCTATCCCCCGAATCTCCCCTTTGGTGGCGGCGGTGCCGCGGAACTTTTTGTGGATTTCTGATTGACGATTTGGGGTTTATGCATCAGGAGGCTTCTTATAGGCGAGAGAGGAGACCTAGGGGGTGTCGTAGGGTCCCACACCACCCCCTGGCGTGGCCTGGCCCGCACCACCAGGTGGTGTGGCCACCCTCTAGCCCTTCTCCGTCTCATATTCTGGCTCCAAGTGTCCCCCGGTAAAATAACAACTTTGGCTTTTGTCCGGTCCAATTCCGAGAATATTCATTTTCTGACTTTCCTAGAACCAAAAACAGCAGAAAATAGGCAACTGGCCCTGTGGCATCTTGTTAATAGGTTAGTCCAAGAAATCATATGAAAAGTAGTCCAAAGTTGGAACAAAAAACAAGAAAGTAGATAAAACCAAGCATGGAATATCAAAAATTATAGATACATTTGCAATGTATCAATGCACCCTCGCCGCCTAAGGCAACCGCCACACCGCCTCCAAGTCTGCACCATTGCCCCATATTCTCCTCTATGCATCCCTTCAAAGCTATTGGCCAACGCCGCCCTAGCGAGCGCCGCCGCCTGCCGCTCGGAACCACCGACGCCGCCCCTTGGTGTCCACCCCTGGTGCGAAGAGGATCGAAGGAGCTCGCGCAGATCACCCGCAGCCTTCGACAGCCAAGGTGTGGCTGCCACCACCGACGGGGGAGTGATGGTGGCTGCTGGCTAGTGTTAGGAGGGGCCGCCCCCAGGGTCACCTCGTGCGAGTGACCCAGGAGCGCTTTTTAGATTCCCCTCTTTTGGTAAACCACATATCAAATGCGTAATAATCTTGTGCAGAAATATTACCCATCAAGAGTTGGATATGAAACCATGAATCTTTTTTCAAGGACAATACTAGCACCCATACAACCTTGCTAAGAAAATCAAAGCATATATTCAAATGATCCTGCCGCATCTTTCCCCCGCCAGTCCAAAGACGTGAGCCAGCCTAACCCTCCGTTACAAGATTGGTCTCCTCGGCAGGATGGTATGATAATTATTAATGTAGATGCAACTTTCTTCTCTTCTTCAGATCAAATGGGGGTCAACGTTGTGATTATGAACAAAATCGGTAATTTTCTAGCTTCTTGCAACCAGTTACTTCTTGAGGTTCTGGCGTTTGAAATTATAGAAGCAACTTGCCAGCAAGCGTGCAGTCTCCCTAGCCCGAGAAGAAGGGTTGGACATTCATCTTGCTCTCTGATTATCTCTCAGTCATCCAACTGATCAACTCCCCAAGGAAGCCATATCTGTGGTTGGAGTCGTGGCTAATTTTTATGACCACATTCTTCTCCGCCATCAAGTAGGCATGGTGTTGAACATCATAGTGAGGATCGAGAAGATCCATCCTACACATTTGAAACAAGAGAAACAATAAGAATTTAAACTAATTTTGAATTATAACAATACATATGACAAATAGTTCATCCTATTTTCTAATATTAACCTATACAACTACAATATGAACTAATATGTGAGGATATAGGAACTAATATGTGAGCATCTCATACAAATCCCATAAGAAATTGTACTATGTGAGCATGTGAAACATATTTAAAAGATGGTAGTTCTACCCATAGTTCCTAATATGAACAAATATTTGGAACAAACACACATAGTTCTACACATGTTCCTAATACAAATAAAACAACCTAACATATAACATTTGGTTTGTTAGAAAAACTAACCACCTAACATTTTACCAATGAATACTATACCAATTCTAAAGCTAAAGATCAGACAAACATGCCATTGTTTCATAACAATTTCAAAATCCAATAGGAATTAGGGTTTCATTGAAACTTGCAAAAATAGGACAAATGTGAAGAAATATTCGGATGAATATGAGGGGATCAGAAGAGAATACATGGGGAAGGGATTGGGATCAAGATACCGGGATAAGTGCGCAAGACCTGGCCGATTTCGGTGCCCAATTCTAAAGGGGAGACAAATCCTAGTCGCCCCACTACTCCTTTGTTCACGATGAGGAATGGAGGCGTTGGGTCAAGACGGTGCCAGCCGCGTGTGATATGGCCAACTCAATGTGTCACGCCTTAGAGAAAGACACCACACATTGCAGTAGCGCGCATTGCGCAATAGCATTGCACTTATCGACCTGGGCCCCACTACGACCGACGTGGCCATGTTGGCGGGCAGTGTGGCGTCTTAGAGAAACTCCAACAGCCGCTAGAAAATGCCATGCGCTAAAAATAACCACCGATTTAGCGCGTGCGTGACCGCTTTTTCTCCTCCAGCTGGCACGACATAGTTATGCGCGCGCTAAAAAAATCTGTGGCGCACCAAATTTGTTGCACGCTATCACTCGGCGACGCACGCGAAGCCCAACTGCCGCTGAAACCTCACCCGCACTACCCCCATTTCCCACCCGCATTCCGCTAGCACCGCCGCGTCGATTCGCCACGGGCGGCACTTCTCTGTAGATCTACCAGCATCGTGCCTCCCTGCACCTTCCTCGAGCTCGCCGCGGCGGGAATCGAAGTGAGCTGCCGACGCGGCGCTTCTTTTTCGCGCCTCCAAGCGAACTGCCGCCGCCACGCCTCGGCCAACTCAGAGCTGCCGCGGCGCCACGCTTCCCTCGACGACCGCCATTCCTCCTCAAGTCGGAAACTACTTGGTGCACACTAGTGTTGGGAATATGCCCTAGAGGAAATCATGGTTGATGATGTTTCCCATAGTATTCATAAAGTAAAGTTGTCCTTGTATGAACATCAGATATGTATCACTGAATACGCGATTTAGTTGTGGAACTATATATTCATGATTGTTCATACTAGATTATCCTTGGTCATTGAGGTTGTGCTGGACACGCAACTTGGACCAATGTGCAAGTCGACTCATGACACGGTTCCACTTGTCATGGGCATGCTGATGCTATTCCGACTTACACTGATTTGGCTAAAGAGTTTAGTGAGTCGGACTGACCCACATTTGAGATGCAACGAGCATGTTGTCATTTGCAATCTCGAGCAATGGAATCCTTAGACCTGAGGTGATTGCATGATTCGAGTTGTGAATTGCTAACTTAGGTTCTATCAAATGTTGTTCCATAAATGGGTAGTTATAAAGGTAGAGTTCGGGTTGGTTGTGAAGCAAGCTGCGTGATGTGGATTACCAAGATGGGATTTGCCCCTCCATAATAGAGAGATATTTTCTAGGCCCTCTCATGTGATATGATTCGGAAGCATGGCCATGCACGACTTGGTTAAGTGTTAACCAAGGAGTCGAACTAAGTGTTAGTACAATGAATCGTATATTACAGAATGAGAAGAGAGAGTTGAGCTATTAAAGGGATGGCTGCAACTCGCTGATACGTCCAAAACGTATATACTTTTCCGAACACTTTTGCTATTGTTTCTCCTCTAAACTTGTGTGATTTGGATACAACTAACGTGGACTGACACTGTTTTCAGAAGAATTGCCTTGGTGTCTACTTTTTGTGCAGAAAATCAACTATCAGGAAAAATCCCGGAAAATATGCCAAAAATCCTATTTCACCCGAAGACCCTAGGAGCCAGAATACGAGACGGAGAAGAGCCAGAGGTGGCCACACCACCTGGTGGTGCGGGCTAGGCCAGACCGCGCCAGGGGTGGTGTGGGCCCACCTGGCACCCTCTCGGCCTCCCTCTTCGCCTATAAGAAGCCTTCTGACCTAAAAACTCCGAGGGGTTCGACGTTTTTCCAGAAGGAGTTCCGCTCCGCCGCCACCACCAGATTCCACGAAACAGCACCAGAAACTCCGTTCTGGCACCTTGCCAGGACGGGGAATTGGAGGAGATCATCGCCATCATCATCACCATCACTTCTCCATTGACCATCCATGTTTCCCCATCTATGAGTGAGTAATCCCCCGCTGTAGGCTATGGGGATGGTAGGGATTGGATGAGATCGTTCATGTAATGGCATCAGATTGTTAGGGCATGGTGCCTAGTATCTTTTATTAGTGCTTTATGACTTTGTTGCGACTTGTTATGCTTACTGCTTATCACTAGGGCTCGAGTGCCATGATTTTAGATCTGAACATGTTATTGATTCATTATGATAGTATTGTTTATAGTCTTATCTGCAAGTTGTATACACACGTTGTTGTCCGGAACCAATGGCCCCGAAGTGACAGAAATCGGGATAACCGGAGGGAATGACTTTGATGCGAGGATCACATGTGTTCATGGAGTGTTAATGCTTTGCTCCGGTTCTGTATTAAAAGGAGCACCTTAATTGCCAGTAGTTCCCTTGTGGCCTCGCTGCAAACGGGCTGGCAGGACAAAAGATGTTGTGCAAGTTCTCATTGTGAGCACGTATGACTATATATGGAACACATGCCTAGGATTATCTAGTACTTGGATGCTTTATCTTATTTATCTGCAATTGCCCTATGTTCTGGTTGCGATGTGAATTGTATTGTCCATGCAACGCCCGTCCATCCATCCCTATGCCTACCGCACTCGAATCCTACTGTTTACTGCTATTATTACTACTGTCTTTACTTTACTACTGCTGCTGCTTTACTATTCCTACTACAAAACTGTTGCTACTGATAAACTGTTGTGAGCAAGATTGTTTCCAGGTGCAGCTGAATTGACAACTCAGTTGTTAAGGCTTATAAGTATTATTTGGCTCCCCTTGTGTCGAATCAATAAATTGGGTTTCACTTCCCTCGAAAATACAGTGATACACCCCCTATACTTGTGGGTCATCAAGACTATTTTCTAGCGCCGTTGCCGGGGAGCATAGCTTTATTTATCAAGCTCACTTGGATTCTCTATTGTTTGCTGCTATCCATCCATCATGGGTAAGACTCGTGATGGCAAGGTTTCTATTTTACCATCCACTACAAGAAGGGGTACAGTTCTAAACACCTCTGCTGCTCTTGATTCACCATCTGTTATAAGTAAGATCGTTACACCACCACATACACATGCTACACACATTGCTACTACTGCTGAATCTGAAACTTCTGATGCTTATGATGCTGCTTCTACTGTGCTTGATAAAAGTGGTTCATTAGGTCCTTTCCTAGATGCTACGATTGCTAGAACTATAGCTGGAAATACTGAAACTCCTAATGAAGACACTACCACACATGTTAGTTCTCCTGAGTCTAGTGAGAGTTATGATATTGCAGATGGTTATGTTGAGATGACCGATGAATTTATTAAAGAATGTAAAAACATCCATGATAGGAGTGCTGCTAAGAGTCTCCTTGAGAGGCGTACTATTAGACCCAAATTGTCTTCTATTGCTAAGTTTGCTGCTTCTCCCATAAACATTATAGATAAAGATTATGATTTCTCTTTCGATCTATCTTACATAGCTATTGTCGAGAAAGAACCTTTTTGTGGGACTAAGAATGAAAGTGCGGTAGCACATATGAATGAACTTTCTACCATGAGTGGCTTGTTTTCTGATGATATTAAGATGCGTACTTACTTTGTTGCTAAGATTTTCCCCTTTTCATTGAAAGGAGAAGCTAAAACTTGGTTTAGTAATTTACCTCCTGGATCTATTGATAACCCTGAGTGCTTGATTAGTACTTTCCTGCAGAAATATTTTCCTCCTAGTGCTAGGCATGCTATTTTGCAGGAACTTTTTGATTTTAAACAGGGAGAAAAAGAGATATTTCCTGAATCTTGGGCAAGGTTTTGTGCTTTGATTCATGCACAAGATGGAAGTCCATTACCTAAGAATGAGCTTCTTGATATATTTTATAATGGACTAACTGAAGAATCTACGACATACCTAGATAGTTGTGCTGATTGTGTTTTCAGGAATAGGACTCCCAAGGAAGCTAAGGAATTAATGGCTAAAATAAGCAAGAACTACGAAGATTGGAATCCTCCTGAACAAGCTATACCTGAAGTAATTGTACCTGAACCTACTATACCAGTGCGTATTCCAACATAAAAAAGAGGGGAGTTATTGAATTAAATGATGAAGTGATGAAGGAATCTAAGAAATGTCTTAAGGAGAAGGGAATTAAAGCTGTAGATGTCAAGAATTTACCTCCTATTGAAAAATTATGTAAGCCTATTCCCTACTCATCCACTATCGAGGTACACTCTTTCCAACAATTTGATGAAGGTGATATCGCTTACTCTAAACCTCCTGATCAATGCTTAGAAGAATTCGATATCCTTATTGTTAAACAAGATAATTTTAATAAAAGGGTGCAAAATCATCTAATGGAAAACACTAGAGCTATTGTTGTTGTGGAAAGAACCTCTAATGATGTTAAAATGATTGTTAAACACTTTCAAATGGTTCAAACTCAAATAGATCAACTCGTTAAAGTGCAAAACGACTTGCTAGTTAATGCTGCTAAAGAAAAACATGCTTATGAAATTAGAACTAGAAGTGGAGCTGCTACCCAGGATCCTCTATATCCTGAGGGAATCCCAAAAGAATTGAGCAGGATTCTCAACAAGCTGAGAATAGTGGTTCTAATCGTAAGAAAAGGAAAAAGAAACATAAAACTGTTGTAGAACCCTCTGAACCTGCTTTAGATCCTAATAGTATATCTATCTCTGATGCTGAAACTGAAAGTGGTAATGAAGAAAATGAAGTTCCTAATGAGGAAAAAGTTGAAGAAGAACCTGAAAACCACACTAAGAATACTAAATACACTAAAGAAGATTTTATTGCTAAGAAACATGGTATTGAAAGAGAACCTTGGGTCCAAAAACCTATGCCTTTCCCTGATAAGAAACACAAGTCAAAGGAAGACGAACACTATAATAAGTTTTGTGAGTGGATGAAACCTTTATTCCTGCAAATTTCTTTGACTGATGCTATTAAATTTCCTCCTTACTCAAAGTATATGAAGGATATTGTCTCGAATAAAAGGAAGATCCCTAATGAAGAAATTTCTACTTTGCTTGCTAATTATTCCTTTAATGATAAGGTTCCAAAGAAACTTGGAGACCCAGGGATTCCAACTATCCCTTGCTCTATTAAGAATAGTTACATTAGAACTGCGTTGTGTGATTTGGGAGCTAGAGTTAGTGTTATGCCTTTCTCTCTCTATAAGAGGCTTCAACTAGAAAAATTAATACCAACTGATATATCTTTGCAAATGGCTGATAAATCTACCACTATTCCTGTCGGTATATGTGAGGATGTAGATGTTCAATTGGCTCATAATTGCTTGATATTAACTGATTTTGTTGTGCTTGAAATGCCTGAAGATGATAATATGTCTATTATTCTTGGGAGACCTTTTCTTAATACTGCAGGAGCTGTTATTAATTGTAATCAAGGAAAGGTGACTTTCAATGTGAATGACAAGGAACATACTATCTATTTCCCCAAGAAGATTGCAAGGACTTATGGTTTGAATTCAATTGAACATGTTGAGGGCATTCAAGTTGGAGAAATATATTGTCACATACCAAAAGAAAAATTTGAAACTATTATGTTTGGGACCATTGCTATCAAGGTTGAGGTAACATAATCATTAGTGGAATACAAAGTTTTGTCTCATATGAAATTTTTTTGGTAGCAAGACCTGATCAACCTTGTTAACAAAAGGATTTTGTTGAACAAAACAATGTTTTCACTATGATTATCCCCGTTCACTTCTATTGCTATCCATTTTAGTTTTTGTTTTCATTTAGTTTTCTTTGTTGTTAGTTGCTTGCATGTTAGAGTGTCTTAGAACTTTTGTAGTTCTAGCTTTGTTTTTTCCTTGCATCATGTTTCCAAACAAAAAAAATCTGTCTGTCAGAAAATCATTCTTCTAAACCTGAAAAATGCCCAAAAATAAAGTGTCTCGAAAAATTCCAGAAAATTCATATTAAATTTTTATGTGAAAAAAGGGGCAGAGGAGTACCTGGGAGGTAACAGGGGGACCCACCAGGCAGGCACACCACCTGGTGGCACGGCCTGCCCTAGGTGGCGCCATGCCCTGGTGTGGGCCACCCCTGGCCGCCCACTAACTCTCTCACCTGCCACTTTCTTCTCTCTCCCGAGTAAGCTCCAGTTCATTGCTCAAAATCGCGCCCTTGCTGTGCTTGCTCTCGATTTTTTCGATCTCCTTGCTTAGCCCATCTTTGTTGCTGAAATTTGGAGCACTTGTTCTCTGGTATGTGAATCCTCCCCTTGTCCAAATAGATTTGTGTTTAGTGGATTATATCTTGAGTATTTTGCTGCTGTAGGTGACAGGTTATGAGAGCTTGTAAGCTTGTTTGATGCTTAGAGATATAGGTTTGATGCATGTTTAGGCCTCTTACAAGTCCCTATGAGTTGAATCCTTCATTATATTTACTTTGTAATCACTTGTTTGATAGGTGTTTAAATTTCAGAATAGAAGATGAGTGAGAACCACCTAAACCAACATGAACTATGGGTGCCTGAGATCATGAAGGTCCACTGGGAGGAGGAAGTTTTTCCCTCCATTTATCCATGTTCTGAGTTCATGAGAGCTGCAGGAATTCTCCAAGATTTCCACACTTTGGTTTCTAATGCAGGGTTAGAGCACTTTTTGGAAGATGAGCCTGGTCAATTTGTGAAGCTAACCATGTCTGTGGTGTAGGACTTTCAATTTAGTCACTCTTTGCCTAACCCCATGGTCCATTACAAGATTTACAATATTGCCGTTGACCTTTCTTTTGATGATTTTTGTGAAGCTATTAAGGTACCTCAATGGGGATCATGTAGAAGGATTAAGGAGTGGCCTGAACCACTCATGGATTTATACGCGGACATTTGCCAAGGGAGCAGCTTCTCGAAAGAGAATGGAAAAATCCGTAACATTCACCTCCCCTCTATTCATTACTTTGCCTACTTTGTTGCCAAGTGTGTTCTTGCTAGGAAAACTGCCAATAAGTTATCTTCATATGATCTAGCATTTATCTCTGCTGCTCTTAAACGAGATAGGTCTTACAACTTAGGTGCTTTGATAGCTCTCCGTCTTGCTGCTAACCGTGAGAAAGGTGGAATTTGTGGAGGCCTCATTGCTTCTCGTTTACTAGCATTGCATGGTTTAGTGCCTCATCATCTAGACCTACAGTTTCCCATAGAGAGTCTTAATCTTAATTCCATGATACAACATAAATTTGTTTCCTCATGGGCTAGTATGAGTGAGTAGTCTTATGAAATAACCTTTCTCAAAGTTGGTTGGATAAAGAACAAGTCCGAGCGCGTTGTTATTTTGCCTGCACCTGTTTTGTTTAACCTTGATAACAGGGAAGGATGGTCCCTCATTGAGAAGAAGCTTGACACATACTTGGGAGAGCTCTCCCAACAGGAGCAGGACACTAGAAGGGAGGTCACGGATGATTCGGTCCAGCCCTCGAATGAGGGGGAGTCTTCATATCAGCAGCCTGCTTATGATTGGGGAGCTTCTTCTTCTTCCCACGGGCCCAACTACGACCATTCTTATCATGATCCTCCTGCTTGGAACCCTTACCCGTATATGGATTGATACCCACTTAGGCCAAAAGCCTAAGCTTGGGGGGAGGTACGCCGGCATCGCACTCATCTCTCTATCATGTTGCGTCGGTACTTTGTATATTCATGTTTAGTTCTCTTTTTAGTTTTTGTTCTTTCTTTGCTTTTGCTTTCTAAAACACAAAAAGACCAAAACTATTTCTGTTGTTTCTCTTTGGTTTGCTTCTTCTTCTTTTTGCCTTGGTTTGTTTTTCCTTTTTTCTTTGTTTGAACTATTCGAAAAACCCAAAAAGATTTTGCTTTGCTTGTTTTTCCTCTTTGGTTCTTGTTCTTTAAAAATCGAAAACAACAAAAATATTTGTCGTTCTTCTTTGGCTTTGTGAGTCTGTTGCAGGGTTCAGTAGTCCTCAATGGGATTTGGTTTCATATTATTATTCAAGCCACACAAGTGAAGAGCAATAATGAGGATTAATGACAACTTGAGGGTGGTAAGAGGCCGGTAACGAACTCTATTTGTCTTCATTTTTTGTACATATACTCTGTTGGAAATATGCCCTAGAGACAAATAGTAGTAAGGACTATTATCATATTTCATATAACTTATGATTAAGTTTTATATCATGCTATAACTGTATTGAGTTGAAATATTTCATACAAACAACCAGGGGTTCCTAGTGAAACTCTAGTCACTGGTTCATTGGTCAATAGATGATCATGTTTCCTGATCATGTGGCATTTATGCCAGTTGGAAATGAGGTCATCTCATTCTCGAGATGATGAACCAATACCCAACCTAAACATCGTGACCCGATCATGTCGCGAAGTTCAAGTTACGATGATTAGAAATGGATCCTCGTAGACTATTCCTTAGACCGTGAGGCTATATCAATCACTGTCTCCCGAGAGTGCTTAGATAGCATCAAACGCCATCTGGTAAAACGGTGGTTATAAAGGTGTGTTCAGGTATTCAGAGGAAACCGTAGAGGCAATATATGTCAAGAGCGGGATTTGTCCGTCCATGTGACGGGAAGATACTCAAGGGCCCACTCGGAGAAGTTATATCCAATAGCTGCGCAGCGTGTGATTAGATCACGAGGATATCACTTGTCGGGACGAGTTAAGTAGCATTGTTCAGTAACGAGATGGAACACGACATGGTGACGTCAATGATCAGATCTCGGACAATTCAAGTATCGAATGACAAAGGGAATAAGACACGACTGTCCCGGTTCTAATGACGAAAGATCTTCGTGGAACGCACAGGGGTCACATGGCCATCCAGGTCCCTCTGTCGATCATTGGTGCGGGAGTGTCCCGACCATGTCTGGAGTGTTCCCGAACCGTGGGGTATCACGCTTAAGGGCTTGATGATGCTTAGAGAGTGTTTATAGGATCGGTAGAATCACCGAAGAAAAGAAGGGAGAAAACCGGAAGGGTTTCGGTAAGTCCGGAGGATGTCCGGAATGGAGGTGGAAGGTGTTCCATAGCCACGGATGTTGAATAATGTGTGAATGAATGTTAAATATTGATTTAATCATTTATTCATAATTATTTAATAAAGAGAAAATCAATTTAAAAGGTCAAAGGCTTAATGGGCCAATTCCGGAGGGAGAGGGCCCATTAGGGGAAAGGAGAGAGGGAGAAGGGGCAAGGGGGAGGCCGGCTGGGCCTAGCCCCCCCTCGCGGGGCCCACTAGGTGGCCGACGGCCACCTCCTCCCCCTTCCTCTCCTTTAGTCCCACCCCGGGACTTTGAGGGAGGTAGTACCTCCGCTCCCCCTATATATAGTGGGGTATTTGGCCTAAATACACCAATAATCAATAAAGGTCTCCCCACTTTTGGGAGGACCTCCAATTGATATTTTCTCTCTCCCACTCTCTATCTCTCTCTCGTGACCGTTGTCCCAAGTCTGGACTACGCGAGCGAGAGACATTTTCACCGTGGAGCGCCGTCGCGCTGCGGGATTCGGATCCGGGAGCTCTTCTTCCGCAACTACTGCTGGATCGGGGAAGCGGGAGTCATCGTCAGGCACCGGACGTGTGTAACTCAACACGAGGTGTCGCAGTTGAGGCACTCAAGTCGTTGGAGCTAGAAGGAGCGCAAGGACTTCATCATGACCTTGAGGTCAGCTTAACCCGTCTACATCAACCATGCTGTCCTGAGCGTTGCCAACGCTTTTCGGTCTTCGAGGGTAAGTTTGCGAAAAGCTCCTCCCGTTACTGTATTACTAATAGATAGGTCCTGGCAGCTTCAGGGGTTCAGGGGCGTAGAGTAAAATTTATTGTTTTCATGCGTGGAACCCCTACAGTGGTATCAGAGCTAGATCTATGCGTAGTAATGCTAGTATGGGTAGAACACACGAGATGTAGCGTGTGGGTGTTGATCTTTTAGTTGTTACCCTCCCATGTGTACTTGTGTATACCGCAGTAATGCTTGATGAAGCGGCCCCCAACCGACTTTACGCGTTCATTCGCGATACTGGTCCACGCTTGACATACGGCTTGTACCGTATAAAGTGGCTTAGGGGGGTGTCTGTCTCTCTCGCATTAGTTGGTATACCACTTGCAATGGTGGGCCCCGAAAGGGGTGTAGTAGATCCAACTACTTGATCAACTTTGTGCTGAAAGTTCGTAGGTAAGGATGGTTCTTGTGCGAAAGCCCATTCAGCCACGTAAAACATGCAAAGATAAAGTAGAGGCGTCTAACTTTGTTTTGCAGGGGGGCGTTGCTTTGTGATATGGTTGTGGCAAAGGTAAAGTGATTACCTTTTGTTACGTAGTAGTAGATAGTCACGAAGGTGACGGACTACCACGCCGGAATGACAGTGGTACCCTGGTGTCTACGGCGCCGAAACCCTGGCGCTGGAACCCGGTGACGGCGGATGGAGATCATGACGTGAAGGACCATATCACATAGCATTTACATTCAATGTTATTGTTTGTATGTCTTATTGTGTGCTAGTATTAGATACTCGACGGTAGTCTAATAAGATGATCCCTGTTAGAATAACCAACGATTGTGTTCCCCCTTAGTGTGCACCACCAAGAAAGTTCTTCGATATGAGGCAGGCTGTGATGATCAGGTGTCAGACATATCTACGTTCACATATAGTGGGTATAAGCCATGTTGCACAGCGAAAACACTAAGGTTGAGTTGGCGAGCCTAGCATGTACAGACATGGCCTCGGAACGCGGATGGTCGAAAGATCGAGCATGAGTCGCATGAATGATGTGACCGACATTTAGCGTCCACCCTTGAACCCACATTGATGGCCGTGATGATCGGGGGAGATGTGGCTGATAGGGGTCGCGTTATCACTAGAAACCCTCATTGGGGACAGGTGTTTCTGAGTGGAGGTATTATTAACTCATTTAATTATAAACTTAGTCTAAATTCCTTTTGCAATTATAAATGTTGATGGGACCTTTCGTGTTGACAATTGAATGGTTAGAAAGAGAGAAGCTCAGATTAGATGGATCGAACTTCTCCATTTGGGTTGCTAGTCTCCATGTTGTCCTTAGCGAGAACGACGTGGTCGACTACATACTCGATGGGATGGATTTGGATCTGTCCACGGACCTTGAGACCCCAGAGGAGCGGAAAGACCGCTATCTCCGTCGTGAGATGGCCTCCTATATTTCAGTTGTGATGCGTTTCGGAATGGTGGACAAGCTGTGGCCTTTCGTGGGTGATGTCAACCCTCGTTCGGTAATGCTGCAGCTTAGGACACATTTCGTGGAGCAGACACGCATCTGGGAGGATGAGTTGATGGGAGACTTCCTCTCCATTAAGATGGAGGAGAAGTCGTCACTAGACAGCCACTTGCAGCACATGCATGATGTGTACATGAGGCCAGCATACTTCCTGGACGTCTGGATTTCAGGCTCTTTTGCAAATGCTGCTGTGTTGCGGTAGCTGCCACCAAGCTACCAAGCACAAGTCAGGATTTGCGTAATGAGGGGCGACACGGAAATGGAGTTCCACCGGTTCAAGACACATCTCAGGAATGTGTTGGTTGAACCAGATGTCGCTCAGGTCATCGACGACAAAGGTATATATATGATATACAGTTGTATAAATGTTATAATCTTGCAAACACATTGTAGTGTTAAGTATATCTGATACTTGTTCTGTTTTAATGAAAACAGGTCCTTCTGCATGAGAGGTGCTTGCTGGAGAGGAGGTGACGTTGCGTGTTGATGGCGAGCATGATGATGACAGCCGACGACACTCTCCGTCGACATTTATCACTTAGTTTGGGTTTTAGGATGATTAATGTAATCGAGAGATTTGAACTTCTTTAGTTTGTGTCACACTTCGTGAGACGGTTATTCATATCAGTTTGTAACAAACAGTTGTTCTACTTTTATGAATGATTTCTATTCGTGTTCATATCTTGTTTGATTATGTGTGAATTATCCTTGTTGTTTGAAACTAATTGATAATGTATGAACATTTGTAAAACATTAAAATGCCTTGTTTAAAATACCCAACTTAATGATATATTCATTAATGAATGAAACCATTGTTTAAATTCAAAGTTATGTGATAATATGTGAAAGTCATTCGATTTCTTCTCACATATAAATCATGCCTAAGTTCGGAAAAATAACTTGAACACCATGTATTACTTGAATACAAAGTGTTTAAAGAATTGTTAAAAGTAAATACATGTTTGATGTATTGGAGTTTAACATCAATGATAATTATAATTAAATGATTGTTTAAATGTGTAAAGTAGTTTACCAAAGGAAACATGAATATGAAACTATTTGATCTGATCAAAGTGTTTCATCCACAAAGGGTATAAATATAAAAGAGAATCCAATTGCTATGATTTGATCAATAGTAATGAAGTTCAAATTTATAAGAATGGCATAAAAGAAATTGTGGAATGCAAAGTGTTTTGAAACGCCAAAATACAAAGCATCACAATTTGATATTAGATATCAAAGAGGGTTGAATAGAAGGCACCAAATAAATCGTTGTAGTGTATATGTAGAGACCATTAGTTTAGAAATAGTTAGCACTCAATTAGAATTGGTAAACCATTTGAATTCGTAAATGTTTTGGGGTTATTCGATATAACTAAAACAATAGCGAATAAGTCCTTGTAGAGTATTCATTGTAAACTTTGAATACGGAATCCATAGCTGAAACCAAAAGGAAAGCAAGATTCGTATTGCTTGGATTTTGGTGCATTCTTGAGAAAGCTCACTTCAGTGATGTTTCTCAATTATGGAGCAAATGGAAAATAGTGTAAAACACGATGAGGATTCAAAACCCTGCATCAGAGTGTTGTGAAGCGCAACGGACAATGTTCCTGAACGATTCTCTTCACAAAAGGAAAGAATCAATGATTTTGATCATTGTGTTTTTCCCTCCACTATTGTTTTTCACTACATGAAGTAGGATTCAAAATGTAAATCCATATCTTGTATGGAGATATTTGTGAATCATTTGTCATGATTTTGAAACATGACATACCTACGAACTACAAAGGAAATAATGGTAAACTAAATTATGAGAAATCCTAGAAGCAAAATTCCCTTGAGATTAGAAAGCAATTCGTTGCTGAATCTCACAAGTAAAAGGAGTTACTTGAATTTTCCCAAATGACTGCAAAGTCATAGTAGGAAAAAGGGGTGAATGACAAAAGCACAATTTGTCAAGTATTGGATGAATTCAAATGAATTTGATTCATGTGTGCTGGACGTCTAGTGGATTTAAAACTAGTAAAGTACTAGTATCTCATAGTAAATCTCCAAGTTTGATATTTGATCAAAGGATTTTGAATTTGTTCAAAGTAGTAAGGAGATATGCAATTTGCATAAAATTTAGTGCGAGCTATGAAAGTCTTCCTGAAACAATATGTGATTGGCATATTTTTAAGTGGGAGCGACATAAGTCTCAAATTCAAATATGTAGGAACATATTTTGAGTGGGATCTTGTAGGAGTAATTCTTAAGTATGTTAAGAATGAAAGCGCAAATACTTATAAATAATGATTTATAAGATGTAGAAGTTGATAATAGGTGTATTATGATATTATGTAGTATTCCTTAAGGGATTCTGAAAAGTGTTTCAGAATAGAAGTTAATCAAGGAACCAGTCCTTAATAACTCAAATTAGGAATAGTGTTAAGTTTAGCATCAATGGTTGAAAGAAAGAAAAGGATGATCGTCATCTACTATGTTAAGACATAGGTTCTATCTTAGTAAACCATGATGACAACTTAACATAATATGTGATCCAATAAGGAACATTTGAAAGTGATTAAGTTCGAATCACGACACGCTGAGCTAAGTTTGTCCGCAGTGTCTAGTAGAGAACTATGGATATATTTTCCAAATCCATAAAGGATGACATATCTTAAAGCATAAAGAGTTATGTTATAAGGGAATATGTTGGAAACTCCTGTAGATACCAATTAAAGTCAAATAGGAAGCGAGGTGAACAAAACATCGAAAGTTGCACAGAGTGCTCTAGTATTTCGATGAATACATTTATAATAATAGATAAGGGTACCCTCAAAAGTGTTGTATAATGTTATGGCGGGGTTAGTTCGCTTTTAACGTAGAATGATGTGTCCCAGGGCACAGTGCCCATGAGAAAGCCCTCGAGGTTGATCTAATGTCACTGTAGGCTCCTGGAATCAGACCTCTTTCTGCTACCATAACGACGATACATACACATAGATGCTATCATGTGATGATAAAGTATTAATGTAAATCAAGGTGACATTAGTAAGTCGCAAAGGATTTGGACTGTAAAGTACAGAAGCAAGGCTCAACCTCTTCCATGAGCAAGCATGTTCTGGGTACCGGATATATGGTGCTAATGATTGAGAACAAATGCAGCTAGTGTATTTGTACTCTAGTGCAAGTGGGAGACTGTTGGAAATATGCCCTAGAGACAAATAGTAGTAAGGACTATTATCATATTTCATATAGTTTATGATTAAGTTTTATATCATGCTATAACTGTATTGAGTGGAAACATCAATACATGTGTGATATACAAACAACCAGGGGTTCCCAGTGAAACTCTAGTCACTGGTTCATTGGTCAACGGATGATCATGTTTCCTGATCATGTGGCATTTATGCCAGTTGGAAATGAGGTCATCTCATTCGGAGAATGAGATGATGAACCAATACCCAACCTAAACATCGTGACCCGATCATGTCGCGAAGTTCAAGTTACGATGATTAGAAATGGATCCTCGTAGACTATTCCTTAGACCATGAGGCTATATCAATCACTGTCTCCTGAGAGTGCTTAGATAGCATCAAACGCCATCTGGTAAAACGGTGGTTATAAAGGTGTGTTCAGGTATTCAGAGGAAACCGTAGAGGCAATATATGTCAAGAGCGGGATTTGTCCGTCCATGTGACGGGAAGATACTCAAGGGCCCACTCGGAGAAGTTATATCCAATAGCTGCGCAACGTGTGATTAGATCACGAGGATATCACTTGTCGGGACGAGTTAAGTAGCATTGTTCAGTAACGAGATTGAACACGACATGGTGATGTCGATGATCAGATCTCGGACAATTCAAGTATCGAATGACAAAGGGAATAAGACACGACTGTCCTGGTTCAAACGACGAAAGATCTTCGTGGAACGCACAGGGGTCACATGGCCATCCAGGTCCCTCTGTCGATCATTGGTGCGGGAGTGTCCCGACCATGTCTGGAGTGTTCCCGAACCGTGGGGGTATCACGCTTAAGGGCTTGATGATGCTTAGAGAGTGTTTATAGTATCGGTAGAATCACCGAAGAAAAGAAGGGAGAAAACCGGAAGGGTTTTGGTAAGTCCGGAGGATGTCCGGATTGGAGGTGGAAGGTGTTCCATAGCCACGGATGTTGAATAATGTGTGAATGAATGTTAAATATTGATTTAATCATTTATTCATAATTATTTAATAAAGAGAAAATCAATTTAAAAGGTCAAAGTCTTAATGGGCCAATTTCGGAGGGAGAGGGCCCATTAGGGGAAAGGAGAGAGGGAGAAGGGGCAAGGGGGAGGCCGGCTGGGCCTAGCCCCCCCTCCCCCGCGCGGGGCCCACTAGGTGGCCGGCGGACACCTCCTCCCCCCTCCTCTCCTTTAGTCCCACCCCGGGACTTTGAGGGAGGTAGTACCTCCCCTCCCCCAATATATAGTGGGGTATTTGGCCTAGAAAAATACACCAATAATCAATAAAGGTCTCCCCACTTTTGGGAGGACCTCCAATTGATATTTTCTCTCTCCCCCTCTCTCTCTCGTGACCGTGGTCCCAAGTCTGGACTGCGCGAGCGAGAGACATCTTCACCACGGAGCGCCGTCGCGCTGCGGGATTCGGATCCGGGAGCTCTACTTCCGCAACTGCTGCTGGATCAGGTAAGCGGGAGTCATCGTCAGGAACTGGACGTGTGTAACTCTCCGCGAGGTGTCGCACTTGAGGCACTCAAGTCGTTGGAGCCAGATGGAGCGCAAGGACTTCATCACGACCTTGAGGTCGGCTTCGGCTCGTCTACATCAACCACGCTCTCCTGAGCGTTGCCAACGCTTTTCGGTCTTCGAGGGTAAGTTCGCGAAAAGCTCCTCCCGTTACTGTATTACTAATAGATAGGTCCTGGCAGCTTCAGGGGTTCAGGGGCGTAGAGTAAAATTTATTGTTTTCATGTGCGGAACCCCTACATACTCATCATTGTGGGCATGCTTAGCCTATTCATGTAGGGTGTATGTTCTTTGGATGCTTAGTAGTTCTTGCTTTCTTTTGATTAGCTCCAGCTCGCTAATAGTTTGTAGCATGTCTTATGAATGTTTGCTTGCATTATTCTATTCATAACTTGGTATGACACCATGGTATCCTCCTCTGAATGTTTCATTTGAATTGACTTGGCACACGCTCACGCATGCATATGACTGAAATAATCAGTTAAGCCTCGATGAATTATTTTTCCTTGAGGATCTTGAATCACTTTCATGCCATGATTAGTCCTATTTTGTTGCAAGCATGATTATGACAGCTATTGCTCTCTCGTTTGTCGCTCCCCTAGTGTTGCTAGCCTCCACTTTCACTGAGTAAGTTTTACTCATGTTTCCAACTCCCCAAAACCAAACATTGCCAAAGTGTCCACCATATCTACCTATTAGCATCATTTGCTATCTCCGTGCATATTCAATATGCCTTATTTTCTTCCGAATAAAATGTTTTCTTGTTATGAGAAAGTTAGTTACTAAAGCTCTCACGAACTTGATGGCACACTTTATTTTCTGCACTTAATAAACCTGAACCATTGTGAATGTCCATGAAAGTTATATGCTTGCAAATTATAGGCTGGGGATTAGCAGAACCGTGTTGTCACGGGGAACGCTTTCAACACTTGTAAATATATATCCAATTGATACCATGCTCTTTTGTTTGCGGATGTCGTCAGTGTGAAATAAAAGGGGAGCTTGTACCATGGAGTTATGTATGTGTGTTAGAGAAACACCTGGGCCGCTGGTCTAATCCATGCTGACATGGTGGAAACCTGCAGCATAACCATAATGATATCTATGAAGCATTCTTCTTATAAAAAAAGATAGAGAGATAGCTATTGAGAAAAAGAAAAAAAATAGAGGTTTATGAAAAGAGGAAAGAAAGAGAAAAAGCACCATTTTCCCATGGTAAATAAGAAGATTGCTGAGATACTCATTGTCTGCTTGCCTTGTCATTTTGATATGGGGATTCTTCTGTATCATCGGGCAAGGGGTACCCCGTTGGCGGTTCTCTATGATACACACATATTTACGATGACAAGAACTTACCGGTAACTAAAGTTGAGTAGCATGAGGAGTGGCCCTCGTACTCAAGGGACATGGGATTTTCAGTTTATAGTCTATCAAGCATATAACGCAGATTGGACCTCACTTTCACCTTAACCACATTAAAGATGCCTATGATAGGGGCAATGAGAGCTCAAAGCTAATGAGTACTATACTTTCAGCTTTTCAAATTATTCAAAACCTTTTCTTTTACTTGTTGAGTCTCCACATATTCTCTGAGCACCTTGTTGAGAGCATAGTTGTCATTCTTTGTGCTTGTCTCATTACTTGATTATTAGTGTTATGACTTTGATGCTTGTATCTTTGATATCTTTACTCCTAGTCATCACTTAAACTTCAGAGGTGCCTTGACATTCATAATCAAAGGCAAGCGAGATACCACTCTATCATACCTTTTTATGAGGATTGTAATGTTGCTTATGTTTATGCTTCATGCTACTTATTATTTTTGAGTTGGAATCTATTCATAGCTTGCATTGACTATTAAGTAGACTCAGTAGTATACTCTTTATTATGAATTGCCTAAGTAGTTGGTCACATGCTGAGAATATATACATCATATGAAGCAAATATGTTCGTAAAAGTTCTTTTATCACACTCAGTTTTCAACTCAATTGCTTGAGGACAAGCAATAAGCTAAGGTTGGGGGGAGTTGATACGTCCAAAACGTATCTACTTTCCCGAACACTTTTGCTATTGTCTCCTCTAAACTTGTGTGATTTGGATACAACTAACACGGACTGACACTGTTTTCAGCAGAATTGCCTTGGTGTCTACTTTTTGTGCAGAAAATCAACTATCAGGAAAAATCCTGGAAAATATGCCAAAAATCCTGTTTCACCCGAAGACGCCAGGAGCCAGAATACGAGACGGAGAAGAGCTAGGGGGTGGCCACACCACTTGGTGGCGTGGGCCAGGTCGCGCCAGGGGATGGTGTGGGCCCACCTGGCACCCTCTCGGCCTCCCTCTTCGCCTATAAGAAGCGTTCTGACCTAAAAACTCCGGGGGGTTCGACGTTTTTCCACAAGGACTTCCGCTCCGCCGCCACCACCAGATTCCACGAAACAGCACCAGAAACTCCGTTCTGGCACCCTGTCGGGACGGGGAATTGGAGGAGATCATCGCCATCATCATCATCACCATCGCTTCTCCATCGACCATCCATGTTTCCCCCATCTATGAGTGAGTAATCCCCCGCTGTAGGCTATGGGGATGGTAGGGATTGGATGAGATAGTTCATGTAATGGCATCAGATTGTTAGGGCATGGTGCCTAGTATCTTTTATTAGTGCTTTATGACTTTGTTGCGACTTGTTATGCTTAATGCTTGTCACTAGGGACCGAGTGCCATGATTTCATATCTGAACATGTTATTGATTCATTATGATAGTATTGTTTATGGTCTTATCTGCAAGTTGTATACACACGTTGTTGTCCGGAACCAATGGCCCCGAAGTGATAGAAATCGGGATAACCGGAGGGAATGGCTTTGATGTGAGGATCACATGTGTTCATGGAGTGTTAATGCTTTGCTCCGGTGCTCTATTAAAAGGAGCACCTTAATTACCAGTAGTTCCCTTGAGGCCCCGCTGCAAACGGGCTGGCAGGACAAAAGATGTTGTGCAAGTTCTCATTGTGAGCACGTATGACTATATATGGAACACATTGATACATTGTAAATGTATCTATAATTTCTGATATTCCATGCTTAGTTTTATCCACTTTCTTGTGTTTTGTTCCAACTTTGGAGTACTTTTCATATGATTTCTTGGACTAACCTATTAACAAGAGCCACAGTGCCAGCTGCCTGTTTTCTGCTGTTTTTTGTTCCAGGAAAGTCAGAAAATGAATATTCTCGGAATTGGACGGGACAAAAGCCAAAGTGCCTATTTTTCCGGAAGGGATCAAGTGCCAAAATACGAGACGGAGAAGGGCCAGGGGCCGGCCACACCACCTGGCCACGCGGCCAGGCTGGGCCCACGCCAGGGGTGGTGTGGTGGCTCCCGGCACCCCATCGGCCTCTCCTTCCGCCTATAAGTTGCCCTCGGGACGAAAACCCTAAGTACCCGATCAAAAATCCACGAAAGAGTCTGTAGCCACCGTCATCTCCATCCCTAGATTGGGAGGGATCTGAAGCTCTTCCCGGCACCCTGCCGGAGAGGGGAATTCACCCTTGAGGCCTTCTTCATCACCATGCAAGCCTCCGGTGTGATGCGTGAGTAGTTCATCCTTGGACTACGGATCCATGTAGTAGCTAGATCGCTGGTTTCTCCTCCTTTGTGCTTTCATGTTTAGATCTTGTGAGCTCTGTTCATGATCAAAATCATCTATTTGTAATTCATACATGTTGTGTTTGCAGGGATCCGATGGATATTGAGATGCTATTTCAGATTGATTATTGATTCTATCATGTCTTTGTTATTTGAGATGTTGCATGCTTTCCGTTGTTAGTAGCTATCTTGGCCAAGTAGATGCTAGCAACTCCAAGAGTTAGTATTTATGCTCGATAGTGGGTTCATGCCTCTGGTAATCTGGGGAAGTGACAGAAATCTCTAAGGTACTAGATGTGCTGTTGCTACGAGGGAGAAAACATCAATCCTTTGTTCACATAACAATCATATTGTTTACTTTACACGCAGTTCGTAAAGCAATAATCTGTTGCTTGCAACTTAATACTGGAAGGGGTTCGGATGATAACCTGAAGGTGGATTATTAGTCATAGATGCAGTTGGATGGCGGTCTATATATTATGTTGTAATGCCCAATCAAGTCTCAGAGGAGTCAAGATGATTAGTATATGCATGTATTGCTTTCTCGGTGTTTGTCAATTGCCCCGTTGTAATTTGTTCACCCAGCATGTTATTTATCTAAGGAGAGCCACCTCTAGTGAACTATGGATCCCGGTCCTTTTTCTTTACATACAATCTACAATCTTATACTGCTTTGTGTTTACTTTCTGCAAACTTTTACTTCTTTCCATTCGATACGTTTAATCCTTTGTTTTCCGCAAAACACGGTGAGATTGACAACCTCATCGCAAGTTGGGGACAAAGTTCTGTGGTTGTGTTGTGCAGGTCTCCACGTTGCTACTAGCACCGGTAGTGCGCCCTGCCAAAGCTCCGCTAGTAACACCTTTGGGGTGTTTCCTTGCTCCTACTGGTTCGATTAAACCTTGGTTTCATAACTGAGGGAAAACTTATTGTTGTGCTCATCGTACCTTCCTCTTGGGGTTCCCAACGAGCTCTACGTCAAAAGTCGAGCGCATCAAGATTTTCTGGCGCCGTTGCCGGGAAGTCAAGGACATCTTCACAAGGGGAGTCCCTCATAACCACTCTCTTTACTTTGTTTTTTTTGTTTTGCTTAGTTTCTTTTTGCTTTGTTTGCTTGTTTTTTCTTCAAAAAACACAAAAAAAATTAGTTTTACAAGTTTGCTTTCTTATTTGAAAACACACAAAAATTAAGTCTCCTTTAGTTGTCACCTCTTCCTTAGCTCACCATGTTGATCCCTACATTCACCTTGAAAGACCTTTCAATTGGTAGTGGTTCTATAATTGGGAAAGATAATATTGAAGAATTCTTTAATCATGTTAGCAAACATGAAGATACTGAGGATAGATCCCTTGTAGAACTTGCTCCAAATTATGAGATTGCTGCAGCTTCTTTAATTCACATGTTAGAAGCTAGGTTTGTTAACCTCAACCCCTTAATGCAAGTAATGTTTCTTAAGCTTAAAGAAATTGAGGATCCTGAAAAGAGGGATTTCATTCTAGAAACTTTTTTTAAGGAGTTCTATGATGTTGCCAAGGAAGCTAGAAAAGTTTTTGAATGTTTCAATATGCTAGGCTCATGTGCAGATGTTGTTGGTACACGAGAAAAGATGAACAAAACCGAACCTAATGGGGAGGAACCTAAGATACCAATACCCTTTAAACTAGTAGCAATACATGATGCCATAGAAAAGAATCTTGATTGGATTGTTCCTGCAAACCCTTTTGATGAGAATAGTGAACCCAAGAGCATTGAGAGAGGATCCTCTAGAACTTATTTGGATGATATACCTTGCCTTGTTGAAAATATTTCTGGGATTGATCTTAATGCTTCTTCATTTGAGAACACTTGATTCTTTCTTTCCTTCTTATGCCTAACTTAAAGCCGTTAAAGAAAAGTACTTGTTGGGAGATAACCCAAGAGTTTTAGTTGAGTCTTAGAAATTATTACCTCTGTAATAACCTCTCCTTATCCTTTTTATTTGCTTTTTGTGCCAAGAGTAACCTCTAATGAGAAAGAAGTAATGATTGGGAAAGTTGCTGTCCCGAAACAGATTTTTGTGCTTCACCGTAAAAATTCCTGAGAGAGCTCTCTACGTCGGACTGAGCTGTAATTTTTTTTGCTTCTGCCCCAGGTTGTTATCTAATTTTCGTTAGTTCAACACGTTTTGATTTGAGCAACAGAAGTTTTTCGAAAAAATTCGTATTTACCTGCTGGTCTGTTTTGACAGATTTCTGCCATTTTCTGCATTTGCTTCTTGTTAGTTCCTTCTTGAGTTCCTTTGGGAAATTGAGCTTTTTGAGGGAAGTGCTACAGTAGCTAGTGTTCTAATGGAAGTTTATTTGGTGTTAGAACAGAAGCTTGAGACTTATTTATCTTAAGTGCACTAATGTTGTTAATGAGATTGTGTGAAGTTTTGTATGAAGGAAAAATTTCAGGTGTATGGAAGGAATGAGTAATGAGATGAAGGATGGACTAAAGCTCAATCTTGGGGATGCCACGCGTGTCACCCCAAGAAATATCCAAGAAGTACAAGCGTCAAAGCTTGGGGATGCCCAAGGCATCCCCTTCTTCATCAATAAAAATCCCAGGTTTCTTCCAAACGCTTCATTTTTATTGTTTCATGCACAGTTGTGTTGTTCTTGGAGCGTCTTCTTTTTATTTTTCGTTTTAGTTTTTAGTTTGCTTGGTTTGCTTAGTTTTCTGAATAAATTGGTTGGACCCCCTCTTTCATACATTGGTTTGCAAATAGTTTGGTTTGGTTTGGAAAAGAGTAGGAAAGTTCATGCTTATGTGGTAAAAAGAGCTCGTTTTTGACTGTGGCCTATGCTTGATATTGTTTTGGCTTTATGCTTAGTATTCTTTATTGTAGCATGACTTGTTATAAACAATTGAGATTGCTTAATGTGCCTTGGATGAATCATGTGTTGTTTTAGCATATTAAAGCATAGTATAGTGGTATTCTCCTTTGATGCTTTATTTGGGTTGACTTGGCGCATGCTCACAACATGTTATGACTATTTCAAGTCACCATAACCTTTATGATCCTTTAGTTTTCAACTTGTAGTATCACTTTATGCTTTGATCAATGTTGTTTTGTCGCTCTGCATGATTATGGCCATTATTGCTCTCTTAGTTTGTCGCTCCCAGTCTTTTGCTAGCCTCCACAATAAAGTATGAGTTCCACTCATGCATCCAACTCCCTAAACCAAGTTATTCCAAAGAGTCCACCATACCTACCTACTAGCTTATGCTATTCCAAGTATATTCATGCTTTTGTTTAGCTTTCACTTGTGATGAGAAAACTAGTGATTAAAGCTCTCACGAACTTGATGGCACACTTTACTTTTTGCCCCTAATAAACTTGAACCATTGGGTCCTTCTTTGTTGCGTATATGCTTGCGCTTTATAAGTTGAAATTAGCAGAACCATGTACCATGGGGAATGCTTTCAACATTGCACTTGTACTTTGTACCCCGTTGATATCATGTTCTTTTGCTTACGGATCCCGACAGTGTGAAATGAAACTGGAACTTGTAAGATCATGGAGTTTGTATGTGTGTTAGAGAAACGCCCGGGCCGCTAGCCTAAGCCATGCCTAATCATGGTGGAA
Organism: Avena eriantha; assembly: GCA_910589775.1. NCBI lineage: Eukaryota > Viridiplantae > Streptophyta > Magnoliopsida > Poales > Poaceae > Avena > Avena eriantha. The sequence goes on from OU342740.1 coordinate 23,149,969, forward strand.
ACTTGCAGCATCACCATAATGAGCACTCTATGAAGCATCCTCAATAAAAACCTATGCAAATAGCAAATAAAAAGATCGTTGAGATGCTCATTGTCTGCTTGCCTTGTCATTTTGATTATGGGAAAGCTCCCGTTTCATGTGCAAGGGGTACCCCGTTGGCGGTTCTTAATGATACACATATACTTACAATGACAAGAGCTTACTCGTGACTAAAGTTGATTAGCATGAGGATCGGTCTTCGTAAGTAAGGGGCATGAGATTTCGGTTTATAACTTGTCAAGCATATCCTCTTAGTTGTGTCACTTTAACCTTAATCACCTTCAAGGTGCTTATGATAGTGGCAATGAGAGCTGAAAACTACAAGTACCATAATTTTTGGAAGATCTTTATGAGACTTGAATCCCTACTTCCTTTTACAAAAGGCCTTTCTTCCACCATTATATTGAGTCTCCACCTTCTATCTTTATGCACCTACCTTGAGAGCATAGTGTCCATTCTTAGTTCTATGTGCATTGTCCCAAGACTAGTTGATTGATGCATAACTTGTTATTGCTTGTTTGAAACTATTGTATCTAGTCACTCTTATGAATTTTGAAGGTGTCCTATGCATTTATATTTGCTACTCTATTGAGGGACAAGCTGAATACTATTATGCTATGTTTTCTTTATGTGAAATAAACAAATGTATTGCAAAGCATTATTATTCATGAATCTTTTGTTTGTGCCTTTTCATGTTGCATCATAGTTTCTTTGCCTATTGCTAGAACTTTGTCTTTCATGTTATGATTGAAGTACTATGATCCCATCTTTGAATGTTTTGAAAATACTTTGATCAAGTCTTTGATGGTGCATGTCACCTCAAAAATTATTTCTTTTTGTCACTTACCTACTCGAGGACGAGCAGGAGTTAAGCTTGCGGATGCTGATACATTGCAAATGTATCTATAATTTTTGATGTTCCATGCTTGGTTTTATTCACTTTCTTGTGTTTTGTTCCAACTTTGGAGTACTTTTCATATGATTTCTTGGACTAACCTATTAACAAGAGCCACAGTGCCAGCTGCCTGTTTTCTGCTGTTTTTTGTTCTAGGAAAGTCACAAAATGAATATTCTCGGAATTGGACGGGACAAAAGCCAAAGTGCCTATTTTTCCGGAAGGGATCAAGTGCCAGAATACGAGACGGAGAAGGGTCAGGGGCCGGCCACACCACCTGGCCACGCGGCCAGGCTGGGCCCGCGCCAGGGGGTGGTGTGGTGGCTCCCGGCACCCCCTCGGCCTCTCCTTCCGCCTATAAGTTGCCCTCGGGACGAAAACCCTAAGTACCCGATCAAAAATCCATGAAAGAGTCTGTAGCCGCCGTCATCTCCATCCCTAGATCGGGAGGGATCTGAAGCTCTTCCCGGCACCCTGCCGGAGAGGGGAATTCACCCTGGAGGCCTTCTTCATCACCATGCAAGCCTCCGGTGTGATGCGTGAGTAGTTCATCCTTGGACTACGGATCCATATAGTAGCTAGATGGATGGTTTCTCCTCCTTTGTGCTTTCATGTTTAGATTTTGTGAGCTCCGTTCATGATCAAGATCCTCTATTTGTAATTCATACATGTTGTGTTTGCAGGGATCCGATGGATATTGAGATGCTATTTCAGATTGATTATTGATTCTATCGTGTCTTTGTTATTTGAGATCTTGCATGCTTTCCGTTGCTAGTAGCTATCTTGGCCAAGTAGATGCTAGCAACTCCAAGAGTTAGTATTTATGCTCGATAGTGGGTTCATGCCTCTAGTAATCTGGGGAAGTGACATAAATCTCTAAGGTACTAGATGTGCTGTTGCTACTAGGGAGAAAACAACAATCCTTTGTTCATAGAACAATCGTATTGTTTACTTTACACGTAGTTCGTAAAGCAATAATCTATTGCTTGCAACTTAATACTGGAGGGGGTTCGGATTATAACCTGAAGGTGGATTATTAGTCATAGATGTAGTTGGATGGCGGTCTATGTATTATGTTGTAATGCCCAATCAAGTCTTAGAGGAGTCAAGATGATTAGTATATGCATGTATTGCTTTCTCGGTGTTTGTCAATTGCCCCGCTGTAATTTGTTCACCCAGCATGTTATTTATCTAAGGAGAGCCACCTCTAGTGAACTATGGATCCCGGTCCTTTTTCTTTACATACAATCTACAATCTTTACTGATTTGTGTTTACTTTCTGCAAACTTTTAATTCTTTCCATTCGATACGTTTAAATCTTTGTTTTCCGCAAAACACGGTGAGATTGACAACCTCATCGCAAGTTGGGGACAAAGTTCTGTGGTTGTGTTGTGCAGGTCTCCACATTGCTACTAGCACCGGTAGTGCCCCCTGCCAAAGCTCAGCTAATAACACCTTTGGGGTGTTTCCTTGCTCCTACTGGTTTGATTAAACCTTGGTTTCATAACTGAGGGAAAACTTACTGCTGTGCTCATCATACCTTCCTCTTGGGGTTCCCAACGAGCTCTACGTCGAAAGTCGAGCGCATCACACATGCCTAGGATTATCTAGTACTTTGATGTTTTATCTTATTTATCTGCAATTGCCCTATGTTCTGATTGCTATGTGAATTGTCTTGTCCATGCAACGCCCGTCCATCCATCCCTATGCCTACCGCACTCGAATCCTATTGTTTACTGCTATTGTTACTAGTGTCTTTACTTTACTACTGCTGCTGCTTTACTATTCCTACTACAAAACTGTTGCTACTGATAAACTTTTGTGAGCAAGATTGTTTCCAGGTGCAGCTGAATTGACAACTCAGTTGTTAAGGCTTATAAATATTCTTTGGCTCCCCTTGTGTCGAATCAATAAATTGGGTTTCACTTCCCTCGAAAATACTGCGATACACCCCCTATACTTGTGGGTCATCACTCGCCTATAATTTGACAAGATATATCATGAGGCAAAGGGACTTGGACGAAAGTCACATTGAGAAAGGTTTGTCTTCTGACTTTACGGCGCTTGGGAGTTGACACGTCTTGCTAGAGACCGCTACCATCTATCGACTCGGAGTGGTGACTCGTGCCGTTTCCAGGTGTACGTGAACCTATAGGGTCACACACTTAAAGGAAAGGAGCCCATGTGGATTCGGTCCATGTGGAGTTTGGGATACGGCCTAGGTGGGCCTCAAGCGTTGAGCCTAGTTAGGAGTGTATATAAATGGAGTGACAAGGAATAGTCCCTGACCTAGCCGTCACTTTCTCCACTTCCATTTCGGGCTAGACATGATCTAGCAATCCTCTATCCGAAGCTCCTTCCTGTATGTGTGGATACCAGTAGAGGCGTTGCACGTGCGGTGCTGGAGACAAGGAAGCTCGTGGGGATCTAGTGAAGGACTTTGTGGAGTTCGGAGGGCTGTCCGTGGGATCGTTCGACACTGCTTCGACGCGCTACATCAACTTCCGCATCTGCGCGTCTAGTGGTAATCGCGTGGCTTATAACCTGAGATGAATCTTGGGAGTACCGCATTAGGGAAAAGTTTTGTTTATCTCTGTGTAGCCCAACCGTGGTATCAGAGCAAAATCTTCTAGTTTTAGGCTCTAGATCTATGCATATGTGATATGCATGGGGTGGTGGATGAGATCCACTTAGGGTTTGCGGTGGTCGATCTATGAGATAGATCGGTTTTGTGTAGGGTTGATTGGATCAATCGCACTTGGGGTTGCATGGAAGATCAGGTGCGGATGATCAATGAGATTGGTCAGATCTGCACAGGGATCAGATTTGGGACCACCGGCTTCGCCCTATCGTAGCACATTAGATGTCATTCCGGGGTTCACAATGCCGGTAGATATCATATCTATGCATAACTTGTTTTTGCAGGAAGTTGTGAATGGTATGACTTATGTGCATGTGATGTGTGTAATCCATATGTGATCTGCGTATCACGGGTTTGTCAGCCGGCTAGAGCCAAAGTGCTGTCACTATTATTGTATAACGACCCGCGTGTTGGCATGAGATGCCATCTTCTTGTACATTCCTTAGTGCTAGTGTAAAATATTTGGAGGACTTGAAGGACACGAGAGCCAAAGGCATGGCGAATAGGTTCATGGAGATGGAGATCACCATGAAGCGAGCCATACCATTTCACATTATAATTGGATTATGTTGTGTTATTGTTATGTCTCTAGTTTTACCTCACCTCTATGAGATAGTGGTTACACTTTAATACCTCAAAGAAGGTCTAGTCGGTCTCCCCACTTGTCAACACCCGGATTTTTAATCCCAGATGCCTGTTATGCCATACATCACAATCCCAGGATTACCATTTTTGCGAGACATAACAGATTAGATAACACAGTACATCATCCATTACAAACCATAATAAGGTCTTACACGAATAAAGGATCTCATGATCCAGTCTTAATACAACAAGCAGCGGAATAAATAATAAGCGTAGCGGTGGGGTCCATCTTGAGGGGCACAAGCAATGCTGACGATGGAAGATAGTCCTAGTTATCATAGCCATCCTGTTGTCCTTCATCTTGGTAGTCTCCTTCATAGTCTGGCCATAGGAATAGCCAGGGACAAAAGCCACGAGTACTCTTTAAGTACTCGCAAACTATCACTAACAATTAAGGTAGTTCTAGTGGGAAATGCTAGCTCTAAGTTTATTTGTAAAGTTAAGTTTGAAACCTAAGCTGAGTTCAGAAACAAAGAAAGATAAAATAAAGTTCTAGAATCACTTAAGTTCGGAAGCTAGTGTCATGGTCACAACCTTGTTGTGGTCAAGTCAAGATTCCTCATTCATATCATAAGTCATTTGGAAAACATCTGACAACGGAACAGTATGGCCACTCCAACTGTCCATCACCACGGACGTGGCTATTCGAATAGTTTGACACTCTGCAGAGGTGGTACACTTTCACCACAAGATTCGATACATCTGTCAAGGATAACCCTGAATCATCACACTTAGTATGGAGATAATCAAACATAACCTTTCCTTTACACACCCTAGTATAAGCACATCTCCTATGAGCATGGCCTCCCAACCATGACCATCTGTCATCTTAGGCACTGCATAGGTGGACGACATCGAGAGGTAGCCTTAGCTCATACCTCTCCCACGAGGGAACTAATACTAATGCATATAAACTTCCGGCTAAGCCGTACCCAATTCAGGTATTGTGGTTGTACGGTAAAATTGGAATGGTATCGCATCCGAACCCAACCATCAGTTTTGTAAAGGGGTTAAGGCTCATGTCTCAACATTTTCATCATCATAAACCATTTGTGTTTCTCAACACATGTCAAAACATCTCAATAGAATGACTCATCATTCCAAGGTTTTCACAATTCATTTTCACCAAGTATTCCAATCTAAAGTGACTCAAGTTCTAGTTTAGCTCTAAACTACTAAGTTAAGAGTGTTCACTAATATGGGATGCTAAGATCAATCTCATGCCATAGAATGACATCTAAATCTCACTTGGATAGGTTAAGTTTTATACTTTTTATGCTACCTTCAAACAAGTAAGGGACTTTGGTAAAGTAAGGAAAGTAAAGCTTGGAAATAAAACTTGGGGTAGGTAATAATTAAAGTGGTATAACCCAAAGCATGCCTAATGCATCTTGCTTAGGTTATCTAACTTGCAAGGGTTAGCTTGCATTGTTAATGATGGCTTTCCTTGGTTGGTGCAGTGGTTGAAGTTTTCTTCCTCCTCCTCTTGGTAGAACTCCTCCTCCTCGAAAGCTTGGTCGGTACTATCATCTATAAATACATACGGGATACACAATCACCAAACAAAGCTTAACTAGTCTACTTAGCACACTAAGGCACACATTTGATGATCTATTATCATCACAATCATCACAAGGTTTTATTAACTAGCTTCATTATTTTTAAATGAGAAAAGTAATTTCTACTCATTGAAATTAACTAAGATTTAATATTCCCCAATGAAAATATGGGATCATGTGGACACATGTCATCACCACATATTCTAACATATGGGAATGTGATTAAAAGGTTGGATGACATTTTAATAGGTTTAAGTTTAATATTTAATGATTTAAAGTGACTAGAAATGCCTATATAGCATTATTTTGGTACTAGTCCAAAGTCACTGCATGCAAACCTTAATATTATTACGTATTCAGATAGGTATGGTTAAATGTGATTTTTTAGAGTTGGAATCAACTCAAAAGCTATTATGGTTGATTTTATAAAAATGTTTGAATGTGCAAAAGCTTCTGTCTTGTTATTTTTACTAGGATATATCTCTAACTCTAAAAGATTTAAATCCAACGGGCTTGGATAGATAATTTCATTAGCTTTCGAACAAAATTAACATTACTCAATTTGTATTTGTAAAACTCTCTGAATTGATTTTTAAACTAAGGGACCGAATTGAGTCTATGTTTTAAAAGAAAAAACCTAATTTGAATCACAGGGACAGCGCGGGAAAATAAATGGGCCGGCCCAGTAACGCTCAGCGGCGCAGAGGGCTGCTGACAGGGGGTCCCGCATGTCAGCGGCTCTTTAAACGCGAAGCGGTACAGGATGATCTGGGCCCTACGTTTAGAATATAGATCAACAGTCCACAGTCGTTGTCGACGACGGACTTGTCGCCAGCAAGACCAAACCCTAAACGGCCGGTGGGGGTCTACTGGGGACGTACCAGGGCTCCAGCTAGTGCGGCGAGACAGGCGATTGAACTGGACGGCGACAGCAAGCTCAGGCGAAGTCGCGGCAGGGGCTGAGGTGGACGAAATCGACGGCAGCGTCTCCTCCTCTATTGCGGCTGCCTCCGGTGAAATTTCAGCGGCCTGCTGCTCGAGCTGCTCCGGCAAGAGGTGGGGAAGGACTGGGGGTAAGAGGGGAGTGTGAGAGTGTGAGGAATTCGTGCTGGGGTGGCTTGCTTATATAGGCACGACGAGGGGACCGACGGGTGTGGGCTGGCGTCTCTGGCGAGGGCGGTACATAGGGCTACCGGCGTGGGCGAGGTAGGCGGACGATGGGTGGTCTGTTGGCGGTTCTCTACGGCATAATGGCGACGCTAGGGGCGGTGGAATTTGGTCATGGGCTTCCTGCGCTCTGGGAGACAGAGGCGGTGCTCGACGATGATCATGGCGAGTGTGGGTTGCGTGGAGGTGCACGGTCGTGTCTGGCGAGTTGCTGGGTTCAAGGCGGAGCTGCGTGCGTGATTTGGTGTCGGGGCTTGGTATGTGGCGTTTTGGCGGCGATCACGCTCTAGCGCGCTCTGGCTGCATGCAGAGAGAAAGGGCGGCGCCGTGCTGAGGTGGTCCAGGGCCTGGCTAGGCTTGGGGAAGGGGCAGTGAGGTGCGGTAGGGTTGGGCGGAGCTAGAGGGCACGCTGGAATGGCGCGGCTTGGTCTCTGGCGTGCTGCCCGCGTTCGGCCGGCGGTGACCATACTTGGGCGACGCGGCACTAGCGCTGCGGTGAAGGGGGAGTGCTGGTCTGGGGTTGGTTAGATGCTAGGGGGACAGGGGAGTGCAGAGAGGGTCCAGAGGGGAACAAGGGCTTAACTAGCAACAATATTAGTTAGGCCACTTTTTATCTGCCTGCCAGGTGTTTGACACAATGGCCACATGAAGAAAATATTTGAATTTTTGGGAGATTTTTGGTGGAGTGATTCATCTTATGCTTAAGCATCTAGGTTTGCTTGGTATTTTAAATGGAGTTCATTTGAGTGGTTTTTGAATTAGTGTGATCTTGATACATACACTAGATTCAATTTTCAAATGTCATTTAAATTTAGAGTTTGAATGATTTTGGGAGATCACAAAGTGGGCCTTGGCACATCACTACTTGTACTAGCAAGGGGTGCAAAGAACCACAATTGTCTCTGTTGGGAATTGAGTCCTAGGAACACCCAAAGTGTCCTAGTTAGTTAAAATGGCACAAATGACCATTTCATTATTTTATTCTTTTTTATTTCTTTTTCTTTGGGATTTGTTTGGGAATGATCTAGATGATGTTTAATTCACCTTAGAATCATTTTACAACCAATGGATCACTCAAACATGGCAATTCACAACAACTCCTAAGTTAAATGCACATACATATGAATGCTTAATTGTTTTAACTAGAAAAGTTTTTGTTAACCCTAAATTGGGTAGATTTGATCTTGACCTTCCCCCTTAAACAAAATCTCCTCCTGAGATTTACGAAAGAAAACTAGGAACTAAAGAGGTCTCGGAACTCAGTCCTAAGGTAATCTTCTCGCTCCCAAGTGGCTTCTTCTTCGGTATGGTTGCTCCATTGAATCTTGAGAAATTTGATACTCCAGGTTCTGGTGGTTCTGTAAGCTTCTTCCAAGATACGGATGGGCACTTCACGATACGTCAGATCCTTGTTGATATCCACAGCTCGGTGACTGATATTCTTGAAAACTTCAGTCTTCTCCGGCACTTCTAGGCATTTGCGAAGTAACGAGATATGGAACACATTGTGGATGGCTGACATCTCTTCTGGCAGTTCCAGTTGATGCGATACTTCTCCTCGGCGACTTAGAATCTTGAAGGGTCCGATATATCTGGGGGCTAACTTTCCTTTCAGACTAAAGCATTGTGTTCCCTTCAATGGCGAAACCCTGATATATACAAAATCTCTGACATTGAAAGTTAGGTCTCTCCTTCTCTTGTCAGCATAACTCTTCTGTCTGGATTGGGCGGTCTTGAGGTGCTCACGAACTTTGTGAACTTTCTCTTCAGCTTCTCGGAGAATGTCGGTTCCAAAAATCTGATTCTCTCCTAGTTGAGACCAGTTCAAAGGGGTACGACACTTTCTTCCGTGTAGGAACTCAAATGGGGCCATTTGCAAACTGGCTTGGTAACTGTTGTTGTATGAGAATTCTGCGAAAGGCAGACAGTCTTCCCATTTTGATCCATACTCCAAAACACAAGCTCTCAACATATCTCCTAAGATCTGGTTGACTCTTTCAGTCTGTCTATCAGTTTGTGGGTGATAAGCGGTGTTGAAGTTCAACTTGGTTCCTAATCCTTCTTGGACTTTCTGCCAAAATCTTGAGGTAAATTAGGTTCCTCGATCCGATACGATGGTCTTGGGGGTTCCATGCAGACTGACAATTCTAGCAATGTACAACTCTGCTAGCTTCGAACTCTGATAGGTAGTCTTGACAGGTATAAAACGAGCTACCTTAGATAGTCTATCAATGATGACCCAGATTGAGTCATTTCCCCTACTAGAAGTATGCAAGCCGGTGATAAAGTCCATTCTGACGGAATCCCATTTCCATTCCAGAATTTGCAATGGTCACAACAGTCCTGCAGGTCTCTGATGTTCTGCTTTGACTCTTTGACACATGTCACACTTGGCCATGTAGCTTCCGATTTCTCTCTTCACTTGTGCCACCAAAATTGCTCTTTCAAATCTTGATACATCTTTGTTCCTCCAGGGTGGATAGAATAAAGAGTATCATGAGATTCCTACATGATAACTTGCTTTAGCTCCGAATCTGATGGCACATAGATACGGCCTTTGTACCAGAGAACTCCCTCTTCGTCTTAAGTGAATCCATGTACTTTTCCTGTACCAATACGAAGTTTGATTCCGTCGATACTTTCATTTCCCTTCTAGGCTTCCTTGATTTGGCTAATCAAAGTGGGTTGAAGTTCAATGCTAGCTAGAAATCCTTTGCTAACAAGCTCAGTTCTAAACTGCTCCAACTCCTCATACAAACTTGGTTGCTTTTCCTTGATCATGGTGTTTAGCCTGCACGGCAATCTGCTAAGAGCATCCGCTACCACGTTGGCTTTGCCTGGGTGATAGTGAATGTCAAGGTCATAATCCTTGATTAACTCTATCCATCTCCTTTGCCTCATATTCAGCTCCTTCTGAGTGAAAATATACTTCAAGCTCTTGTGATCTGAGTAAATCTCACAGCAATTACCCATAAGATAATGACGCCATGTCTTCAATGCCAAGACTACGGCTGCTAACACAAGATCATGGGTCGGATAGTTCTGCTCATGTTGCTTCAGTTGTCGAGACAGATAAGCGACGACTTTGCTTTCTTGCATCAATACACATCTAAGGCCAATCTTGGATGCATCACAATATACATCAAACGGCTTCTTGATATCTGGCATGATCAATATTGGGGCTGAAATCAATCTCTTCTTCAGTTCTTGGAAACTGGCTTCACATTTGTCGGTCCATTCAAACTTCTTGTCCTTCTTCAACAATTGGGTCATGGGTCTGGCGATGCTCGAGAATCCTTCTACGAACTTGCGGTAATATCCCGCTAATCCAAGAAATGCACGGACTTGGGTTTGAGTGGTTGGGGCTTCCCATTCTTCGACATCTTTGATTTTGGCGGGATCAACAGAGACTCCTCCGGTAGACACAATATGTCCTAGGAATCCTACTTCTTTCAGCCAAAACTCACATTTGCTGAACTTGGCATATAACCGATGCTCTCTCAGGGTTTCTAGGATGATTCTCAGATGTTGCTCATGCTCTTCTTCTGACTTGGAGTAGATAAGGATATCATCGATAAACACAACGACAAACTTATCTAGGAAATTCATAATTCATGAAATAAGCAGGGGCATTGGTTAATCCAAAAGACATGACCGTATACTCGTATAAACCATAACGAGTAGTAAAGGCGGTCTTCGGAATATCTGTTGCACGAATCTTAAGTTGGTGATAACCAGTCCTAAGATCAATCTTTGAGAATACATGGGCACCAGTTAACTGATCAAATAGATCCTCTATCTTTGGCAAAGGGTACTTGTTTTTGATGGTGACGTCATTCAGCTTTCTGTAATCGGTGCACAAACTGTTGCCTCCATATTTCTTGTCGACGAATAACATTGGTGATCTCCATGGCGATGCACTTGGTTGAATCAAGCCTATTGCTAACATAGCATCCAACTGCTTCTTCAATTCTACTAACTCTGAGGGGTTCATGCTATAGGGTCTCTGGGCTATTGGTCCGGTCCCGTGGATTAGTTCAATAATGAACTCAATATCCCTATCCAGGGGCATACCTGGCAATTTATCTGGGAATACATTGGGGTATTCACAGACTACTCTGAATTGGTCTATGGTGGGTAGGGCTAGACTCTTGTTGCACTTGAATTTACGGGGTAATGTTTCAGATATATGCTCTACTGTTACTCCAGAGATACTAGTCATGGTGGTGGCTTTCTTAGCACAGTCTATCAATCCTTTATGCTTTGACATCCAATCCATTCCTAGTACTACTTCTAATCCTTTGGTTCCAAGTACTATTAGATTAGCATAAAAATATATCCCATGTATTCTGATAGGCACAACTTTGCAAATTTTTCTAGCTTTTGTAGTTGAACCAGGAATTTGAACTATCATGACATGTTTCAAATTGGTTGGGTGAATCTTACTAGTGCATGCAAATTCTTCAGTGACAAATGAGTGCGATGCTCCAGAATCAAACAACACTCTTGCTAAAATTGAGTTGATAGAAAACATACCCAGCATTACATTTGGCGCTTCTTAGGCTTCTTCGGCATTCATATGGAAGAGACGGCTGTTGCGGTTGTGAGGGTTCCCTGGGGCAAATATTCTTCCTGGTTGAACACGACGCTGATGTTGAGCTGGGGCATTCACATTGGCAGGGGCGGCAGTCTTCTTGGGGCACTCATTGAAATAGTGACCCTTCACTCCACACTCAAAACAAGTGATCTGAGACTTGTCTTTAGCTGCGATAGGCACAACATTGCGTCCAGTTCTCGGTGCAGTGTTGTTGTTGTTGTTGCTCTTGGGAGGTGCACAGTTGAAATTGCTGGTATTGGCAGGGTTGTTGTTGTTTCCTCCGGACTTCACATTGCCTCCGCTACGGTTCGGGTAGCTTGGGCGAGACGTTGGGGGTCGGTTGTTCCTTGGTGCATCATACGACGTTTGCGGTTGTTGTTTGCCTGGTTAATCTTCCCTTCCATCTGAATGGTAGAGTCGACTAGCTCTTCGAGATCCTCGAAGCGGATGTTGACGAGGACAGTCTGCATCTCATCATGCAGTCTGTTCAGGAATCTCTCTTCTTCTTGGCCTCCGTGTTGATCTCATCAGGTGCATACCTGGCAAGTGACAAGAATCTATCACGGTACTCCACTATAGTCATTCTGCCTTGCTTCAGCTCTCTAAATTCATCCCTCATTTTGGTGACTAGGCCCTACGACATGTGGGTGTGGCTGAACTTGATTTTGAAGGCTTCCCATGTCATCACTTGACCATGGTTCATCATGCGGATGCTGTTCCACCAGGCTCTTGCATATCCTGCCAAGTAGTGGGTGGCAAAGAGAACTTTCTTGTTGTCATCAACTCTGGCTACTTCCAAATTGTTCTCCATTGTCTGCAACCAGTCATCAGCATCTAGTGGGTTCTCCGAAGTGCTAAAGATTGGGGGATTGGTATCCTGGAAGTTTTTTAGCTTGGATCCTTGATGATCCTGATTTCCATGCCCTTGGTTGTTTTGGGCCATCTGGGTGATCTGCTGCAGTGTTGCTAAGTAGGCTTGGCGCTCTGCCCTGCCTACTTCATGGTCTGCAACCAGCATTTGCATAATCTGCAGCATTGGGTCCTGCGATGAGCTGCTCCCTCCAGGGTTTCCACGAGTCATCTGAAGATTGAGGTAGATAAAGGGGTAAGAGGGAAAGTTCGAAGGTTCATGGTTTTGGTTTCAAACCTAAAACTCTGAGTTTGACTCGGGTTTTGCAACTAACTTCTTTTCATTCATTCAAACAAGCACACGATACAAACACACACACACACCACAACATCAACGGAAAACAGATGGTTTTAAGAACCATTGTGCAAGCTACGATACATTGGGACCGATACTCCTCATGCTACGATAGTGCTCTAGTGCATCTACTCATCGTCGATGAAGTCGAAGTCATCATCGTCGGTGTGGAAGTCCACGACATCCTCCTCCAGAAAGTCATCATCATTGCTGAGGTAAGAGTCCATATCTCCCTGGATGTCTTCACCCTCCTCTTCTTCTTCCTTTGCTGCAAGCTGAGCTTCTTGCTCCTTGATGGTCTTCTCGAGGTCGGCCACTTTCTTGCAAATATGGTCGATGGTGCGATCCTTCTTTTCGTGTTGGCGGCGAAGAGACTGATGGTCCTTGACAAGACGGAGAAAGTCTGGGCCTTCTGGGCGGCAATGGCAAGGTTGTGGTTGGCGAACTCCCTAGCATTGTCCAATTCCTTGTGGCAGTCGTACAGCAGGAAGTCAAGGTTCTCCACTTGACGCTTCAACTCCGGGTGACTTGGCATCTCCATTGGCATTCCCATGAAATCACGATACATTGCAAATGTATTTATAATTTTTGATGCTCCAAGCTTGGTTTTATCCACTTTCTTGTGTTTTGTGCACACTTTGGAGTAGTTTTCATATGATTTCTTGGACTAACCTATTAACAAGAGCCACAATGCCAACTGCCTGTTTTTGGTTCCAGGAAAGTCAGAAAATGAATATTCTCGGAATTGGACGGGACAAAAGCCAAAGTGCCTATTTTTCCAGAAGACTCCAGGAGCCAGAATACGAGACGGAGGAGGGCCAGGGGCTGGCCACACCATCCCTAGGCGCGGGCTGGGCCTGGCCACGCCAGGGCATGGTGTGGTGACCCCAGGCACCCCTCGGTCTCCCTCTTCGCCTATAAGAAGCCTTCTGACCTAAAAACTTCGGGGGGTTCGACATTTTTCCAAAAGGAGTTCCACTCCGCCGCCACCACCTGATTCCACGAAACAGCACCAGAAACTCCGTTCTGGCACCCTGCCAGGACGAGGAGTTGGAGGAGATCATCGCATCATCATCACCATCACTTCTCCATCGACCATCCATGTTTCCCACATCTATGAGTGAGTAATCCCCCGCTGTAGGCTATGGGGATGGTACGGATTGGATGAGATCGTTCATGTAATGGCATCAGATTGTTAGGGCATGGTGCCTAGTATCTTTTATTAGTGCTTTATGACTTTGTTGCGACTTGTTGTGCTTAATGCTATTCACAAGGGCCCGAGTGCCATGATTTCAGATCTGAACTTATTATTGATTCATTATGATAGTATTGTTCTTGGTCTTATCTACAAGTTGTATACACACGTTATTGTCCGGAACCTATGGCCCCGAAGTGACAGAAATCGGGATAACCGGAAGGGAATGGTTTTGATGTGAGGATCACATGTGTTCACAGAGTGTTAATGCTTTGCTCCGGTGCTCTATTAAAAGGAGCACCTTAATTTCCAGTAGTTCCCTAGAGGCCCCGCTGCAAACGGGCTGGCAGGACAAAAGATGTTGTGCAAGTTCTCATTGCGAGCACGTATGACTATATATGGAACACATGCCTAGGATTGTCTAGTACTTGGGTGCTTTATCTTATTTATCTGCAATTGCCCTATGTTCTGATTGCTATATGAATTTTCTTGTCCATGCAACGCCCTACCATCCATCCCTATGCCTACCGCACTCGAATCCCAATGTTTACTACTTTCGTTACTACTATCTTTGCTTTGCTACTGCTGTTACATTGCTATTCCTACTACAAAACTATTTCTACTGATAAACTGCTGTGAGCAAGATTGTTTCCAGGTGCAGCTGAATTGACAACTCAGTTGTTAAGGCTGATAAATATTCTTTGGCTCCCCTTGTGTCGAATTAATAAATTGGGTTTCACTTCCCTCAAAAATACTACGATACACCCCCTATACTTGTGGGTCATCAAGACTATTTTCTGGCGCCGTTGCCGGGGAGCATATCTTTATTTATCAAGTTTACTTGGATTCACTATTGTTCAAGCTAAGTTTATCTTTCTCCTTGTTTGCTTGTTTCTTTATCAAAATACAAAAAAATCAGTTCCTACTCTAGTTATTATTTTCATTGGTCTGTTATTGTCTTGCTTTATCATGCTTGATGTCAATGGTTGGTTTCTTTGAAACTGAATCTTATTGGCAAGGTGGGTTCACGAAAGATCAAAAGGATTATTATAAGGAACACCGCTTGTCACAAAAAGGGAAACACTTATGGGAACAAATTGATAGATTGTATACCATTGCTAGAAATGTGTGCTCTACTTATAATGTTACTTATTGCTGTGATGAATCTCGTTGCAGAAAGAGGTATAAACACCTCCCTTTTCAATGTGAGTATAATGATAATGATACCATATCTTCCTATGCTAAAGGAATGTATGACTTTTATGATGCGGAACAAATTGAAGAATTTATTGCTTGGAAGGGTGCTTTTGAACTTGCTAGTTTGCTTGAAAATACTAATGATTCACCTTATAAGTATGAGGTGTATGGTATACTTAAATTTTGCTTTGATAATTACAAGGATGAAAATGGCTATATTCTTGAATATTTTAATAGATGCTTTCCACAAATGGAAGAGACTAATGCCTTGCAGGATCCTATGGAAGAAGAAATTGATGAACCTGAAATCTATTAGATGAAAAAGAGGAGGAGAGTGATGAACAAAAGGAGGAAGAATGGATTAGCTACCCATGCCTACCTTCTAATGAGAGTAACTCTTTATCCCTTACATTATTTTATTGTCCCCCTTGCTTACTAAAGGAGAGTGAATGTTATATTCCTGAGGTTTCTCTTGAAAATGTTTATAATAAAGCTCTAGTGCTTGTAGATCATGAAGAGCATGCTTTATGTGATAGTTATATTGTTGAGTTTCTTCATGAGACTACTGAAAATTATTATGAGAGAGGAAAATATGGTTGTGGAAGTTTTCATGGTATTGAAACACCTCTCTATGTGCTGAAATTTTTGGAGTTACTCTTGTTTTATCTTCGTATGCCTGTCACTTTGTTATTTGCTTACACGATTCCTATGCATAGGATGTGGGTTAGACTTAAATGTGTTTTGAATTTTCTTCTTGATGCTCTCTTTTACTTCAACTCATATTTCTTATGAGAGCATCCTCTCAAACTTTTATGCCTGAAGATGATAATATGTCTATTATTCTTGGGAGACCTTTCTTAAATACTGCAGGAGCTGTTATTAATTATAATCAAGGGAAGGTGACCTTCAATGTTAATGACAAGGAACATACTGTCTATTTCCCCAAGAAGATTGATAGGACTTATGGTTTTGAATTCAATTGAACATGTTGAAGGCATTCAAGTTGGAGAAATATATTGTCCCATACCAAGAGGAAATATTTGAAACTATTATGATTGGGACCATTGTTATGAAGGTTGAGGTAACATAATCATTAGTGGAATACAAATTTTTGTCTCATATTAAATTGTTTTGGTAACAAGACCTGATCAACCTTGTTAACAAAAGGATTTCATTGAACAAAACAATGTTTTCACCATGATTATCTCCGCTTACTTCTATTCTATCCATTTTAGTTTTTGCTTCTTGAGCCTAACTTAAAGGCGTTAAAGAAAAGTACTTGTTGGGAGATAACCCAAGAGTTTTAGATGAGTCTTGGAAGTTATTACCTCTGTAATAACCGCTCCTTATCCTTTTTATTTGCCTTTTGTGCCAAGAGTAACCTCTAATAAGAGAGAAGTAATGATTGGGAAAGTTGCTGTCCCGAAACAGATTTTTGTGCTTCACCGTAAAAATTCGTGAGAGAGCTCTGTATGTCTTATTGAGCTGTAATGTTTTGTTCTTCTGCCCCAGGTTGTTTTCTAACTTTCGTTAGTTCAACACTTTTTGATTTGAGCAACATAAGGTCTTCGAAAAAATTCGTCTTTACCTGCTGGTCTGTTTTGACAGATTTCTGCCATTTTCTGCATTTTCTTCTTGTTGGTTCCTTCTTGAGTTCTTTTGGGAAATTGAGCTTTTTGAGGGAAGTGCTACAGTAGCCGGTGTTCTAATGGAAGTTTATTAGATGTTAGAACTGAACCTTAAGACTTATTTATCTTCAGTGCACTAATGTTACTAATAAAGATTGTGTGAAGTTTTGTATGAAGGAAAATTTCAGGTGTATGGAAGGAATGAGTAATGAGATGAAGAATGGAATAAATCTCAAGCTTGGGAATGCCACGCGTGTCACCCCAAGAAATATCCAAGAAGTACAAGCGTCAAAGCTTGGGGATGCCCAAGGCATCCCCTTCTTCATCAATAAAAATCCCAGGTTTCTTCCAAACACTTCATTTTTATTGTTTCATGCTAAGTTGTGTTGTTCTTGGAGCGTCTTCTTTTTTGTTTTCGTTTTGGTTTTTAGTTTGCATGGTTTGCTTAGTTTGCTGAATAAATTGGTTGGACCCCCTCTTTCATATATTGGTGTTCAGATAGTTTGGTTTGGTTTGGAAAAGAGTAGGAAAGCTCATGCTTAAGTGGTAAAGAGAGCTTGTTTTTGACTGTGGCCTATGCTTTGTCATGCCATGCTTGATATTGTTTTAGCTTTATGCTTAGTATTCTTTGTTGTAGCATGACTTGTTATAAACAATTGAGATTGCTTAATGTGCCTTGGATGAATCATGCGTTGTTTTAGCATATTAAAGCATAGTATAGTGGTATTCTCCTTTGATGCTTTATTTGGGTTGACTTGGCGCATGCTCACACCATGTTATGACTATCTCAAGTCACCATAAGCCTTTATGATCCTTTAGTTTTCAACTTGTAGTATCACTTTATGCTTTGATTAATGATGTTTTGTCGCTCTGCATGATTATGGCCATTATTGCTCTCTCGTTTGTCGCTCCCTTACTTTTGCTAGCCTTCACTTTCACTGAGTATGTTTTACTCAAATTTCCAACTCCCTAAACCAAATATTGCCAAAGTGTCCACCATACCTACCTATTAGCATCATTTGCTACTTTCGTGCATATTCAATATGCCTTGTTTTCTTCCGAATAAAATGTTTGCTTGTTTTGAGAAAGTTAGTTAGTAAAGCTCTCACGAACTTGATGGCACACTTTATTTCCTGCACTTAATAAACCTGAACCATTGTGAACTCTCCATGAAAGTTATATGCTTGCTAATTATAGGCTGGGGATTAGCAGAACCGTGCTGTCATGGGGAATGGTTTCAACACTTGTAAATATATACCCAGTTGATACCTTGCTCTTTTGTTTGCGGATGTCGTCGGTGTGAAATAAAAGGGGAGCTTGTAAGTCCGTGGAGTTATGTATGTGTGTTAGAGAAATGCCTGGGCCGCTGGTCTAATCCATGCTGACATGGTGGAAACCTGCAGCGTAACCATAATGATATCTATGAAGCATTCTTCTTATAAAAAACGAGAGATATAGCTATTGAGAAAAAAAGAGTTTTCTGAAAAGAGGAAGAAAGAGAGAAAAAAGCACCATTTTCCCATGGTAAATAAGAAGATTACTGAGATACTCATTGTCTGCTTGCCTTGTCATTTTGATATGGGGATTCTTCTGTATCATCGGGCAAGGGGTACCCCGTTGGCGGTTCTCAATGATACGCACATACTTACGATGACAAGAACTTATCGGTAACTTAAGTTGAGTAGCATGAGGAGCGGCCCTTGTACTCAAGGGACTTGGGATTTTCAGTTTATAGTCTGTCAAGCATATAACTCAGATTGGACCTCACTTTCAGCTTAACCACATTAAAGATGCTTATGATAGAGGCAATGAGAGCTCAAAGCTAATGAGTACCATACTTTCAGCATTTGGAAGCCTTTCAAACTATTCAAAACCTTTTCATTTCCTTGTTGAGTCTTCACTTATTCTTTGAGCACTTTCTTGAGAGCATAGTGTCGACACAAGGGGAGCCACTAAGGGTTTGCATTTGGAAGCCTTTCAAACTATTCAAAACCTTTTCATTTCCTTGTTGTGTCTCCACTTATTCTTTGAGCATATTCTTGAGAGCATAGTGGCTCCCCTTGTGTCGAATCAATAAATTGGGTTTCACTTCCCTCGAAAATACTGCGATACACCCCCTATACTTGTGGGTCATTACTCGCCTATA
The DNA here is from genome assembly GCA_910589775.1 of Avena eriantha. Classification (NCBI taxonomy): domain Eukaryota; kingdom Viridiplantae; phylum Streptophyta; class Magnoliopsida; order Poales; family Poaceae; genus Avena; species Avena eriantha. The sequence goes on from OU342740.1 coordinate 23,168,882, forward strand.
ATTTGACAATATATATCATGAGGCAAAGGGACTTGGACGAAAGTCACATTGAGAAAGGTTTGTCTTCTAACTTTACGGCGCTTGGGAGTTGACACGTCTTGCTAGAGACCACTACCATATATCGACTCGGAGTGGTGACTCGTGCCGTTTCCAGGTGTACGTGAACCTACAGGGTCACACACTTAAAGGAAAGGAGCCCATGTGGATTCGGTCCATGTGGAGTTTGGGATACGGCCTAGGTGGGCCTCAAGCGTTGAGCCTAGTTAGGAGTGTATATAAATGGAGTGACAAGGAATAGTCCCTGACCTAGCCGTCACTTTCTCCACTTCCATTCCAGGCTAGACATGATCTAGCAATCCTCTATCCGAAGCTCCTTCCTGTATGTGTGGATACCAGTAGAGGCGTTGCACGTGCGGCGCTGGAGACAAGGAAGCTCGTGGGGATCTGGTGAAGGACTTCGTGGAGTTCGGAGGGCTATCCATGGGATCGTTCGGCACTGCTTCGACGCGCTACATCAACTTCCGCATCTGCGTGTCTAGTGGTAATCGCGTGGCTTATAACCTGAGATGAATCTTGGGAGTACCGCATTAGGGAAAAGTTTTGTTTATCTCTGTGTGGCCCAACCGTGGTATTATAGTAAAAGCTTCTAGTTTTAGGCTCTAGATCTATGCATTTGTGATATGCATGGGGTGGTGGATGAGATCCACTTAGGGTTTGCGGTGGTCGATCTATGAGATAGATCGGTTTTGTGCAGGGTTGATTGGATCAATCGCACTTGGGGGTGCATGGAAGATCAGGTGCGGATGATCAATGAGATTTGTCAGATCTGCACAGGGATCAGATTTGGGACCACCGGCTTCGCCCTATCGTAGCACATTAGATGTCATTCTGGGGTTCACAACGGCGGTAGATATCATATCTATGCATAACTTGTTTTTGTAGGAAGTTGTGAATGGTATGACTTATGTGCATGTGATGTGTGTAATCCATATGTGATCTGCGTATCATAGGTTTGTCAGCCGGATGGAGCCAAAGTGTTGGCACTGTTATTGTATAACGACATGCGTGTCGGCATGAGATGCCATCTTCTTGTACATTCCTTAGTGCTAGTGTAAAATATTTGGACGACTTGAAGGACACGACAGCCAAAGGCATGGCGAATAGGTTCATGGAGATGGAGATCACCATGAAGCGAGCCATACCATTTCACATTATAATTGGATTATGTTGTGTTATTGTTATGTTTCTAGTTTTACCTCACCTCTATGAGATAGTGGTTAAACTTTAATACCTCATAGAAGGTCTAGTCGGTCTCCCCACCTGTCAACACCCGGATTTTTAATCCCAGATGCATGTTATGCCATACATCGCAATCCTAGGATTACCATTTTTCCGAGACATAACAGATTGGATAACACAGTACATCATCCATTACAAACCATAATAAGGTCTTACACGAATAAAGGATCTCATGATCCAGTCTTAATACAACAAGCAGCGAAATAAATAATAAGCGTAGCGGTGGGGTCCATCTTCAGGGGCACAAGCAATGCTGACGATGGAAGATAGTCCTAGTTATCATAGCCATCCTGTTGTCCTTCATCTTGGTAGTCTCCTTCATAGTCTGGCCATAGGAATAGCCAGGGACAAAAGCCACAAGTACTCTTTAAGTACTCGCAAACTATCACTAACACTTAAGGTAGTTCTAGTGGGAAATGCTAGCTCTAAGTTTATTTGTAAAGTTAAGTTTGAAACCTAAGCTGAGTTCAGAAACAAAGAAAGATAAAATAAAGTTCTAGAATCACTTAAGTTGGGAAGCTATTTTCATAGTCACAACCCTGTTGTGGTCAAGTCAAGATTCCTCATTCATATCATAAGTCATTTGGAAAACATCTGACAACGGAACAGTATGGCCACTCCAACTGTCCATAACCACGGACGCGGCTATTCGAATAGTTTGACACTCTGCAGAGGTGGTACACTTTCACCACAAGATTCGATACATCTGTCAGGGATAACCCTGAATCATCATACTTAATATGCTGATAATCAAACATAACCTTTCCTTTACACACCCTAGTATAAGAACCTCTCCTATGAGCATGGCCTCCCAACCATGACCATCTGTCATCTTGGGCACTGCATAGGTGGACGGCATCGAGAGGTAGCCTTAGCTCATACCTCTCCCGCGAGGGAACTAATACTAATGCATATAAACTTCCGGCTAAGCCGTACCCAATTCAGGTATTGTGGTTGTACGGTAAAATTGGAATGGTATCGCATCCGAACCCAACCATCAGTTTTGTAAAGGGGTTAAGGCTCATGTCTCAACATTTTCATCATCATAAACCATTTGTGTTTCTCAACACATGTCAAAACATCTCAATAGAATGGCTCATCATTCCAAGGTTTTCACAATTCATTTTCACCAAGTATTCCAATCTAAAGTGACTCAAGTTCTAGTTTAGCTCTAAACTACTAAGTTAAGAGTGTTCACTAATATGGGATGCTAAGATCAATCTCATGCCATATAATGACATCTAAATCTCACTTGGATAGGTCAAGTTTTATACTTTTTATGCTACCTTCAAACAAGTAAGGGACTTTGGTAAAGTAAGGAAAGTAAAGCTTGGAAATAAAACTTGGGGTAGGTAATAATTAAAGTGGTATAACCCAAAGCATGCCTAATGCATCTTGCTTAGGTTATCTAACTTTCAAGGGTTAGCTTGCATTATTAATGATGGCTTTCCTTGGTTGGTGCAGTGGTTGAAGTTTTCTTCCTCCTCCTCTTGGTAGAACTCGTCCTCCTCGAACACTTGGTCGGTACTATCATCTATAAATACATACGGGATATACAATCACCAAACAAAGCTTAACTAGTCTACTTAGCACACTAAGGCACACATTTGATGATCTATTATCATCACAAGCATCACAAGGTTTAATTAACTAGCTTCATTCCTTTTATTTCAGAAAAGTAATTTCTACTCATTAAAATTAACTAAGATTTAATATTCCCCAATGAAAATATGGGATCATGTGGACACATGTCATCACCACATATTCTAACATATGGGAATGTGATTAAAAGGTTGGATGACATTTTAATAGGTTTAAGTTTAATATTTAATGATTTAAAGTGACTAGAAATTCCTATATAGCATTATTTTGGTACTAGTCCAAAGTCACTGCATGCAAACCTTAATATTATTACATATTCAGATAGGTATGGTTAAATGTGATTTTTTAGAGTTGGAATCAACTCAAAAGCTATTATGGTTGATTTTACAAAAATGTTTGAATGTGCAAAAGCTCCTGTCTTGTTATTTTTACTAGGATATATCTCTAACTCTAAAAGATTGAAATCCAACGGGCTTGGATAGATAATTTTAGTAGATTTCCAACAAAATTAGAATTACTCAATTTGGATTTGTAAAACTCTTTGAATTGATTTTTAAACTAAGAGACATAATTGAGTCTAAGTTTAAAAAGATAAAACCTAATTTGAATCACAGGGCCAGCGCGGGAAAATAAATGGACTGGCCCAGTAACGCTTAGCGGCGCAGAGGGCTGCTGATAGGGGGTCCCGCATGTCTGCGGCTCTTTAAACGCGAAGCGGTACGGGACAATCTAGGCGCTACGTTTAGAATATAGATCAACAGTCCATAGTCGTCGTCGACGACGGACTCGTCGCCGGCGAGACCGAACCCTAAACGGCCAGTGGGGGTCTACTGGGGACATATGATGACCCACAAGTATAGGGGGTGTATCGCAGTATTTTCGAGGGAAGTGAAACCCAATTTATTGATTCGACACAAGGGGAGCCAAAGAATATTTATAAGCCTTAACAACTGAGTTGTCAATTCAGCTGCACCTGGAAACAATCTTGCTCACAGCAGTTTATCAGTAGCAACAGCTTTGTAGTAGGAATAGTAAAGTAGCAGCAGTAGTAAAGCAAAGACAGTAGTAACAAAAGCAGTAAACAGTGGGATTCGAGTGCGGTAGGCATAGGGATGGATGGACGGGCGTTGCATGGACAAGACAATTCACATAGCAAACAGAACATAGGGCAATTGCAGATAAATAAGATAAAGCATCCAAGTACTAGACAATCCTAGGCATGTGTTCCATATATAGTCATACGTACTCGCAATGAGAACTTGCACAACATCTTTTGTCCTGCCAGCCCGTTTACAGCGGGGCCTCTAGGGAACTACTGGCAATTAAGGTGCTCCTTTTAATAGAGCACTGGAGCAAAGCATTAACACTCCGTGAACACATGTGATCCTCACATCAAAGCCATTCCCTTCCAGTTATCCCAATTTCTGTCACTTCGGGGCCATTGGTTCCGGACAACAACGTGTGTATACAACTTGCAGATAAGACCAAAAACAATACTATCATAATGAATCAATAACATGTTCAGATTTGAAATCATGGCACTTGGGCCCTAGTGACAAGCATTAAGCACAACAAGTCGCAACAAAGTCATAAAGCACTAATAAAAGATACTAGACACCATGCCCTAACAATCTGATACCATTACATGAACGATCTCATCCAATCCCTACCATCCTCATAGCCTACAGCGGGAGATTACTCACTCATATATGGGGGAAACATGGATGGTCGATGGAGAAGCGATGGTGATGATGATGGCGATGACCCCGTCCAACTCCCTGTCCCGGCAGGGTGCCAGAATGGAGTTTCTGGTGCTCTTTCGTGGAATATGGTGGTGGTGGCGGAGCGGAACTCCTTCTGGGAAAACGTCGAACCCCCCGAAGTTTTTAGGTCAGAAGGCTCCTTATAGGCGAAGAGAGAGGCCGAGGGGGTGCCCAGGGGGCCCACACCACCCCCTGGCGCGGCCTGGCCTGCGCCACCAGGTGGTGTGGCCACCCCTGGCTCTTCTCCGTCTTGTATTCTGGCTCCTAGAGTCTTCGGGTGAAATAGGATTTTTGGCATATTTTTCAGGATTTTTCGTGATAGTTGATTTTCTGCACAAAAAGTAGACACCAAGGCAATTCTGCTGAAAACAGCGTCAGTCCGCATTAGTTGCATCCAAATCACACAAGTATAGAGGAGAAACAATAGCAAAAGTGTTCGGGAAAGTAGATACATTTTGGACGTATCAACTCCCCCCAAGCTTAGCTTATTGCTTGTCCTCAAGCAATTCAGCTAAAAACTGAGTGCCATAAAAGAACTTTCACGGACACATTTGCTTCATCTGATGTAAATATTCTCAGCAATGTGATCAACTACTTAGACAGTTCATAATAAAGAGTATGCAACTGAGTCTACTTAATAGTCATTGCAAGCTATGAAGAGATTCCAACTCAAGAATAATAAGTAGCATGAAGCACAAACATAAGCAACATTACAATGCTCATAAAAAGGTATGATAGAGTGGTATCTCGCTTGCCCTTTGATTATGAATGCCAAGGCACCTCTGAAGTTCAAGTGACGACTAGAAGTAAAGATATCAAGGATACAAGCATCAAAGTCATCACACAAATAATCAAGTAATGGAACAAACACAAAGAATGACAACTATGCTCTCAAGAAGGTGCTCAAAGAATATGTGGAGACTCAACAAGTAGAAGAAAAGGTTTTGCATAATTTTGAAAGGCTTCCAAATGCTGAAAGTATGGTACTCGTTAGCTTTGAGCTCTCATTGCCCCTATCATAAGCATCTTTAATGTGGTTAAGGTGAAAGTGAGGTCCAATCTGATTTATATGCTTGAGAGACTATAAACTGAAAATCCCAAGTCCCTTGAGTTCGAGGGCCGCTTCTCATGCTACTCAACTTTAGTTACCGGTAAGTTCTTGTCATCGTAAGTATGTGCGTATCATAGAGAACCACCAACGGGGTACCCCTTGCCCGATGATACGTAAGAATACCCATATCAAAATGACAAGGCAAGCAGACAATGAGTATCCCAGCAATCTTCTTATTTACCATGGGAAAATGGTGCTTTTTTCTCTCTTTCCACTTTTCATAAAACTCTTTTTTTTTCTTTTTATCAATAGCTATCTCTCTTTCTTTTTTATAAGAAGAATGATTCATAGATATCATTATGGTTACGCTGCAGGTTTCCACCATGTCAGCATGGATTAGACCAGCGGCCCAGGCATTTCTCTAACACACATACATAACTCCATGGACTTACAAGCTCCCCTTTTATTTCACACCGACGACATCCGCAAACAAAAGAGCAAGGTATCAACTGGGTATATATTTACAAGTGTTGAAAGCGTTCCCCGTGACAGCACTGTTTTGCTAATCCCCAGCCTATAATTTGCAAGCATATAACTTTCATGGAGAGTTCAGAATGGTTCAGGTTTATTAAGTGCAGGAAATAAAGCGTGCCATCAAGTTCGTGAGAGCTTTACTAACTAATTTTCCCATAACAAGCAAACATTTTATTCGGAAGAAAACAAGGCATATTGAATATGCACGGGAGTAGCAAATGATGCTAATAGGTAGGTATGGTGGACACTTTGGAAATATTTGGTTTAGGGAGTTGGAGACATGAGTAAAACACTTAGTGGAGGTGAAGGCTAGCAATAGTAAGGGAGCGACAAATGAGAGAGTAATAGCTGTCATTATCATGCTTGCAACAAAATAGGACTACTCATGGCATGAAAGTGATTCAAGATCCTCACGGCAAAATAATTCATCAAGGCTTAACTGATTATCACAGTCATGTGCATGCGTGAGCATGTGCCAAGTCAATTCACATGAAACATTCAGAGGAGGATACCACGGTGTCATACCAATTTATGAATAGAGCAATGCAAGAAAACATTTATAAGACATGTTACAAACTATTAGCAAGCTGAAGCTAATCATAAGAAAGCAAGAACTACTAAGCATCCAAAGATAACATACACCCTACATGAACAGACTAAGCATGCTCACAGTGATGAGTATATGTACAAAAATGAAAACAAATAGAGTTTGTTACCAGCCTCTTACCACGCCTCAAGTTGTCATTGATCCTCATTATTGCTCTTCACTTGTGTGGCTTGAATAATAATATGAAACCAATATCCACTGAGGACTGCCGAACCCTGTAGCAAACTCGCAAAAACCAAAGAAGAACGACAAATATTTTTGGTGTTTTTGATTTTTAAATAAGAACCAAAAGAGAAAAACAAGCAAAGCTAAATCTTTTTGTGTTTTTAGAATAGTTCAAACAAAGCAAAAAGGGAAAAACAAACCAAGGCAAAAAGAAGAAGCAAACCAAAGAGAAACAACATAAACATTTTTGGTCTTTTTGTGTTTTTAGAAAGCAAAAGCAAAGAAGGACGAAAACTAAAAAGAGAATGAAAACACGAATATACAAAGTACCGACACAACATGATATGGAGATGAGTGCGGTGTCGGCGTACCTCCCCCCAAGCTTAGGCTTTTGGCCTAAGTGGGTATCAATCCCAAGCTGGCCAGGATGAAGTGTCACCCTGGTATGACGAAGAGGTCCCCTCATCCTGGTGCGAGCTCGAGTACGTCCCTCCGTAATGCGCAGAGTAATCATAGGAGGGCACATCCTCCTGGTGCTGCTTGTGGAAACCCAGCAAGCGAAGCTACTCGTCCACCTCCTCCTTGGAGCGCGACCACGGTCTCTTGTGAACACTAAACAAAGCAGGCTATGGCAAAAGGATCTCCCTTTCATCCCCGTCAGTGAAAAGCATCCTATATAGTAGATTGTTCAAATCAGAGGTAGCAGTGACAAAGTGATGAGTTTTCATGGCAACAAGGTCAAGCCTCTGTGGTGCCAACATAGCATCATAGGGATCCACTGAAAGACCTAATGCATTGACTATGCGCGATGCAATGATGCCCCCATAGATAGGCCCCCTAGTAGCTAGGCGGCGAGCAATAAGCGAGCCAAGATTGTTACGAGTATCATTGTTAAGCGCAGCAGCAAGGAATGCTAAATGATAGTTGGAGATATTACTTGTGTTCTCCCTACCCAGTACACTAGTAGCAAGATAATATGCAAAGTATCTAAGAGCAGGGAGTTGGATATTTCTTATCTTTCCGCGCTGCGCCACGCGGTCATCATCATTGGTCACCCCTTGGTAAAGCTCCAACAAATCAGCGGGTCTCCCTTGAATTTTCTTCACGGTCCCTGTCATACGCACACCTACAATACTGTAAAATCTCTCCAAAGGCATGGTGAAAGGCAGATCATAGATTTTAAAAGAGACAGTAGACTGATAGGGTGTGTTAGTAAATGTGAAGCTCTCAACAAAAGTTTTGGTGAGCATAGCGTATTGTGCACTCTCATCTTGCATATATGAGGTCAAACCAACCCTCTCAATCAGTAGCAAGAAATCATCAAGAATACCTGCAGCTTGTAAGAAAGTAAAACAAGGAAAAGAGGATGGGTGAGCATCCCCATCATCCCTTTCACTGCCAATACGTGTTGCAATGAGATCTTAATTGTATGATGGCCTAGCTTGAGAGGCTATTCTTGAGGGCCTCGACCTCCTAGGTGCATCACTCTCAAATATCTCTCCAAAAGTATGCTTGTTCATGCTTGGTATTCTGAAATTTAAACACCTATTAAACAAGTGATTGCAAAGTAAATATAATGAAGGATTCTACTCATAGGGACTTGCAAGAGGCCTAAAAATGCATCAAAACTATATCTCTAAGCATCAAACAAGCTTACAAGCCCTCATAACCAATCACCTACAGCAGCAAAATACTCAACATATAATCCACTAAACACAAATCTACTTGGACAAGGGGAGGAGTCACATACCAGGGAACAAATGCTCCAAATTTTAGCAACAAAGATGGGCTGAGCAAGGAGATCGAAAAAATCGAGAGCAAGCATAGCAAGAACGCGATTTTGAGATATGAACTGGAGCTTACTCGGGAGAGAGAAGAAAGTGGCAGGTGAGAGAGTTAGTGGGGGGGGCAGGGGGCCCACACCAGGGCATGGCACCACCCAAGGCTGGCCATGCCACCTGTCGTGTGCCTGCCTGGTTGGCCCCCCTGGTATCTTCCAGGTACTCCTCTACCCCTTTTTTCACGTAAAAATTTAATATGAATTTTCTGGAATTTTTTGAGACACTTTATTTTTGGGCAATTTTCAGAAATAGAAGAATGATTTTTCTGACAGATAGATTTTTTTTCTTTTTTTCTTTTGGAAACATGATGCAAGGACAAAACAAGGCTAGAACTACAGAAGTTCTAACATGCAAGCAACTAACAATAAAAAGAAAACTAAACGAAAGCAAAAACTAAAATGCAAAGGATAGAAATAAATGGAGATAATCATAATGAAAACATTGTTTTGTTCAATGGAATCCTTTTGTTAACAAGGTTGATCAAGTCTTGCTACCAAAAAAATTGCATATGAGACAAAACTATGTACTCCACTACTGATTATGTTACCTCAACCTTGATAGCAATGGTCCCAATCATAATAGTTTCAAATTTTTCTCTTGGTATGGGACAATATATTTCTCCAACTTGAATGCCTTCAACATGTTCAATTGAATTCAAACCATAAGTCCTTTCAATCTTCTTGGGGAAATAGACAGTATGTTCCTTGTCATTAACATTGAAGGTCACCTTTCCTTGATTACAATTAATAACAGCTCCTGTAGTATTAAGAAAAGGTCTCCCAAGAATAATAGACATATTATCATCTTCAGGCATTTCAAGCACAACAAAATCAGTTAATATCAAGCAATTGTGAGCCACCTGAACAGGTACATCCTCACATATACCCACATGAATAGTGGTAGATTTATCAGCCATTTGCAAAGATATATCAGTTGGTATCAATTTTTCAAGCTGAAGCCTCTTATAGAGAGAGAAAGGCATAACACTAACTCTAGCTCCCAAATCACACAAAGCAGTTCTAACATAACTATTCTTAATAGAGCAAGGGATAGTTGGAATCCCTGGGTTTCCTAGTTTCTTAGGAACCTTTCCATTGAAGGAATAATTAGCGAGTAAAGTAGAAATTTCTTCATTAGAGATCTTCCTTTTATTCGAGACAATGTCCTTCATATACTTCGAGTAAGGAGGCAATTTAATAGCATCAGTCAAAGGAATTTGCAAGAATAAAGGCTTCATCCACTCACAAAACTTATTATAGTGTTCATCTTCCTTTGACTTGTGTTTCTTATCAGGGAAAGGCATAGGTTTTTGGACCCAAGGTTCTCTTTCACTACCATGTTTCTTAGCAATAAAATCTTCTTTGGTGTATTTAGTATTCTTAGTGTCATTTTCAGGTTCTTCTTCAATTTTTTCTTCATTAGGAACAACATTTTCTTCATTACCACTTTCATTTCAGCATCAGAGATAGATATACTATTAGGATCTATAGCAGGTTCAGAGGGTTCTACAATAGTTTTATGTTTCTTTTTCCTTTTCTTACGAGTAGAACCACTATTTTCAGCTTGTTGAGAATCCTGCTCAATTCTTTTGGGATGCCCCTCAGGATATAGAGGATCCTGGGTAGCAGCACCACTTCTAGTTCTAATTTCATAAGCATGTTTTTCTTTAGCAGCATTAACTAGCAAGTCGTTTTGCACTTTAACGATTTGATCTATTTGAGTTTGAACCATTTGAAAGTGTTTAACAATCATTTTAACATCATTAGAGGTTCTTTCCACAATATCTTTCAACTCAACAATAGCTCTAGTGTTTTCCATTAGATGATTTTGCACCCTTTTATTAAAGTTATCTTGTTTAACAATAAAGATATCAAATTCTTCTAAGCATTGATCAGGAGGTTTAGAGTAAGGGATATCACCTTCATCAAAGTGTTGGAGAGAGTGTACCTCAATAGTGGATGAGTAGGGAATAGGCTTACATAATTCTTCTATAGGAGGTAAATTCTTGACATCTGCAGCTTTAATTCCCTTCTCCTTGAGACATTTCTTAGCTTCCTTCATCACTTCCTCATTTAATTCAATAACTCCCCTCTTCTTTGATGTTGGAATAGGCATAGGAATAGACGGTTCAGGTACAATTACTTCAGGTATAGCTTGTTGAGGAGAAGTCCAATCTTCATAATTCTTGCTTATTTTAGCCATTAATTCATCAGCTTCCTTAGGAGTCCTATTCCTAAAAACACAATCACCACAACTATCTAGGTATGTCCTAGATTCCTCGGTTAGTCCATTATAAAATATATCAAGAAGCTCATTCTTAGGTAATGGACTTCCAGCCTGTGCATGAATCAAAGCACAAAACCTTGCCCAAGATTCAGGCAATACCTCTTTTTCTCTCTGTTTAAAATTAAAAAGTTCCTCCAAAATAGCATGTCTAGCACTGGGAGGAAAATATTTCTATAGGAAAGTACTAATCAAGCACTCAGGGATATCAATAGATCCAGGAGGTAAATTACTAAACCAAGTTTTAGCTTCTCCTTTCAGTGAAAAGGGAAAAATCTTAGCAACAAAGTAAGTACGCATCTTAATGTCATCAGGAAACAAGCCACTCATGGTAGAGAGTTCGTTCATATGTGTTACCGCACTTTCATTCTTAGTCCCACAAAAAGGTTCTTTCTTGACAATAGCTATGTAAGATAGATCAAGAGGGAAATCATAATCTTCATCTATAATATTTATGGGAGAAGTAGCAAACTTAGCATCAGGAGACAATTTGGGTCTAATAGTACGCCTCTCAAGGAGACTCTTAGCAGCGCTCCTATTAGGGGTGTTCTTACATTCTTTAATAAATTCATCAGTCATCTCAACATAACCATCTTCAATATCGTAACTTTCACTAGACTCAGGTGAACTAACAGGCGTGGTAGTGTCTTCATTAGGAGTTTCGGTATTCCAGCTATAGTTCTAGCAATCGTAGCATCTAGGAAAGGACCTAATGAACCACTCTTATCAAGCACAGTAGAAGCAGCATCATAAGCATCAGAAGTTTCAGATTCAGCAGTAGTAGCAGCGTGTGTAGCATGTGTATGTGGTGGTGTAAGGAACTTACTCAAAACAGACGGTGAATCAAGAGCAACAGAGGTGTTCAGAACCGTACCTCTTCTTGTAGTGGATGGTAAAATAGGAACCTTGCCATCACGAGACATACCCATGATGGATGGATAGCAGCGAACAATAGAGATTCCAAGTGAGCTTGATAAATAAAGCTATGCTCCCCGGCAATGGCGCCAGAAAATAGTCTTGATGACCCACAAGTATAGGGGGTGTATCACAGTATTTTCGAGCGAAGTGAAACCCAATTTATTGATTCGACACAAGGGGAGCGAAAGAATATTTATAAGCCTTAACAACTGAGTTGTCAATTCAGCTGCACTTGGAAACAATCTTGCTCACAGCAGTTTATCAGTAGCAACAGTTTTGTAGTAGGAATAGTAAAGTAGCAGAAGTAGTAAAGCAAACACAGTAGTAACAAAAGCAGTAAACAGTGGGATTCGAGTGCGGTAGGCATAGGGATGGATGGATGGGCGTTGCATGGACAAGACAATTCACATAGCAAACAGAACATAGGGCAATTGCAGATAAATAAGATAAAGCATCCAAGTACTAGACAATCCTAGGCATGTGTTCCATATATAGTCATACGTGCTCGCATTGAGAACTTGCACAACATCTTGTGTCCTGCCAGCCCGTTTGCAGCGGGGCCTCTAGGGAACTACTGGCAATTAAGGTGCTCCTTTTAATAGAGCACCGGAGCAAAGCATTGACACTCCATGAACACATGTGATCCTCACATCAAAGCCATTCCCTTCTGGTTATCGCGATTTCTGTCACTTCGGGGCCATAGGTTCCGGACAACAACGTGTGTATACAACTTGCAGATAAGACCAAAAACAATACTATCATAATGAATCAATAACATGTTCAGATCTGAAATCATGGCACTCGGGCTCTAGTGACAAGCATTAAGCACAACAAGTCGCAACAAAGTCATAAAGCACTAATAAAAGATACAAGGCACCATGCCCTAACAATCTGATGCCATTACATGAACGATCGCATCCAATCCCTACCATCCCCATAGCCTACAGCGGGGGATTACTCACTCATAGATGGGGGAAACATGGATGGTCGATGGAGCAGCAATGGTGATAATGATGGCGATGATCTCCTCCAATTCCCGTCCCGGCAGGGTGCCAGAACGGAGTTTGTGGTGCTGTTTCGAGGAATCTGGTGGTGGCGGCGGAGCGGAACTCCTTCTAGTAAAACGTCGAACCCCCCGAAGTTTTTAGGTCAGAAGGCTCCTTATAGGCGAAGAGAGAGGCCGAGGGGGTGCCTGGGGGGCCCACACCACCTCCTAACGCGGCCTGGCCTGGCCTGCGCCGCCAGGTGGTGTGGCCACCCCCTGGCTCTTCTCCGTCTCGTATTCTGGCTCCTGGAGTCTTCAGGTGAAATATGATTTTTGGCATATTTTCCGGGATTTTTCCTGATAGTTGATTTTCTGCACAAAAAGTAGACACCAATGCAATTCTACTGAAAACAGTGTCAGCCCGCATTAGTTGCATCCAAATCACACAAGTATAGAGGAGAAACAATAGCAAAAGTGTTCGGGAAAGTAGATAGGTTTTGGTCGTATCAACATACCAGGGCTCTAGCTAGTGCGGCAAGGTGGGCGATCGAACTGGACAATGACGGCGAGCTCAGGCGAAGTCGCGGCAGGGGCTGAGGTGGATGGAATCGACGGTAGTGTCTCCTCCTCTGCTGCGGCTGCCTCCGGTGAAATTCCGGTGGCCTGCTGCTCGAGTTGCTCCGGCGAGATGTGGGGAAGGACTGGGGGTAAGAGGGGAGTGTGAGAGTGTGAGGAATTCGTGCTAGGGTGGCTTGCTTATATAGGCGCGACGAGGGGACCGACAGGTGTGGGCTGGCATCCCCGGCGAGGGCGGTACAGAGGGCTACCGGCATGGGCGAGGTAGGCGGACAGTGGGCGGTCTGTTGGCGGTTCTCTACGGCGTAATGGCGACGCTAGGGGTGGTGGCATTTGGTCGGGGGCTTCCCGCGCTTTGGGAGACAGAGGCGGTGCTCGACGGCGATCATGGTGACTGTGGGTCGCACGGCGGTGCACGGCCGTGTCTAGCGGGTTGCTGGGTTCAAGGTGGAGCTGCGTGCGCGATTTGGTGTCGGGGCTCGGTTTGTGGTGTGCTGGCGGCGATCGCGCTCTGGCTGCGCGCAGAGAGAAAGGACGGCGTGGTGCTGAGGTGGTCCAGGGCCTGGCTGGGCTTGGGGAAGGGGCAGTGAGGTGCGGTAGGGTTGGGCAGAGCTAGAGGGCATGGTGGAATGGTGCGGCTTGGTCTTTGGCATGCTGCCCGCATTCGGTCGGCGGTGACCATACTTGGGCGGGGCGGCACTAGCGCTGCGGTGAAGGGGGAGTGCTGGTCTGGGCATGATTAGATGCTAGGGGGACAGGGGAGTGCAGAGAGGGTCTAGAGGGGAACAAGGGCTTAACTAGCAACAGTATTAGTTAGGCCACTTTTTATCTGCCTGCCAGGTGTTCGACACAATGGCCACATGAAGAAAATATTTGAATTTTTAGGAGATTTTTGGTGGAGTGATTCATCTTATGCTTAAGCATCTAGGTTTGCTTGGGATTTTAAATGGAGTTCATTTGAGTGGTTTTTGAATTAGTGTGATCTTGATACATACACTAGATTCAATTTTCAAATGTCATTTAAATTTAGAGTTTGAATGATTTTGGGAGATCACAAAGTGGGCCTTGGCACATCACTACTTGTATGGGCACCTAGAGGGGGGTGAATAGGTGCTACTCCAAATTTTAATACTTTTTCAATTTTAGGCTTAGCACAAAGGGTAAATTCTCTAGATAAACTATTAGGTGGAATTTCCCTATATGCAAACCTATCTACTAGCGAGGAAAGAGCGAGTGGAACAGGAACGGGTAAACCGTAGTGAAGCACGCGGAGACACAGGATTTGTTTGAACGCAGTTCCTTGTTAAGGGAAGTACGTCTGCGTTGGAGGGGTGGGCGGTACTAAGACCACCACGCCACAATAGGCCTCACCCTGTTCTCCGGTGGATCCCACCACCAAAGGCCTGATCCACCTTTCCCCTATAGGTACCCTTCGAGGCAGGCACCGACGCCTTTACACAACTAGCAGGGCAACAACTCCACAAACAACTTGGAGGCTCCCGAAATGACAACAAGCTGCCACAAGAACAAAGTTATCAAATACTAGATCAGGGATTTCTCCAAGTGAATGGAGAGGAGTTGATGCGCTTGATTTGTGATGATGATGATGATTTTCTCCTCCTTCAATTCCCCCAAAGATCAAGGCCTTTGGGTGGTTGAAGTGGGAGATTGAGAAAGAGAGCTCTTGCACAATGTCTGAACAATTTCGAATGAATCAAGAGTTCTGAATGATGGGGAAGAAGGGGTATTTATACCCCCTTCAGAAACCATCCATTGGACACTTTGGGGGCCGGATTATCCGGCCCAAGTGAGGGCCGGATTATCCGGCCTGGGGAAAACTCCGCCCCAGACCCGGAATATTCGGCAGATAATCTGCCTCCCAACCAGAGCGTCGCGCCGAGCTTGCCCTTGATCAACTTCTAGGGGCTGGATTATCCGGTCCTATGTGAAGGCCGAATTATCCGGCCTGGGGAGGAAAAACCGCCCCAGTTCGGATTTTCCAGGAAAAATCCGACCGGATACCGAGCGACGCGCCTTGGCTCCTTTTGCTCAAAAACTGGGGGACAGATTATCCGGCCCATGCGACTGCCGGATTATCCGGCCTGGGGAGGAAAAACCGCCCCATCTCGGATTTTCCGGGAGAAAATCTAACCGGATACTGAGCGACGCGCCTTGGTTCCCTTTGAGCAATGAGGTAGGCCGGATTATCCGGCCCTTGGTGGGGCAGATAATCCGGCCCCCCTCAAAGCTTCCTACACACTTAGCACACATGAATAATCTCCACAGTATTGTTATCTAACACGCAAAACATGGGAAAACATGAAATGTTCTTTCAATCTCCCCCTTTTTGGTGTTAGATGACAATACTAGGATTTGTAGGAAAAAGTCACAAGACAAGCAGTAATAGCCATGGAAGAGACTCCCCCTCAATGTGTGCATAATAGAATTTTGCATTGGAATACAAATGCACACAAATAGGTGAACCTATTCCATAGACATATGAGCAACATAAACATACCACCGAGGTAGAGGGAAGGCATCCTTGACATAAGCCACAATTATTACCGGATAACAAATATATGCGCCTTCCGTGAAAAAAACCTCCAGCAATAGGATATGAATAGATAGATCCATAAGCATAATCCATGAGATGAAATCCATAGGCATAATCCAGACAACCACATAGAGTCTCAAACAACCACAAGCTACAAATTTAAAGTTCAACGCTAAATGGGCATAAGCAAGAAAGAAAACGATGAATAGAAAAATGCAAGTGCTTATGCCCGACCCATGCAAATCCACGAACATCCTAATAGAACTACTTCTCCCCCTTTGGCATCGAGACACCAAAAAGGGAAAAGAGCGATGCTAGCACCCCACGGGATCACTCGTAGTCCTCGTCCTCGTCCTCGTCTTCATTCTCATCCTCATCCTCATCTTCAAGCTCCTCGGTGTCACCTTCCTCATCCTCATCATCAGCAGCAGGCGTAGAGGGGAACAAGTGACGCTCCAGCTCACCATAGTTCAACCGGGAGGAAGAGTTCCACCGAGCATATGGCGTGGGAGGTGTAGGAGCCAGAGGATCACCCGAAGCACCGGACACATGGTGGAGAATGAGCTGCTGGGAGTGAGCCAACTCATGGCATTGCTTGTATGCCTCATACTGACCCTTGCGTGTGTCCACTCCCATGCATAGAATCTTACGCTGGAACCAAATCAGCTGCTTGATCTCACGGGCAACGGGAGGCACTGGGGGCCTGTGAGCATCCCCCATGAGGCCCTCAGGAGCAAAAGAGGGGTGAGAGGTCTTCCGAACCTTGGTGTAGATCTTCTTGGACTTATGCACCGAGTCAATGTGGAACTCCTCAGCAGGAAGCAGGTGCCTGATGAGCATCATAATGTAGGGTGCATAGGGAATGGACAGACGGTTGAACATAGCATTAGTCAATTCATGGTAAATGAAGTCCGTGACATCCAGCCTGTACTGCACCGACTCGTCCTCGCACAAGGCAACCTCATGAGAAAATTGAAGTAGCTGAACAAGGTGACCACGAATGCTATCATTGTTGCCCCCACTCGGAGTGATGGAGTCATGAAGAGACCCACTAAGGCAGCATAGATGGGAGCAAGGCCAGCCAGAGTGCCCACAATGCCATTGTCCACAGTGCAAGGAGAGAGAGAGCTGCATCTTTGTTGGGCTTCAGCTGGGTGATGATGTGGTGGCCACTGGCTCTATCCCTGCTGCGGAAAGAGTATCCAAGAACCTCAGCAAACACGTGAAAATCAGCAGTCATAGGCCTGTCATGAGTCATCCACTTCATAGTGCGACGCTCATCCGCACAAATAACCAAAGTGGAGAAGAACTGCTTCACCACCTCAGAGTCAAAGGAGCACTGGAGAGACATGAGATGGTGCAGCCCCATCCTCTCAGCCACAAACATCGCATCCACAAGATGAGCCTTCTCCAAAGCATCAGCAAGTACCAGTGGGTGCATAGGCCTAATGTTCAGCCTGGCATACACATCTTCATAGATACCTTTCTGTTCTGCACACCAAAAATGAGTATCCCCCAGCTCATCATCACGAGGCAGCTCAGCAAACAAGTCACGGTGACGGATGGAGGAATAGGTGACTGCATCCAAAGTCATGTAGTTGATCTTGGGCTCCTTGCCCTTCCTCTTGGACACCCCCTTCCTAGTCCTCTTTGCTTGTTCAGTCATGCGCTTCTCTTCGTTCTTTCTTCTCCTCAACTCAACTTCGTCCACTAAGTTACCTTGTCCATCGTCCCGAAAGTATTTGGCGCGAGGGCGGCGCTTGTAGGTCTTGGGAACACTGGAACCACCTGTGAGGAGAATAAGGGTGATAGCAAGGGGATAAGCATACACACAAGTCCAGGAGAGAGCATGGAAAAAAATAGTCAAAAAGTTCATCGGACAAATCTACTCAATGCATACTCCATAGTGAAACTGAACTAGAATCGAATCTGTCAGGCCGGATTATCTGGCCTGGCCAGGGGCGGATAATCCGTCCCTGGCAGAAAAATTCGATTTCACCTAGATTGAATGCAAAAAAGTAGATCAGGCCTAGAAACTGCAAGACTATGATTTCTATGCGAAAACACGTCCTTCTAGACAACGTTCCACCCAACAAGTAACACATCTAGCCAAAGATGGGGAGACAGGGAGTTACCCTCACTCATTGGAGGAAGAACACGGAGGAGAAGGTACCCAGAGGCGCGGTAAGAAGATCCGGGAAGGCCCAGAAAATCCGGTGGCTGGAGAGGCTCCGGGGAGGGTGGGGGAAGGCAGGCGGCGGCTGAGGAGGAGGAGAGGGTTGGGGAGAAGTGCTGCTCGTTATGAGCCCTTCCCCCCGATCCCTGCCCTTTAAGACGAAAGTCGCCAGGGCCAGATTATCCGGCCTACACTTGGGCCGGATTATCCGGCCTCAAATCTGGAAATCTGTTGTACACAGAACCAGGCTCGCGCGTGCCCAAACAACACCCCCACAAAGTGTACAAGGGACTTGTGTGCTAGAATAGATGGCTTAGGGGTAGAGAAAGGCTTAGGATTAAGAGAGCCAAACTGAGATGGTACTAGACACTCAAAATTGCAAGATCCAAATCAAATAAAAGCCAAGATTGAGTGTGATTCCCATAAGAACATGAGATAGCAAAAAAACAGCCAAAAATATCCAATTCTCCTCGAGGGAGAGGGCGGTGGCCGAAGCCACCTTGTTGGAGTGTATGGTGTGACACCACGAAGATATATCTTGGGTTCACAACCACTACCCATAAATAAGCTCACATATCACAAAATGATATTAAGAGAAATGATTTATCTTGCTTTTGGCATCATGGGGGGAGGGTTAGCCCAATGAGTTAGGACCACACTCCCCCTATATCCATACCCACACCTAGACCAAAGAAGGATTGAGATGTACGAGTGAGTGCATGGGTAATCAAGACAAGCTCCTGGAATCAATGATATTTAGCTCATTCCTCAAGTAGCAGAATCGTGCTTCATCAAGTGGCTTTGTAAAAATATCCGCAAGTTGGTCCTTCGTGCTCACAAAGGATAGATCAATATCGCCGCGAGCAACATGGTCTCGAATAAAATGATTCTGAATCTCAATATGCTTCGTCCTTGTGTGCTGAACTGGATTGTACGCAATTTTGATTGCACTTTCATTATCACATAAAAGAGGCACTTTGTCACAATTGACACCGTATTCCTTTAAAGTTTGCCTCATCCATAATAATTGAGTGCAAGCGCTGGCAGCAGCAACATATTCAGCTTCGGCGGTGGATAGAGATATACAATTCTGCTTTTTAGATGACCAACACACGAGAGACCTTCCCAAGAATTGACAAGCTCCAAAAGTGGATTTCCGATCATCCTTATCACCAGCCCAATCTGAGTCAGTATAACCACATAAAGAGAAATTGGAGCCCTTGGGATACCAGAGAGCAAAGTTAGGGGAATGAACCAAATATCGAAAGATCCTCTTGACCGCCACTAAGTGGCTTTCTTTAGGAGCTGCTTGATACCTTGCACACACTCCCACACTCAACACGATATCGGGTCTAGATGCGCAGAGGTAAAGAAGAGAGCCGATCATGGACCGGTATACCTTTTGATCCACATCTTTACCATGTGGGATAAGTTCAAGATGACATTTTGTTTGCATCGGAGTGGCGACACCATTTAGATCCGTCATCTTGAATCTCTTGAGCATGTCTTGGATGTACTTTGCTTGATTGATAAAGGTTCCTTCTCTAAGTTGCTTGATCTCGAATCCAAGAAAGAACCGTAATTCCCCCATCATGGACATCTCAAACCTGTCAGTCATAAGCTTTGAATATTCATCATTAAAAGCTTTATTAGTATAACCAAAGATGATATCGTCTACATATAGTTGGCATACAAAGAGCTCCCCCTTAACCTTCTTAGTAAAAAGAGTGGGATCAATTTGCCCAACTTCGAATCCACGATCTAACAAAAGCTCTTTAAGGTGCTCATACCATGCACGTGGGGCTTGTTTCAGGCCATAGAGTGCCTTATCGAGTTTGTATACATGGTTCGGAAAGTTAGGATCCTCAAAACTCGGGGTTTGCTTTACATATACCAACTCATGTAGAGGACCATTAAGGAAGGCACTCTTGATGTCCATTTGCTGCACCTTAAAATTGCTATGGGCAGCATAAGCAAGAAGGATACGGATGGACTCAAGGCGAGCCACTGGAGCATAGGTCTCGCCGAAGTCAATGCCCTCAACTTGAGAGTAACCTTGCGCCACAAGTCTTGCCTTGTTCCTCACAACAATGCCATTCTCATCTTTCTTGTTTTTAAATATCCACTTGGTGTCGATAACATTGCGGCACTCTTTGGGTTTCTCCACGAGTTTCCAGACTTTGTTGCGCTCGAAATTATTCAATTCTTCATGCATAGCAACAACCCAGTCTGGATCTTCAAGAGCTTCAAAGACCTTCTTAGGTTCCACCATAGATATATGAGCTTGATGCTCACCAAAATTGGCCAATTCTCTTCTTGTAGAAACCCTTCGTCGAAGATCACCAACAACCTTGTCGAGGGTGTGACCCCTTAACTCAAGGTTTCGATCAGCTCGAGCCTTGCGATGAAGTTCAATAAGTTTGTTGTCTCTAGGAGGAGTAGATTCATCACTTGAATCTTCATTGGAAGCATTTACTCGACCTTGATCAGAAACTGGAATATCAGCAGCAGGTGGCAGTGAAGCGTGCCCTTGAGGTGAGTCAGTAGCCGTAACAGGAGGCTGCTGAACCGGTGAGTCAGGGCCGGATAATCTGGCTGATGGAGAGGCCGGATAATCCGGCCTGGGAGTACTTGTGTCAGCTTCATCAGGATGCCTGGGGCTTGCTTGAACTGGTGAGGGGCCGGATAATCCGGGGCTTGCCGGAAAATCCGGCCTGGAGCTTGCATTGATATCTTCACCACCAGGAGCAAAAAGGTCAACTGGAGCGAGGTGGCCGGATAATCCGGTGTCCACCGGATAATCCGGCCTGGAGTTTTCTGTAACGCCTTGACCTTCAACAGTTGATGGAGATGGTGCAGAATTTGCTCCCGTGGTGGGAACATGTGGTGCATGTGTAGATGAGGGCTCTTCATGGGAAGAGCATTGTCCTTCCCGATCCACCACAAGGGGTTCCTCAATGGGGCAAAAAAATCCCATGCCCATTCTTCTTATGGCATCTTGGGGTATTTCAACATCTGCATCACAAACACCAACTTGCTCCGCACGGGAACCGTCATTTTCCTCGAACACCACACTACAAGATTCTACAACAGTTCTAGAGAGCTTATTGTAGACTCTATAAGTGTGGGATTCAGCACCATAACCAACAAAAATACCTTCTAGAGCCTTAGATTCAAACTTAGATAAACGAACTCCCTTGATAAGAAAGAAACACTTACAACCGAATACCCGAAAGTATGAGATGTTTGGCTTGTTACTGGTAAGTATTTCATATGGAGTCTTGTCCAAGATCTTGCGGAGATATAATCGGTTGGATGAGTGACAAGCAGTAGAGATTGCTTCAGCCCAGAATTTATATGGAGATTTAAATTCGGCTAACATTGTTCTTGCCATATCCATTAGAGTTCGATTCTTCCTCTCGGCTACACCATTTTGTTGAGGGGTGTACGCAGCGGAATATTGATGTCTTATCCCCTCTTCACTTAGGAATTCATTTAAGGTGTAGTTCTTGAACTCAGAGCCGTTATCACTTCTTATAGCCAAAATGGGGATGTTGTGTTGGCGTTGAACCTCGTTGGCGAAGTCGATGACTGTTTGTTGAGTTCCACTCTTCAACTTGAAGAAATAAACCCAAGTGTATCTTGAGTAATCATCAACAATCACAAGACAATACTTCTTCCCACCGAGGCTTGCATGAGATGGAGGTCCGAAGGGGTCCACATGAGGAGAATTATGCATTTTCCCTTCAACACACGCCCTGCAAACACGATCTTTGGCAAAGGAGACATTTTCTTTTAGTCCAAGGATGTGGCCACCCTTGTGGAGACTTTGCAAAGTTCTCATATTGACGTGGGCTAGTCGGCGATGCCATAGCCAACCCGCGTCATCTTTCCGAAAATACACATCGGTCCTGTAGTGGTTTTCCCCAAAAAGTCCACCACATACAGGTCATTTCTGACATATCCCACGAAAGCAACTTTTAGAGACTTCCTCCACAAGAGTACTACCAAATCAGCATCAATATAAACTGCAAAGCCCATCTTACCAAGGGCACAAACTGAAAGTAAGTGGTAACCCAGGGTCTCAACAAGCATGACGTCCACGAGAGAGATATCGTGAGCCACCACAACTTTGCCGAGACCCAATACCTCAGATTTTGACTTGTCACCATAGGAGACGGTTATGTGATCAAGGTTTGGCCGCATCTCCGTGATGATCTCCTTGCTTCCGGTCATATGACTCGTGCAACCGCTATCGAGTACCCATTTAGAACCACCAGAAGCATAACCCTGCAAGAAAATTACTTCTTGGTTTTAGGTACCCATTTTTCAATGGGTCCTCTCATGTTAGTGACAAGGGTCTTGGGAACCCAAATAGACCAAGGAATGTAACAATCATAAGGGCCTACATAACTAGCATAAACATCACCATAATAATCGCAATATAGTTCAAAGTTAGGATTGTTGAACCCTGCAAAACCATCATAATTAGTCTTGTCATTGGTAATGTTGCTAGTCTTTGGTTGAGCAGTCTTGCTCTTCTTATTCTTGTTGTTTTTCTTGCTCTTTGTCTTGGGAATGTAACCAAGACCTTCTTTACTATTGTTTGTCCTTTGCTTGCTCAGTATCTCATCAATAACTTCTTTACCTTTGTGTTGAGAAATTCTTGCAAGGTCTTCTTTTCCATAGGGTGTAGTGGAGGTACTTGGCACATCATACCGTTTCAATTGAGTTTGGAGCTGGTCACGAGACTCATTTAAAGTAGAATGATTACTCTTCAATGCCTTGTGAGCACTTTCAAGATTATCAAACTTCTCCAAAAGTCTAGCATGAACAGCCCCAAAGTCAATCTTTTCTTTCTTTAGTTTCTTTACCTTGGCAAGAGCATGGTCACGTTCTGTAATGAGCTGAGCCATAGCTTCTTCCTGTGACTCTTCAATGGATTTGAGTCTCTCTTCCAAAGACACTCGAGCTTCCTCTTCCTCTTCCAAGGCATTCTTCAAAGAGGCTATCTCCAAGGCATCTTCTCTTTCAATTCTGCCCTTTTCTTCAAGAAGATCTTCGGCTTGAGCAAGTTGACTCATAAGAGCATCAAAATGGAGTTTGTGCTCACCTTGCAGTTTAGTGAAAAAGGTATCCAAAGCAATAACTTCTTCTTTCATTTTAAGACTGTCATGATCATCCATATCCAAGATTATGTTAGTCTTAGGAAATGAAGAGCTAGAAGTTGATACCTCGGACCCTCTTGCCATTAGGCAGGTAGCGTTGTTGTTGATAACGGTCTCGTTTGGCGAGTCAAAGAGAGATGAAGGGGTCGATGTGGTGGCTATAGCAGCCACCTCGCGAGAAATATCATCATCCTCTTCATCTTCACTTGCAGAGGAGTATTCCTCTTGTGCTACCAAGACAATCTTGGGTTGCTTCTTGAAGGGGCCATTCTTCTTAATAAATGGCTTCTTCTTAGGTGCTTTATATTTCTCTTTAAGAATGAGCCTGCCACCATTGTCTTCTCTATTTTGATACGGACACTCGGCTACAAAGTGCATTCTATCTCCACAGTTGTAGCAAGTTCTCAATCTTGGGCCACTTTCTCTTCTTCCATTTGACCCGTTCTTGCGCTCAAGTTCCGACTTGGCTTTGACAGGGTCCTTCCAAAAGTTCCTTGCATAAAACGCCATGTACTCACCATGAGCACGTTTGACTTCATCGGGGCAGTCCATGGAGGCTCCCTCAAACGCTCTTTCATCTTCCTCTTGCTCAACAACATTGGCTTTGAGAGCCACATTGACACCCTTTTGCATTCCAATGGCCCGAGCACGGGCATCTTCAGCATTCTTTGTTGCCACTTTGAATGACGCCATTTCTTTCATGACTTCATTGGATGTCATTTGATGGTAGTTATGTCTACCTTGCAGGCTCTTCAAGTCCGTTGGCTCGAAAGGCATTAAGACACTCACATATTTCCTTTTTATCCATGCATCATCAATGTGAGTGGCCCCATGCTTTCTAAATGTTGTTGCGATGCCCTTGAGTCTTCTATACATGTCCTCATGGTTTTCACCATCCAACATGTAGAATCCCTCAGCTTCATTACTAAGGGCATCATACCTATTCCTTCTCATGCTTTCATTTCCAACAAAGAGATCCATAAGAGCATCCCAAGCTTCTTTAGCTGTGTTGAGATGTTCAATGTGTGGCATGTCCTTGGGACCCACACCCAGCTGTATCATGTGGAGAGCGGTGGAATTCAACTGGTTGTCCACAACTTCTCTTCTTGTTAGGTTGGTTTGATCTCCAATATGAAGACCCTCTTCAATAATCCTCCAAAGTTCAATAGAGGACATGAGATTTCATTAAAAATTGCCATTGATTGAAAGAGGATGCAGTGAGCTTAGGTGGATCACCCCTATTGTTTATATGAGGATGAGGTATAGGTGGGTCGGGGGAATATATGTGGCGAACCTCACTATATTCCTCCTTACCACTTACCTTCTTGGAGGTGGAACCATTAAGTTTTTCACCTTCCGCATCATCATCCTTAGATCCAGTGTTACCCTTTTCCTTAGATGATGGTGTGGAAGCCTCAGAGGAGGATGGAGATGGGGCTATGGATGATGTGAGGCGAGCAATCATTTGATTCATCTCCTCCATCCTGGCCTCAAAGGATTTCAACAAGGTTGTTTCCAACGACTTGAGATCATCCATTGTGACCTTATCAACAGCCTCATTCCCATCATCCTTGGTACCCATACTACTCTTAGGCGGTTAAGCCCGAATTAAGAGTCGGGGCTCTGATACCAATTGAAATGGATCGTATGGGCACCTAGAGGGGGGGTGAATAGGTGCTACTCAAAATTTTAATACTTTTTCAATTTTAGGCTTAGCACAAAGGGTAAATTCTCTAGATAAACTATTAGGTGGAATTTCCCTATATGCAAACCTATCTACTAGCGAGTAAAGAGCGAGTGGAACAGGAATGGGTAAACCGTAGTGAAGCACGCGGAGACACAGGATTTGTTTGACCGCAGTTCCTTCCTTTTTAAGGGAAGTACGTCTGCGTTGGAGGGGTGGGCGGTACTAAGAACACCACGTTACAATAGGCCTCACCCTGTTCTCCAATGGATCCCGCCACCAAAGGCCTGATCCACCTTTCCACTATAGGTACCCTTCGAGGTGGGCACCGGCGTCTTTACACAACTAGCGGGGCTACAACTCCACAAACAACTTGGAGGCTCCCGAAATGACAACAAGCTACCACAAGAACAAAGTTATCAAATACAATGAACAAGATCTAGGTATTGACAAGAATACTAGATTAGGGATTTCTCCAAGTGAATGGAGAGGAGTTGATGCGCTTGATTCGTGATGATTATGATGATTTTCTCCTCCTTCAATTCCCCCAAAGATCAAGGCCTTTGGGTCGTTGAAGTCGGAGATCGAGAAAGAGAGCTCTTGCACAATGTCTGAACAATTTCGAATAAATCAAGAGTTCTGAACGATGGGGAAGAAGGGGTATTTATACCCCCTTCAGAAACCAGCCGTTGGACACTTTGGGGGCCGTATTCAGCCCAAGTGAGGGCCGGATTATCCGGCCTAGGGAAAACTCCGCCCTAGACTCGGAATATCCGGCAGATAATTCGCCCCCTATCAGAGCATCACGCCGAGCTTGCCCTTGATCAACTTCTGGGGCCGGATTATCCGGTCCTATGTGAAGGTCGGATTATCCGGCCTAGGGAGGAAAAACCGCCCCAGTTCGGATTTTCTAGGAGAAAATCCGACTGGATACTGAGCGACATGCCTTGGCTCCTTTTGCTCAAAAACTGGGGGCCGGATTATCCGGCCCATGCGACTGCCGGATTATCCGGCCTGGGGAGGAAAAACCGCCCCAACTCGGATTTTCCGGGAGAAAATCTGACCGAATACTGAGCGACGCGCCTTGGTTCCCTTTGAGCAATGAGGTAGGCCGGATTATCCAGCCCTTGGTGGGGCGGATAATCCGGCCCCCCTCAAAGCTTCCTGCACATTTAGCGCACATGAATAATCTCCACAGTATTGTTATCTAACACGCAAAACATGGGAAAACATGAAATGTTCTTTCAAAGGGGTGCAAAGAACCACAATTGTCTTTGTTGGGAATTGAGTCCTAGGAACACCCAAAGTGTCCTAGTTAGTTAAAATGGCACAAATGACCATTTCATTATTTTATTCTTTTTGATTTCTTTTTCTTTGGGATTTGTTTGGGAATGATCTAGATGATGTTTAATTCACCTTAGAATCATTTTACAACCAATGGATCACTCAAACATGGCAATTCACAACAACTCCTAAGTTATGCACATACATATGAATGCTTAATTGTTTTAATTGGAAAAGTTTTTGTTAACCCTAAATTGGGTAGATTTGATCTTGATTAACTTTGGATTAAGTTTTGGGATGTTACACCGCCGGTGCTGCACCATCACAAGTCGGACATTCTTGGTAGTGGGCTCATAACATTGAATTGTTACCAATTCTTTTTGACTAGATGGGTTCAAGTTGGACTCTTACAACGGAAGCACTTGGTAAGCTAGACGGGTCTATCACAACGGTTGTGGGGCTTGGGGAGAAGTCGGTCAGGATCCGGGGCATGAGATGCCACCTGACCAACAGGAGTCGCATGAGATGCAATTAGCAAGGAGTTGCCTACCTAGATCACTTGACGACTAGCGGTGATGCTAGAGCTCACTAGTCGGCTTGCTTATTTAGGATCCTGAATCACTATGTAACCATCGGAGGGGTGTTGGTTCTAGTGGGAGCATAAGTATTAAAAATGTTTAATACGCTTGCTCTTTTATGAATACTTGTCTTAAGTGTTTTGCATATTTCTGTTTTAGATAATGGCACATAGTAGCAGTCTCCCTCAGTTGTCTAGTTTTGCTTTGAGGACCATGCTTGAGAAAGATAGACTTAGTGGAACAAACTTCACCCATTGGTATCGTAATTTGAGAATTGTTCTCAAACAAGAAAAGAGGGACCATGTTCTAGACAACTCGCTTCCATGAGAGTGCGAGTGTCGCAGCAACCAATGCCTACCATAGAACATGTGATGAGTCTACAAAAATTAGTTGTCTTATGCTTGCTCACATGGAACCGGACTTGTAGCAGCAGATCAAGAATGTTGAGGCCTACGCTATGATTGAAAGCCTCAAAAGTATGTTCCAGGCTTAGGCAAAGACTGAGAGGTATCAGGTTTCTCAAGCTGTGTTGAGTTGTAAGCTGAAGGATGGTGATCCACTGAGTCTGCATGTGATCAAGATGGTTGGTTACATGCAGTCTCTAGAAAGGCTTTGTTACCCCATTAGCGAAGAGTTCGCTACAGATATAATTCTGAACTCTCTTCCTAGTATGTATGGTCAGTTCATATCGAACTACCACATGCATGGTATGGACGATAAGCTCACTGAATTACATGGGGTGCTTAAGCAGGCAGAAGTTGATCTCAAGAAAGGTACCAACCAACTGTTGGTGGTACAGAATATGGCTAAGTTTAAGAAGAGTTCTTGGACTAAGAAGAAGAAGGCTAAGTCAGGAGACAATGCTCATGATGAGATCCCAAGCGTTTCCTTAGGGATTAAGTCATCTCCTTCAGCTGGATCTGCTTGCTTCTATTGCAAGGCGGATGGCCACTAGAAGAGGAATTACAACAAGTATTTGGCGGATAAAGCCAAGAGTGGAGGTGTGACTTCCAACTTAGGTACACGTGTTTGCAATGTTATAGACCTTTATCTTGCTGATGCACCTGGTAGTTCTTGGGTATATGATATCGGATCAGTCATTCAAATCCACAACTCGTTGCAGGGACTGGTAAGAACTAGGGGCGTAGCAAGAGGCGAGGTTGACATTCGGGTCGGCAACAAAGCGAGAGTCGATGCGTTGGAAGTCAGCACGATGCAACTTCATTTACCTTCTGGTTTCTTAATGGAACTGAATAATTGTTATTATGTTCCAGTGCTTAGTCAGAACATCATTTCTGCCTCATGTTTGATGAGACAAGGCTATGAGTCTAATATTAAGAACAATGGTTGTTCTTTATATTTGAATGATATGTTTCACGGCTTTGCACCCATCCGGGACGGGTTATTTATTTTGAATCTTGATGGTGGGTCGGTCTATAATATAA
Source organism: Avena eriantha (assembly GCA_910589775.1). Taxonomy (NCBI): domain Eukaryota; kingdom Viridiplantae; phylum Streptophyta; class Magnoliopsida; order Poales; family Poaceae; genus Avena; species Avena eriantha. The sequence goes on from OU342740.1 coordinate 23,197,395, forward strand.
ATGTGAAAAGGTTGAAACCAAATGATCTGAATATGAGTTACTTTTGGCACGGTCGGCTTGGTCATATAAGTTGGAAACGCATGAAGAAGCTCCATGATGATGGACTCCTAACTTCGTTCGACTTGGAGTCGTTCGAGACATGCGAATCCTGCCTTCTAGGCAAGATGACCAAGACACCTTTTACAAGGAGTTATGAAAGGGTGTTTGACTTGTTGGGACTAGTACATAGTGATGTATGTGGTCCAATGAGAGCGACAGCCAGGGGTGGTTATGATTAGTTCATTACCTTCACTAATGATTTGAGTATATATGGATATATCTACTTGATGAAACATAAGTCGAAAGCCTTTGAAAAGTTCAAAGAATTCCAGAATGAAGTACATAATCAACTCGGCAAGAAAATAAAGTTTCTTCGGTCAGACCGAGGAGGCGATTACAGGAGCCACGAGTTTGATGACCATCTAAAGAGTTGTGGAATATTTCCCCGGCTCACTCCACCGGGTACGCCACAGAGGAACGGTGTGTCAGAAAGGAGGAATCGGACCTTATTAGACATGGTACGATCTGAAGGGAATATGCCCTGAGAGGCAATATGTAGCATCCCAATTGTCTAACAATTGTAATGCTACTTGTCCTAGTAAGATATTGGCTACCTTATATATTATTGTTGCATCATAATTATATCATGCTCATGTCATCATGCCACCTTGCATTTGAGCATCATATAAAACTCTTTTTATTTTGGTTTTTCGCTCACATGCATTAATAATTGTATTTGCCTCTTGATATTGTATTTGGCTTTTGATATATGGCTTAATGCCCAAGTTGAGTTGGGGGCATATCTTTTATTTCCATTCCACCACCTTTCTCTTCCACCACTTTATAATTCCACCATCCCATTAACAATGAGCTTGTCTTTCTTTTTCTTTGATATTTTAATTCTAGCTCATGTAGTTTGGGGTGGATTAAATCCTCTAAATTCTTGTGCTTGGTTTTATCTCCACTTCTTGGATATGCATAGAGTAATGCCATAATATTCATATTGTCTTCACAAAATAAATAATGGCATTATTATTTTGCATGGGCCATGCACAATTCTTCACCACCTTTCTCTTCTTTGGTTTTTCTTTGGGTTTAATTGGATCCTATCTTTGGAAGATCATCTCCTACCACTCCACCACCCCCATAATCTCATGCATCCCATTTTACCACTCATTTATAATTCTCCATGCATGATCATATGTGGCCTTTCTCCCAACTAATTCTTTTCTTCCTCCTTGTTTCTTTTCTCCTTCACCTTAGCCATGCAAGATCAAGCCCTTGTGTTTTCTTGGTTTCGATCCATAAACAAGATAAAAATCTAAATATCTAATTAAACCTAACCTAGCTATTTTCCTCTCTCTCTCTCACACACACACAAACCCCTCTCTCTCTAACCTGCTGGGCACCACCTGGCCACTCTCTCTACCTAACCCACCACCCCAGCCACTCCTCTCTCTAACCTAGCTAAGCCTAACCCTAACCCTAGCCATGCCCTAACTAACCCGATCTCAACCGAGCCCCTTCCCTCTTTCTCTCTCTGCCGAGCGGGCCTAGCTGCACCACCATCGCCAAGCCCCACCTGCAGCCACCCTACCTCGCCCAGGAACAGCCCCAGCCAGCGCAGCCATGTGCTCGAAGAGGAGGAGGAAGAAAAGGTGGAACCGAGTCCACCTTTATCTCTACCGTGTCTCAGCTGCCTCCTCCCTCTCTCTCCCTCTTTTCCTCCCTCCACACGCCTCCTCTGGCCTCTCCAGATCTCCCCGAGACGCCCTCCTCTCCTCCTTCTTCCTCCCTAGCGACCACCACCTACCGCCATTCGCCGCCAGGTACCACCCCGCCCCGATGAACCAGCCGTGCAGCGCGACCGTGAAGTGGCGGAGAAGACCGAGCACGGCCCCCTGCGACGCCCCGTGCATGCAGACGTGGACGAGAAGCTCCACCGCGTCGCCATTACCTCGCTGTCCCCGAAACCCTAGCCCGTCGGTGCGTCTGCATCCTCGCCGTTCCGCAGCCCCTCGCGCTGATCCATAACCACCAGGCAACTCGCGGTGAGCATCTCCCTCTCCCTGACATCCTCCGCCTCACCGTACCTCTATAGCCTCGCCGTGCGTTTCGTCGAGCAGCCTCCGCGCGCTAGAGCTCGCCGGCGTCTGCAGCTTTCCCGCGCCACGCTCGCCCTATCTAGCCCGCGCCCACCTCCCTGTCAGCTTCCCTAGCACGCCGCACTGGTTAGCCACCCCAGCGCGCACGCACACGTCCCCGGATCGAACCCTCGCCCCGCGCCGCGCACCAGTTTTGCGTCAGACGCGAGAGGGAGAGAAACAGTAGCCGCCCGTGGTCGATTTGCAAAAAGCCCCTCCCCTTTTTATTTTCCTCAACCCGCGCTCCTCTCAGCCCCACCAGTCAGCCACGCCAGCAGTTTAGCAGGAAAACCCCCCCAGCTTTCCTGGACGCAACCCGCGGTCCAGCTGGTGCCCCACCTGTCAGCCGCTGGGGCCTTTCCCACTAGCACGTGGCCCCTTCTGCCTCTGGCCCGCCTGTCAGCCGCGGTGGGTAAGCCAGACCCGCGTGCAAAACGCGTTTTCGCGCGCGTGTGGCCCCAGTCCGCTGTGTCCCCACCTGTCAGTGTATGTGTGTAGAATTGCCTGGGTATAAAAAGTTTTCCCTGAGTCTGTTTTTATTCAAATCTTTTCAAATTGATTTAAATTCAAATTCTTTTCAGATTCAAATAATTTTTAAAATACAAATCCAAATAATACATGTAATATATGTTTTGGAATCAGGAAAATGTGAGGAATTCAAATATGCCCTTCAAAATATGTTTTGAACACTTTAAATTTCGAGATGAGTAAAATTACAAGAAAATGCCCTTTTCCTTATTTAATTAATAACTTTTGTTTTATAACTCCAAATTGGACAAATAATATGTCTAAATCGATCAGCGCGACGAGCCCGTTCTATTTATGCAACCCTTGTTCTGAATTGAAGCATGCATCATGTTGTCATTTAAAATCTGAACCGTTTATGACAATAAAACTTGGGCAAATAGATAATGAAGTGCTTTAATTCTTGTTTCCACACCTCACCTTGCCATGCTACTTTAATGCCATGTAAATTGTGCATCATTCATCATGGCATGCTTGTTTGCTCGTCGCATTTGAATACATATGCTTGTTCACTTTATTTATGTTGGCCCTTGTTTGTTTGGTTCTTCTTCGGATAGACGCCCAGCAGAAGAATTACCAGGAATCACAGGAGTATTACCCAGATCCATCTCTCGCTTCTACTGAGCTGCCAGGCAAGCACTACCACATGCTTGCATACATACAGTACCTATTGCCTCTATCTTATTCTTGCATCATCGAGTCGCGATTGCATTAAATTGAATCCCAAGTACTGCATAGCCTTTACTTTTAACCCACACTAAGCTTGTTCCGGTCCCATGAGCCTTTACTACAGGAGTTGTTTGAGCCATGCGAGTCGTAGAAAAGCATGAGTAGGGTATGTGAGTGTCTGATGGATAATGAGGTACCTAAACAACATAACCTGAGTAGTAATGGGATAACTAATGAAAGAGGCACCGGTGAGCAATATCTGCTATTTGGTTTTTCATGCTCACTTGTGTCCCGTAGGACCCCGAGTACTTGATTCCTGTTCCTTGACTATTCGCACTATCCACATCCGGGAGGCCTTATGGACCCCCCTGAGCCAGAGCTTGATTCATTCTTATTTCTTGGGGCCACAAGTATTTTGGGGCTTTATTACTATTCTGTACTTATGCCATGTTACTGCTTTATTTAAGATTGTGCGTGGAGCACCTGTACTGTTTTGGATCGTGGAATGTTTTCGCGGTATCGACAAGCCCAGTCACAATTTTGGGTTCCCAATCGTTTACAGCCATTGACACAAACCTTGGGTCCGTCTCGGAGCCGGCCAACTTCGTTGCGGGTAGCTTAATGGGGTGGCCCCCTGAAATATTTCTGAATCTTGTGATTGCTTTGTCGTGAATGCCTCGTTGGGTTTTGATTTCGTTTTTCCGAGGTTGATCGAGTGTGTGTTGCTATTCGTGCACCCCTGCAGGGTAAATCTTTCTGAAAGCCGTGTCCGCGGTTATGGACGACTTGGAGCACAGTTTCTCGATCATAGACAAGTATAACTAAAGTACCGTCTTTAAATTGACTAAGTACTTGACTAGTAAATAGTGCAATACTCATGGAATGGTTAATAAAACTGCCAACGGATGATGGGGGTTGTTCGTCCGCTTCCTCGTTGGTAAGCGAGGAGGAGGATGGATCTGTTAATTATACTGTTATAACTGTTGTTCTTAATTCACGGACTTCCGTCTATCATTGGTTAGGCGGAAGGTTAGCGAGTATCTGTAGAATTGTTAGGTATTATCTTTTGCTGCAATTGCGTCACCCCAGGTTGTGTCCCCTTTAGTGGCATAAAGACTTGCTGAGTACCCCTAGGGTCTCACACGATAAATTGTTTGATTCAGATGAACATGTGTACCCGCAAGATGGATACTGGGTGGAAGAGACAGATGATGTTGGCAACACTCTTTCGGTGTAGAGATTCCGGGAACGGGGATCCGTGTGATCTCTGGGCGGGATGTGTTTATTTATGGGGCATCTTATGCCAATTTGCTTCTTATCCGTACTCGGATCTTGTTTTCCGCTTCCGCTTGATACTCTGATGTGTGATGTATGAGGAGCTATCCTAAATTATTATATCTATCTAGGATGTTTGGATCTTGCCGTATGGCGTTGCACTATTTCTATTTCTTTTAGATGGAATGGCTCTGATGTACTGTTGTATGTGGCTTGCATACATACTCACTTGTGTATGTAGTTGATCCCTTCGCCTGCCAATTACGCCGCTCGTTCTTGTCCTGTTGTCTGAAAGTGGTTAGGACGGCCGAAAGGTCTACCGTGAGTGGCCCTGGGCCCCACCGTACTATTTTAACCACTTTCGTTCATCCAGGCATTAACTAAGAGCGTAATTCACCGAGGAAGTTACAATTGGTATCAGAGCCATCCCGCCCTTCAGGGTCTCAGCCAAAATGGTCGTTGCCAGTCTAGCAAATATTTTGGTAGTTATGTATACTAGGGAAAAACAAAACGTGAGAGTAGGACTGCTTCCATTTTTATTCTTACCCACCCACCCACCCTTTTCTGGTAAGGAAGTGTAACGTTTTCAATCCTCTTCTAAAATTCAAACTAGGATTCACGTGTTCTGGGTTCCGTAGTACCATAGGTTGTGTTTGTGTGTGTGTGTGTGTGAGTGTGAATTCCTTGTCTATCTGTTGCATCCAAATGTTATCACTATCTGCCTATTGGTTATCAACTGTTGGTACATTCCCTACCGACAGCCCTTTGTAAACCGACGCGATCTATTCTGATTCGTTGTACACCGATGCGATCTATCTTACTCTTTGTTATCCGATGTTATCTTGTTGGGGTGTTCTTTCCGTAGTTAACAATCTTTAGGTTCATCGAAGAAGAAGTTGTTGGGATATGTGTTTTACTGATTCATGTGCGGAGTAATGATTTGAGTGCGGGATGGAGTCGCGACCATACCACTACTTTTGTCATTTGCTTTTGTATATTGAACTAGTAGAGTTACTAATCTTGATTCGTTAAGTGGTTTTGCGCATATAGTGGTATTTTAATGCCGAAATTTGCAGAATTTTTTTTCTTTGTTAGTTTGTATACCACACTCCTTGTCCAGTCGTGTGTGTTATGCTTAATATCTTCTAATTGCCTTGAACTTTGTTGATATTATTCCTTTAATCTTGATTAATTCCATTTTGGTACTATTTTGGACTATAATCATTCTCCATTATAGTATTGACTTGTGTTTTATATCAATCACAGGATGGCACCACCACGCCGTTCTGAGGAGGATATACCACCTGAACTTGGGGCCGCTTTGGCAAGTATTGCAAATGCTTTGGGCACTATGCAGCAAAACCAGCAGCGCTTCGAGGAAAGTGTGAGGAGGAATGAGTTTGTTCCGCTACCTCCACCTCCCAAGCGAGGAGACATCAAGAGTTTTCTCAAGTTCAACCCACGTCAATTTGAAGTGTCTGATCAGCCACTTGATGCGGATGATTGGCTGCGTGAAGTGTCAAGGTTGCTCATGACTGCGGATGTTCCCGAGCAAGAATGGGTCAAGTGTGCTACTCACCTTCTGAAGGGAGATGCAGCTCTCTGGTGGGAAAATTATCTCAAGGCAGATCTTTCTGGTTTTCAGCCTACTTGGGAGCGGTTCACTGCTGCTTTCAAAGAGCAATATCTGTCAGAAATTGTCATGGAAAGGATGAAGGAAGTGTTTCTCAACCTCAAGCAGGGCACTGACAATGTCAACACCTACATCAGAAACTTCATGAACCTGTCTCGTTATGGTGGCGATGAGATCTCTGATGACAAGAAGAAGCAAAAGAGATTTCGGCAAGGCCTCAATGCTTCCATCAAACATGCAATCACTCATGCAAGGCCAGCATCTTTCCTCGAACTTCAGCACACAGCTCTGCAGGAAGAAGCAAGTAGGCAAGTGTTTGAGGAGTCAAAGAAACACAGCCGTGATACAGCAAGCTCTTCTGCTATGACAGCTCCTTCTAAGCGTCGTGTCTGGGTTCCTAACACCCCACCGTCACTTCCTGCTCCGCCAAGACCTTCAAGCTATGCACCAAGGCCACCAAAATCCTTCACCGCGGCTCCCAGGGGCTACAACCACAACTACCCTGGAGCGCCTGGCGGAGTCCCTGGCTACGTTGCTCCACGTCCACCTGGTGCTTGCTATACTTGTGGTAACACTGGGCATCAGCAATGGAATTGTCCAATGAACAACAAAGCTCTTCCACCACCACCTCCAAGACCTGCGGTAAGTGCTCCTATGATTCGTGCACCTCCACCTCGGGCTCTCAACATCAACACTAAGCCGGGATCTACGGTTGCTCGTGCCAACTGTGTCAACGTCGCTCAAGCTGAGCATGCACCTGGAGTTGTCATGGGTATGCTTCCTGTGAATTCAGTTCCTGCACGAGTTTTGTTTGATTCTGGTGCTTCACATTCTTTCGCTTCTCACAAATTTGCAAATGAGCATGAGCTTGTTATAGACCAGCTGGATAAAAAGTTAATGGTTCTTTCTCCCGGGGCAAGATTGTTATCTACTAAGATCAGCCATGGCAATCAAATTGAGATTGGTGGTTCTTCGTTTCCGGCTTCCTTAATTATTCTGGGCAATTCTGATATTGATGTTATCTTGGGCATGGATTGGTTGACAGCAAATGCAGCTGTGATTGATTGTGTTGAACGTTCGGTTTCTCTGAAAATTCCTGAAGGCCATATAGTCTATTCTCCAAGTCTGACTCCTGCAATTCAGCTTTATTCTTTGGCAGCTCTGCATGATGATGCTATGGAAGGTATTCAGAGTGTTCCTGTAGTTTGTGAGTTTCCAGATGTCTTTCCTGAAGAGTTGCCAGGTATGCCTCCGGATCGTGAGGTTGAGTTTGTCATTGAACTTGAACCTGGCACCGCTCCTATCTCCAAGCGGCCTTATAAAATGGGTCCTGCTGAGTTGGCTGAACTTAAGCGTCAGTTGGATGAACAAGAGAAGTTGGGTTTCATTCAGCATAGTACTTCTTCTTGGGGTAGTCCAACCATCTTTGTGAAGAAGCGAGACAAGACAGATAGACTTTGTGTTGACTATCGGGCACTCAATGCTAAAACCATCAAGAATAAATATCCCCTTCCGCGGATTAATGATCTCTTCGATCAGCTAGCTGGAGCTGTGGTATTCTCAAAGCTTGATTTGAGAAGTGGTTATCATCAAATCAAGATTCGCAAGGAAGATGTTCCCAAAACAGCTTTCACCACCCGCTATGGCCTGTATGAGTACACGGTCATGTCTTTCGGTCTCACCAACGCACCTGCCACCTTCTCAAGGCTTATGAACTCGGTTTTCATGGAGTATCTTGATAAGTTCGTTGTGGTCTATCTGGATGACATTCTAGTCTATTCTAAGTCGAAAGAAGAACATGAAGAACACCTTCGATGTGTCCTAAACAAGCTTTGTGAGAACCACCTGTATGCAAAGTTCTCCAAGTGTGAATTCTGGCTGCCTCAAGTCACCTACCTTGGTCACGTCATCTCTGCCAAGGGCATTGCCGTCAACCCAGAAACTATTAAGACAATTATGGACTGGCTTCCACCCATAAATGTCAAAGAAGTCCGAAGTTTCCTTGGTTTGGCCAGTTACTGTCGTCGCTTCGTTCAAAACTTCTCAAAGATTGCGAAGCCTCTTACCGATCTCCTCAAGAAAGGCAAGAAATACCTTTGGACTCCTACATGTCAAGCAAGCTTTGAAACACTCAAAGAGAAGCTCACTTCCACACCAGTCTTGGTTCCTCCAGATACATCAAAGCCTTTCCAGATTTTCTGTGATGCTTCATTGCAAGGATTGGGTGCGGTCCTTATGCAAGAAAAGCAAGTTGTTGCTTATGCCTCTCGACAGTTGAAGACGCATGAGATCAACTATCCTACACATGACCTCGAACTCGCAGCAGTTGTCTTTGCTTTGAAAGTATGGAGGCATTATTTGCTGGGCAACCGTTGTGAGATCTTTTCTGATCACAAGAGTCTGAAGTATATCTTCACACAGCCTGATCTCAACCTTCGTTAGAGGAGGTGGATTGAAACAATCAATGATTTCGATTTGACCATCAACTACACCCCGGGAAAAGCTAATGTCATGGTAGATGCTCTCAGCCGAAAAGCTTATGTCAACAACCTCATGGTGGAAGAACAACAACCTCTCTTGTGCGAGGAATTCCGCAAGCTCAACCTTGAAATTGTGGATCAAGGTTATCGTCTGAACCTTCTAGCAACACCTCTCTTGGAAGAAAAGGTCCGTTCCATTCAGCTTGGGGATCCTTACACTAAAAAGATCATCTCCAACATTCAGCTTCCGAAGTATGAGTCTTTCCACGTAGATGACCAAGGCACTCTTTTCTTTGAACACCGGATGTTTGTTCCGAACTACCCGGGTTTAAGAGAGCAAGTTCTCAAGGAGGCGCATGATTCCGTTCTTTCTATTCACCTTGGAAGCACTAAGATGTACATGGACTTGAAAACACAATATTGGTGGCCTGGTTTGAAACGATATTGTGCCAAGTATGTCTCAGAGTGCGATGTTTGTCGCAGAGTTAAAGCTGTTAATCAGAAACCTTCCGGTCTTCTACAGCCATTGAAGCCTCCGGAATGGAAATGGGAGAAAGTAGAGATGGACTTCATCACTGGTTTCCCAAGGTCGCAGAAGGGCAACAATGCAATCTTTGTTGTCATTGACAGGCTTTCCAAAGTAGCTCACTTCTTTCCAGTCAAGGAAACAATTTCTGCAATTCAGTTGGCTGAGCTCTATATCAACAGAATTGTCTCTCTATATGGAGTTCCTCTTGAGATCAGTTCAGACCGTGGAAGCATTTTCACTTCCAAGTTCTGGGGAAGTTTCCAAAATGCTTTGGGGACAAAATTAAACTTCAGCACAGCTTACCACCCTCAGTCGCAAGGACAAGTTGAAAGGATCAATCAGATTCTGGAAGATATGCTCCGTGCTTGCGTTATCTCTTTCGTCATGAAGTGGGAAGAATGTCTTCCTTATGCTGAATTCTCCTACAACAACAGTTTCCAGAAAAGTCTAAAGATGGCACCATTTGAGGCTCTCTATGGTCGCAAATGCAGAACTCCGATTGGTTGGTCGGGCGCAGGTGAAAGAATATTGTTTGGCCCCGACATTGTAACTCAAGCGGAGGAGAAAGTTCACATCATTCTTGAAAATCTGAAGATTGCTCAAAGTCGCCAGAAGATCAATTATGACAGAAAGCACATGGACATGGAGTATGTCCCTGGTGATCTCGTTTATCTTCGTGTCACTCCCATGCACCGCTTTGGTATCAAAGGAAAGCTGGCTCCTAGATACATCGGTCCTTTCAAAATTCGTGGAAGAAGAGGAGAAGTTGCTTATGCTCTTGAACTCCCTGAACAACTCAAAGTCCATGACGTTTTTCACATCTCTCAACTCAAGAAGTGCTTCAAGGATCCCGGCAGGACCGTGGACCATGAACTCATCAATCTCCAAGAAGATCTGTCTTATCAAGAACACCCCACAAAAATTCATGAAGTCGTAGAAAGAAGGACTCGCAACAAGTCCATCAAGTTCTGCAAGGTGCAGTGGTCGCACCATTCCGTTGATGAAGCCACCTGGGAACGTGAAGATGAGCTCCGTGCCAAGTATCCTACCCTCTTTGAGTCTTCTTCTTCCTAGAATCTCAGGGCGAGATTCCTGTTTAGTGGGGGAGAGTTGTAGCATCCCAATTGTCTAACAATTGTAATGCTACTTGTCCTAGTAAGATATTGGCTACCTTATATATATTATTGTTGCATCATAATTATATCATGCTCATGTCATCATGCCACCTTGCATTTGAGCATCATATAAAACTCTTTTTCTTTTGGTTTTTCTCTCACATGCATTAATAATTGTATTTGCCTCTTGATATTGTATTTGGCTTTTGATATATGGCTTAATGCCCAAGTTGAGTTGGGGGCATATCTTTTATTTCCATTCCACCACCTTTCTCTTCCACCACTTTATAATTCCACCATCCCATTAACAATGAGCTTGTCTTTCTTTTTCTTTGATATTTTAATTCTAGCTCATGTAGTTTGGGGTGGATTAAATCCTCTAAATTCTTGTGCTTGGTTTTATCTCCACTTCTTGGATATGAATAGAGTAATGCCATAATATTCATATTGACTTCACAAAATAAATAATGGCATTATTATTTTGCATGGGCCATGCACAATTTTTCACCACCTTTCTCTTCTTTGGTTTTTCTTTGGGTTTAATTGGATCCTATCTTTGGAAGATCATCTCCGACCACTCCACCACCCCCATAATCTCATGCATCCCATTTTACCACTCATTTATAATTCTCCATGCATGATCATATGTGGCCTTTCTCCCAACTAATTCTTTTCTTCCTCCTTGTTTCTTTTCTCCTTCACCTTAGCCATGCAAGATCAAGCCCTTGTGTTTTCTTGGTTTCGATCCATAAACAAGATAAAAATCTAAATATCTAATTAAACCTAACCTAGCTATTTTCCTCTCTCTCTCTCACACACACACACACCCCTCTCTCTCTAACCTGCTGGGCACCACCTGGCCACTCTCTCTACCTGACCCACCACCCCAGCCACTCCTCTCTCTAACCTAGCTAAGCCTAACCCTAACCCTAGCCATGCCCTAACTAACCCGAGCTCAACCGAGCCCCTTCCCTCTTTCTCTCTCTGCCTAGCGGGCCTAGCTGCACCACCATCGCCAAGCCCCACCTGCAGCCACCCTACCTCGCCTAGGACCAGCCCCAGCCAGCGCAGCCATGTGCTTGAAGAGGAGGAGGAAGAAAAGGTGGAACCGAGTCCACCTTTATCTCTGCCATGTCTCAGCTGCCTCCTCCCTCTCTCCCTCTTTTCCTCCCTCCACACGCCTCCTCTGGCCTCTCCAGATCTCCCCGAGACGCCCTCCTCTCCTCCTTCTTCCTCCCTAGCAACCACCACCTGCCGCCGTTCGCCGCCAGGTACCACCCCGCCCCGACGAACCAGCCGTGCAGCGCGACCGTGAAGTGGCGGAGAAGACCGAGCACGGCCCCCTGCGACGCCCCATGCACGCAGACATGGACGAGAAGCTCCACCGCGTCGCCAGTACCTCGCCGTCCCCGAAACCCTAGCCCACCGGTGCGTCTGCATCCTCGCCGTTCCGCAGCCCCTCGCGCCGATCCAACACCATCAGGCAACTCGCGGTGAGCATCTCCCTCTCCCTGACAACCTCCACCTCACCGTACCGCTATAGCCTCGCCGTGCGTTTCGTCGAGCAGCCTCCGCGTGCCAGAGCTCGCTGGCGTCTGCAGCTTTCCCGCGCCACGCTCGCCCTATCTAGCCCGCGCCCACCTCCCTGTCAGCTTCCCTAGCACGCCGCACTGGTTAGCCACCCCAGCGTGCATGCACACGTCCCCGGATCGAACCCCCGCCCCGCTCCGCGCACCAGTTTTGCGTCATACGCGAGAGGAAGAGAAATAGTAGCCGCCCGTGGTCGATTTGCAAAAAGCCCCTCCCCTTTTTATTTTCCTCAACCCGCGCTCCTCTCAGCCCCACCAGTCAGCCACGCCAGTAGTTTAGCAGGAAAACCCCCCCAGCTTTCCTGGCCGCAACCCGCGGTCCAGCTGGTGCCCCACCTGTCAGCCGCTGGGGCCTTTCCCACTGGCACGTGGCCCCTTCTGCCTCTGGCCCGCCTGTCAGCCGCGGTGGGTAAGCCAGACCCGCGTGCAAAACGCGTTTTCGCGCGCGTGTGGCCCTAGTCCGCTGTGTCCCCACCTGTCAGTGTCTGTGTGTAGAATTGCCTGGGTATAAAAAGTTTTCCCTGAGTCTGTTTTTATTCAAATCTTTTCAAATTGATTTAAATTCAAATTCTTTTCAGATTCAAATAATTTTTAAAATACAAATCCAAATAATACATGTAATATATGTTTGGGAATCAGGAAAATGTGAGAAATTCAAATATTCCCTTCAAAATATGTTTTGAACACTTTAAATTTCGAGATGAGTAAAATTACAAGAAAATGCCCTTTTCCTTATTTAATTAATAACTTTTGTTTTATAACTCCAAATTTGACAAATAATATGTCTAAATCGATCAGCGCGACGAGCCCGTTCTATTTATGCAACCCTTGTTCTGAATTGAAGCATGCATCATGTTGTCATTTAAAATCTGAACCGTTTATGACAATAAAACTTGGGCAAATAGATAATGAAGTGCTTTAATTCTTGTTTCCACACCTCACCTTGCCATGCTACTTTAATGCCATGTAAATTGTGCATCATTCATCATGGCATGCTTGTTTGCTCGTCGCATTTCAATTCATATGCTTGTGCACTTTATTTATGTTGGCCCTTGTTTGTTTGGTTCTTCTTCGGATAGACGCCCAGCAGAAGAATTACCAGGAATCACAGGAGTATTACCCAGATCCATCTCTCGCTTCTACTGAGCTGCCAGGCAAGCACTACCACATGCTTGCATACATACAGTACCTATTGCCTCTATCTTATTCTTGCATCATCGAGTCGCGATTGCATTAAATTGAATCCCAAGTACTGCATAGCCTTAATTTTAAACCACACTAAGCTTGTTCCGGTCCCATGAGCCTTTACTACAGGAGTTGTTTGAGCCATGCGAGTCGTAGAAAAGCATGAGTAGGGTATGTGAGTGTCTGATGGATAATGAGGTACCTAAACAACATAACCTGAGTAGTAATGGGATAACTAATGAAAGAGGCACCGGTGAGCAATATCTGCTATTTGGTTTTTCATGCTCACTTGTGTCCCGTAGGACCCCGAGTACTTGATTCCTGTTCCTTGACTATTCGCACTATCCACATCCGGGAGGCCTTATGGACCCCCCTGAGCCAGAGCTTGATTCATTCTTATTTCTTGGGGCCACAAGTATTTTGGGGCTTTATTACTATTCTGTACTTATGCCATGTTACTGCTTTATTTAAGATTGTGCGTGGAGCACCTGTACTGTTTTGGATCGTGGAATGTTTTCGCGGTATCGACAAGCCCAGTCACAATTTCGGGTTCCCAGTCGTTTACAGCCATTGACACAAACCTTGGGTCCGTCTCGGAGCCGGCCAACTTCGTTGCGGGTAGCTTAAAGGGGTGGCCCCCTGAAATATTTATGAATCCTGTGATTGCTTTGTCGTGAATGCCTCGTTGGGTTTTGATTTCGTTTTTCCGAGGTTGATCGAGTGTGTGTTGCTATTCGTGCACCCCTGCAGGGTAAATCTTTCTGAAAGCCGTGTCCGCGGTTATGGACGACTTGGAGCACAGTTTCTCGATCATAGACAAGTATAACTAAAGTACCGTCTTTAAATTGACTAAGTACTTGACTAGTAAATAGTGCAATACTCATGGAATGGTTAATAAAACTGCCAACGGATGATGGGGGTTGTTCGTCCGCTTCCTCGTTGGTAAGCGAGGAGGAGGATGGATCTGTTAATTATACTATTATAACTGTTGTTCTTAATTCACGGACTTCCGTCTATCATTGGTTAGGCGGAAGGTTAGCGAGTATCTGTAGAATTGTTAGGTATTATCTTTTGCTGCAATTGCGTCACCCCAGGTTGTGTCCCCTTTAGTGGCATAAAGACTTGCTGAGTACCCCTAGGGTCTCACACGATAAATTGTTTGATTCAGATGAACAGGTGTACTCGCAAGATGGATACTGGGTGGAAGAGACAGATGATGTTGGCAACGATCTTTCGGTGTAGAGATTCCGGGAACGGGGATCCGTGTGATCTGTGGGCGGGATGTGTTTATTTATGGGGCATCTTATGCCAATTTGCTTCTTATCCGTACTCGGATCTTGTTTTCCGCTTCCGCTTGATACTCTGATGTGTGATGTATGAGGAGCTATCCTAAATTATTATATCTATCTAGGATGTTTGGATCTTGCCGTATGGCGTTGCACTATTTCTATTTCTTTTAGATGGAATGGCTCTGATGTACTGTTGTATGTGGCTTGCATACATACTCACTTGTGTATGTAGTTGATCCCTTCGCCTGCCAATTACGCCGCTCGTTCTTGTCCCGTTGTCTGAAAGTGGTTAGGACAGCCGAAAGGTCTACCGTGAGTGGCCCTGGGCCCCACCGTACTATTTTAACCACTTTCGTTCATCCAGGCATTAACTAAGAGCGTAATTCACCGAGGAAGTTACACAATAATAAAGTTGTTATTATACATATTCTAAGTATATGATAGATGTTTATTTTGCATGCTATAATTGTATTAATTTGGAAAAGTTAGTACATGTGTGTTTAATAAACAAAAGGAAAGTTCCTAGTTATGCCTCTGTTATAAACTAGCTCCTTGATTAACAAGATGATCAAGGTTTCCTGATCATGGACATTGGATGTTGTTAATAACAAGGTCACAACATTTGTGGAATGATGGGATGAACATTCATCTGAAGTATAGCATTACAATCAAAGTCATTGTGTTTATATTGCTATAACATCTAACAAAGTAATCCTAGTCCTTAGACCATGAGATCATGTTAATCACTAACACTGGAAGAGTATCTTGATAACATCAAATGTCACACCGTGAAAGGGTGATTATAAAGGTCGGTTCAGTGCTACGAAAGTGTTATGTAGAGGCTCATGGATCAAGAGTGGGATTTTTCCATACCGATGACAGATAGATATTCTCTGGACCCTCTCGGTGATATCACATTGGTTAGCTTGCAAGCAAGTGATGAGATCACTAGAATGTTATATCATTGGAACAATAAAAGAGTACATGTCGGTAACGAGATTAAACTAGGTATAGAGATACCGATGATCGAATCTCGGACATGTAATATATCGCGAGATAAAAGGATTTAGTTACTAGCGTTAAAGGTTCTCACGATCACAGAAGTCATCGTAGAATGCGTAGGAGTCAGTATGGATCTCCAGGTCCCACTTTTGATTATTGATCTGAGAGGGGTCTCGATCATGTTTGCATTATTCACGAACCGTACGGTGACACATTTAAGGGACACCAACACCATTTGGAGCAAATATGTTTCAGACGAATGAATTGCAAAGTGCTGAATTATTTCAATAGACACCGAAACTGTTTTGGGTGAAATTGCTGAAATTGGTTATGCATGTAATATTGAAATGTTGCAGGGGGTTTTATGTGAATGTTTGTTAATTAAAGTAATTAAAAAAATTCCGAATAAAACTAATAAAATAGTTTTATTAAATGAGAGAGCATTATATTTGGAGAAATTTAATGCATTTAAAGTGGAGACTTTAAAAGAGAATGTGAAGGGGGATTTTAATGTGGAGGGGGTTACCACCACATGAATGGGGGGAGGTTAGGGGTCACCCCCATGGGGCGCCAACCATGGGGGCATGTTCGTCTGCGGTACCAAAGTTCGCAGGCCAGCGCATGGCGGTACCTAAGTTGCCTGAAATTACCGCGTTTCGAAAAGTTCTGCCGCCAACTACTGAGAGGGGCCATTTCGAGGCAAACTCATCTCACCCCTGCCAAATTCAAACATTCCGTTAAACTGCCCCGTGAAGTAGACGGTCGGGACCCTCATGTCGGTCATCTATCCGTGACGCAAGCGCCAACGCGGCAACCTCTTAGGCAAATCGAGCAGCTAAGTGGATTGGATGCGTTGACCAATTTCACAAATCCATTCCTAGCTTTCCCGTAGCAGCGGCGTCCGTCGGAATCCACCCTCCAGGCAAGACGATCCCTTCGGACATTTGACTTCCGGCGCCAAGTTGTTGCACCCAGTTGCTGTGCCCAGTCGCTAATCCCGAGCTCCAATGGCGCATGCCGTAGCCGCCGTTGCGAGGCTCTAGGCTGCCTCCGCCGCCGACGAGCCGAGCAGCTCGGAGGATGGCAGATCCTACTATCAAGAAAGAATAAGTTCTATCTACAAGCGGGTGAGCTACCCTTATCTTTGCTATTCGCACTAATTACAACTGCTAGCTGGCTACTGAACCTCAAATTGTTTGTTAGCCCAACGCTGACAAACATATTTTGTCCATAGTTTTCTGTCAAGTGGGATCTGTGTGGACCCCCTTACTTGGTTATGGTAGTCCTCTACAGGTATGACTCTAAGGGAAAGAGGTATGGACACCATTGTTTCACGATGGAAGAAGCGCATGCGCAGATCTGCACTATATCTGGTATGGTTGCTGCTCTGCGTAATCATGTTGAATTATGGCTGAAGCAGACTGCCAAGTTCAGCTTCATGGATGAATGTGGAATCATGGTTCCTATAACGTGTGACAGTCAGCTCATTGGGTTGATGAAAATGTATGCTTCGGCTGCCATGTTTGAGCCGAAATGTGATGTACTGGATGTGGAAGCTGCTGCAATTGGGAGTCGCCCTTCTATTCTTGGACATGGTGGTTGCTCGAACCCAATTAGCTCCTGGTAAGCAAAGGTCTCTTGGGGTTCGCATGTCTGTGCTGAATTGTAATTTTTGTTTTATTTACTCTGTAGATATTGTTTTATTTACTCTGTAGACATTGGGCAGTTCCTGCTGCAGCCCCTGCTTTTATTTTGTTCTAGTTAATTATTACCTATGTGTGGCATGTAAACAATATATCTGTGGTGTCTCTGGTGAACCTTCTATATTAATCTACTCCTTTATATGGAGTGCCTTAAAGTTTCTAATGTTCAATTGTATTTACTGATCATGCTCATGCACACTACAAAATATTTCTATTGCTTGATTATATTATAATTGTCAAGAAATACATCAACAAGTTAAATTGGTTGAAATTTTGTATTGAGGTAACTATATGTATCAAACACATAATAAACTAGAAACTAAAATCTAGTTCAAACACATAATGAATCATCACCACTTGTTGTCGTCCTTGACTTGCTTCCCCTTCAACCGCTTGATGTCACCACCGTCCCAAGATCCCTGCTCATCCTGAAACCGCTTTCTGTCTTCCTCGCGCTTCTTCTCCTGGGCTAGCTTGCAACCAGGGCATAGCTCTCTCGCGAAAAGCCCCGCCTTAACCATCCCATCTTTCATGATAATGGGCTTACTGTACAACTCGTACGCCATGTAGACGTCTCTGGCTGCATACTCGAGGTGCACCTGGCTCATCGGCTTCCACTCCCAGTAGTCGTGATCGAGTCGCTTCAATTTCTTCAGTTTTTCATAGGATTTATCGATGATTTCCACTGCCAGATCACCCATGCCATCCTTCGCTGGGTATGATTTGATCTTGTATAGATTTTGGATGTCGATGTGGTGCCCATCTGGGATTTTTATCAACGCACGAGAAAGCATAATTGTGTCATTTGTGATATCCATGCTAGTGAAAGTTATCCCTTTCCTACACAAGAACTCGACCAGAGCTGGACAATGCATCTCAGTTGGTTTACTCCTACACTTAGATGGTTTTAGGGATGTAAGGGAACAAGGGATGTAGAAGTGGTGGTCTCAAATTTAAATTTCACATACCTGCAGAAGTGGTAAACGAGGACCTCCTCATGTATGGTGATTTGCACGACAGCGATCTCTTGTGGAGGATTTTTTCGCTTATTTGCACGGGTGTACTCCAAGTCTAGCACCACAAACTGGTGCTTCTCTTTCTCAAGCAATTTCTCAAACCTTGCGAGAGTTGTCTCCACAGTCGCTTCATCATTTGTGTACACCACTGTCGAAGTCATGGTGCCATGGGCAGGGACCAAGTGGATCTCTGTTGTGCGTTTCCCATCATCCATGCCTACAAGGAAATGGGTGAAAGGAAATGCCTGCAAGGAACTGACTGCGAGAGGAAGAAGAAGATGAGCCGACGGTTCCAGAACAGAGGAAGAAGAAGTGCCCAGGAAAAACTGCAGAGGAATGACTGAGGAAGAGGAATGACTACAGAAGAAATGTGGTAACTGCAAATTTTGGTTCGAGAACTCACCATGGTTACATGGAGATCGTGGTAGTGCCTCCGGTTCAACAAGTGGGGCCAGTTCCTGTGAGAATATGGAATTAGCTGTGCATTTTTCTATGCGAGAAATTGAGAGAAATCATTTATAGTTTGCTTTCATAATTAAACACAATGAAGTTGGTATAGCCTAAGAGATTTGAACAAAAGAGATTTGCTAGTTTAACATATAACAACACAAAAGTTTTTGAGCATGTATTCTTGAAATTTAAATTCTAATGATTTATTCAGAAGTTCTGAGCTACAACCGTCATTACAGAGCCAACGCTCTCGTCTTCTTCCTCCTTGTGTTGCACGTCATTGTCGTCTTCCGCATCCTCCTGTTTCCTCTGCCGGACCGGTGACCACCTCAATAATTAGCTTGATATAGTGCCTCATCACCTTGATCTGGACGACGAGCAGATCATCAAGGCAAATTCTATTTTTAGCACAGAATTCAGCCCAGGGGTTGGTGAACTCAATGCAATCGTCATATACTTCTGATATGCGATATTGCCCCGAGATTTTCAGGCCTTTGTTACAATTATTCTTCATGCATACACAATAGAACCCTTACAGGCCCAACATGGCAGAACTTGAGCTACCATAGAGACCTCGGCAGAGGTGGCAGAATTGGTGCGGGTGCAACCACGGTGAAAAGGAAATGGACGTCGCCTAGAGGGGGGTGAATAGGCGTTTTAAAATTATTACGGTTTAGGCTCTAATAAATACGGAATAAAACTTAACGTTTAATTTATCAAGCCAAAACCTATATCCACTAGTTTCACTAAGTGCACCAACAACCTATGCTAAGCAAGACAAGCAACAAGGTGATAACAATATATAGTACTTCAAGCACGACGGCTATCACAATGTAAATTGCATAAGTAAAGGGCTCGGTTGAGAGATAACCGATGGACGCGGAGACGATGATTTGTTTCCCGAAGTTCACTTCCAAAGAAGCTATGTCTCTGTTGGAGAGGTGCGGGGCGCAATGAACTTCGAACGCCACAAGTGGCTCACCTCGAGGTGTGGTGGCACGATGCTCACCCAACGCCACACAAGGAGTTACCCCAAGATGCGAAGGCACGCAACCCACCGACGCCACAAAAGGCTCACCCTATTCTCCCGTGAGCTCGCCACAAAGGCCTACTCACGTTCCACTATGGGACACTTGAGGGCGGTCACCGAACCCGTACAAGGCTTGAGGAAATCTCCACAACTCAATTGGAGGGCTCCCAAGAAACGCCACAAAGGCTCCACAATGCCACAAAAGGCCAACAAGCTTGGGGAACCTCCTCAACTCAATTGGAGCCCCAAGAACACACCACAACTCCACACAACCGTCTAGGGTTCCAAGAACCCAAGAGAAACAAGCCCAAGGGCTTGAACTCCCCGAATCTTCGAGGAGAACTCAAAACTATGCACCAAATGCAAGAGGCAAGTCCTTCTCTCTCAAATTCCACCAAAGCTACAAAAGCTATTGGGGGAATAAGGGAGGAAGAACACAAGAGGAGAACACAAAACTCTCTAAGATCTAGAACCCAAGGATTCCTTCACAAAGAAGGGATTTGGCTTGGTGGAGCTTGTAGATCTAGATCTCCTCTCTCAAATCCCTCAAAAAGATGCAAGAATCATAGGAGGGGGAAGGGGAGAGAGCAAGCTCTTCAAGGTCAACAATGGAGGAGAGAGAAAGCCAAAACCGAGAAGAACAAGTTATGGAGCCGAAGGGGAAAGGGGAGCTCATTTTAAAGGGCTCCCGATCTGCCTGTTACTCACAGATCCGCGCAGGGCCGGTAGTACCGGTGGGTGGCCGGTACTACTGGTGGCACCCAGCCAACGGTCAGAAAACAGCGAGAGAAAGAACAAAAATGCGATCCTGGCCGGTACTACCGCCGCTTCACCGGAACTACCGGTGGCAAGAATGTCCTAGCGGTACTACCGCCTGAAAATCCGATCCAAGTTCCGTCAAATACGCACACCAAGTTAGAGATGGTACATAACCAAAATCGGGGTTGCCAGAAGTTGGGTCGGAATTAAGACCGGTACTACCGACGGCATTTCTTCTCGAGCGGTACTTCTAGCGCCTGGTCGGTACTTCCGGTCAGAGAAACTTTAGAAACCAAAACTGCAATAACTTTCACGTCCGAACTCCAAACGAGAAGAAACCAATTTTGTTGGAAAGATAGTGACGCGTAGAATCCAACAAAAATTCGAAATATTGGGTATCACCAAGGGAGAAAATACCATGAATATATATGTGAGATACCTCCCAAGGTGTGGAGCCGGAAAACCCGCAAGATCAAAAACGCAATAAGATATGCAAGGGGAATCCATTTTTGATGAACTAGAGCTTGTTATGAAGAACAAGCTCTAGATCCTCACATGGACAAGAACCAAACAATCAACCAAGAAAGATGATGCTATGTATGCAAAGGTTTGAGCTCTCTCCGAAACATACGAACGAGTCACCCACTCGAGAGCCCCTCTTGATAGTACGGCTATCTATCCTAAACCCGGTCTCCCAACACTACAAGAGACCAGTAAAATAGAAACCCTATCAAGATCATACCTTTGCCTTGAGCAACCCACTTGAGCTTGATGTAGACGATCTTGTCACCTTCAAGATGGAACACCTTTCTTGATTGCACTTTCTTGATGAAGTCTTGAGACATGCTCCCCCATATTCCATGGGGAAGCCTCTTCTTCGAAGTTGTCTTCATCATTCCATGATTGCCGAGGATGGCAAGCTTCAAGAATGAGATCTTCTAGAGATGACGCATCTTGAGCTTGCACTTCAATTCTTGATGATGTCTTGAAGATTGCCATGAGGAACTCCATCTTCTTCTTCTTCAAGACATACTTGATCTTCTTCTTCTGCTTGATTCCAATAGGTACAAAGCCCTTGGACATTTCTTCTCCTTTTTCATCCTTGAAACCAACACATGGTCCAAGCGATGCCAATGGACAAACCTACAAGTGAAACTCAATTTGCACATTAGTCCATAGGCATTTTCATTAATTACCAAAACCACACATGGGGCATACATGCCCTTTCACACGGCGACGGCGAGCTCGGATTCTAGAGGAGGAAAACAAAACCGAGCATGGTCAACACGGTGATAGATCTCACCGGGAACCAATTCTCGTCCCCGCACCGTGCCATGGGTGCATCCACGGTGAGGGCGAGCTCCAAGTCGGGATGGGTAGGAGAGCGGGGCCGAGCAGCTTCGTCACGTCCCAGCTCTGTGTCATGGCCGTGACCACAGATTGCCGCTCCGGGGAAGAAGACGCGTAATGGATGTAGGCGCCAACGCTGCAAGCCTACATGAAGGAGAGCTAGGTCGAGCAGGTTCGTCCACATCCTAGCTCCGTGCCATGGTTGCGACGCCCCACAGATTGCCGCTCCGGGGAGAAGAAGACGCGTAATGGATGCAGGCGCCAACGCTGCAAGCCTAATTGACACCTAAGCGACGGGAGCGACATACCGGTGAGAACTGACAGGGGGCCCAACTTGACGGCCGTTAGCCTGATTTTTTGTATTGAAACATAAAGTTGAATTCGTGCCGAAAAAGACCCTCTGAGTATTTGGCACACTAGTTGTAGTCATCGCGGCTAATTTCAGGGAACTTGGGTATCGCGTTGCCTGGACACCCCAACTTTCGGGCTGCAAAATGATATTCTACGGCCATGGGGAGGGGTACCCCCCTCCTCCTATAAAAGGCCACCCCTCTCACCCTTCTTCCACACACCTCCTCGTGAAGGATCTGTCTCCCCTCTAGAATTATTCCCCCATGGTCTCAGATTAGCGAGATACATGTTCTCGGTGGTATTTCGTCTGGAAGGAGTTGCTGCTTCCGCTGCATTACTGAAGCAAGGAGGCAGAGGTTGTTCGGTGGCCTGAACGTGTGTGCGAGTGCGGATGCGCTACTGGTTTGCACGCTGCATTTTCCCGCGCCTGTTGGGGTGTTTTTATGGCTCTATTTTTGCGCACCGATTTTAGCGCTTCCACCGGAGGAGAACTGCGAGTCGCGCTAGAAACAGGGATCGTGCGCGCTGCATACGCCATTTAGCGTGCCGCGTTTTCTAGCGGCTGTTGGAGTTGCTCATAAGAAAGGCGCGTGACACAGTGTAGTCCCACGCCTTTGTGGTAGAGGTGACATGGAAGGGTTAGAGCATCTCCACTCGGGGTTCCCAGGAGGCCGTTTCTAGCGCGAAATTTTTATCCGGACGGCGAAAAATGGCTCAGTCGTGTTCCCAAGACGCCGAATTGGTCCAGATTTGGCCCAACATTCCGGTGTTCCTAGGCCGAACCCAAGGTGCTGAGAACCGCTTGGGAACTCTGAATGCAGCGGAATCGGCGAAAAAATAGCTACGCCTGTGGCTCTGCCCTATCAGCGACTGGAAGCCGAGTCGTCATCGTCCCATTATCTTGGCTCTCGTGACAGACCGCTAGACAATGACTGCCCGTCTCGTCGACCATGCGTCGCTTTAATGGCACGCCACCGCCGGCCCGCCTTCCTGCCGTGTCACGTTTTCCCGCTCACGCCGCTACACCCCTCCCGCATTCGCTGCCCCTTTCAGCTATAAAATCGGTGCCCTCGCCAGTTCACAGGACACACTCTCAAGCCTCACCACCCCCCAACCATGAACTCCACCTCCGGCAAAGAAGAAGAAGCGGCGACAACAATGACGGAGAGGTTCCCCCGGCGAACTCGCTCAACGACGTCCTGCCCATGCAGGTGCCGACGCCCACGCCTGGTCCAGGGCGGACTTGAAGGCCGAGCGCAGCGCCGCTCGTCAGCGCGCCTACCAGAGCGCGCCACTTATCGTCCTCGACGACAAGGACGACGACGAGGGTGTGCCCTCGTCTCAGCCGTGGCGGTGTGGCAACCCAGGCCAGGCCGAGCGACGACGACGACACCCACGACGTGGACTACACATGCTTCTACCGCAATTTCGACATGTGAGCGGCGCTATCGGCGGCATCGACATCGACGTCGGCATCGCCTTCGCCTAGTTTATGTTTTTCATTTTTCTTTTAGCCTAAATGCAGTCAAAATTCTGGTATATGTCTGAATTTGGCTTAATGTGTACGAATTCCCCCTGTTTAAATGAAATCACCTATATTTGTCGATATTTCGTCGAGTTTGCTTAAAATTTGGCCAAATGCGGGATCTCGGTTTGGGAACGCGAGTGGAAAACTGGGTGTTTCCAGACCAAAAGTTACAAATAGCGCCAGATTTCAAGCGTGGGAACGGACAACGAGTGGAGGTGCTCTTAGAGTTGTGACTTTGTTGTTTGAGAGTTTACTAGCAAAAGTGCCCGTGAGTTGCATTAGAAAGACCGATCCTACCTGGAGAAATTTTTATCTTGCCTCATGACAGCGTTGCCGTTTTGGACATTTTTCTTATTGATGTCGAATTAGATATTTATTATGTTGGACGAAACTATTCGTTTTACTACAAATTAGAAATTTCATGTAAATATTCAACTCGGCGCCCACGACCTCACCTACCATCAGCACCGGCGTGCTGTCATCCGCATGACGCCGAGCCGCATAGGTGCGTCGGGACACACTAATGATCATCCGTGCCTGTAAAACAATACCGCATCAGGCATACATATGCACATGGATGTTCTGCCATGTATCCTTGGATGGTGCGTACTTGAATTTGCTACATAGCAATCCATCAACCAGCTAGCTTGATGCGAAAATAAATCAAATTATCAGAGAGGAGAGCAACTTATTTGTATTCTCTAAGGAGAGCAACTTATTTGTATTCTCTAACTTGGATAAAATATGCTTTCTTCTTCAGAAACTGCACTATCTAATTGCAGCTACAAAGCAAGTTCTACATTAGGCAGGAGTGGAGAGCAACCATTTATGTGGATCAGAGATGAGCACAAACATTTAGGAATCATTAAATCTATATCAATATTTTGCATCACACACATACAATAGCTTTAGATTCGTTTTGGAATGTAGTTCCATGGTATACCGATTTGACGGGAGTGTTTTCTTTGTTCATCAACTCCATGAAGGAACAATCGTCGATCCTAGCAATAGTGTTATCAGTAGCAACAAATAGCAATCAACGAGATTCTGAAAACCAAAAGATTCAGAGCAGAAGTACACATGGCTAGCTATCAGCAGCAGAAGCGCACCAATATCTCTGTCCCTCCCTCCCCCCATCTTCTCTCACACGCAGCAGCTGGGGCGCTCAATCTCTCTCTCTTCCTCTCGATCAGGGCCACGGCAAGCAGAGCAACAGCAATTAGTGGCAACAGCACAAGCGCGCCCCATCCCCTCTACCTCTCCCCGGCATCCCACTCCCACCTCCCTATTCCACCTCTCTAGCACCCGACCTCTCCTCCCCATCTTCTCCTCCCTGCTCCACATCTCTCCGGTGCCTCCCTCCCGTCCATCGAGCTCCACGCGGCGGAGGTACGCGATCTGTTCAACCTCGGCCGGGCAGCAGCTGCGCCTCATCTTGTCGATCTTAGACCGGCGGCAAACGGGGAGGAAGGATGGTGGCCACAGGCCGTCGGGGTCTCCGGAGCACGGCCGAAGCACACACACGTCAAGGAGGGAGGTCGGCCATGACACGCGCCGCCGCAATGGCCGCTCGACACAGGCGCCTCTGCTGCGCTTTCCCGGACGCCAACGCACAACCGCACGCCAACGCACAATCGCGACTGCAAGAGCTAGAATGGCAAGCAGCAGCGCCTCATCTTGTCGATCTTGGACCGGCGGCAAACGCGAAGGACGGTGGCCATGCCGTCGGGGTCCCAGAGCGCGGGGGCGCGAGGTGGGAAAAAAAGAAAATAACTCTTTGATGGCACTGGTGCATAATATGTGATTTGGTGGGAGGGCAAAACCGTCCAAAATAATAGCTGGTTGACAGAAGCGTTGCGTTCTTTATTACGTACTAGCACAATTGCCCGTGCGTTGCAACAGGAACGAAAAATAGCGTCACGGCAGTTAGATGCGCCATCACTGCCTTCACTACTCGCTGCTTCGGTTAGACGACTTGGTACACATGCGCTAGGAAAGCCATGCGGCGCGCGACTATGGTCCAGCAATGGCGACTTCTATGCATTTGACAGGTCATTTTACATGTCCAACTAATTTGGTTGCCAGATAACAAAAATAGATATAAATCTCTCCTCTAAATTCACATGGTAATAATTTTTATAATATGCATGACATGTCTCTTTGTAAAATCACCATTCAGAGCAGCAGGCCCGTCCCTGCTTTTAATTTTGTTCATCCCTGCAACCCTACAAATCCCCGTCCAGTTTATAATTTGGCAAACTCTCTCCCGTTAACCCACGCATAACTCATCATCAAGCATAATTCCTTCCTGATTATTGGATTTTGGTCGAAACAATGGTGCTGTAGTTTTGTTGATCTGCTTGATGATACTCAAAGGAAATTACCTCCATATATAAACTGATAGGACTCGGATTAATAAAGCAAGGTGGGACTAAACTTGACACGCACCATTAAGACTGTGGTGGTTCAAGTTGCACCGTGCCTGGACGTACGTGCGGCCCGGCCCATGTCACAATGACATCGATCTGTCTGGCCTCAGCCTGCTCTCCTATGACGCTAGACAGTAGCAATCTAATTTGACCGCTACTCATGTCTGCAGATATATCACAATCTTAAAAATGAAATCTAATTGGATACACGACCACTAATTATTGATTATCAGGTAGGTCGAGATTGATCAGCTGGTTTCCTCCTGCTGCTTGTTCGTGTCGCAGACACAGGATTCATACTCATTGCCAATAGCCCGCAGTAGATACGCAGCGCTGCCGTCGTCTTGGTGCGCTGTCCTCGTAGGAAAAAGCCTTCTTACTCCTGGGTGTAGTTATACCCATGTTCATATACTCCATACGAAAGTATATATAATATTTTATGAGTTGAAGTATGTTCATATACTATATCTAAGATACTTTTAATAAAGTTACGTGAAAAAATAACAGGTTGACATATAGTTTGCACTGTATATTCAAAATACATTTATATATATTTGTACGTAAAAAGGAATTATGTGAAAAAATCATACATACTACCAAAAAATTATTATGTATACTATCTAATTAGTATTATATACTCAGATAATCAGCTCAGTTTGTCATTATATTTTATTTGATATACACAACAATGATATCTATTAACAAAACTGCTCAAGCCAATTGATATACTCCCTCCGTTTCAAAATAACTGACTTGAGTTTGTCTAGATTTGGATGTATCTAGACTCGTTTCAGCGTATAAATAAATTCGAATGTAGAAAAATCTAAGCCAGTAATTTTTCTGGACAGAGGGAGTAAAAAAATCAGTTACTCGACTGGTAGCTTGGCATCTCGTGTTGCGTAGTTATAGACTGTATTAACCATGAATCTGCTCCACGCCTCTTATCAATTTTTTGCATATCGTCATGAATTGCCCATAAATCAATCTGTCCTTTATGGAGCGGGTACGTCTAGCTAGCCGGCCGGACGGCATGTCTCAAGGAGCTCTCTGCAAACCATTATCTCCTCTTCTGTAGTGATGGACACGTGTGATTTAGGATGATTGTCCTCTAGATTGACAACGTGATGCCGTCTCCTCTGATCGTAATCGTCCTTGGCCTCCTCGAATCCCATCGAAAGATCCTCCGCCTCATGTTTCCATTGTCGTTTGTGCTAGTCGCTGTTCGACTCCTTGCGCCAAGCATAGCGAGTTGCCACGCACCATGTCATCGATCGGAACGAATCGACTGTAGTTGTTCTGGCCTTGAACTCTTCCATGAATCAACGTTCAAATTCAAATTCAAGAGTACGTGCTATCCCAACCAATCGGTACAACTCACCAGTAGCATGGTGGGTAATATCTCTGGACTGAGAGGGTAAAAAGGTCCAAAAAATATTGAACCGAAGAAACAATCCGTCCTTTATTATTAATTAAAAAAATTAGTATAGGTATAGGTAAGGTATATATATAGATATAGATATTAGGTAATAGTATATATAGATTTTCTGAATTTGTTACTGTACGAATTTCGGTTATCTGTGTCCATTTTTCCCACAAACTCTCGCAAGGAGGAAGCGAAACAACCCCCGCAAGCGAGGATGCACCGAAACCCTGGCGCCCTCCTCCGCGCCGCCGCCGCTCTCCTCCGCCCCACCGCCGCCGCTCCACAAACCCTAACGAATGCGGCACCGGCGCTTTCGCTGCGGCGCGCTCTCCTCTCCGGACACCCCCGCGCGTTCTCGACGGACTACGGCAAGGACGTGGACGAGGTGAACCGCAAGTTCGCCGAGGCGAGGGAGGAGATCGAGTCCGCCATGGACAGCAAGGAGACCGTCTACTTCAACGAGGAGGCCTCCTGTGCGCGCGACGCTGCCGCCGACGCCCTCGGCGCCTTCGACGCGCTGCTCGCCCGGGTCCCGCCTGCCGACGCCGACAAGCTCCGCCGGTCCATGGGGCTCAAGATGGAGCAACTCAAGGCCGAGCTCAAGCAGCTCGAGGAGTAATAGTGTCTCCAGACCGCTCTTGATGAGCGCATCGAGGTCAGATGTTTGGTTTTTGGGAGCAAATCTGGGCGATGTTTGTACTTTGGGTTAGAATAACATGTTCCATTCATAATTGCTGGGTCTGCTGCAGTACGTTCATGTAATGGAGATTTTGAGCTAATTTGTCCAGTGTTCCTGCAAATTAGTCGAATACAATTTATATATATTTTAGTTTGGGAAGAAAAAATGATTGATGGGATTGCAAAATCAAATTAGAGGGGGTTAATCCTGTAATTCGTTCTTGTGCCAATAGTGAGATTAATTGAGGTCAACAGTTAAAAAGATTAATATTAAACTTCTTATTGTACCTAATATGACATTGAAAACAATAGAGCAAGTAGATTGGTTACAGACGTTCATTTTTCAGATTTTTAGGTGTGCCCTGGTGAATGAAATATGAATATAACTGATGCAATGCTGTTATGATAGATAAGGAGGATTTTAAGGTGCAACTGTTATTTGCTATCTGCATTAGAAAATTTGGCAACTTTTCATGGATTATGGTATCTGATAATAGACTCTTGTATCTAAAATTGATGTGGATGGTGGTGCAAGAATGAATCAAACTAATCTATAGTCTATACACATATATGACGACCCTCAGTTTTCGTTATATGGAAAATCTTCTGACCCGCCCTTGTGAGCTTGCTTCATGGTAACGATTGATTTGCACTTTGATATGTGCATTGAGACAAAAAATCCAGTGTTGTGAATTGCAAGTAATCAGGGCCGAGCATATTGCAGCTTTAGAGCACTTGTATTTTACTCTAACCTCAGCCTTAATTGTTCCCTGGAGATGGATGTTGCATTTGACTGCAGCTGTTCCTCAAAAGACCCATTTTCAGAAGAAGGTAGCTGAGGATTTGGCAGTCTGAATATGGAGGAGGCTTAGCTTTTCCACTTGGATGAATCCTGGTATTCCTTTTACCCCACTTTGCCCCCTCTTCTTCCCAGCTCATCTTCCTTATTACCCCCTTCATAACCACATCAAGTATTTTGGAACGGAGGGAGTAGTTCCTACTGATGTATTAGTGTGTCCTGATCCCACTGCCGACACTTTGAAAGCCAACCTCGGATTATTGCTGAACACTAAGCTGCCAAGTATGGCAATAAAGCAGTGTCCTGATCCCACCGTCGACACTTTGGAAGCCAACCTCGGATTATTGCTGAACACCAAACTGTCAAGCATGGTGGCAACGATATATAAGCGCTGCACCTTCGATAATGCGAATGACTTTTGCTTTGAATTTTAAAAAAAGAACTATGGCGAGTTGTGGCGAGGAATGGTGAAAGTGACGTTGACAGCCATGGCGGCGGCAGCTTCTCAATGGTCAAAGTAGGTCTTTTTGCCTGTCAAATATAGAAGGCAAGACTCATTCATTCCAACATAAGCAACAGGACATTATTATTCATCCAACAGGAGATATCTGATCCACATTCATACTGCAAGGTAAGATTGCCACCAATTATGGAACCGAGCAGCCTATTGTCGTTGCTGTTGGCTCTGGTTCCGCTGGGCTGGGATATGCCGGACAAGCCATGGGTCGGCTTGCCTATGCCGTGCACCATCTCATGACAGTTGACAAGGGCCCTCTTCGATGCTTCGATAGTCATCACCATAGGCGACAGTTTGATGGCCTTGTTCTGGGCTCTGGTTCGCTGAACAGTTTAGCACCGGTGGATATCACCATCTCTGTTCCACCTTGCCTGGTTCAAGAACCACTGCGTCCTGTCGAGCTCACCCATGACGTGAACTGCTTGGAGTTGCCTGACTCGATCACCAGGTGGTGGTTTGCCCCGGCTTCTGGACTTGGCGATCCCTAACTTGGCATTGTTGTGGTTGAGTGGCTCTTGCGTCGGTCTAACGATAACGAGACTGCTTGGATTTTCATTTCATTCATCTCTAAGTTCGGCGATTCCATTTTTCAATTTGTAGGTTTGCGAACGTCTGGTTAGGAGAGCGTGTGTGTGCATTCTGTTGTATCAGAGTTTCTCAAAAGACAGCTGATCAATTTGTTAGTCCGACTATCTTTTTTTTTAGATGAAAAGGGCTCACGCCCTGGTTCCCATTACTGAAACCACCCCTGTCTTACAGCGTTATTACAAACCTCGAGCGACTACGGAGTGTAGCAGCCAGAAAACACAAACACAACACCTAGAGGCTAAGACCTCCACACACATCACCAAACTGGAGCAACCTACTCCGAGACCACACTACCGAAAACACCTAGACACCCTCCTCAATCAATAGCTACTACTAGAGCCTGCTCGCCATTGCCCACTAGCTCGTTTGCCTCCAGGGTGTTTTTAGCTCTTCAGCGATGATCCAGACCACATCCCCATCATGCGAGAGATTCTTGAGCTCCACCGTGGCTTGTGTCATCCTTCTTCTCTCCATTTTCACCCAGGATCCGGCCACAACAGCAGCTGCGGGGCATGTGCTAAGGTGTTCAGAGATGCCACTATTGTGTCGAGCTTTTCTTTTCCTTCTTCTCCCAGCAGAATCCCCCACAAAGCAAGGTTGTAAGCACACCTTCTCCAGATTGCCTGCATTCTAGGCCAAATGGCACGATTGAAACACAAGTCATTTCTTATAAGCCATATAGCCCACAAAATAACAGCATACATGACATTTTCCACTCTAAAGAGTCTGTTCTTTTTCCATTTATAAGCAACATCATCAAAGCACATCAGAGTAGTATTACTATATCCCAGTCTAGCTATTTCAGACCAGGCAGCTATAGCAACTACACACCCAAAAAATAAATGATGACAAGTTTCAATTTCATTACAGAATAGGCAAGTCAGATCATCCACATTCTGCCTCTTCACCAGGTTATCTCTAGTGAGTACCCTATTATGAGATAGCAGCCAAAGAAAAAAATGAATCTTTGGTTGAATCTTAACACCCCAAACTTCATGGACATTAACAGTCATAATCCCCTTAAAGTTAATCACATCATATAAAGATTTCACACAGAGTATTGCCCATTAGGTTCATACTTCCACAACAGACAATCATCCTCATCAGTAAGCTATAAGGACTGTGCAATCTGCAATATCTCATACCATTGTACTAATAATTTTTGATCAAAACACCTCCTAAATGTACACTTCAGAGATGTCCCATCCCACACCTCGGCAATACATGAGTTTTGTTCATTAAGAATGATATAAACATCCCAATACTGAGTAGCTAGACTATAGGACCCAAACCAATGATCCTCCGAAAACTTGACTTTTTTTCCCATTACCAACTTTCTACTGGTATCCCATGTGAGCTGCTTTAACAGCCCACATGACTCCTTTCCAGAAAGGTGAAGCACCCACAATAGAATAATCAAAAATATTAGGAGAGTTAACCTCATATTTGTGATCTATAATCTGCTTCCACAACTTATTATCATCTAATTGGTACCTCCTAATCCAGGAAGCTAGTAAACATCTATTCATAGTTCCCAGATCAGGGATACCCAAACCACCAAACTCCTTCTGTGACACTAGCCCCCAATTAGCTAAATCATACTTGTGGTGTCCTTCATAATCATCCCATAGGCAATGAGCCATTTGGGAATTAATCATAGCAATAGCCCACTTGGGGAATTTAATTACACTTAACAGGTACAAAGGAATACTAGCCAAAACACTTCTGACCAGCTCCAACTTAGCTGCATGATTGAGCAGTTTACCCCTCCACCCACCTGCCTCCTTAAGGGTTTTATCCATAATTGGTTGTAGATCTTCTCTCTTCAGTTTAGCATGGTGTAAAGGAACCTCTAAATATTTAAAGGGGAACTTACCCAATCTACAGGTTAACGTTTGAGCAAACGCCTGAGCTGCATCATCATCCACATTAATAGGAATAAGTTCACATTTATGGAAATTAATGCGCATGCCTGACATTTGCTCAAAGCATGACATCAACCATTTTAAATTCCTAGCATTTGACAGGTCGTTGTCCAGAAAGAGCAAGGTGTCATCAACATACTGCATGCTAATAACACCAGATTGATTAGGGATCCTCATGAGACCAGTAATCTGTCCTTGATCCACAGCTTTGATAAGGATTTTTGTAAACACATCAGCAATGTAATTGAACAACAGTGGAGAACTAGGATCTCCCTGTCTAACTCCACGCCCAGAAACAAAAAAATCACTATTGATATCGTTAATTCTCACAGCAATAGATCCAAAATCAAGTAAAGACTTAATAGTCTTGACCCATTTTGTCCTTGATCCACAGCTTTGATAAGGATTTTTGTAAACACATCAGCAATGTAATTGAACAACAGTGGAGAACTAGGATCTCCCTGTCTAACTCCAAGCCCAGAAACAAAAAAAACACTATTGATATCGTTAATTCTCATAGCAATAGATCCAAAATCAAGTAAAGACTTAATAGTCTTGACCCATTTTGGACTGAACCCTTTACCTCTTAACATTTTCAAAAGGAACTCTCTGTTAACTCTGTCATAAGCTTTTTCATAGTCTATTTTTTAAAATAAAACCAGATTGTTTCTTATGCACTACATCATGAATAATTTCATGAGCAGACACCACACTCTCTAGTATGTATCTGCCTTTAATAAAGGCAATCTGTTGTGTAGAAATATGTGAATCACTAACCACACCTAATCTATTAGTCACACACTTAGAGAAAATTTTAAAAACACAATTTGTGAGGGCAGTAGGCCTAAACTTCTGTATATTGATGGCATATGTTTCTTTAGGAATAAGAGTTAGGAGAGACAAAATTAATCTATAAATGTCCAGCTCATCTTTATTCCAGTCATTAACTAGAGCCATCAAATCAAGCTTAATCAACTCCCAAAAATGCTGAAAAAATAAAATAAAATAAAAAAGATAACCCATCTGGGCCAAGAGCTCCCTCAGCATAGGAGCCAAAAACAACAACTTTAACTTCCTGTTCAGTATAGTCAGCATCTAAGAAATCATTATGTTCAGCAGTCACTTTATCACATATATCCCAAAAATCATCAGCTAGCTCAATATTGGGTATTTGCACCTTTCTACATTTTTATAAAATCAATCATAATAGCTTTTGAGTTGATTCCAACTTTCAAAAAGCACATTTAATCATACCTATCTGAATATGTAATAATATTAAGGTTTTCATGTAGTGACTTTGGACTAGTACCAAAATAATGCTATATAGGCATTTCTAGTCACTTTAAATCACTAATTATTAAACTTAAACTTATTAAAATGTGATCCAACCTTTAATTCACATTTCCATATGTTAGAATATGTGGCGATGACATGTGTCCACATGATCCCATATTTTAATTGGAGAATATTAAATCTTAGTTAATTTCAATGAGTAGAAATTACTTTTCTCATTTAAAAAGAATGAAGCTAGTTAATAAAACCTTGTGATGCTTGTGATGATAATAGATCATAAAATGTGTGTCTTAGTGTACTAAGTAGCCTAGTTAAGTATTGTTTGGTAATTGTGTATCCCGTATGTATTTATAGAAGATAGTACCGACCCAGCTTACGAGAAGGAGGAGTTCTACCCGGAGGAAGAGAAAGAAAACTTCAACCACTGCACCAACCAAGGCAAGCTATTGTTAGCAAGTAGACTAAGCTAGATAACCTAAGCAGATGCAGTATGCATGCTTTGGTTATACCACATTGAATATTACCTACCCCAAGTTTTATTTCCAAGCTTTACCTTCTTTACTTTACCAAAGTCTCTTACTTGTTTGAAGGTAGCATAAAAAGTATAAAACTGGATCTATCTAGATAACCTTAGATGTCAATCTTGGGCATGAGATTGAGATTAGCATTCCACCTTAGTGAACACTCTTAACTTAGTAGCTTAGAGCTAAATTCAAAACTTGAGTCACTTTAGATGGGAATACTTGGTGAAAATGAATTGGGAAAACCTTGGAATGATGAGTCATTCTATTGAAATGTTTTGACATGTGTTGAGAAACACAAATGATTTATGATGGAGAAACACAAATAAACTTAGAGCTAGCATTTCCCACTAGAACTACCTTAATTGTTAGTGATAGTTTGCGAGTACTTAAAGAGTACTTGTGGCTTTTGTCCCTGGCTATTCCTATGGCCAGACTATGAAGGAGACTACCAAGATGAAGGACAGCAGGACGGCTATGATAACTAGGACTATCTTCCATCGTCAGCATTGCTTGTGCCCCTAAAGATGGACCCCACCGCTACGCTTATTATTTATTCCGCTGCTTGTTGTATTAAGACTGGATCATGAGATCCTTTATTCATGTAAGACCTTATTATGGTTTGTAATGGATGATGTACTGTGATATCCAATCTGTTATGTCTCGCAAAAATGGTAATCCTAGGATTGCGAGGTATGGCATAACAGGCATCTGGGATTAAAAATCCGGGTGTTCACAAGTTGGTATCAGAGCCATCCAGACCATAGGAGACCCTAGTTAGAATGGACGTCTAAACCAAAAACTTAGTTTCAAAAACCAAAGTGAGTATTTATGAAAAAATATTTCCTCTCTTACCCTGGGGAATTCATTCTTCTCTCAAAAAAATTCATGTTCCTTCAAATTCTTACATTACTACCTAAAACTTGACACACTTGATCACTTCACTAACTTCATCATCCTTACTTGTAGATGGAGTCTCAGTTCAACAAGTTCTACTAGTTGGGAAATGGAGGTCTGCTGATCTTCGAGAGGGATCTGGATTCACTGTCAGAACTCTTGGGACACCCGCATCCGGAGTTTCTTGGAGCTCAACTTCCTGGACCCCCAGGAGGAGATTTGCAATGGCTTGTCACTGCCGATCTTCGAGGAAGTATCGAAGCACCAATGTCTGGGAGAATCCAGTTCTCCATCAGAGAGAACAACTGGCTAGATGGATTAGCCAGGGCAATGCATGAAGCTCTCGCACACCTGTGTGCCCTCAGTGTAAACCAAATCCAAGGAACCCGCTTTGCGCACTATGCCATGCGTGACTTCATGGGGATGCCAATGGAGATGCCAAGTCACCAGAATTGATGCGTCAAGTGGAGAACCTTAAGTTCATGTTGCACGACAGACATCAGGAACTGGACAATGCTAGGGAGTTGGCCAACCACAACTGTGCCATTGCCGACCAGAAGTCCCAGACTTTCTCACTGCTTGTCAAGGACCGTCAGTCTCTTCGCCGCCAGCGCGAGAAGAAGGATCGCACCATCGCCCGTCTTCGCAAGAAGGTGGCTGACCTCGAGAAGACCGTTAAGGAGCAAGAAGCTCAGCTTGTAGCAAAGGAGGAAGAAGAGGAGGGTGAAGACATCCAGGGAGATATGGATTCGTACCTCAGCAATGATGACGACTTTCTGGAGGAGGATGATGTGGACTTCTACACCGACGATGAGGACTCCGACTTCATCAATGATGAGTAGATGCACTAGAGCACTGTCGTAGCATGAGATGTATCGGTCCCAATGTATCGTAGCTTGCAGAATGGTTCTTAAAACCATCTGTTTTCCTTGTTGTGGTGGGTGTGTTTGTATCGTGTGCCTTGTTTGAATGAATGAAATGAAGTTAGTTGCAAAACCGAGTCAAACTCAAAGTTTTATCTTTGAAACCAAAACAATGAACCTTAGAACTTTCCCTCTTACCCCTTTACCTATCTCAATCTTCAGATGACTCGTGGAAACACTAGAGGGAGCAGCTCATCGCAAGACCCAATGCTGCAGCTTATGCAGATGTTAGTTGCAGACCATGAAGCAAGCAGGGCAGAACGCCAGGCCAACTTAGCAACACTACAGCAGATAGCCCAGATGGCCCAAAACAACCAAGGGTATGGAAATCAGGATCATCAAGGATCCAAGCTGAAGAACTTCCAGAATACTAATCCCCCAATCTTTAGCACTTCAGAGAACCCATTAGATGCTGATGACTGGTTGCAGACGATGGAGAATAATTTGGAGGTAGCCAGAGTTGATGACAACGAGAAAGTTCTCTTTGCCACCCACTATCTGGAAGGAGATGCAAGAGCTTGGTGGAACAGCATCCACCTGATGAACCATGGTCAAGTGATGACATGGGAAGCCTTCAAAATCAAGTTCAGCCGCACCCACGTGCCATAGGGCCTATTCACCAGAATGAGGGATGAATTCTGAGAGTTGAAGCAAGGCAGAATGACTGTGGTGGAGTACCGTGACAGATTCCTATCGCTTGCAAGGTACGCACCCAATGAGATCAACATGTAGGCCAAGAAGAAGGAGAGATTCCTGAACGGACTGCATGATCAGATGCAGACTGTACTCGTTAACATCCGCTTCGAGGATCTCGAAGAGCTAGTCATCTCTGCCATTCATATGGAAGGGAAGATTAACCAGGCAAACGACCACCGAAAACGTCGTATGATGCACCAAGCTGGATCTAGCAGTCACTAGAAGTACCGTCGCAACCCCTCACCAGGATATGCACCCAGAAACAACCGACCCCCAATATCTCGCCCAGGCTACCCCAACTGTAGCGGAGGCAATGTGAAGTCCGGAGGAAACAACAACAACTCTGGCAACACCAGCAATTTCAACCATGCCCCTCCCAAGAGCAACAACAACAACAACAACAATACTGCACCCAGAACTGGAAGCAATGTTGTGCCTGTCGCAGCTAAAGACAAGTCCCAGATAACTTGTTTCGAGTGTGGAGTGAAGGGCCACTACTCCAATGAGGGCCCCAAGAAGATTGTTGCCGCTGTCAATGTGAATGCCCCAGCTCAACAGCAGCGTCGTGTTCAACCAGGGAGAAGGTTTGCCCCAGGGAACCCTCACAACCGCAACGGCTGTCTCGGCAACTGAAGCAGCATGAGCAGAACTATCCGACCCATGATCTTGAGTTAGCAGCCATAGTTCTAGCATTGAAGACATGGCGTCATTACCTGATGGGTAATCGCTGTGAGATTTACTCAGATCAGAAGAGCTTGAAGTATATTTTCACTCAGAAGGAGCTGAATATGAGGCAAAGGAGATGGATAGAGTTAATCAAGGACTATGAACTTGACATTCACTATCACCTCGGCAAAGCCAATGTGGTAGCGGATGCTCTTAGCAGATTGCCTTGTAGACTAAACACCATGATCAAGGGGAAGCAACCCAGTTTGTATGAGGAGTTGGAGCAGTTTAGAACTGAGCTAGTTAGCAAAGGATTTTTAGCTAGCATTGAACTTCAATCCACATTAATCAGCCAAATCAAGGAAGCCCAGAAGGGAAATGAAAGTATTGACGGAATCAAACGTCGTATTAATATAGGAAAGGTACCTGGATTCACTGAAGACGAAGAAGGAGTTCTGTGATACAAAGGACGTATCTGTGTGCCAGCAGATTCAGAGCTGAAGCAAGTTATCATGCAGAAGCTCATGATACTCTATTCTATCCACCCCGGAGGAACGGAGATGTATCAAGATTTGAAAGAGCAATTTTGGTGGCACAAGATGAAGAGAGAAATTGGAAGCTACATCGCTAAGTGTGACATCTGTCAAAGAGTCAAAGCAGAGCATCAGAGACCCGTAGGACTGTTGCAACCATTGTAGATTCTGGAATGGAAATGGGATTTTATCGGAATGGACTTTATCATCGGTTTGCCTACTTCTTGTAGGGGAAATGACTCAATCTGGGTCATCGTTGATAGACTGTCCAAGGTAGCTCATTTTATACCTGTCAAGACAACTTACCAGAGTTCGAAGCTAGTAGAGCTGTACATTGCTAGAACTGTTAGTCTGCATGGAACCCCCAAGACCATAGTGTCGGATCGAGGAACCCAATTTACCTCGAGATTTTGGCAGAAAGTCCAAGAAGGATTAGGAACCAAGTTGAATTTCAGCACCGCTTATCACCCGCAAACTGATGGATAGACTGAGAGAGTCAACCAAATCCTAGAATATATGTTGAGAGC
Organism: Avena eriantha; assembly: GCA_910589775.1. NCBI lineage: Eukaryota > Viridiplantae > Streptophyta > Magnoliopsida > Poales > Poaceae > Avena > Avena eriantha. The sequence goes on from OU342740.1 coordinate 23,235,471, forward strand.
TTGTGTGTTGGAATAGAGATCAAAATGGGAAGACTGTCTGCCTTCCGCAGAATTCTCATACAACAACAGTTACCAAGCTAGTTTGCAAATGGCACCATTTGAGTTCCTATACGGAAGAAAGTGCCGTACCCCTTTGAATTGGTCACAAGTAGGAGAGAGTCAGATTTTCGGACCCAACATTCTTCGAGAAGCCGAAGAAAAGGTTCACAAAGTCCGTGAGAACCTCAAGACCGCCCAATCTAGACAGAAGAGTTATGCTGACAAGAGAAGGAGAGACCTGACTTTCAATGTCGGAGATTTCGTGTATCTCAAGGTTTCACCATTGAAGGGAACACAACGCTTTAGTCTGAAAGGAAAGTTAGCCCCCAGATATATCGGACCCTTCAAGATTCTGAACCGCCAAGAAGAAGTATCGTATCAACTGGAACTGCTAGAAGGGATGTCAGCCATCCACAATTTGTTCCATATCTCGTTACTTCGCAAATGCCTAGAAGTGCCGGAGAAGACCGAAGTTTTCAAGAACATCGATCACCGAGCTGTTGATATCAACAAGGACCTGACATATCGTGAAGTGCCCATCCGTATCTTGGAGGAAGCCTACAGAACCACCAGAACCAGGAGTATCAAATTTCTCAAGATTTAATGGAGCAACCATACCGAAGAGGAAGCCACTTGGGAGCGAGAAGATTACATTAGGACTGAGTTCCTAGATCTCTTTAGTTCCTAGTTTTCTTTCGTAAATCTCGGGACGAGATTTTTGTTTAAGGCGGGAAGGTTTGTAACATCCCAAAACTTTAATCCAAGGTTATTAAGATCCAAATCATCAAAATTAGGGTTAACAAAACTTTTCCATTTAAAAATATTTATGCATTCATATGTGTGTGCATTTAAAATAGGAGTTGTTTTGAATTGCCATGTTTAAGTGATCCACTGATTGTAAAATGATTCTAAGGTGAATTAAACATCATCTAGATCATTCCCAAACAAATCCCAAAGAAAAACATATCAAAATGAATAAAAGAAGGAAATGGTCATTTGTGCCATTTTAACTACCATGCCTACTTTGGATATTCCTAGAACTCAACTCTTAACAGAAACAAATGTGGATCTTTGCACCCCTTGCTAGTACAAGTAGTGATGTACCAAGGCCCACTTTGTGATCTACCAAAAACATCCAAACCCTAATTTTAAATGGCATTTGAAAATTGAATCTAGTGTAGGTATCAAGATCACACTTATTCAAAAACCACTCAAATGAACTCCTTTTTCAAATCCCAAGCAACCACAGATGCTCAAGCATGTGATCACCAACTCCACCAAAAATCAGCCCAAAATTCAAATGTTTTCTTGCGGCCATTTGATCGAACAGGTTGTAGACAGAATCAAATTAGCCTAACTATTACTGTTTTTGATCTATTCTTGTCGAGCCATTTGGTGTGCATTGATCAGCCTTGTCCCCCTGAGTCCAACAAACACCCCACCGGCCTACCCCTAAGCCGTAGCAGCAGTGGAGCACCGCTCCTTTTTGGTCACCGCCGACCAGAAGAGGGTAATGTGCCAGGGACAGCGCCGCGCCATTCCAGCGTGCCCTCTAGCTCCGCCCAACCCTACCGCACCTCCCTGCCCCTTCCCCAAGCCTAGCCAGGCCATGGACCACACCCCATCACCGCTGCCCATTCTCTCTGCGAGCTAACCAGAGCGCCCCAGAGCGCGATCGCCGCCAGCACGCAGCAGAACGTGCCTGGACGCCATACCGTGCACGCCGCTCCGCCTCGACCCCAGCACCCCGCCAGACACGGCCGTGCGCCGCCGCGCGACCCACAGTCGCCGAGCGCCGCGTCGAGCACCGGCTCTGTCTCCTAGAGTGCGCGACGCTCCCGACCACCATCCACCGCCCCTACTCGCGCCATTAAGCCATAGAGCACCGCCAGGAGGCAAGCAACCGTCCGCCTATGCCGCCCATGCCGATAGCGTCATGTATTGTCGTCACCGACGAGCTCTCCGTCGCCCCTTGGTTCCTTCGTTGAGCCTATATAAGGAGCCCTCCCTAGCACCAATTCTCCACACCACTCAACTCCCGTCTCACCACTGAGTCTTCCCCACCTCTTGTCGGAGCCGCTCGAGCCATAGTTCGCCAGAATTGCACCAGAGGAGCCCGCTGCAGAGGAGGAGAAGCTGTCGTCGATTTCGTCCACCGTAGCCCCTGCCGTGACTTCGCCTAGAACCACCGTCGTCCACCAGCTCGACCGTCCCCATTGCCACGACTAGTTCGAGCCATGGTAAGCCCCCACGTACCCCAACCGAGTCTCTAGGGTTAGCTCTCGTCGCCGACCTGTTCGTCGGGGACGACGATCCTTAGTCGTTGATCCACCTTTTAATCGTAGCGCTGGGAGTGCCCCGTATCGCTTCGCGTTGATGTGTCGCTGACCTGTAGGACCCCCCTGTCAGTTGTCATCCGCACCGCGGATCGCCATTGGGCCGGCCTGTTAGTTTTCCCGCGCGACCCAGTTAGTTCAAATATAGATTTTTCTATTTAATTTTGAACTCACTTCTGTCCCTTAGTTTAAAAATCAATTCAGAGAGTTTTATAAATCCAAATTGAGTGATTACAATTTTTTTGGAAAGCTTATGAAAAGATCTATCCAAGCCCATTGGATTTAATTCATTTAGAGTTGGAGATCTCTCCTAGTAAAAATAACAAGAAAGAAGCATTTGCACCTTTCAACATTTTTATAAAATCAACCATAATAGCTTTTGAGTTGATTCCAACTCTCAAAAAGCACATTTGACCATACCTATCTGAATATGTAATAATATTACGGTTTGCATGCAGTGACTTTGGACTAGTAACAAAATAATGCTATATAGGCATTTCTAGTCACTTTAAATCACTAATTATTAAACTTAAACTTATTAAAATGTGATCCAACCTTTAAATCACATTCCCTTATGTTAGAATACGTGGTGATGACATGTGTCCACATGATCCCATATTTTAATTGGAGAATATTAAATCTTAGTTAATTTCAATGAGTAGAAATTACTTTTCTCATTTAAAAAGAATGAAGCTAGTTAATAAAACCTTGTGATGCTTGTGATGATAATAGATCATCAAATGTGTGACTTAGTGTACTAAGTAGCCTAGTTAAGTATTGTTTGGTAATTGTGTATCCCGTATGTATTTATAGAAGATAGTACCGACCCAACTTACGAGGAGGAGGAGTTCTACCCGGAGGAAGAGGAAGAAAACTTCAACCACTGCACCAACCAAGGCAAGCTATTGTTAGCAAGAGACTAAGCTAGATAACCTAAGCAGATGCAGTAGGCATGCTTTGGTTATACCACTTTGAATATTACCTACCCCAAATTTTATTTCCAAGCTTTACCTTCTTTACTTTACCAAAGTCCCTTACTTGTTTGAAGGTAGCATAAAAAGTATAAAACTGGACCTATCTAGATAACCTTAGATGTCAATCTAGGGCATGAGATTGAGATTAGCATTCCACCTTAGTGAACACTCTTAACTTAGTAGCTTAGAGCTAAATTCAAAACTTGAGTCACTTTAGATGGGAATACTTGGTGAAAATGAATTGTGAAAACCTTGGAATGATGAGTCATTCTATTGAAATGTTTTGACATGTTTTGAGAAACACAAATGATTTATGATGGTGAAAATGTTGAGCCTTACCCCCTTTTACAAAACTGATGGTTGGATTCGGATGCGATACCATTCCAATTTTACCGTACAACCACAATACCTGAATTGGGTAAGGCTTAGCCGGAAATTTATATGCATTAGTATTATTTCCCTCGCGGGAGAGGTTTGAGCTGAGGCTACCTCTCAATGTTGTTCACCTATGCAGTGCCCAAGATGACAAATGGTCATGGTTGGGAGGCCATACTCATAGGAGAGGTGCTTATACTAGGGTGTGTAAAGGAAAGGTTATGTTTGATTATCTGCATACTAAGTATGATGATTCAGGGTTATCCCTTACAGATGTATCGAATCTTGTGGTGAAAGTGTACCACCTTTGCAGAGTGTCAAACTATTCGAATAGCCGCGTCCGCGGTTATGGACAGTTGGAGTGGCCATAGTGTTTCGTTGTCAGATGTTTTCAAAATGACTTATGAAAGAAATGATGAATCTTGACTTGAACACTACAGAGTTGTGACTATGACACTAGCTTCCCAACTTAAGTGATTCTAGAACTTTATTTTATCTTTCTTTGTTTCTGAACTCAGCTTAGGTTTCAAACTTAACCTTATAAACATAGAGTTAGCTCTCCCACTAGAACTACCTTACTTATTAGTGTTAGTTTGCGAGTACTTAAAGAGTACTCATGGCTTTTTTCCCTGGCTATTCCTATGGCCAGACTATGAAGGAGACTACCAAGATGAAGGACAACAGGACGACTTTGATAACTAGGACTATCTGCCTTCGTCAGCATTGCATGTGCCACTAAAGATGGACCCCACCGCTACGCTTATTATTTATTCCGCTGCTTGTTGTATTAAGACTGGATCATGAGATCCTTTATTCATGTAAGACCTTATTATGGTTTATAATGGATGATCTACTATGATATCCAATCTGTTATGTCTCGCAAAAATGGTAATCCTAGGATTCCGAGGTATCGCATAACAGGCATATGGCATAACAGACATGCAATGACACTGGTGGATCCTTATGTGGTTTGTGAGAAGAACTGACATGCAATCACACTGTGTGTGGTTCTTGAAAAGAACACACATCCAATGACACTGGTGGATCCTTATGTGGTTTGTGAGAAGAACAGACATGCAATGACACTGGGTGTGGTTCATGAAAAGAACAGACATGCAATGACACTGGTGGATCCTTGGTTTGTGAGAAGAACTGAAATGCAATCACACTAGGTGGATCCATGTGTGGTTCATGAAAAGAACATACATGCAATGACACTGGTGGATCCATGTGTGGTTTGTGAAAAGAACACACATCCAATGACACTAGTGGACCCTTATGTGGTTTATGATAAGAACAGACACCCAATGACACTGTGTGTGGTTCATCAAAAGAACACACATCCAATGACACTGGTGGATCCTTATGTGGTTTGTGAGAAGAACATACATGCAATGACTCTAGATGTGGTTCATGAGAAGAACAGACATGTAATGACACTGGTGTATCCTTATGTGGTTTGTGAGAAGAACATATATGTGATGACTCTGGATGTGGTTCATGAGAAGAACACACATCAAATGATACTGGTGGATCCTTATGTGGTTTGTGAGAAGAACAGACATCAGTTGACACTGTGTGGTTTATGAAAAGAACATGCATCCAATGACACTTGTGGATCCATGTGTGGTTTGTTTAGATGAACACACATGCAATGACACTGGTGGATTCTTATGTAGTTTTATTTAGAGGAACAGACATGCAATGACACTAGGTGTGGTTCATGAAAAGAATAGACATGCAATGACACTGGTGGATCCTTATGTGGTCTGTGAGAAGAATAGACATGCGATGACTCTGGATGTGGTTCATCAGAAGAACATACATGCAATGACACTGGTGTATCCCTATGTGGTTTGTGAGAAGAACAGACATGCAATGACACTGGGTGTGGTTCATGAAAAAAACATGCATGCAATGATATAGGTGGATCCATGTGTGGTTTGTTTAGAAAAACACACATGCAATGACCACTTGCAATGACACTAGTGGATCCATGTGTGGTTTGTTTAGTGGAACAAACATGCAATGACACTTTGTGTGGTTCATGAGAAGTACAGACATGCAATGACACTGGTGGATCCTTATGTGGTTTGTGAGAAGAACTAACATGCAATCACACTATGTGTGGTTCATGAAAAGAACACACATGCAATAACACTGGTGGATCCTTATGTGGTTTGTGAGAAGAATAGACATGCAATGACACTGGGTGGATCCATGTGTGGTTCATGAAAAGAACATACATGCAATGACACTGGTGGATCCATGTGTGGTTTGTTTAGAAGAACACACATGCAATCACACTTGGTGTGGTTCACGAGAAGAACACACATCCAATGACACTAGTGGATCCTTATGTGGTTTGTGAGAAGAACAAACATCAGTTGACACTGTGTGTGGTTCATGAAAAGAACACACATCCAATGACATCGTGGATCCACGTGTGGTTTGTTTAGAAGAACGCACATGCAATGACACTGGTGTATCCTTATGTGGTTTGTTTAGAGGAACATACATGCAATGACACTGGGTGTGGTTCATGAAAACAATAGACATGCAATGACACTGGTGGATCCTTATGTTGTTTGTGAGAAGAAAAGACATGCGATGACTCTGGATGTGGTTCATGAGAAGAACAGACATGCAATGACACTGGTGTATCCTTATGTGGTTTGTGAAAAGAACATACATGCAATGACACTAGGTGTGGTTCATGAAAAGAACAGGCATGCAATGATACTGGTGGATCCATGTGTGGTTTGTTTAGAAAAACACACATGCAATGACACTGGTAAGTCCTTATGTGGTTTGTGAGAAGAATAGACATGCAATCACACTGGGTGGATCCATGTGTGGTTCATGAGAAGAACACTCATCCAATGACACTGGTGGATCCATGTGTGGTTTGAGAGAAGAACACACATGCAATGACACTAGGTGTGGTTCATGAAAAGTACACACATCCAATGACACTGGTGGATCCTGATGTGGTTTATGAAAAGAATAGACATGCAAGGACACTGCGATTGGTTCATGAAAAGAACACACATCTAATGACACTGGTGTATCCTTATGTCGTTTGTGAGGAGAACATATATGAAATGAATCTAGATGTGGTTCATGAAAAGAACAGACATGTAATGACACTAGTGTATCCTTATGTGGTTTGTGAGAAGAACAGACATGCGATGAGTCTAGATGTGGTTCATGAGAAGAACAGACATGCAATGACACTGGTTTGTGAGAAGAACAAACATGCAATGACACTGGGTGTGGTTCATGAAATGAATAGGCATGCAATGATACTGGTGGATCCATGTGTTGTTTGTTTATAAGAACACACATGAAATGACCACATGCAATGACACTGGTGGATCCATGTGTGGTTTGTTTAGAGGAACAGACATGCAATGATATTGGGTGTGGTTCATGAAAAGAACAGACATGCAATGACACTGGTGGATCCATATGTGGTTTGTGAGAAGAACAGACATGCGATGACTCTAGCTGTGGTTCATGAAAATAACATACATGCAATGACACTGGTGGATCCGTGTGTAGTTTGTGAGAAGAACACACATCCAATGACACTGGGTGTGGTGCATGAAAAGAACACACATCCAATGACACCGGTGGATCCTTATGTGGTTTGTGAGAAGAACAGACATGCGATGACTCTAGCTGTGGTTTGTGAGAAGAACACACATACAATGACACTGGTGGATCCATATGTGGTTTGTGAGAAGAATAGACATGCGAGGACTCTAGCTGTGGTTCATGAAAAGAAAACACATCCAATGACACTGGTGGATCCGTGTGTGGTTTGTGAGAAGAACACACATCCAATGACCATGGGTGTGGTTCATTAAAAAAGACCACACATCCAATGACACTGGTGGATCCTTATGTGGTTTGTGAGAAGAACAAACATCCAATGACACTATGTGTGGTTCATTAAAAGAATACACATCCAATGACACTGGTGGATCCTTATGTGGTTTGTGAGAAGAACAGACATGCAATTACACTAGGTGTGGTTCATGAAAAGAACAGACATGCAATGACATTGGTAGATCCATGTGTGGTTTATTTAGAAGAACACACATGCAATCACACTGGGTGGATCCATGTGTGGTTCATGAAAAGAACAGACATGCAATGACATTGGTGTATCCATGTGTGGTTTTTGAGAAGAACACACATCCAATAACACTGGGCGTGGTTCATGAAAAGAACACACATCCAATGACACCGTTGGATCCGTATGTTGTTTGTGAGAAGAACAGACATGCGATGACACTGTGTGTGGTTCATGAGAAGAACACACATGCAATGACACTGGTGGATCCATATGTGGTTTGTGAGAAGAATATACATGCAATGACACTAGGTGTTGTTCATGAAAAGAACATACATGCAATGACACTGGTGGATCCATGTGTGGTTTGTTTAGAAGAACACACATGCAATCACACTTGGTGTAGTTCACGAGAAGAACACACATCCAATGACACTGGTGGATCCTTATGTGGTTTGTGAGAAGAACAGACATCAGTTGACACTTTGTGTGGTTCATGAAAATAACACACATCCAATGACACTAGTGGATCCATGTGTGGTTTGTTTAGAAGTACACACATGCAATGACACTGGTGTATCCTTATGTGGTTTGTTTAGAGGAACAGACATGCAATAACACTGGGTGTGGTTCATGAAAAGAACAGACATGCAATGACACTAGTGGATCCTTACGTGTTTTGTGAGAAGATCTGACATGCAATCACACTAGGTGGATCCATGTGTGGTTCATGAAAAGAATACACATCCAATGACACTGGTGGATCCATGTGTGGTTTGTGAGAAGAACACACATCCAATGACACTAGGTGTGGTTCATGAGAAGAACACACATCCAATGACACCGGTAGGTCCTTATGTGGTTTGTGAGAGGAACATACATGCGATGACTCTAGCTGTGGTTCATGAGAAGAACACACATGAAATGACACTGGTGGATCCATGTGTGGTTTGTGAGAAGAACAGACATGCGATGACTCTAGATGTTGTTCATGAAAAGAACACACATGTAATGACACTGATGGATCCATATGTGGTTTGTGAGAAGAACACATATCCAATGACATTGGGTGTGGTTCATGAGAAGAACACACATCCAATGACACTGGTGGATCCTTATGTGGTTTGTGAGAAGAACAGACATCCAATGACACTGTGTGTGGTTCATGAAAAGAACACACATCCAATGACACTGGTGGATCCATGTGTGGTTTGTGAGAAGAACAGACATGCAATGACACTGGGTGTGGTTCATGAAAAGAACAGACATGCAATGACACTGGTAGATCCTTATGTGGTTTGTGAGAAGAACTGACATGCAATCACACTGGGTGGATCCATGTGTGGTTCATGAAAAGAACAGACATGCAATGACACTGTTGGATCCATGTGTGGTTTATGGGAAGAACACACATCCAATGACACTGGGTGTGGTTCATGAAAAGAACACACATCCAATGACACCGGTGGATCCATGTGTGGTTTCAACATGTGGTTTATGAAAAGAACACACATGCGATGACACTGGTGGATCCATGTGTGGTTTGTGAGAAGAACACACATGCAATGAACTCTAGTGGGTCCATGTGGTTTATGAGAAGAACACACATCCAATGAACTCTAGTGGATATATCTTGGCATAATTTGATGTATGCCACAATGTATTTCATTGTACAAGACACTCACTTTCCATTTTTATACTACTCGTGCCCTTGGTTTTTTGATACTACTCAGTTTTGCCCCACTCTCTCTATCTTTCGTAGAAGCCCAAACCTGTGCTCACCCCGTCTGTTACTCCCTGATTGGTTGTCACAGTTGTCACGCGGATCGTGCGCACCAACCGTTAATTCTGTACGATCCAACGATGATCGTTGCACACGTCGTGCCCTTCACAGTACAGCGTGAGAAAGCATGGACGTCTCCCTCAGCGAGACTTCTACAAGAAGGAACACGATGCCGTCCATGGAAAAAGTCGTCGAGCAGTCATGTCATGTTTAATCAAGTGTGAAAAGCCTACTACTGCTACTACTACTACGCCACAACACATGCGTCATCGAGAACACGGTCGTCGATGGACAACTGCAATTTATTGCCACTGGATTTTAATAAGACATATCCCATTTTTTACGCAGCGGCTCTCAATCTCACTTCCAACTAGGGCCGACCGTAAGAAACTTGCACGCGCTAGCCGGAGGCCGAAGAGCTGAGCTCGACGAGACCTAACGTCTCCGCCTTCATCGAGTCACTCGCAGTCATCAACACATCCCTCTACCCAATCTAGCCCAACCCCACAAATCTCGCCGTAAAGCCACCTACCTTCCCTCCTACATTTCCACTTTTAACTATCGCCAATTTAGGGCCATGTCAAACTTCGTACATAGAAATTGTGTATGCTCCCTTTGCATGCGGATCAATACAGAACTGCCATGCATGGCCTAGGGAAAAAACGTGACGTACCGTCCGTGTGTCGCGGTGCACGGTGCAGTAGACTGTGCGGCACGTTGCACGGTGGTGCAACGAAACGTGCCTTGCTTCCATCCACCTTAACTATAGAGCCCCTCTCCGCACACCCACTCTCACTCTCGCCCACTTTCCCCACACAACCCTCTCCACTATCCCACCAGCATCCGCAAACTCTCGAGAATACCCCGTCCATGCCAGCGATGGCGGAGGAGGATAAGGTGGCCATCGTCACCTCCGATGCCGCCGACAAGGAGGCCCCTGTCTCCTCGTTGGTCCCCCTCGACGCGTTGAAAGCAGCCAACGTCCCTGTCCAGGCCCCAGTCGAGGCATCGATGGCAGCCGCCGTTCCCGTCCAGGCCCGTGTCCCCGCTACCGACAGAGCCGCCAAAGAGGAGCCCCCCACCGGCGAGGAGGCCCCCGCCAGTCACAAGAGATCAAGCACTTCTCGGGCACCTACGATCCAGATAAGTACATTGCTCCGCTGAACCCCTACGACACCGACATCGACGACCCATGGTCGAAGGTAACTAGGGTTTTCTCCCCTCCCCTGGTTCTTCTACCGTTCCCATCATTGGATGCTAGATCTTGGTTTATTAGGATTCGCTTGTTCGCATTTCGATTGCTCGATCTTCTTACATCATCTACTCCCCCATTTTCCTTTTTTTCCAATAGGTTTCCGGCAGCGGCGTCTGTAGTGATGACGAGTCCATGCACACCAAGACTCGTCAGGTGCTGAGGAGGCTACGGGCTGGCCAGTACGATGCCTTCTTCATGGGCGGCCCCTGGCGCTGCCCCTTCTGCTGGGTGAGTCTCGCTGGCACCGACTTCAACTCCTTACTGAAGCATGCAGAGGCCCCGGGCTCCGGCATCCACAAAGGCGGCGAGCGCGAGACCGTGAACTTCAATGCCTACATCGCTGAACACCGGGCTCTTGGCATTCACCTCCGAAACCTCCAGCGGGTGGCCATCAAAGAGGATCGCATGCCTCCAATCAGGCCCAAGGCCCCCAAGATCAAGGGACTGGGCAGCAAGAAATGGAGGAAGCGCCGGAGGGAGGAGGTCGAGGCGTGGGCACATGAAGGACGGGTTAGATGTGTCCTTGAATGTATCTGCTGTTGCGGTGGCTGCTGCTGCTAAGCAGCTTCTTTTGATTTTCTATATTTTGCTTGCATCCTATTTCTGGCTGAATGCATCGAACCTCGTTAAGCAACCTACTTTCTATCGCTATATCCTATTTAGCTGCGCACAGCTATATCTACATTTGTTTTGTTTTCTGAATGAATGTATTCTGCCTAGTGTGATTTGCTGCTCTAGATTTTTTACCTGATCGGAGGCAAAAAGAGGTCCAGAAGGGAACGAATTATCGAAGAGAGAACCTTCTCTAGATTTGCTACCAATTTGGGAAAAATGAAACATATCTGTTTAGCGAGAGAGGAAAATGGTACTCTTTCAAATTGCCAGTTAACGAGCTACCATCTTGACGTCTCCCTCTACAAGAAGGAACACGATGCCGTCCATGGAAAAAGTCGTCGAGTGGTCATGTCACATTTAATCTAGTCTGCAAAGGCTACTACTGCTACTACAACACATGCACATGGCAATGGGGTAATCGAGTGCACGGGAGACGGGACGCTGCAATTTATTGCCACTTGATTTTAATAAGACATATCTCATTTTTACGCAGCGCTCTCAATCTCACTTCCAACTAGGGCCTACCGCTAGTAACTTCCATGAGTCAAGGGCCCCCTAGAGTAGATCTAACGTTGCTAGAAATTGGTTACGCGCCACTTGCATGCAGTGGAATCGAGGTCTGCCATGAGCGTGTTTTCAATGCAGCTCTAAAGTGGAGATCGTGGCTGTTTCAAAAAAAGGGAACCCAAAAAAGGTGGAGATCATGGTAGCCCCCCGCCCACCACACGTGTCCACTTGAGGACTATGAATGGTCTGGTGTTTATAACCCCCTCGACCTTCTTCTTCCATGTGCTCGTGTCATTTCCCCAAGTCTGTTTAGTCCCAAGACCCCAATCTACACCTACTGTGCGCGCCGAAGCTCCCTCGCTTGCACTACCTCCTTCCCTAGGTGCGCCATGAAGCGTACGCGTGGAGACGAGCCGGAGCTGAAGCCAGTTGAAGGCGTAGCAGCAGATGGCTTGGTCGTCGCCAAGCAGGCGGAGGCGTCTTCTCCAGGTACGAACGCCTCTCGTCGCTGCGCCATCGAGGGTTCGAGCTCATCCGTCCAGCCAGTAGCCGTCACCGTCGAGCAGCAGGTGGCCGACAACATCATGGTTGACAACGTCGTGGTGCCAGCGGCAGATCTGGATGGGGGGCAAGCGGCAGGCGGAGGCAATTCGGTGCTCTATATCAACGACCCCATCACCGTCCAAGAAATCTTTGATGCAATCGCGGAGAATGACGAGTTCGAGGAGGAGGCCCCTCATGAGAGTCCGAGGTACTACATTGCTAGCTTCTCTAGTCGCAGCCGCAGATTTCACTGTTCATACATAGGATTTGCTCAATCGTGTACATATTCTTTTGCTCTTGAAGTAGGGTAGTATATATGGTTCGATCGGTCGATTGATGCATCTGCCATCTAGTCACAAAACCCCAACCCGTCTAGTCACAAAACCCCAATCAGCTCATCTTCCATCTAGTTGAGTGTTGATTTCGATACACAACATGCCTATAACATTACATTTCTATTCCTTACTGAGCCCAATGTTTCAATTTTGCCCCAAAATAGTGCAAGGGCATCTGATGGTGTCGTTTTGTTAGGGATGGTTAGTGAACCTGAGGCAGCAATGCACATAAACAATATAGGTTATGTTGTTGGTATTTTGGTTCTCCGACTCCATCTCTGAAAAAAATGAGGCCCTAATTTTTTCTCATATGGAACCTATATATAACCTTCATATTGTTTCTGATCCATGAATGCATCGTATGATTCATATGTATATCCCTGAATATTGTTTTGTACGATTACATTTCAATTTCTTATTGTGGCCAATGATTCAAATTTCCCCAAAGAGAGGCAGACACATTGGTGTCAGATTTTTTCAGGGATGAGTTAGCAAACCTGGGGCCATGTACAAGATCAATATAAGCTGTGCAATTGTTACTTGGTTCGCTTACGCCATCCCTGAAGAAACTTATGAGGCTGCAATCTTTTTTCAACATTCATAGAACTATGATATTTGAATTATCTATTCCATGCATTCATAGTGTATAAGAATTATATTTCAGTTTGTCACCGAGGCCGATGATTGAAATTTGCCCCAAAAGAGTTCAAGGGGAGACACATACGATGGTGTCGTGTTTTAGGGATGGATTGGTGAACCTGAGGCAGCAATGCACATAAACAATATAGGTTGTGATGTTGGTACTTTGGTTCGCCAACTCCATCTCTAAAACAAATTACGAGGCCCTAGATTTATTCTCATATGGAACTATATATATGATCCTTGAATTGTTTCTGATCTTTTAATGATTGGTATGATGCATATGTATATGAATGGTTTTGATCATAAGTATTTTTAACATGTACCTGAAGATCAATTGTTTGGTTTTTAATTTATAATTACAATATTTAGGCTTGTTTTTGTACCTGACTATGTATATCCCTAAATATTGTTTTGTACGATTACATTTCAATTTCTTATTGTGGCCAATGATTCAAATTTGTCCCAAAAGAGAGGAAGACACATTGGTGTCAGATTTTATCAGGGATGAGTTAGTGAACCTAGGGCGATGTACAAGAACAATATAGGTTGTGCAATTGTTACTTGGTTCACTCACGCCGTCCCTGAAGAAACTTATGAGGCCACAATCTTTATTCTACATACACTCTGATGCAATTATTTGTCATTGTGTTGAGATGAAATGATATATGAACTGGTCAAACTATTGCTGAGATGCTTTATATTTGATATCCACGGATATATTGTCTTACATATACATGTTGTCAATTCTTGAGTTGTAATACAATTCAATCATATGTATGAGTTCTAAGTTATGTTCTTAAAAATCAACAGGAGGATGATGATGAAGTGGACGATAGCAAGGTATGCAGGGACAACAAGAGGCGCTACATGCTGAGGCGGTTACGGTGTGGGCTAATCCGTTTCCACCGTAGGGGGAGACTGTTTTGCCCATTCTGTGGCAGAGCAATCAACGTGGACCTCGGCAACATGATCTAGCACGCAGTGGGCATTACAAGAGGTGGAGGCAGAAGCCATAGGCCGATTACCTTGGCGCGGCACGCAGCCTTCGGCAAATTCCTCCAGGAGTACGTCAGGACTGGCCTGTATCCCATCTACTAGGCTGTCGCTGCCTCTTGCTGATATGCCCCTGCCCTGCTAGGCGTCTACGTGTCCTGGCCTCCTGCTGCCGCCCCTGCTTTTATTTTGTTTTAGGTAATTATTACCTTATGTGGCATGTAAGACAATATATCCGTGGTGTCTCTTGTAAACCTTCTATATTAATCTACTCCTTTGTATGGAGTGCCTGAAAATTTCTAGTGTTTAATTATATTACTGATCATGCTCATGCACACAACAAAATATTTCTAGTGCTTGACTATATTATAATTGTCAAGTAATACATCAACAAGTTAAACTGGTTGAAATTTTGTATTGAAGTAACTAAATGATCTCACATCGGCGGTGGACGTTGGCAGAAGCCGAAGGCATCAGCCGAAGACCTTGGAGCAGCACGCAGTCTTCAGCAAATTCCTTGCATGTTCAATAACGGGTTGCCGCCGCCTAGCTCCGAATTCGCTTACAGGTCCAACATGACAGAACTTGAGCTACCACAAAGACCTCGGCAGAGGTGGAAGAATTGGTGCGGGTGCAACCACGGCGACGGCGAGCTCGGATTCTAGAGGAGGAAAACAAAACCGAGCATGGTCGACAGGGTGACAGATCTCACCTGGAACCAATTCTCGTCCCCGCACCGTGCCATTGGTGTGTCCATGGTGAGGGCGATCTCCGACTCAGGATGGGGAGGAGAGCGGGGCCGAGCAGGTTCGTCACATCCCAGCTCTGCGCCATGGCCGCGACCACAGATTGCTGCTCCGATGAAGAAGAAGAAGACGCGTAATGGATACATGCGCCAATGCATCAAGCCTACCTGGAGGAGAGTTGGGCCGAGCAGGTTCGTCCACGTCCCAGCTCCGTGCCATGGCTTCAACGCCCCACAGATTGCCGCTCCGAGGAAGAAGAAGACGCGTAATGGATGCAGGTGCCAACGCTGCAAACCTAATTGACACCTAAGCGATAGGAGCGACATAACGATGAGAATTGACAGGGGGGCCAACTTGACGGCCGTTAGCCTGATTTTTTGTATTGAAACGTAAAGTTGAATTCATGCCGAAAAATACCCTCTGAGTATTTGGCACACCAACTGTAGTCATCGCGGCTGATTTCAAGGAACTTGGGTACCATGTTGCCTGGGCGCCCCAACTTTCGGGCCCCAAAATAATATTCTCCTTTTATACCCCCTGCACCCACTGAGCCGTTTAAGCCTTTTGGACTAGATTATCCGGCCCAAGTGAGGGCCGGATTATCCGGCCTAGGGAAAAATCCGCCACAGACTCAGATTATCCGGCAAATAATCTACCCTCACACAGAACGACACACCGAGCCTGCCCTTGATCGTCTCCTAGGGGCCAGATCCCCTTGCGAGGACCGGATTATCCGGTCAGGGAAGGAAAATCTGCCTCTGCTCGGATTTTCCGGGAGAAAATCCAAACCCAAATAGAGCGTCGCGCCTTGTCTGCCTTTGATCATCTTCTGGGGCCAAATTATCTGGCCCAAGGCGAGGGCCAGATTATCCGGTCAGGGGAAGAAAGTCCGCCCCTATTCGGATTTTCTAGGAGAAAATCGGTCCCCAGACAGAGCGACGCGCCGTGCCAGCCTTTGCCAAATGAGTTAGGCCGGATTATCCAGCCCTTGATGGGGGCAGATAATCCAGCCCCCCAAACACAAAAACATTCCCTGCACACTTACCACACATGAGAAAACTCCATGACATTGTTATCTAACACACAAAACACAGGGAACCATGAAATGTTCGTTCACTAATAACTAGAATTAAAACTAAAAAAACAAATCTTTTTAATAGGGTCTCTAATAACGTCACCATGATGGTGAAATTGCTTCCCTGGAAACAAAGCCAGAAAAATGGTTGATACCTTTGATCCGGATTACAGATACAGTATATTAGTGTTTTCCCTAGAAAATTCCTAGGTTTATCGAACTTCGGGAAGCACTTGCAAAATGGAATTGAGGAACGTTTACAAGACTTACTAAAAGGGTTTGTTTTTTTGTTTACCAGACATTTCCAGTTTACTTTGTATTTTGGGTTGTTTCCAATGGATGCAGATATGCAAGGGTTGAAGATTCACCCGCAGCTATGCATTCATTATGATAAAGGTAAAGTTAAGCATATTCATGTGTAAAATGATCTAATAGTGATAAGAGTTATGGGTAGCACATCCCGAGTTATTAGATCCCCTGAAACCACATGCGACAATAGTCTCTTGGTCCAACCGTCTACACCACGAAACCACGGGTTACAAGGATTATTAAGTAAAACAGACTAAAGCCTTAAGATTAGTGATGTTGCTATATATCCCAAGCACATCACTATGCAAATACTGTACTTCCCCTTTTTTAATTAGGGTTTCACGCGTCATACGTCGTTCTGCAGTCATATCACCTCACTCCTGGATCAATCCACAGGGTATTGGGTACCTACAAGTCCTCGAATTGAGGTAGAGACAAAGATACAATATAGAAAAGCTCCTATTTAATCACTACACAATATTCACATGTAACTAGATGCATATAATTGTTGCCAGGCTTCAACTCAACCCGCATCCCGTGAGTACTTCTCACTCATAATTATAAGATCAAGGACATAAATCATTGTTGAAATACTTAGATTGAAATCAAATATTTTTACAATGGTCACCAGTTCGCTAGGATATCTCTATTACAAGATGATGGCTATGGCTATGAAGGATATTGGACATGGAGAGGATGAACTATGGTGGTGATGGTGTTGTGGATCTCCTTTGGTTTGTGATGGATGAGATCTGAGGATGACGACTCTGTTCTACGGCGGCTTGTTTCTCGAATGATCTTGCCCCCTTCACAAAAGTAGTTCTATTTGACCTAAGAGAGGCGCCGATAGACAGTACGGGCGGGCCTCGTCAATGCCGATGATCGTTAAGACTCCTGGAACCACCTTTTCATCCCTGGTTTCTTGGCTATGTTAGCAATGACATATTCTTGAATAATTGCTCTTGATTTCTCCATAAAAGTGTGATTTTATGCACATCACAAATCTAGAAGGATTTGCACATCTTTGCAATAATTAGTTATTAGTGGAAAGGCTAGAGAGATATTTAGTCAATTTATTGCCTTAAAATAGGATTTAAACGTAGAGAAAGATGGCTATTTTAACATCCATTAGCTAGCCAGGAGCACGAGAAAAGACCAACCGCACCAGACACTCGATATATTTTAAAAAGGATCCAAAAAAGAGTCTAGAAACAAGCAAGGAGAAACCAACAGCACTACCACAACTCGTATCATACCATAGAGAAGATCTCACCCATGGCTGCCATCTGCAGAAATGTGGAACACACCAGAATATATAGAACAATGCTCAGTGACACCAATGACAAGCATAGGGGCTCAACACCCATACACGATGCCCAACCACATAGGGAGCGCGTCACCACCATGCTGGTGACCTACTGCGAAGCCACAACAACAGCCAACTCTAGCAGTAATCTGATGCAAGATGATGGCCGATCAAAGAGGTGGACTAATAGAATACGTTTATGTTAGGCGTATTATGTCATTTTAAGACTCCTAACCTAACTCATCTACACGTAATTGTCTTTTCATATATAAAGCCTAGACCTTATCCCAGGAGGGGTACCGATTCTTCCTCGATACTTTTCCTCTCATGTCTTGTCAATACCGTCGCTGCCCTCAATCGCCCCTCTCGGGTGCCGCCTCCCCTCCTCTCTACTAGATTTTACATGGTATCAAAGCTCTGAATCCTAAGCTATGTTGTCGTTTTCTAGTGCAACTCGCTCCTCACCCTCACTCTCCCATCGATGCCATCCTCCTCCATTGGATCCAAAAATCACCGGCCCGATCAACTTTGGGAACCTGCTCACGGTGAAGCTCTCACCTCAAAACAACCTCTTCTGGTGCGCTCATGTTGTATCTCACCTCTAGATAAATCTTGTACACGGTTGTGTCGAAGAAACCTTCCCGTGTCCGCCGGCCACCATCACCGTCGCAAAGGATGGGGCACCTCCTGTGAGGAGCCCAACTATGAAGCTGCTTCCTAGATTCAACAAGATTAGACGATTCTATCTGCCTTCCTACACTCTTCTGGTGTGAAGGCAGGGGCGATGATCAAGTTCGCACCACATCCAGGGAGGGATGGACAACGATCGAGAGGAGTTTTTCCTCTCAGTCTAATGCACGCTCGATGCAAATCCACGATCAGATGCGCGAATTGGAGAAGCTAGATTAGCCCATCTCCGTCTACTACAACAAGCTCAAGTCCCTCTCGGACATGCTGACCTGGATCAGGCAGCCCCTTCGACCGGAGGATTTCTAGTCCTTTGTTCTTTCTAGGATTGACGAGGAATACGACTCACTAGTGAAGTTCATTAATATGCGGGATATTGTCATTCCTGTGCAGGACCTCTTCTCTCGCATGCTCACCATGGAGCAACACACAACTGGCCAGCGCTGGTCCTCTTCGATACACTCCGCAAACACTACCAAGTTCACCGGATCCAAGGCACATTGCTTTGGAGGTGGATGTGCACCTGGGTAGTATCCCTCTACTCCTCCTGCTGCATATGCATCAGCGCCTGCTGGGCTGTATCGTGCATCACCCTGATGGACCGCCTCCTATGCAGCATGGGTTTCAGCCCAAGTCGGGATACACGTCCACTGGTACTGCTACATACTATGACCGTGACAGTTCTTCGTCAGGTTCGGGGGTACGTCATGTATATCAGCTATGTGAGGAACCTAGCTGAAAGGACATTTATTGTCTTAATCAATTTTGGTGTTTGTTAACAACTTGGGGACAGTTTTTACCCTGTGCTAATTATATCAGGTTGATCTACTGAAAAGAGAAAAGTCCATGATAGCAGGAAATTTTCCTGGATGAAACAAAAGCCTGATGAAAATTCCGGACCAAAATCTCCAGTGTGCAAAGACCAGAGTTTCCGGTGTGCACCGGAGTTTTGGCCTAAAGCTTCGGTGTGGATCAATGCTAAAGCCGAGGGTCAGTCTGACTAGGGGTCCAGAGACAGGCCGGAGATTGGCCAGAATCTTTGGTGTGGAGTCACAGTCTGGAGTCTCTGGTGTGCAAACTCCAGAATCTCCAATGTTCTCAAGTCCGGAGTATCGGCCAAGTCTCCGTCGAGTCTATCAAGACAAGGTCTAGGATAGTCTGACTGGGGGTCCTGAGATGGTCCGGAGTTGAACCGGAGTCTCCGGTGTGAGCTGCTTGCAGAACAGAATCTCCGGTCTCCTGAGTGGAGTTTTTGGTGTAGAAATTCCCAATGGGCAGAAAACGGTCTGGAGCAGTGGGCCTATAAATAGGGGACTTCATCCCTTATCTCAAGCTGCTCGTTTTCAGAAAGGAAGAACACCCATTTGAGAGCCACCAAATCAACAAGATCTCCCTCTCCAACCACCCAAAGTCCCTAATCTTTGGAGAATCAAAGGTGGAGGCCTTGATCTACATCTTCACCAAAAGAGATCCTCATTTCCCCCTCATTCACTTGAGGGCCCCTTGCTCTAGGGTTTCATTGGAAACCCTAGGCCTTGATTTGGTTCTTACAAGCTTGTCTTTTGATTGTTGTGACAACTTGCTTGCATTCGGGAGACTCCAATTCGGTTGTGGATGTGTGCCTTGAACTTGTTGTGAAGTTGCCGGTTTCCACTTTGAAGGTTACCGATATAGTGGAAGAGTGAATCGATCCCTTTGGGGTGAGTTCACCGGAGAACAAGGGAGGCCTTTTGCGACGTTGGTGGTTTGAAACCACCCCCTCTCCAAACGCAGACGTACTTCCCCTCAAAAGGAAGGAACTGCGGGAAATCATCCTTGTGTCTCCGCGTGCTCCATTTCGGTTACTTCTATCCTTTACCACACTTTACTTATATCTTGCTCTTGATTAGTTAGTTGTGCTAGTGTGACATATACGTAAATTCACCTTAGTTGCATATCTAGAGAATTTACCTTTTGTGTCAAACCCTAAATTGAAAAAGAGTAAAATTTGAAGTAGCACCTAATCACCCCCCCTCTAAGTTCTCATACGACCCTTTCAATTGGTATCATAGCCTCGGCTCTTTATTCGGGCTTAAATGCCTAAGAGTGTATGGGTAACCCAGAGTAAGATGGAGGGGGCGAGGCTAGTACCTCGGTGACCATGGGGGATCTCAAGAATTTGGAAACATGCTAGAGCTCCTCCTTGGGAAATGAAATCCAACAGTTGCGTCAACTAGTTGAGCAACTTGTTAAGGAAAAGATAGCCTCACCACCTCCCTCTAAAGCAGAACCGCCTCCAATTCTGAACATGAATGCTTCGGCTAAACCAACGGTTTAAGTAGTGGGGGATGAACATAATACCACTAACTCCTCCACCAGAAAGGGCGATGGGAAGGAAGAGCATCATTCGGTTCCTGATTGGTACTCTCCCAACCCTCTGATCCCTCATCCTCATATAAATAATAGAGGTGACCCACATATGCTAGTTGCACATCCCTTTGCTCAATGGCAAGTTTTGATGAAATCTCATGTGCACAGCTCTTGCATTGATTTGTGGAATATTATTGAAGGACTCAAGATTGAGGACCCAACTAACTTGACAAGAAGAAAAGTGGTCAATAGTCAACTCAATGCCACCACTTTGTACATGATTCAACTTGGTGTGGGGCCAAAAGATTTCCCTCACATTGAGCACCTCAACACCACCAAGGAAGCTTGGGATGCTGTCATTGACTTGTTTGTTAGAAATGAGAGCATGAGAATAAATGATGCCTTGAGCAATGAAGCTGAAGGATCCTATATGAATGATGGTGAGGACCATGAAGACATGTATCGAAGACTCAAATCCACTGCCACCGCTTTTAGAAATGTTGGTGCCTCTCACGTGGATGATGCTTGGATAAAAAGGAAGTATGTGAGTGCGCTCATGCCCTTTGAGCCCACTAACTTGTAGAGTCTCCAAGGAAGACACAACTACCATCTCATGACCTCCAATGAAGTTATGCAAGAGATGTCCACCTTCAAGGTTGCTGCCAAGAATGCCAAAGATTCTTGCGCTCGTGCCCTTGGAATGAGCAATGGTGTTAATCTTGCCTTGAGGGCCAAGGTTTGGAGTATGAGGAAGAAGAAGGAAGTGATGAAGTACTTGCTATGAGCCACCTCGAAGATGTCAAAGTTTCTCATGGTGAATACATGGCCTTCTATGCAAGGAACTTTTGTAAAGATCCCGCCAAGGCCAAGATGGAGACGCAACAAACAAGCAACCCAAATGAGAGAAAAGAGAATGGTTCAAGATTGAGAACTTATTTAAATTATGGTGACTGCTACCATTTTGTTGCCGAATGTCCATATGAGAAGAGAGAATATCATGGTGGTGTACTTATATTGAAGAAAAAGTCAAAGGCCCCTTTCAAGAAGACTTTCCTCAAGAAGAATGCCACCAACAAGAAGTCAACTGACATTGCATTGATAACACATGAAGAGTTCTCATCCGATGATGAAGATGAGGAAGAAGAATAAGAAGAAACATCAAATGGTGTGGCATCCATTGCCACCACCTCTACACCCACCTTCTTACTCTTCGACTCTCCAAATGAGAATATATCCAACAAGAACGTCACTTGCCTTATGGCAAGAGCATCAGAGGTATCATCATCTCCTCTCTCCCCCTCTATGATCAATGATGAATTGAATGATGATATAGCTCTTGAGGTGAAGGAGGAATTAGTTGCTTTCGATTTTTATATGACTAACTTGAAAGGGGAGCATAAGAAGCATTTTGTGAATTCTTGAATCAACTTTCTCACACACAAGATATTCTTGATGAGAGATGCAAACTTGGGAGAGAGCACATTCTTGAGATGGATGCTTTAACTAATGCTCTAGAACAAGAGCAAGAGACTAGGGAGTATCTTGAAGAAAAACTTGAAGGCCTTGATGAGGCAAATGATCAAATTATCGCTAAACTCATTAAGGAACATGATCATGCCATTGATAAGTATAAAAAGGCTAAAAAGGACAAGATTGAGTTTGGTGTTGTTCATGACAAACTTACCGAGGACTTTGAGAAGCTTAAAAAGGCTCACAAGGCCTTGGAAAGTGAACTCTTGACTCTCACAAAGTCTCGTGAACAACTTCAAACTCAATTGACTAATGTTGCTTCACCTAGTATTTTCATTCCCTCTAGTAGTACAAACATCTTTGAAGAAAATGCTAGGTTGAAGGGGGAGCTTGCAAAGTCCACCTTCCCCGAAGGAAACAAGTCTCTTGATGACCTTTTGAGTAAGCAAAGGTCAAATAATGAGAAAAGAGGCATTGACTATGTGTCCAAGGCCAAGAAGAAGAATAACAAGAAGAAGAAGGCCAAGCCCGCACAAGCAAAACACAATACCATTATGGGTAGTGATACCACAAGTGGCAAAACTTGTCACAAGATGACTTTGTGGGAAGTGCTAACCCTCACTATGTCTTAATGTGTGATTATTATGGTGAAGTTTATGCACAATATGTTGGTCCACTTGATGGTTATATTGCTTGGTCTATTTGGGTTCCCAAGACACTTATCACTAACAAAAGAGGACCCACAAAAAAATGGGTACCTAAAAACTAGTTTGATCTCTTGTAGAACTATGCTTCTGACGGGTCAAAGTGGGTGCTTGATAATGGATGCACAAGACATATGACTGGAAGCAAGGCGATAATGATGGAGATAAGGTCAAATCATGATCAAATAACCATCATTTATGCCAATAAATCAAGATCTTAGGTAATGGGTCTTGGCAATGTTGTGGTTGCACACAATACTACTCTCGTGGATGTCATGCTTGTTGAGACCCTTGGCTATAATTTACTTTTAGTTCGTGCTCTTGGAAAGATGGGCTTTTCCGTCTTTATTGATAATGATATTGTGGTTCTCTTGTGGATCAAGACTCAAAAGGTCACTTTCGTTGGGTATGGTAAAAATGACTTGTATGTGGTGGAATTTTCGGGGAAAACCACTACAAGTGCGATGCGCCTATTTGGACATGCCAATGTGGGTTGGCTATGGCATCTCCGTCTAGCCCATGTCAATATGAGGACTTTGCAAAGCCTCCACAAGGGTGGCCATTTTGTTGTACTGAAAGAAAATGTTTGTTTTGCCAAAGATCGTGTGTGCAAGGGTTGTGTTGAAGGAAAAATGCATGATTCTCCCCACAAACCCAATAACATTGTAAAGTCCAAGAGGATCTTGGAGCTTCTTCATGTGGATATCTTTGGTCCTCCATCTCATGCAAGTCTTGGTGGGAAGAAATATTGTTTGGTGATTGTTGATGACTACTCAAGATATACATGGGTTTATTTCTTAAAGTTGAAGAGTGAGACCCAACAAAACTTCATTGACTTCATCAATATGGTTCAACGTCAATACAATGCCCCTATGTTGGTGATTAGAAGTGACAACAACATCGAGTTCAAGAACTACACCTTGAATGGATTTCTTAGTGATTAGGGGATAAAACATCAATATTCCGCTGCATATACCCCTCAACAAAATGGTGTAGCTGAGAGGAAGAACTGGACGTTAATGGATATGGCAAGGTCCATGTTGGCGGAGTTTAAGTCTCCATACAACTTTTGGTCTGAGGCAATCTCCACCACATGCCATGCATCAAACCGGCTCTACCTTTGCAAGAAGTTGATCAAGACTCCATATGAGATACTTACCGGTAACAAGCCCAACATTTCATACTTCCGGGTGTTTGGTTGTGAGTGTTTCTACCTCACAAAAGGTGTTCGTTTGTCCAAATTTGATTCCAAAGCTTTAGAGGGTATTTTTGTTGGCGATGTTCTTGATTCCCACACTTATAGAATCTATGATAAACTCTCCGGAATTGTCATAGAGTCTTGTTGTGTGGTTTTCGAAGAATATGATGGCCCCCAAGCGGGGTGTGTTGATGTTTGTGATGCAGATGATGAAATACCTCAAGATGTCATAAGAAGAATGGGTGAGGTATTCATCTGCCCCGTTGAGGAACCCCTTGTGGTGGATTGAGAAGAACTATGCTCTACTCAAGTGGAGCCCTCATCTTCACAGCATCAACAAGCTCCTATTGATGAAGCCAACGATGACACAAGCAAAAGATAAGCTAAGAAGCCTCACCATGTTGATCAGGATGGAAGCTCCGAGCTAGACTTTCCAGCCTCTCCGTTGACCGGATTGTCCAGTCCTACACGGTCAATTGCACAAGGAATATTCATTCAGTCATCCACAAGATCATCTCAACATCTCACAAGAAGTATGCCTGATCAAGACCTAGATCAACCTGTGCCTCATGATGATGAGAATGAACCCACTAATGATCAAGGTCAAGCTAAAGGTCAAGACGAGGAGCAAAATGATGAAGATATGCCCACAAGAATCAACAAGGAGATCGAAACTTGTCGCAAAGCTAGAGTGGGCAGAATGTTGGAAAGAAGAGACCACACTCTTGAAAATGTTCTTAGTGATCTAAGGAGTGGAATGTAAACTCGAGCTCAATAGAAGCATTTTGGTGAGCATCAAGCTCATATATCCATGGTGGAGCCCAAGAAAGTGTGGGAAGCTCTTGAAGATTCAGATTGGTTAGAAGCTATGAATAATGAGCTCAACAACTTCAAGAGAAACAAAGTTTGGAAGCTAGTAGAAAATCCCAAAGAGTGTCACAATGTTATTGGCACTAAATGGATATTCAAGAACAAGAAACATGAACATGGAAGAGGATGACTAGCGGGAGCGTGCTCTTTAGGAAGCGCGCGTTTCAGCCACAGCGCACACATTTCCGGCCGCTCGGCAGTGCGCGTATTTCCGGCCGCACGGCAGCCCGACACATGGCGTGTGGACGTTCACCCGTACGTATTTATGGCCGCTCAGCACGTGTATTTCTGGCCACACGACAGCCTGGCACGTGGCTAGCTGCTCATGTAGTGCACGCGACGAAAGGCAGTTTCCACGCAGTGCAATAAGGCAGTGCACGAGCGGTGCAACTCGTTTACTGTTGACCGAAAGCAGTGCATCACAGTACAACAAGGCAATACATGGACCGTGAACTCCAAGAACATTGCGCAGTGCACTGCGGCCTTAGGAAGTGTAACGCAGTACAACAAGGCAGTGCATGGACGGTGCACTGGTTGGACAGTGCATAGTACACTGCCAGGACACCGCGTAGTGCACTACGAACTAAGGCAGTGCACCACGGAACAACAAGGCAGTGCATGGCGTGCAGTGCATTGTGAACAAAGGTAGTGCAACATAGAACAACAAGGCAGTGCATGGACGGTGCACTGCCTGGATAGTGCATAGTACACAGCCTGGACACCGCGCAGTGCACTGCGAACTAAGGCAGTGCAACATGGAACAACAAGGCAGTGCATGGATGGTGCACTGCCTGGACAGTGCGTAGTACACTGCCTGGACACCGTGCCGTGTATTACAACCGAAGGCACCGTGTACTAGACCAAAAGGCAGTGCAACCTACGCATCAAAGGCAGTACAAGAAAAAAGTTCGTCGAAACATATCAACAATGGATCTAATTTTGAAGATCTGGACGTGACTAGCAAGGCTGTGAAAACGGATATCGATTTGGACTCTCCGTTTGAAAGATATCGCAGTTTTCATGTTCAAATCTACAAAAAGAAAAGGAAAAAGGACCCGCGACCCACTCCGCATCCACCACGTGTCGCACGGGAGAAGGCTGGTACAGCGCGTGAGGCACTCCGCGCCCACCACGTTCAGGCAGCAGCAGCGACGCGGCGCAACCTCCCAGGAGCGCGCCTTTTTTCTAGCCTTTTCGAACATGGAATCGTTGTGAGGAACAAGGCAAGATTGGTAGGTCAAGGGTTCTCTCAAATTGAGGGCATTGATTATGGAGAGACTTATGCTCCTGTGGCTCGCCTTAAGTCCATTTGTATCCTTCTTGCATATGCTGCACATCATAACTTTAAATTACAACAAATGGATGTGGAAAGTGCTTTTCTAAATGGTCCACTACAGGATTTGGTTTATGTTAAGCAACCTCGGGATTCTAGGATCCCAACTAAAGGAAATATGCCCTAGAGGCAATCATAGAGATGATTGTATTTCATATGTATCCATGAGTTATTATAATGTTCCTTGAATATCCATATATCAGGGAACTTGTATTGATTGGCAATTATGTGAATTATGTGTGAAACTCTTTACTTGTATGGTTATCTAATAGTTGTCCCTAGTCGGAGTTCATGTGAGGACACACTTGATTATTAGACTAGTACATTGATTGGTTGATGACTATGTTTCGCAAGTCATAGACATGCAGATGTCAAACCAATGATGTGGACACATGTTATGAACATGGGGTTGGACTGACCCAACTTGAGACTGGCAATAATAGTTGCAGCTCTCTTTACACATCGTGTACGTTTTGTCCTTAGACCTGAGATTGTCGCATGTACTTGAGATGTGGATCTACCTACTCTAGGGCTATCAAACACTGCTCCATAACTGGGTAGTTATAAAGGTAGCTTTCGGGTTTGTCCTGATACATGCTACAAGGCATTGGTTCAAGATGGGATTTTCCCCTCTCTACTTGAGAGAGATATCTCTGGGCCCCTCAAGTGATCGGATCCAGAAATGCATGGCCGTGCTACATATCATTAAGAGTTAACCTAGTAAAGGGATTCCGAATCAAAATATCGAGAAAGAGAGGTCAGCTTGGAGCTAGACCAAATATTGTAGGGCAAAGGGAAAGACATGTACTCAACCTTGTGATGGTTTGTCTGAATGATCTTTATATGCGTTTAGGCGTTGACACGTTTTGCTAGAGGCCTCTACCAACTATTGATGGAGTAAGTGTACTCGTGCCATGTCTATACGTGTATGAACCTATAGGGTCACACACTTTAGGGGCTGTAAGCCTAATGAGGATTGGATCCGAATTAGACCAGGCTTAGCCTATTAATGGGATGCTAATGTAGAAGCCCACCAAGGATGCCTATATAAGAGAGAGTGAGGCGAGCTGAATAGGGTTGATCATTCCACCCAGCCGCCACTCCTCTTATGCCTGTGTTGCACGAGCATACCTTGCAGTCTGGCGTGTGATGAATTCTACTCTGAACGTGTGGATACCTCAGAGGTGCTGCAACTATAGCACTTGGACGAGCCGCGCAAAGGGGAGCTACTCATGGGACGAGGACAAGGAGGAGACATAGAACATCTACGCTGCCCCAATGTGCTTCATCGAGTTCCGCAACAGCACGTCTAGTGGTAATCCTGTGATCTATGACCACAGTATTCCTGGTTGACGTGGTAGATTTTTTTGATTTACGCTAGTGTAGCCTACCCGTTACCCCTACACCAACTTCCCAAATCACGTATACAAGCTTGATAAGGCGCTCTATGGGCTTAAACAAGCTCCACGCACGTCGTATGAGCACCTTAGAGAGTTGTTGTTTGACCGTGGGTTTGAAGTTGGGAAATATGATCCCACTCTTTTTACTAGGAAAATCAACGGGGAGCTTTTTGTTTGCCAAATATATGTTGATGATATTATTTTTGGCTCGTCTAACAAAGCATTTAATGATGAATTCTCAAAGCTTATGACTGATAGGTTCAGGATGTCTATGATGGGAGAGTTGAGGTTGTTCCTTGGCTTTGAGATTAAGCAAGTAAGAGGAGGAACTTTCTTTAATCAAGCCAAGTACACTCAAGACATGCTCAAGAGGTTCAACATGAAAGAACTAAATGGATCTCCTACTCCCATGGCAACCAAGACTCATCTTGAACTAAATCCAAATGGTAAAGATTTGGATCAAAAGGTATACCGGTCCATGATTGATTTTTTGCTTTACCTTTGTGCATCTAGACCCGATATAGTGTTAAGTGTAGGAGTGTGTGAAAGATATCAAGCTGCTCCTAAAGAAAGCCACTTTATGACGGTCAAAAGAATCTTTCAATATTTGGTTCATACCACAAACTATGGTGTGTGGTATCCTAGGGGCTCAACATTCTCTCTTTGTGGTTACACGGATTCGGACAGGGCCAGTGACAAGGATGATAGGAAATCAATCTTCAGGGCTTGCCAATTTCTTGGTAGGTCCTTGGTGTGTTGGTGATGCATGCAAAATGCATACATGAACTTTGTAGTTTGTTCAGATGTTTTCCCACATATTTGCATCATATATAATGTTATATCCCTATTTTACATTGATTTTTGGGGATTTACCAATGATCCCCTTTATTTTGGTTATAACCCTGTAGGGCAGAAAAACCATGTTTTCAATGTTTTTGATGTTTCAGGACCTATATGAAGTCAAATGGACCTGTACTTTTGGTAATGCCAATATTTATCAACGAGAAGCTTCTAGAGCACGAGAACCTCACCTGGAGGGCCAAGATGCCCAAAAGAGATTGGGTGGCGTGCCCAACCCAGGTGGAGCGCCACATATGCTCTTTTCCTCCTCGGCCGTCCGATCTCCTTCATTCTTTTGCCCATGGAGTTCTCTTGACCTAAAACTCCCTATATAAGGATCCCCCGAGAATTCCTCGACACAAAGGAGGCGGAGATAGAAACACTAAGAACATAGAGTCCGCTGGCCACCGACAGAGGAAGATTGGAGGGGGAACCGCTACCAGAATCGCCTCCAGCCGCATCTCCTCCTTCACCAATGCCTCCTCATCACTCTCCATGATGAGAGGGGAGTAGTCCACCCCCTGGAATTTGGGTTTATGGTGGTAACTTGATCTAATCTCTCTATGTATGATCATTGTTGAAGTCCATATGGTGTGCCTTACATGAGTATGGATCTATCAATGTAATACCTATGGTGGATATTCTGTTAAGAGATAGTGCTTATTATTCATTTACAGTTGTGTTGGATCTTGTATGGTTTGTTATACTTTCGGAATATTCTATGATGCATGTAATGGTTTAGATCTATACATAATGCATTGTTTATCCATATCATGGGGTGATTGACACCACCAAGTGGGGGGTAGATGAGAGAGATATGATAATACTAACAACATATCACAACATATGAATCATTGCACTAGTGTTTAGAATTTTTTCCATTAAGAAGGATGATGTATGTAGGTAATGGGTGGCAGAGTGACAACGATATATGTATTGAGTGATATCAATGTAGCCCAACATCCTTTATCTAGGGGTAAAAAGGGAGAAGTATGATGTGTGGCATGCCACAAACCAAATGCTAGCCTTATTGCAAGGGTGACCTAGCAACACAAAGGAGTACTTCTTTCACCTATGTGTTTTACGACATGTAGCCACCATAAAAGTACCATTAAAAACATTGCAATTGTGTGTACCTTTACTATCCATAACATGATAATCACCACATATGGAGAAGAGAGGATTAAGTGAACCCATGAACCAATGCCCATTGTTCCTATAATAGAAAACCCCTTGTCTTGTCCTCTTGAAGTGAGGCGGATTGGGACTTTGTTTACATTCTTGTTTTGTTACATTAAAATTGCATTTACTAAAATAACCATAGTATTCCTTAAAGCTTGTTTAGTGAATAATCAACTAAAACTTGTGACACTTTAGTTGTAGAGAATAGATAGCTTTTCCTTCTTTCTCCTGCAGATCGATACCCTACTTCCACATTTAGAGGTACTACGGTGATCCCCTGCACTTGGGGGTTATCAAGATACTTTTCTAGCATCATTGCCGGGGAGCATAGCTCTTAAGTTTCTATACCGCGAGGGGCACTGCCCCTTCGAACCCCACAGGGGGAGACCCCTTAGACCCCCTTAGTCGTAGGCCCTTTTTTTTATCTCGTTAAGGTTCCTAGTTGCTGCGATTTCACATGATCCAGTAGAATGTGATTCTATGCACAACTTGTTTTTGTAGGATGTATGTGATCAGTATGGCACAAAAATGTATTTGATGCATGTATGTATTTTTTCATGACCTACGTGTCATGAGTAGGGCAACACGGCTGGAGCCAAATGTGTTGTCAATTATTGTAATGGCCTATGTGCCAACTTGTGATGATCCCAATGCCATGTAATTTTGATTACTAGCTGCCAGAGGTAATAGCTTGTATTAGTTCTTGGAGAACTCATCACTTGGAGGATGGCTTGCATAGAGCATGAAGATGGAGATCATGATGGTGGACATGTTCTATGGGAATGGAGCACCATGAGAAAATGGGCTATAATGTATCATATCTATGTGAATGCTGTTCTTATACATTTTACTACTATGCATGCTTAGTTCATAGAAGTAGAACGATCCCTCACAAAGTTTTAAGTTAAACCATGCCTTCCCAACCAAACCTTGCACCATCCTATTCCATGTGCAATCGTTGGTGGGTCTATGAAATTAGAGTGTCGTGGTTTTCCTTGGCTGGATGGGTTTGTATCGGATACCTACACACAGAAGGGTTGGTGAGCTTAACAAGGTCATATTAACAGTTAAGGACCTTGGGGCATAAAGGTTGGGCGCCTAGTTTTAACATAGAGATGTCACCCAACAACAAGAGTCATATGTCATATGATTAGAAAAAGTTGCTTACCGATTTACCTTGTCTTCTAGCAGTGATGCTAAAGCTAACTAGTCGACTTGTTAATTGTGGAATCTTGAATCAGTTACTATCAATAGAGGGATGTTGATTTAAGTGGGAGTATATGCTATTAAATTGATTAATATGTTTTACTCTTTCATGGTTACATGTCCTAGCATTTTGCATGTTTTTATGTTGTAGATCAATGGCACCGAACACTTCATCACCTTTTGCTTTGCGTTCGATTCCTGAAAAAGATAAACTAAATGGAACAAACTTTTCGGACTGGGTCCGTAACCTGAGAATTGTTCTCAGGTCTGATAAAAAGGAAACTATTCTGGATACCCCAATCCCAGATGAACCTGCTGATAATGCAATTGCTTCCCTTAAGAATTCCTATAAGAAAGCATGTGATCAATCTTTTGAGGTTAGCTGTCTTATGCTTGCATGCATGGAACCTGATCTTCAAAAGAATTTTGAGGATTAGGAAGCGTACGATATGATCGTCGCGCTGAAGGAGATCTTCCAGACTCAGGCTAGGACTGAGAGGTACAATGTTTCTAAGTCCTTTGTGGAATACTAGATGGTAGAGGGAGCAACTGTAGGCCCCCATGTGATCAAAATGGTTGGTTACAGTCAGAATTTGGAAAACTTGGTTTTCCATTAGGCCAAGAGTTGGCTACTGATTTCATTTTGGCGTCTCTTCCATCTAGCTATGGGCATTTCATTTCGAACTACCATATGCATGGGGTGGAGAAGGGCCTTAATGAGTTACGTGGGATGCTGAAAACAACAGAATGTGACATTAAGAAGAGTGCAGGGCATAGCCATGTGATGGCTGTGCAGAACAAGCCTAGCTTCAAGAAAAAGGACACTTCTTGGCAGAAGAAGAAGGGCAAGGCTAAGGATACGATCCCTAAGCCAAAGCCTGCACCCAAGCAAAATGCTAGACCTGCAGGAGACACTGAGTGTTTCTTTTGTCATGAATATGGCCACTGGAAGAGAAACTTTAGCAAGTACCAGGATTCTTTGAAGAAGAGTGGAAGTAAGAGTACTTCCCACTCGGGTACGCTTGTTGTAAATGTTGTGGACATTTTTCTCGCAGATTCTTATGTTAACTCTTGGGTATTTGATACTGGATCGGTTGCTCATATTTGCAATTCGATGCAAGGGATAATAAGGACTAGAGAAGTGCAGAAAGGGGAAGTGGATTTTCGTATCGGAAATAAAGCAAGGGTTGCTGCATTATTCGTCGGCGTCGTGCAACTTCACCTTCCGTCAGGATTTATTATGGAGTTGAATAATTGTTATTACATTCCTAGTATATGTCGAAACATTTTATCACCTTCATGTTTGATGATGGATGATTATTCATTCGCGAGTACAAACAATGGTTGTGTAATCTCTAAGAATGCTATGTTTATGGCTGATGCTCCCATTGTGAATGGGTTATTTATTTTAAATCTTGATGATGCATCTGTTTACAATCTTAGTGCTATAAGGCTTCGACCAAATGATTTGAGTCCTACCTATTTATGGCATTGTCGTTTGGGGCATATAAGTGAAAAGTGCATGAAGAAGCTCCATGGTGATGGTCTTCTAACTTCGTTTGATTTTGAATCATACGAGACATGTCAACCTTGTTTACTTGGAAAGATGACCAAGACGTCTTTTTCGGGTTTTCCCGAGAGAGCAACATACTTGTTGGAACTCATACATATTGATCTCTGTGGATCAATGAGCACGACATCCAGAGGAGGATATCACTACTTCATTACTTTCACTAATGATTTCAGTAGATATGGCTATGTCTACTTGATGAAGCATAAGCCTGAAACTTTTGAAAAGTTGAAAGAGTTTCAGAGTGAGGTAGAGAATCAACGTGGAAAGAAAATAAAGGCCTTGCGATCCGATCGTGGAGGTGAATATTTCAGTCACGAATTTGGCAATCATCTTAAGAATTGCTGAATTGTTCCACAGCTCACGCCGCCCGGAACACCTCAAAGAAATGGGCTCTCTGAATGGTGCAATCGAACTTTGTTGTACATGGTTCGTTCGATGATGAGCCAGTCAGATTACCATTATAATTTTGGGGTTACACTCTAGAAACAACAACTTTCACACTAAACAGGGTACCGTCTAAATCCATAGTTAAGACACCATATGAGATGTGGACTGGAAATAATCCCAGTTTGTCTTTTCTTAATATTTGGGGTTGTGATGCATTTGTCAAGCGACTTTAGTCGGACAAGCTAACACCCAAATTGGATAAATGCACTTTTGTGGGATATCCAAGGGAAACCTTAGGGTATTACTTCTACAACCGAGAAGAGGGCAAAGTGTTTGTCGCTCGTAGCAGTGTTTTCCTAGAGAAAGAGTTTCTCACAAAGGGAATGAGTGGAAGGTCGGTGCGACTTGAAGAAGTTCAAGATGAGCCATTTGGGGATGCTTCTACGAGTGATGCTATTGTAGTAGAAAAAGTTGAGGAACTCGTAGAAATAGAAGCACCACAACCACGAAGGTCGGTGAGGCTCCGCGAAGCGTGGGAATTATTATTGTTAGACAATGATGAGCCTACGACCTATGTAGAAGCGATGGTGGACCTAGACTTTGAGAAATGGCTAATTGCCATGAGATCCGAGATAGAGTCCATGGGAGACAATCAAGTTTGGAACTTGGTTGACCTGCCTCATGGTTTTAAAGCCATCGAGTGCAAATGGATCTATAAGAAGAAGATTGATATGGATGGAAATGTTCACATCCATAAAGCTAGACTTGTTGCAAAAGGTTTTCGACAAGTTCAAGGAGTTGACTATGACAAGACTTTCTTGCCCGTAGTGATGCTTAAATCTATACGGATCATTCTATCCATTGTTGCACATTTTGACTATGAGATATGGCAGATGGATGTCAAGATGGCTTTCTTAAATGGAATCCTTACCGAGGAGGTGTATATGATGCAGCCTGAAGGTTTTGTCAATCAAAACAATGCTGGAAAGGTATGCAAACTTCAAAAGTCTATTTATGGGCTGAAGCAAGCATCTCGGAGTTGGAACATTCGATTTGATGAAGTTGTAAAGGAGTTTGGCTTCATCAAAAACAAACATGAACCTTGTGTGTATAAGAAATAAAGTGGGAAATCACTTGTATTTCGAATCTTATATGTAGATGACATATTAGTGATTGGAAATGACATTCCTATGCTCGAGTCTGTTAAGACCTCATTGAAAAATAGTTTTTCTATGAAGGACTTAGGAGAAGCGGCATATATTCTAGGTATCAAGATCTATAGAGATAGATCAAGGAAGCTAATTTGATTAAGCCAGAGTACATACATTGACAAAGTGTTGAAACGGTTTAGCATGGAAGAGGCTAAGAAGGGGTTCTTGCCCATGTCTCACGACATTAAACTCTGCAAAACTCGGTGTCCTTCGACCACTGATGAGCGAGAGCGCATGAGTAGGGTTCCATATGCTTGGGCTATTGGATCCATCATGTATGCAATGACATGTACTTGCCTAGATGTTTCCTATGCTCTAAGTGTTACGAGTAGATACCAGGCTGATCTAGGTGAAACCCACTAGATAGCGGTAAAGAATATCCTTAAGTACTTGAGAAGGACTAAGGATATGTTCCTAGTTTATGGAGGTGAGGATGAACTCAGTGTAAAGGGTTACACAGATGCGAGTTACCTTAATGACTCAGATGACTCCAAATCACAATCAGGTTATGTTTTTGTCATGAATGGTAGTGTTGTGAGCTAGAAAAGTTCCAAGCAAGATACAATGGCCTCGTCTTCAATAGAAGCTGAATATATTGCCGCCTCGGAGGCTTGAAAGGAAGCTGTTTGGATTAGAAATTTCCTGATCGCTCTTGGTGTGGTTCAGGGCACGTATAATCCCTTGGATGTTTATTGTGACAACAATTGTGCTATTGCACAAGCCAAGGAACCTAGAAAGCACTAGAAGAACAAACATATTCGCATGTGGTACCATCAGATTCGTGAGTTCATTAATGATGGTAGTGTCATGTTATGAAAAACACATATGGACTCAAATGTTGTTGATCCCTTGACAAAGCCACTCCCACAGCCTGCGCATGAATCACACACAAGAGCAATAGGTATTAGATACTATCTAGATTGACTCTAGTACAAGTGGGTGACTCAAGTAAATATGCCCTAGAGGCAATCATAGAGATGATTGTATTTCATATGTATCCATGAGTTATTATAATGTTCCTTGAATATCCATATATCAGGAAACTTGTATTGATTGGCATTTTTGAATTGTTTGTGAAACTCTTTACTTGTATGGTTATCTAATAGTTGTCCCTAGTCAGAGTTCATGTGAGGACACATGTGAATATTAGACTAGCACATCGATTGGTTGATGACTATGTTTCACAAGTCATAGACATGGAGCTGTCAAACCAATGATGTGGACACATGTTATGAACATGGGGTTGGACTAACCCAACTTGAGACTAGCAATAATACTTGCAGCTCTCTCTACACATCATGTATGTTTTGTCCTTGGACCTAAGATTGTCGCATGTACTTGAGATGTGGATCGACCTACTTTGGGGCTATCAAACACTGCTCCGTAACTAGGTAGTTATAAAGGTAGCTTTCGGGTTTGTCCTGATACATGCTACAAGGCATTGGTCAATCAAGATGGGATTTGCCCCTCTCTACTTCAGATAGATATCTCTGGGCCCCTCGAGTGATCGGATCCAGAAATGCATGGGCGTGCTACATATGGTTAAGAGTTAACCTAGTAAAGGGATTCCGAATCACAATATCGAGAAAGAGAGGTCAGCTTGGAGCTAGACCAAATATCGTAGGGCAAAGGGAAAGACATGTACTCATCCTTGTGATGGTTCGTCCGAATGATCTTTATATGCGTTTAGTAGTTGGCACTTGTTGCTAGAGACTGCTACCAACTATTGATGGAGTAAGTGTACTCGTGTCATGTCTATACGTGTATGAAACTATAGGGTCACACACTTTAGGGGATGGAAGCCTAATGAGGATTGGATCCGAATTAGACCAGGCTTAGGCTACTAATGGGCTGCTAATGTAGAAGCCCACCAGGGATGCCTATATAAGAGAGAGTGAGGCGAGCTGAATAGGGTTGAGCATTCCACCAGCCACCACTCCTCTTGCGCATGTGTTGCACGAGCAGACCTAGCAGTCTAGCATTTGACGGCTTCCACTCCAGACTTGTGGATACCTCGGAGGTGCTACAGCTGTAGCACTTGGACGAGCCGCGCAAAGGGGAGCTCCTCGTGGGACAAGGACACGGAGGAGATGTAAAACATCTACACTACCCCAACATGCTTCATCGAGTTCCACAACTATGCATCTAGTGGTAATCCCGTGATCTATGACCATAGTATTCCTAGTTGACGCGGTAGATTTTTTTATTTACACTAGTGTATCCTACCCATTACCCCTACATCAACTTCCCAAATCACGTCTACAAGCTTGGTAAGGCGCTCTATGGGCTTAAACAACCTCCACACACGTGGTATGAGCACCTTAGAGAGTTGTTGTTTGACCGTGGGTTTGAAGTTGGGAAAATTGGTCCCACTCTTTTTACTAAGAAAGTCAATGGGGAGATTTTTGTTTGCCAAATATATGTTGATGAATCAAGCCAAGTATACTCAATACATGCTCAAGAGGTTCAACATGAAAGACCTAAATGGGCGTCCTACTCCCATGGCAACCAAGACTCATCTTGAACTAAATCCAAATGGTAAAGATGTGGATCAAAAGGTATATCGGTCCATGATTGGTTCTTTGCTTTACCTTTGTGCATCTAGACCTGATATAGTGTTAAGTGTAGGAGTGTGTGAAAGATATCAAGCTGCTCCTAAAGAAAGCCACTCGATGGCGGTCAAAAGAATCTTTTGATATTTGCTTCATACCCCAAACTATGGTGTGTGGTATCCTAGTGTCTCAACATTCTCTCTTTGTGGTTACACGGATTCGGATTGGGCCGGTGACAAGGATGATAGGAAATCAATCTTCGGGGCTTGCCAATTTCTTGGTAGTTCCTTGGTGTGTTGGTGATGCATGTAAAATGCATACATGAACTTTGTAGTTTGTTAACATGTTTTCCCACATATTTGCATCATATATAATGTTATATACCAGTTTTACATTGATTTTTGGGGATTTACCAATGATCCCCTTTATTTTGGTTATAACCCTGTATGGGAGAAAAACCCTGTTTTCAATGTTTTTGATGTTTCAGGACCTATATGAAGTCAAATGGACCTACACTTTTGGTAATGCCAATATTTATCCACGAGAACCTCACCTGGAGGGCCATGAGGCCCAAAAGATATTGGGTGGCGTGCCCAACCTAGGTGGGTGCACCACCTATGCTCATTTCCTCCTCGACCGTTCGATCACCTTCATTCTTTTGCCCAAGGAGTCCTCTTGACCTAAAAATCCCTATATAAGGATCCCCCGAGGAGTCCTTGACACAAAGGAGGCGGAGATAGAAAACACCAAGAACAGAGAGTCTGCTAGCCATCATCGGAGGAATATTGGAGGGGGAACCGCTGCTGGAATCGCCTCCAGCCGCGTCTCCTCCTTCACCAACGCCTCCTCATCACTCTCCATGATGAGAGGGGAGTAGTCCACCCCCTGAACTTTGGGTTTATGGTGGTAACTTGATCTAATCTCTCTATGTATGATCATTGTTGAAGTCCATATGATGTGCCTTGCATGAGTATGGATCTATCTATGTATTTCCTATGGTGGCTATTGTGTTAAGAGATAGTACTTGTTATTCATTTAACGTTGTGTTGGATCTTGTATGGTTTGTCATAATTTCAGAATATTTCCAAGATGCATGTAATGGTTTAGATCTATACATAATGCATTGTTTATCCATATCATGAGGTGATTGACACCACCAAGTGGGGGCTAGATGAGAGAGATATGATAATACTAATGTTGGGGATATACTTTCCGGGTATCCTCACAGTTCCTCGCTGACCAGGGTGGCCCACTTCGGGTTAGAGCTTTGCTTCACGGGCGGCCCAGTCAGAGAGAGAGAAGACGGAGTCCAATCCGGCTACGGGAAGACCTAGAAGACTTACCGACTTAGGCCCATAATGTTACTTGTAGTTCAAGATGTACTCTGTAACCAACTCTTAGTCGTAGCCGGATTGATCTCTCCTGTAAACCCTAGGCCGGATATCTATATAAGCCATCCTAGGGAGAGCCTTTAGGGTAGAACACCTTACAAGACAATAGTCTACAATCTCAACTCGCACAGGCGATACCCTTGTAACCCATATTCCGGCTCTGCTGTATTACTGGATTGCTAGCAGGAGTAGGATCCGTCCAAAGCCGGCGGATTCGAACCTGGGTAAACTTGTGTGCTCACCGCCCCGGAATACCGTACGTCTCACACCCCTATCTTCCGCACGCCTCGAGGACCCCCTCATGGCGTACTTGTCCTCAATCCGACGACAGTTGGCGCCCACCGTGGGGCAAGTGAGCTTCGGATCTGCGTTCCGAGCGGAATCTGCAAGAATCGGAATCAGCGAGACCATCACCATCGGTCGCATCCTCTAAGCTAGCAACATCCCTCTCATCGTTCTCGACGAGACTTGGATTCCGGCTAGGGAGACCGTGAATGCTTATAGAATCATGTCTTTTGGCGAGATCGATGTTTACATCGGTTTCGCTGAACCTGCCCAACCCACCCCAGCGGTGATGATAGAAGCAAAAGAATCTTCTGGGTCCCCTTTGTCCGCAGAGGCGGCAGAGTTCCGGATCTCAGAAAACCCTAATCCATCCCAGCCCGCACCAGTTGTGGAGATAGTGGAGAAATCTGAGCCTGAAGAAGACCTCACGGTCCAAGTCAAATCTGGAGTGGATCTCCCTGGAGAAGCCAGATCCCAGATCGACCCACCCGTGGAAGTCGAAATCCAAGAGGAGCATATCAACAACACTGATTCCGGCTCTAACGATGCCAGGACAGACATGCCTTTCCTCAGGTACACACTAAGACGTATGATACTACAAGGCGCTAGCGCAGATGCAATCCTCGAAACCATTAAAAGTTTCGATATGGCTGATTGCGAAAGCCGCAGGTACCTCAGGAAGCACACGTCGCACTTCGTCGGATATGTTGGATCCGGATCCAGCTCTGCCGATGCTGGAGAAAACACCGACTCGGTGCTGGAGGCAATTGGAACAAACGCCGATGTTCCCGCATCCTCGGATGAATCTATGACGTCAGCAGATTTCCGAAAGTTCTCCGTGGAATATGAAGAGGAGTACAACTCCAAAGCTGTAGAAGAAGGAGAAGCCATGGATGAAGGATCCGAGGAACACTCTCCCAAAGCGCAGGATGACATGGCCGTCGGAGATAATCTCGAGGTCCAGATGTCCGAAAGTACCGATCAGAGCTTGACTCCGGGAAACGGACCCAAAGCCATCTTTGCTGTCGGCGCTGCCAAGAAGGCAAAGAAGAAGAACACGACCCCGGCAAAAGACCCTTTGACAGAGGAGGTGATTGCCAAGGAATACGAGGAAGACTCGGATGGAGCACTCATCCCAAACGAGCCAAAAAAAAGAAGCATCCGTGGATGGACACGTGATCACAGAAGGTGCGCGTAAACTCATCGATGTCGCATTAACCACACCTATCTCTACAGCTGCAGAACTTACTGCAGATGAGCTGGACGAAAGGGCCCAAGCCCTAGAAGCGCGTCGTCAACAACTCCTCGATGAAGCCAAAAACATCGAGGTGGAGAAGAAGCGCATGTCAAACAAGGAGTACATGTCCCGTCTACATCAGAAGACACAGAAGCGTCACATAGATGACAACCAATTCCGACGTGTCCGTGCCGTCCTTTTCGGAGATGAGATGGGGAAGCCACGGAAGGATAGCAACGGAGATTCGGTATACCCAACACCAGTGCAAAATACTATGGCAGCTCATGAAATTCTATCAGCTAATCCAGGGCCAGAGGAGATACGCTTGGGTATCAAGCTACTCAACAAGGGACTGGAGCAGCAGAAGGTCGCCCTGTCCAGAAGTCAAAAACTGGTCTCGGATTCTGACCAATGTTGCACAGATCCGGCATGGGCTGACGTAAGATCCCATTACGTTCGAGCGCAGTTCCATCACCCCGAATGCAGGGAAGACAATTATTCAAGAACAGGATCGTCGGGACAACATCGTAGAGCCACACATAACTGGAGCAATGTCGCTCCAGTAGCCGAGAAAGACGCGATCGCTGCACTGAATCTGAGGAATCCTCCCCGACGAGAATTCAGCAATCGAAAGGGAGAAGATAAGGAGAAACGTCGGGAGGAGGATCGTCAGAGAATGCCACCTCCTAGACATGAGAGCCGTCCGGCTGAGCCTCACCATGGTGGGAACGACGGACGAAGGAACGACGGAAACCACGCTGGAACAAGCCGGCAAGGGGCTCATCATAGTCAAGAACCTCCCCGGAACCGGAATAATGATGCTCCGTACGGAGGCCGGCGATCAGCTGGAAACTATCCAGCTGCACCACCCTCTCCACCACACAGTTATCACAACGGCCCCCAAGGAGGTCAAGGAGGACGACATGGCGGAGGAGGTGGTGGCGGAAGCCAAGTCCGGCTCCAAGGCACCGCAGCCACAGCCGACATTCGGGACGATCTCTATCCCCTAACGACGCAAGGCATAGGATCAACTCCAACATAGAGGCTCGGCGCTATGAAAACGATGACGTGTACGTGGGCCCAAAGTGCTTCGGACCAAGCATCATAGCTACAAAATTCTCGGAAGGATTTGCTATCTCAAGACATATCCAAGCCTACGATGGCATTGCTCGGCCAGACACCTGGTTACATGATTTGTTCCAAGCTTGCTGCATCGCTAAAGGCGGAAACAGCCTGGTCGCAACCCGATATCTCCCACTGATGTTGCGGAACACGGCACGATCATGGCTCAATGAACTTCCGGCAAACACCATCCACAACTGGTATGACTTGCAAAGTACGTTCTTTCGGAATTTCGAAGGCACATATCGGAGGCCCTATATGGTTGGAGACCTACAACGTTGCACCTAGAAAGCTGGAGAAACCTGCCGGGATTATCTCGGACGATGGATCGACACAAAGAACTCTTGCGAAGGAGTAAACGATCAAACTGCGATTGAAGCTTTCATCGCAGGTCTCCCAATTGGTTTACTGCGCCATCGCTTGAAGTGTGACAAGGTTACTGATCTGGGAGAGATGATAGAAATAGCGAGCAAGTATGCAGATGCTGACGACGATGCAGAGGGATTACTCAATGTCCTGGTTGTGCCTCAGTCGGCAAAACAACCAAAGCAACAAGCTCAGAAGCGCAAAACTACCTCGGAAGAAAAACCCAACGCGGAGACAGCAGTGGTCACTACTATTTCCGGGTCTGGAGGACGAGGAGGACATGGCGGAGGCCGTGGGCATGGCCGTGGGACGTCAAGGGTCCAAGGCAGAGGAGATGAGGCAAAACCTACACTTGGGCCGACATTGCCAATAACCCATGTGTGCATCACTTAGACGCCAATGGGGGCTCGTCCCACACCAACGCTGAATGTCGTTTTAATGATGACATCAGGAGAGATGATATCGCGGGCTACAAAGCTAAGCGGAAGAAAGGAAAGAAAAACCCCGAAAAAGACAAGGAGAGCACGGAAGATTCCGACATGGAGGAAGCTGATGCTTCAAATCCCAAGCCGGAAGGGAAGAAGACTTTTCCCACCAAGAAGGACACTTACGTCACCTTCCTCGGATCTCAACCAGCAAAGGTCAAGAAAGCAGTTCTCCACGAGCTCAATGCAACATTTCCGGCTGTCCCTCAGTATCTGGACTGGTCGGAAGTGGCAATCACGTTTGGCCAAGCTGATCATCCGCCTAAACTATACAGGCGAGGAAAAACGCCTTAATCGTCAATCCACTTATTGAAGGTTATGGTTTCTCCAAGACCCTCATGGACGGTGGTAGTAGCATCAATATTCTCTATGTCAAAACGCTACGCCGGATGAAGATCTCGGAAACACAGCTGAACCATAGCTCTGTGATCTTTCACGGAGTTGTCCCAGGAAGACAAGCTAATTCCCTGGGAGAGATCACTTTGGATGTTACTTTTGGAACTCCAAAGAATTATTGGACGGAGGCACTTTCCTTCGAAGTAGTCCCGTTCAAGAGCACATACCATGCTATATTCAGACGTCCGGCTTACTGGGCTTTTATGGCTCGTCCATGTTACATTTACAATATGATGAAAATTCCAGGTCCCAACGGCGTGATTACCATAAGGGGAGACCTAAAGAAGGCGCGAGAGTGCGAAGATGGAAATGCCGCCTTTGCCAAAGCCGTGCTGCACGCCCAGGAGTACCAGTAGATCAAGAAGAGCATAGATCCGTCCGAGATGCCCGCAACGAAGAAGGAGGTCACAAAGCCAAATCCAGAGTTCAAAGCATCAGAAGAGAGGAAGACAACGCCATTGAAGGATGATGACCCCTCCAAGGTGACCCAGATAGGCATAGGCCTAAGTAGCGCATAGGAAAGCGCGCTCGTCAAGTTCCTCCAAGCAAATCAAGATATCTTCGCATGGCAGCCATCTGACATGACCGGAGTACCTAGGAAACTTGCCGATCACTCTCTAAATGTAAACCCGAACGCTAAACCCGTCAAACAGTCCTTACGAAGCTTTGGCGATGAAAAGCGTAAGGCAATAGCTAAGGAACTAGCGCGGCTCGAGCTAGCCGGATTCATAGAAGAGGTCATCCATACTGATTGGTCGGCCAACCCTGTAATGGTCCCTAAAAAGGACACCACTGATTTAAGGATGTGTGTTGATTATACTGCCTTGAACAAGGCTTGTCCAAAAGATCCGTTCGCTCTGCCTAGAATTGATCAAGTTATCGATTCTACGGCAGGCTCGGAACTCCTCTGTTTTCTCGACGCATATTCCGATTATCACCAAATCCGGATGAAGGAATCTGACAAAGTCAAGACTTCATTCATAACCCCCTTCGGAACCTTCTATTTTGTTACGATGCCCTTTGGGCTGAAGAACGCAGGAGCTACATACCAGCGCACGATGCAGCGTTGCCTCCATGATCAAATCAGACGCAATGTACATGCATACGTGGATGATATCGCGGTCATGTCCAAAAAGAAGGAAACGTTGATTTCCGACTTGGAGGAGACGTTCGCCAATCTACGAAAATACAGCATCATGCTTAACCCGAAGAAATGCTTCTTTGGAATACCAGCCGGAAAATTGTTAGGTTTCATCGTGTCTCAAAGAGGCATAGAGGTGAACCGCGACAAGATCAAGGCTATTCTCAATATTTCCAGGCCAACTCGCCTGAAGGACGTACAAAGATTAAATGGTTGCATTGCTGCAGTCAGTCGATTTGTAAGCCGGCTTGGTGAAAGAGCCGCACCATTATACAAACTCCTGAAGAAGACCAAGGATTTTGTCTGGACTGACGAAGCTGAAACTGCACTACAAGACCTGAAGAAAGTACTCTCATCTGCTCCTATCCTTGCAGCGCCGGAACCTCAAGAACCGATGTTGCTCTACATTGTGCGAC
Source organism: Avena eriantha (assembly GCA_910589775.1). Taxonomy (NCBI): domain Eukaryota; kingdom Viridiplantae; phylum Streptophyta; class Magnoliopsida; order Poales; family Poaceae; genus Avena; species Avena eriantha. The sequence goes on from OU342740.1 coordinate 23,279,186, forward strand.
AAATAAGGTTGTCAGTATCGTTATGGTAGTGGAGAGACAAGAAAAAAATCAGCAACACCTGGTGAAGCGTCCGACGTACTTTGTTAGCGAGGTCCTGACAGAATCAAAATAGCGGTATCCGCACTATCAAAAGTTGGCTTACGGTGTTTTTTAGCATCTCGTAAGTTACGACACTATTTTCAGGAGCATCCAATTACCGTGGTGAGCAAAGCTCCCATGAGAGATATAATCAACAATAGCGATGCCACAGGACGCGTCGCCAAATGGGGCATAGAGCTTGCAGCTTTTGATATTGAGTACAAACCCCGGAAAGTAATCAAATCCTAGATCCTTGCTGACTTTGTCGCTGATTCGACAGAGACCAAGGAGAACATGGTCCTCCCTGAGTCGGAATATTGGACCCTCTTTTTCGATGGGTCTAAGGCTCGAGGGGGCTCGGGGGCTGGCGTGCTGCTCAAATCACCCCAAGGAGATAAACTTTTATACGTGTTGCAGATCCACTTCACAGCGACAAACAACATTGCCGAGTATGAAGCACTGCTGCATGGAATCCGGATTGCTAAGGATATTGGCCTCCGACGTTTGATGTGTTACGGAGATTCGGATCTTGTTGCTCAGCAAGTCTCGGATATTTGTAATACAAATAAGCACATGGCAGCATATAAAGCTGTCATGGATGATCTATCTAAATCGTTCGAGGGGTTTGAAGTTCAACACACCCCTCGAGCAGAAAATGAGGAAGCAGATGCACTATCTCGAATAGGCTCTGCGCGAAAAGAGGTCCCGAATGGCGCATTTTTAGAGCACCTCAAAGTTCCCTCGATAAAGGGAGTAGATGAGGAATATCCGACCAAATCCGACTCACCTTTGATAGCAGTTCTGGCTGTAATCCCCAACTGGACTCAACCCTACCTCGATTATTTGGTAGATGGCAAATTACCCGAAGACGAGGTACTGAGCCGACAGATTGTCCGACTAGCAAAATCCTATACTATTGTTAAAGGTGAGCTCCATAAATAGAGTGTTTCTGGGGTTTTTCAGCGCTGTGTATCTCCGGAAGAAGGAGTGGAAATATTAAGGGAAATCCATGAAGGCGAGTGTGGTCACCACGCTGCAGCCAAATATTTAGTGGCAAAAGCTTTTCAACATGGATTTTTCTGGCTTATAGCTCAGGCAGATGCCGAACAATTAGTCAAGACTTGCAAAGGCTGCCAAAAGTACGCCAAGCAAGCTCATGTTCCGGCTGATCAGCTGCGAACAATACCTATAACATGGCCCTTTGCGGTCTGGGGGCTTGATATGGTAGGACCTTTTAAATGAGCCCCAAGTGGATTCACTCACCTCTTAGTGATGGTGGACAAATTCATAAAGTCGATCGAGGCTAAACCTGGTACTAGTTGTGATGGAGGAACAACCAAAAGATTTGTCGAGGATGTTATAATCCGGTATGGTTATCCGCATAGTATTATCACAGACAATGGGAGTAACTTTTCCATGGGAGAATTGGCTGAATTCTGTGATGAGCAAAATATCCGGCTTGACATTGCGTCAGTCGCACATCCACAGGCTAATGGAATAGTCGAAAGAGCAAATGGTTTAATTCTACAAGGCTTGAAACCAAGACTCGAAGCAGCACTACGACGTGCTGCGGTGGCTTGGGCAGAGGAATTACCCTCTGTAATTTGGAGTTTACGAACAACTCCGAACAGGTCAACATGATACACACCTTTCTTCTTGGTCTATGGCGCAGAAGCAGTTCTTCCTAGCGATTTAATTCATACTTCTCCTAGAGTGGCCGCGTATATCGAAGAGGATGCCGAGATTTCACGACAAAATGATCTCGACTTAGTCGAAGAAGTTCGTGTCGTTGCTGAAATGAGATCAACAGCCTATCAACAAAAGTTAGGCCAATATCATAGCCGGAGATTCAGAAACAGATCTTTCAATAAAGGCGTTTTGGTTCTCCGGCTTGTGCAACAAAGAAAGCACAAACTTTCCCCAGTATGGGAAGGGCCCTTTTTAGTTAGTCGAGTATTGCACAATGGTTCGTACTACTTAACTGATATGAGGCCAGTCAAAGAAAGACATGCTACTAAGAAGAGAAAGAGAGCTGGAGGCAGTACAAATCCGGATGAGTTAGACAGAACGTGGAATATTGCTCAGCTACGTCCCTTTTATTCTTAGTTTATCCTTCTTTGTAATCATACATATGTACATGTTCTGTGAGAAATAAAAGTTTTGGTTACCTCAAAGTTTTTCTGAGAAGTTTTTACCATCTTATTTCCTAATGATCATGTCATAGTCGAAAATCCCAGAATGCTTGAAAGTACTTTATGCTCATGTTCGTTCTGGTTTAGATTTCCGATTCTAAAACTGCTACCTTCGGGTATAACTCTAAAAATTCTAGTCTTTACTTGGGTTATTTGTCTGATTGCTGGATGCGGGTATTTTCCGAGTAGTGAATTGTTGGTACTGGAAGCCGGCTTTGTTTCTGAGTTTAAACTGGTTTAGCAATTGAGCTCCGTTGCTCGGCAAAGTTTCCGGCTGAAGGTTTAGCCGGCTCACAAAAGGGACAAGGCGGAAAGCTAGATAAACGATAAGTAGAGACGGAAAATTTCAAGTGCTTATGTGAACATTTCAGGCACGCAAAAAAAAAACAAAGCCAAAAGTGCTGAATAGATAAAAGCTTAGCACTAGCAAAAGTCAATAGTACTTAATATTTACAAAACGCATCATGTCTTTCCAGAATAATACATAGTTTTCTGATCTATGATACATGAGGAGATGAAGTAGCTGCCGGCTCGCTGGTTACTCCGCCTTGATATCGTTCCGAGATGTCCGGATCCGAGGTGGTCCGTTCATCGTCGAAAACTTCTTCGGCTTCTTCTGGAGGAGGTGGCGGAGTAGATACGCGGGTGAAGAAGGGGATCTCGCAGCTGGTCAGATCAGCTACGTGGCACCCGTATCCGGCGCAGGAGTGCATGATGGCTTGAAGGTCTTGCTCCTGGCCGTCTTCGTCTACCTTGCAGTACCCTCTGGTCACTTGCCATATCTCCATGTTTCCATGGTGGCTCATGACCATGGTGAGAGCGTTCTGCGTAGCAGTCCGCGCGTAGGACATGTTCCAGTCCCGAACAAGCTGCGACATTTCCTTGGCCTTGTCCCGCACCTGAAATCCGACATGCTTGGCATGTCCGGAATCCTGAGAGACTCGCCAATGTCTTCAATAGACTAGCGGAAGTCATGCAGAAGATCACCGACTTGAGTAAGCCGGTGGGTGCGGGGCTCGGAGGAGGAAGAGTCCGTCAAGTTCAGAGGACCTATACACAAAACAAGCCAAGAAAAATCCGACATTGATGAAAGTCGAAGAAAAGATAAGTCAGAGAGGGGAAACATACCAAGAATGACGTCGTCAATCTTGGCCCTCTCCTCCCGGAGACTCTGAAGTTCAGCACGGAGCGCCTGGGAGATGTCCTTCTCTCTGCCAAGCTCATTCTTGAGGTCCGAGATAACTTTATCTTGAGCGGCAATCTTGCGATCGCGCTGTTCAGTGGCCATGGAGGAGGATTCCAGGACTTGAGCTATGCTCGTTTCATGATCCGCCTTGAGCTTATCCAGCTCTTGGCGAAGTCCCTTGTTCTCCACCACTAGGGTCTTGAGGTTCTCGGCCTCTTCAATCATAGCGATGGATTGTTTCACCAACGCTGTAAGTCAAAAAGAACAATAGTTCAGAAAAATTCGACATTGAAAAAGAAAAAGACAAGGTTTGAATCTCGAAATGTTTACCTTCGGCTTCATCCTTGGCTACTTTGAGCTCAGCATTTTTAAGCCGGAGAGCTTTGATCTCTCTCCGCTTATCACATACATTGGATAATAATTCCTGGTTATAGGAACATACTTTCTGTAAGTCAGAATACCCAAAGTCAGCAAGCTACTTAAGACTCGGGCTAATATTTTTTGCTAAATATCAACACAAGCCTGGGGGGCTACACTAGTTCATTCTTTGGCATCCCAATGAAGCATAAACTCGGATTCTATATCCTACTTCATGCTTGGGGGCTAGGGGATATGATATAACATAATGTAAAAACAAGAGTTGGAATTCGGACTTACATATTGCTCGCGGGTGAGTTTGTCTAAACCCGCGTTCACTTCAGCTGCCACCTTCTCGGCGAGGGTAAGAGGGATTACTGGGGCTGTTGGAAGCTCGCCAGTCCTGATCCTCTCGTTGCGAAGGCGGACTTGAGCGAGAAGGTCAGAGAACTTGACGTCATCTGCTTCTTGCGCTTCCTCCTCGGGGGATAGATGGCTTTTGTCCAGGACTTGCCTAGGCAGCCGCTGGATTTTCTCTGCAGATTTCCAGGATAGGCCAAACTTGGCAAGTCCCGGATTGCTGAGGAGGTTTTCGGCGAAGACTTCAGCCGAGGGATCATTACCCAAAGAGGGTTCACCCTTATCTTCAGCTGACGCACCCACGGTGACGTCAGTTTGCGACCCAAGGATCGCAGGCTCCGTTGGAGGAGCCGGATCTTCTACGACCACCAGAGAATGAATGATCGCTGGAGTTGCAGAAGGTTGAGGGGCAGGAGTTGGAGGAGCCACAGAAGGAGAAGCTATGGTGAGCTTCGTCTGTCGCAGGGGCTTCGCAGGAATCCCTTTCCCCTTACCCTTGATGAGACGCTTTGCTCTAAGAATGTAGTAAAGTCGGAAACATTACATCTCAGAAACAAATTCGAGAAAGGTACAAAGGTGGAAATTGTGAATGAAAGTTACCTCTTCACAATAGGCACTTCCTTTGTGCCAACAACCACTGTCGGAGCTTTGCGCTTCTTGAGCGCAAGGTCTGGCAATGGGACCACTTCAGTCTCCTGAGAAAACTCAGGAGGATATCCTTCGAGTGGAGCAAGCTTCGACTCGGGGAGGTCAGCAAGCTGAAAACAAGAAAGCATATCAGCACTGTAGTATATAACTTAGAGATTGGAACACATAAAATGTGTATTTATGGAAGCTTACCGGCACCACGGGGTTTTCCGCTGTGTACATATCCAGAGAAATCTCCGGAATCCTCCTCTCGATCCGCTCCTTGATCAGCCACTTGATCTGGCTGATGTAGCCTTGAGTGGTGTAGGATTTGGGGCTGATGTGGAGGGAGTCTTTTTTGGAAGACGTGATGGAGTGGATCAGTCTATCCCCGTGGTACTGAAGTGGCTAGATCCGACGTGAGACCCAGCACTGGACCAAGTCGGATCCCTTCAGACCCATGTGTTTGATCAGATATTCGATCCGCCTCTTAGCAAGGATCAGATCGTCGGTGAGAGCCGGAGCAGCCTCGTCCCAGGAAGGCTGGGCCGTGGCGGCTCCGTTCACAAAAGCCGGCAAAGAAGTAGCTTTGCCGGGAGCCGGAATATCCCTATGGTAGAAAAAAGTGGCTGGCCATTGTTTGACCGAGTCACTAGCAGAAATTTTGGGATATGCCCGGTCACGTCTAAGTGAAAAGCTAATAGTGCCGATGATGTAAGGAACACCGATAGTGATGGAATTTCTCCGGACATGAAAATAATACCGGAAGAGAAGCAAACTCGGCCTAATGCCGAGAAAGCCCTCGCAAAGCGCTGCATATGCACTCATTTCTAGAAGAGAATTGGGAGGAAGATTGTGGAGTTGAACTCCATAGTGATCTATCACCTCGGAGAAGAACTCCGAGGGAGGAAAAGATAGACCTCGGTCTAGATGGGTGCCGAAGTGGACACGCTCGCCCTTGCGCGGGTTGGGGACGGTTTCGCCGGAGCCGCTCCGCCAGTCGCCGGCGGTGAGAAGCCCCTCCTTCTCCATGTTCTTGAGGCCGTCCTCGTCAAGGGCGCAGGGGATCCAGATTCCCTGGAAGCTTTCCTTCTCCACTGCTGCTTCCGCCATCGCCGCCGCCGCTGCTGCCGCCAAACCGGAGGAAGAAGACGATGAAGCCATTTCTCCGGTGAGAAGATGACCCGAAAGTGGCGGCGCTGGGAGTTTCTGTGGGGGAAAGGACAAGAGAGCTCTGAGCGCGCAGGAGGATTGGGAGGAAAGGAAACAGCAAAGACTGGTGGAAAGGAGAAGGAGAAATCCAAACCCCTTATATCCACCTAACTGCGCCAAGATTCGTGCAAATGCTACAATGTAACCGCCACGCGTCGTGGAAAGAACTAGGAAGGACCCATGCGATGATTGCGTCTCCTCGATCTCCACGCTCGCATTGAAACGGCGCCTCAGTTCCGCGAACCGCGGACCCACCAACGGTCGTGCTGACGGCACGCCTATCAGATGACGTGACTTGACCATGCTTGTGTCAGGTGGCATAGAAACCAAGTTCCGGTTTAGTTTAAAATCGAGCTGGAAAATCCGAGTAACTAATTGATAGGTCCGAGTTATTTTTAAGACCTGGATCGTATTTTTTGTGAAGTTTCAGGAATTCAAGATTCTGCAAGCCGAAGATCAAGCTAGACGATGATAAAATCCGACTTTAGATCTTGGAGGCCTCCAGGGGCTGCTGTTGGGGATATACTTTCCGGGTATCCTCATAGTTCCTCGCTGACCAGGGTGGCCCACTTCGGGTTAGAGCTTTGCTTCACGGGTGGCCCAGTCAGAGAGAGAGAGAAGACGGAGTCCAATCCGGCTACGGGAAGGCCCAGAAGACTTACCGACTTAGGCCCATAATGTTACTTGTAGTTCAAGATGTACTCTATAACCAACTCTTAGTCGTAGCCGGATTGATCTCTCCTGTAAACCCTAGGCCGGATATCTATATAAGCCTTCCTAGGGAGAGCCTTTAGGGCAGAACACCTTACAAGACAATAGTCTACAATCTCAACTCGCACAGGCGATACCCTTGTAACCCATATTCCGGCTCTGTCGTATTACTGGATTGCTAGCAGGAGTAAGATCCGTCCAAAGCTGGCGGATTCGAACCTGGGTAAACTTGTGTGCTCACCGTCCCGGAATACCGTACGTCTCACACCCCTCTATTCCGCACGCCTCGAGGACCCCCTCATGGCGTACTTGTCCTCAATCCGACGACAACTAACGACATATCACAACATATGAATCATTTCACTAGTGTTTAGAATGTTTTCCATTAAGAAGTATTATGTATGTTGGTAATGGGTGGCTGAGTGACAATGACATATGTATTGAGTGATATCAATGCAGCCCAACATCCTTTATCTAGGGGTAAAAAGGGAGAAGTACGATGTGTGGCGTGACACAAACCAAATGCTAGCCTTATTGCAAGGGTGACCTAGCAACACAAAGGAGTACTTCTTTAATCTATGTGTTTTACGACATGTAGCCACCATAAAAGTACCATTAAAACATTGCAATTGTGTGTATCTTTACTATCCATAACGTGATAATCACCACATATGGAGAAGAGAGGATTAAGTGAACCCATGAACCCATGTCCATTGTTCCCATAATAGAAAACCCCTTGTCTTGTCCTCTTGAAGTGAGGCGGATTGGGACTTTGTTTACATTCTTGTTTTGTTACATTAAAATTGCATTTACTAAAACAACCATATTATTCCTTAAAGCTTGTTTAGTGAATAATCAACTAAAATTGTGACACTTTAGTTGTAGAGAATATATAAGTTTTCCGTCTTGCTCCTGCGGATCGATACCCTACTTCCATATTGAGAGGTACTACGGTGATCCCCTGCACTTTGGGGGTTATCAAGATACTTTACTAGCGTCGTTGCTGGGGAGCGGAGCTTTCTTAAGTTTCTATTCTTGTGTGCACTAAACAATATATTTACTTTCAGTTTTGTTTTACTCTTACTTTGTTTTATATCTTGCAATTATTTAAGATTGGGGCGGTTTACTTCTATAACTTGTTTGGTTGAGAGTTCTAGTTTAGTTTTCTAGAATATGGAAAATATCAAAAATACTTCTCTTATGGGCATAAGCATAGACATAAATGATGCTTTGTCTAGATACTTGCATAGTTCTGAGACTGCTAAGAAACATAGAGAATCACAACAAGGGAAAATACTAGAGCATTGGTTGAAAAAACTAGATTCTACTTCTCTTGAGTTGCTTGAATATCATGGTGATGTAAATTGTTGCTCTAAACAATATGATAGACACTTTAAATGTCATTGTATGTTTGATGTCTATGCACTTCTATTCTTGTAGACAATTGTTGGGCCTCCAAGGGCAGAGGTTTGTAGAACAGCAGCAAGTTTTCCCTTAAGTGGATCCCCCAAGGTTTATCGAACTAAGGGAGGAAGTGGTCAAAGGTATTCCCTCTCAAGCAACCCTGCAATCAAGATACACAAAGTCTCTTGTGTCCCCAACACACCCAATACACTTGTCAGGTGTATAGGTGCACTAGTTCGGCGAAGAGATAGTGAAATACAAGTGGTATAGATAATTATAAGTGGTAACGGTGCCAGAAAATAGCTTGCTGGTGTGGAAGAGACTAAAGGCAAACTGAAATAAAGATGGAAGTAGGCAAACAAGTAACAGATCTAGTAGCAAACAGTGTTTCAATGCTTAGAAACAATGCCTAGGGATCATACTTTCACTAGTGAACACTCTCATATAAATATATTATCTTCATGATACTACTCTTAACTACTCTCTGGTTGGACACTCTAATCCATGGTAGGGCTATAAAAGCACACCTCAAAGTAAGCCTTTCCCATCAAGATAACCCCACACTGTCACCTTGAGCACTAGATGGTTCCAACAAACACCACAATTTCATAAAGACATCCAACTCCAAATATAACTCATAACAAGTATTTGTAATCTCTAGCCTAAGTGCCACCATGGTGTGCATGCTGTCACTTTCACACACACGGGGAGAGCAGAGATCTATTAAAGCACTTGAGTATCAAGGTAGATCTACTTGATTATAAAGCTCATGATCACAATATGATCATGCATAGAGAGACAGAGATAAACACATAGCTACTGGTAGAACCCTTAGCCTCGAGGAAGAACTACTCCCTCCTCATCATGGGAATCATCAACGGCGATGGAGATGGTGGTGGAGATCAATGGAGATGGCTCCGGGGGCACTTCCCTGTCCCAGCAGGGTGCCGGAACAGAGACTTTCTATCCCCCGAATCTCCCCTTCGGTGGCGGCGGTGCAGTGGAGCTTTTCGTCGATTTCTGATTGATGATTTAGGGTTTTTGCCTCGAGGGAGATATATAGGCGAAAGAGGCAAGGTCGGTGGCCGGCCAGGGGGCCCACACCATGCCCTGGCACAGCCAAGGGGGACCCGCTCCTAGGGGTTGTGTGGCCACCTTGTGGCCCCTCTCCGTCTCGTATTCTGGCTCCGTGAGTCTCCGGGAAAAATAGGCATATTTGCTTTTGTCCCGTCCAATTCCGAGAATATTCATTTTCTAACTTTCTGGAACCAAAAACAGCAGAAAACAAGCAACTGGCACTGTGGCTCTTGTTAATAGGTTAGTCCAAGAAATCATATGAAAATTACTCCAAAGTGTGGACAAAACATAAGAAAGTAGATCAAACCAAGCATGGAACATCAAAAATTATAGATACATTTGCAATTTATCAACATCCCCAAGCTTAACTCCTGCTCTTCCTCGAGTAGGTAAGTGATAAAAAGAAAGAATAATTTTTGAGGTGACATGCACCATCATAAACTTGATCAAAGTATTTGTAAAACATGGATAGCTGGGATCATAGTACTTCAACATAGCATGAAAGATAAAGTTCTAACAATAAGACAAATAAACTATGTTGCAACATGAAAAGGCACAAACAAAAGATTCATGAATAACAATGATTTGCAAGACGTTTGTGTGTTTCACATAAAGAAAACATAGCATAGTAGTATTTAGCTTGTCCCTCATAGAGTAGAAAACATAAATGCATAGGACACCTTCAAAGTTCATAAGAGTGACTAGATACAAATAGTTAAAAACAAGCAATATCAAGTTATGCATCAATCAACAAGTCTTGGGACAATGCACATAGAACTAAGAATGGCCACTATGCTCTCTCAATAGGTGCATAAAGATAGAAGGTGGAGACTCAACATAAAAGTAAAAGAAAGGCCTTCATAGAAGGAAGTAGGGATTCAAGTTTCATAAAGAGCTTCCTAAAATTATGGTACTTAACAACTTTCAGCTCTCATTGCCCCTATCATAAGCATATTGAAGTGATTAAGGTTAAAGTGAACAAACTATGGTGTACATGCTTGACGAAGTATAAGTTAGAAATCTCATGTCCCTTGAATACGAGGGCCGCTCCTCATGCTACTCAAGTTTAGTCACCAGTAAGTTCTTGTCATTGTAAGTACATGTGTATCATAAAGAACCGCCAACGGGGTACCCCTTGCCCGATGATATGGAAGAATCCCCATATCAAAATGACAAGGCAAGCAGACAACGAGCATCTCAGCAATCTTCTTATTTACCATGGGAATATGGTGATTTTTTCTCTCTTTCCTCTTTTCATAATATCTCAATTTTTTCTCTTTTTCTCCTTTTCTCAATATATGACTCTTTTTTATAAGAAGAATGCTTCATAGACAGCTCATTATGGTTACGCTGCAGGTTTCTACCATGTCAGCATGGATTAGACCAGCGGCCCAGGCGTTTCTCTAACACATATACATAACTCCATGGACTTACAAGCTCCCCTTTCATTTCACACCGACGACATCCATAGACAAAAGAGCATGATATCAACTAGGTACAAAGTACCCGTGCAATGTTGAAAGCGTTCCCCACGAAAGCATGGTTCTTCTAATCCCCAACAAATAAGTGCAAGCATATACAACATAGACGACACAATGGTTCAAGTTTATTAACGGCAAGAAAAGTAAAGTGTGCCATCAAGTTCGTGAGAGCTTTAATCACTAGTTTTCTCATAACAAGTTTAATTTGGAAGGTAAACAAAAGCATGAATATACTTGGAATATCATAAGCTAGTAGGTAGGTATGGTGGACTCTTTGTAATAACTTGGTTTAGGGAGTTGGATGCATGAGTGGAACTCATACTTGGTTGTGGAGGCTAGCAAAAGACTGTGAGGGACAAACTAAGAGAGCAATAATGGCCATAATCATGCAGACCGACAAAACATCATTGATCAAAGAATAAAGTGATACTACAAGTTGAAAAATAAAGGATCATAAAGGCTATGGTGACTTGAGATAGTCATACCATGGTGTGAGCATGTGCCAAGTCAAGCCAAATAAAGCATCGAAGGAGAATACCACTATACTATGCTTTAATATGCTAAAACAGCGCATGATTCATCCAAGGCACATTAAGCAATATCAATTGTTTATAACAAGTCATGCTACAACAAATAATACTAAGCATAAAGCCAAAACAATATCAAGCATGGCATGACAAAGCATAGGCCACAGTCAAAAAACAAGCTCTCTTTACCACTTAAGCAAGAGCTTTCCTACTCTTATCTAATCTAAACCAAACTATTTGAAAACCAAAAGAGGGGGTCCAACCAATTTATTCATCAAACTAAGAAAACAAAGGAAACAAAAAAACCAAAACAAAAATGAAAAAGAAGACACTCCAAGAACAACACAACTGTGTATGAAACAATAAAAATGAAGTGTTTGGAAGAAATCTGGGATTTTTATTGATGAAGAAGGGGATACCTAGGGCATCCCCAAGCTTTGATGCTTGTACTTTTGGATATTTCTTGGGGTGACACGCGTGGCATCCCCAAGCTTGAGCTTTAGTCCATCCTTCATCTCATTACTCATTCCTTCCATATACCTGAAATTTTTCCTTCATACAAAATTGAACACAATCTTTATTAGCAACATTAGTGCACTCAAGATAATAAGTCTTTTAGGTTCAGTTATAACACCAATAAACTTCCATTAAAACACAAGCTACTGTAGCACTTCCCTCATAAATCTCAATTCCCCAAAGAGAACTCAAAAAGGAACCAACAAGAAGCAAATGTAAATAATGGCAGAAATCGACCAGCAGGTAAAGACGAATTTTTTAGAAGACCTTATGTTGCTCAAATAAAAAAGTGTTGAACTAATGAAAGTTAGATAACAACCTGGGGCAAAAGCACAAAAATTGACGCCTCAAAAGTACGTACATAGATTGTACACGAATTTTTACGGTGAAGCACAGAAATCTGTTTCGGGACAGCAACTTTCCCAATCATTACTTCTCTCTCATTAGAGGTTACTCTTGACACAAAACGCAAATAAAAAGGATAAGGAGTGGTTATTACAGAATTAATAACTTCCAAGACTCAACTAAAACTTTTGGGTTATCTCCCAACATGTACTTTTCTTTAACGCCTTTAAGTTAGGCATGATAGAATGAGAAGATGCTCACATAAGAAATATGAATTGAAGTAAAAGAGAGCATCAAGAAACAAATAAAAAACATATTTAAGTCTAACCCACTTCATATGCATAGGAATCTTGTAAATAAACAAGTCATGAAAGCACAAAGAAACAAGCATAGTAAAGCAAAACAAGTGCAACTTCAAGACTTTCAACATAAAGAGGGGAAACTTAATATTGTTGAGATATATAAAACCATGTTTCCCTCTCTCATAATAACTTTCAGTAGCATCATGAATAAAATTAACAATATAACTATCACATAAAACATTCTTATCATGAGCCACATGCATAAAAGAATTATTACTCTCCCGATAAGCATAGTCATTCTTATTAATCATAGTGGGAGCAAATTCAACAAAATAGCTATCATTATTATTCTCATCACCATAATCATCAAATATAGGAGGCATATTGTAATCACAATTAATTTTCTCCTCAATAGTAGGTGGACTGAAAATATCATATTCATCATTGTAATCATCATATATTGGAGGTTTGGTATCATCATAAGCAATAGAATAGCTATCTTCCAAAGCTGGGGAACTAAAAAGATCATTTTCGTAAAAACTAGCTTCCCATAGCTTAGACTTTTCCATAGCATTAGCAATAATGGTATCCAAAGAATTCATACTAACAACATTGCTATTAGCATGCAAATAAAGTTCCATAGGTTTTTTAATTTTCTCTTCAAACACTTCATGTCCTAACTCAAGATAAATACTATAAAGCTCTATAAGTTTTTGTTTGTTTTCCATTAAGCCTAACTAGTGAAAACAAGAACCAAAAATATAAAATTGCAGAATCTAAAGAAAATAACTTCGAGCACTCAGACCGGAGGATGTGAGTACCTTTTACCTTACCTCCCCAGCAACGGCGCTAGAAAATACTTGCTGGCGCGTGGTTGACGTGGGAGCTTCTTCTTCTTCAGTCCCCGGCAACGGCGCCAGAAAATAGCTTGATGTCTACGCACTTCTATTCCCGTAGACAGGTTTTGGGCCTCCAAGTGCAGAGGTTTGTAGAACAGCAGCAAGTTTTCCCTTAAGTGGATCACCCAAGGTTTATCAAACTCAGGGAGGAAGTGGTCAAAGGTATTCCCTCTCAAGCAACCCTGCAATCAAGATACAAGAAGTCTCTTGTGTCCCCAACACACGCAATACACTTGTCAGGTGTATAGGTGCACTAGTTCGGCGAAGAGATAGTGAAATACAAGTGGTATAGATAATTATAAGTGGTAACGGTGCCAGAAAATAGCTTGCTGGCGTGGAAGAGACTAAAGGCAAACTGAAATAACGATGGAAGTAGGCAAACATGTAAGAGATCTAGTAGCAAACGATGTTTCAATGCTTAGAAATAAGGCCTAGGGATCATACTTTCACTAGTGAACACTCTCATATAAATATATTATCTTCATGATACTACTCTTAACTACTCTCCGGTTGGACACTCTAATCCATGGTAGGGCTATAAAAGCACACCTCAAAGTAAGCCTTTCCCATCTAGATAACCCCACACTGTCACCTTGAGAACTAGATGGTTCCAACAAACACCACAATTTCATAAAGACATCGAACTCCAAATATAACTCATAACAAGTATTTGTAATCTCTAGCCTAAGTGCCACCATGGTGTGCACGCTGTCACTTTCACACACACGGGGAGAGCAGAGATCTATTAAAGCACTTGAGTAGCAAGGTAGATCTACTTGATTACAAAGCTCATGATCACAATATGATCATGCATACAGAGAGAGATGAACACATAGCTACCGGTAGAACCCTTACCCTCGAGGAAGAACTACACCCTCCTCATCATGGGAATCAGCAACATCGATGGAGATGGTGGTGGAGATCGATGGAGATGGCTCCGGGGGCACTTCCCCGTCCCGGCAGGGTGCCGGAACAGAGACTTTCTGTCCCCTGAATCTCCCCTTCGGTGGCGGCGGCGCAGCAGAACTTTTCGTGGATTTCTGATTGATGATTTACGGTTTTTGCCTCGGGTGAGATATATAGGCGAAAGAGGCAAGGTCGGTGGCCGGCCAAGGGGCCCACACGATGCCCTGGGGCGGCCAAGGGGGACCCACACGGGGTGGTGTGGCCACCCCGTGGCCCCTCTTCGTCTCGTATTCTGGCTCCGTGAGTCTCATGGAAAAATAGGCATATTGGCTTTTCCCGTCCAATTCCGAGAATATTCATTTTCTAACTTTCTGGAACCAAAAACAGCAGAAAACAGGCAACTGGCACTATGGCTCTTGTTACTAGTGTAGTCTAAGAAATCATATGAAAAGTACTCCAAAGTGTGGACACAACATAAGAAAGTAGATAAAACCAAGCATGGAACATCAAAAATTATAGATACATTTGCAATGTATCAATGTTCCATGAATATCATGTCATTGCCTCCTACAATAGAGGTGATTATGCTCATTTAGGGATGGAACAAGTAGAGCAATTTGTAACTTTTATGGCAGCTTATGAATTAAGGACCTTTATTGATGAAAATTTGAAAACTAGTGTTGTAGCTTGTAAACTTGATATGGGCATTACTCTTCTCCTTAATTATTGTATATCCAACTTCAAGGAAAATATATATATTGTTGACTATAACAAGAGGCTTATTGCTTCCCAAGAAAGAACTCATGTTTTGCTGGGAGAAGATGACAAAAGCATAAGCTTGGGGATGCCCATGCACCCCAAATAAGAGGAGAAAAATGAAGAAGAAGAAGAAGAAGAAGAAGAAGAAGAAGAAGATATGGTCCAACATAAGCTTGGGGATGTATGGGAACCTCTCAACAATGATAGTAACACTCACACTCAAAATTCATTTGTCATTTATGAGAACCCATGGTATGATAATTGTGAAACTAAAAATTCTATTGGTCAGCTTTGATAACCCATGCTATTATGATGAAACTAATAACACTCCTTCACTTGCTACTAATGCTACTAGTCATACTATTGATAATGAGGAGTGGTGCTTAGATATTCTATATGATAATGCTTTAGATGATGGTCCTATGCTTCCTGATAACCATCCATGTTTAACAAATGAAGATATAAATGATGAACTTGCTGCCCATGATGATGCTCTTATTAGTAAGAGTCCTATATCATTGTTGAATTCTCCTATGTTAACCATAGAGGAGAAATATGAACTTGCTAGGAAATATATATGTGTTTTGCAAAATGTTGTTTGCAACCATGATCTTGATATAGAAAATATTATTAGCAACTATTTTGAAAGAGGAAAGAATGTTAATGAATTCCATGATATGTATAATGATACTATTTACATGAAAAACTCTATGAACTCGCATGCTTTGAAGGGTTACAATGATAGATTTGCTTCTAGTGAATGCAACTACTATGAAAGGGGAGGTGATAAGTGCCCTCTTTATGATTCTAGTTATTATATGTTGTATTCACCTACTAATATTATGCAATTGCATGCCTCTATTTACTATGATTTAGTGATATATAAAATTCCAATGCATAGGAAGAAAGTGATACTTTGTTGTTAATGTTCCCATATCTTGTGTTGCTTTTTACCATGTTTCAACTTGACTATTACATTGATTGGTATGAGAAAACCATGGGACTCAGGTATTTTGTAAGGAAACACTTTCAAAGGGATAATGATATGGCGCAAAAGTAAGTTACCACATGATCTTCATCTACCCTTAATCAAGTAAGTAAAGCCTAGCTATATTGCTATAAACAAAGCGCTTTGCGGGAGATAACTCGGTTATTTTTTTCTTTTGGATTTTTGTTTTGAAATATTGCTGTACAAAGTGATTTTTTTTTGGTTTTCTTTCTGCAGTTTTTAATAAAGTACCAAGTGGAACCCATTTTGGATGTTTTAAAAGTTGTTAAACATATGGAGTAGCAAATTTCCGCAGAACAATTTTTAGTGCGTGAATTTTCTGATTTTATATGTAACTCCGATTTCCCTCGGATTCATACATCATTTACAACTTTTCATACTCTGTGTTCAAAAAAAATTGGCTGAAATTCCCGACATGTCTAAGTGGAAAAAACAAATTCATTCTGCTGTTGCTGAAAATCTAGACAGATTCTACCATGTTTTGTTTTAACCATTCCCAAGTGTCCTAAGATGATTTGTATGAGTCATATTATATGCTAGGGATATGTAGGAACATTATGTGCTTTATTTAACATTTAGAAAGAATTTTTTCTTTGATATATAGTCAGTAACTATTATATTCTTGTGCCACTAATGTCACCTCTCAGAAAAGAGATCAGAGAAATTTTTTGTGTTGAAGCTTTTTGACAGGGAATAGAGGAACACCACACCAAGATAAATCCAAGGATGGTGCAAACCATAAGCTGGGGATTCCCAAGGTAACCCACTGGACCAACTCAACTCTCGGTTTGCAAACCTCTAAATTTTATTTTTTGAGCAACATAGGACTATCGTAAAAACTTGGAGCGTCTATTTTGTCATTTTACCTTTTGTTTTGCATTAGAAATACCACCACCACCATTATTATAAATGCTTACTATTATATACTGAATATAAACTTTACCTTGATGAGATTAAAACTGAAAAATAATGCCATGGAACAAAAGAAAAGGGGAGATAAAAACAAAAGCTGAAATTTGTGTTGTGTCTAGTTCTTAAGCTCAAGTGTTTTATATGAAGCATGATATGTTTTATGCCTATCTAATTGTATCATTTTCTTGTGCATATTTATGTTTAACATTAATAAGCAAGGTGAGAAAATAAATGTTGACATTATGAACTAGATGGCACACTCCTTAGATCTCTTTTTGCTAAGCCTTTTCTACACAAGCTAAGACTTGTTCCAAGCCCCTTAAAACTAGACTAGGCATACCCACCTACTTGTAGCAAAAGATACTTTCAAGTATAGTATGTATGTTAATCCTCCAAACACTCTTAAAAACACCCATTTTCATGTATTTTAAAGCTCATGAGAATGTAAGGTTTGGGGTGATACCACTATGGAAATTTTTGTGCTTCACATCTTATTAGTGGTTGTTAGCTAAACCATGACTGGCATGGCAAGAAGATTTCAATATTAAATGTTGAATATCAATCATGTTTAAGTTCTATCTATGGATTTCAACTATGTGAAATGAAGTGTGCACACTAGAGTAGGCATGTTGGTAGAAAACGCTCCTGAAGCGCTAGCTAAAGTCATGCATGACATGGTGGAAACTTACATCATGATGATCCTTGTTGATATGATTCATATGTCTGTTCTTCTTGTCTTCTGGAGTAGAGATACTGCCCCCTCCCACCTTGAACACAGTCAAGGAATTATATTATCTTTTATTTTAAAATAAGTAAATAAGTAAATGCCAAAAAGTAGGGCATATAGCTACACAGGGCAAGAATATTTCAGTGATGCGGTTTCACAAGACCAACATGAGTATGCAATGACATGCCTAAGTTGAGTAGTGTGAGGAGTGAAAGGTCATATACTAGGTGCATGAAACCATCAACTTGTAATATGTTTAGCACATAAACCATATGAATCTTTAAAACAAAGTGAAATAAAAAGATACTAGGTACCCCATCCTTATTAGTATAGTTGACATGAATTACATAGCTCAAAATTCTATTTTTTATTCTTTATGGAGGATTAACATATGTATTCAATGCTTACCTTCGGTACGGGATGCAAAACATCTCAAGGTAAGACATAAAACTAAGAAGTGATTCTTCTAGTCAAGGGCATTAAACTAACAAGTAGCCCAAAAATAAAGGCATGAAAACACCAATGCTAATCATGAAAAGAGTTTCTAATTCTATAGGTTCATCAAAGTGTGCTTGAAAGTTTATTTTGTTAATCATTTGTTTTATCAGACCATCACTTACTGTTTATCATATTTATAGATGTGTAAAAGATACAACTTGATTGTACACTTGCATATTATGTTTCATCGAAAGGAATTGAGCCTATGAACTTTTCATGATAATGAAGGAAGCTAAGGTAACAAACTCCAAAGTCCATGTTTAGTTTTATCACCTTCATGCTCGAGGACGAGTATAGGTTAAGCTTGGGGATGTTGATGCATGTAAAATGCATACATGAACTTTGTAGTTTGTTAACATGTTTTCCCACATATTTGCATCATATATAATGTTATATACCTTTTTACATTAATTTTTAGAGATTTTCCAATGATCCCCTTTATTTTGGTTATAACCCTGCAGGGCAATAAAACCCTGTTTCAATGTTTTTGATGTTTCAGGACCTATACGAAGTCAAATGGACCTACACTTTTGAGAATGCCAATATTTATCCATGAGAATCTTCTAGAGCATGAGAACCTCACCTGGAGGGACAGGAGGCCCAAAAGAGACTGGGTGGCGTGCCCACCTGTGTTGGGCGTGCCCACCTGTGTTGGGCATGCCACCTATGCTCTTTTCCTCCTCGACCGTCTGATCGCCTTCATTCATTCGCCCACGAAGTTCTCTTGACCTAAAAATCCCTATATAAGGATCCCCTAAGGAGTCCTCGACACAGAGGAGGCAGAGATAGAAAACACCAAGAATAGAGAGTCTACTGGCCGCCGTCGGAGGAAGATTGGAGGGGGAACCGCTGCCGGAATCGCCTCCGGCGACGTCTCCCCCTTCACCAATGCCTCCTCATCACTCTCCATGATAATAGGGGAGTAGTCTAACCCCTGAACTTTGGGTTTATGGTGGTAACTTTATCTAATCTCTCTATATATGATCATTGTTGAAGTCCATATGATGTGCCTTGCATGAATATGGATCTATCAATGTAATTCCTATGGTGGATATTGTGTTAAGAGATAGTACTTGTTATTCATTTACCGTTGTGTTGGATCTTGTATGGTTTGCCATACTTTGGGAATATTCTATGATGCATGTAATGGTTTAGATCTATACATAATTCCTTGTTTATCCATATCATGAGGTGATTGACACCACCAAGTGGGAGGTAGATGAGAGAGATGTGATAATACTAACAATAGATCACAACATATGAATCATTGAACTAGTGTTTAGAATGTTTTCCATTAAGAAGTATGATGTATGTAGGTAATGGGTGGCCGAGTGACAATGGCATATGTATTGAGTGACATCAATGGAGCCCAACATCCTTTATCTAGGGGTAAAAAGGGAGAAGTATGATGTGTGGCGTGACACAAACCAAATGCTAGCCTTATTGCAAGGGTGACCTAGCAACACAAAGGAGTACTTCTATGACCTATGTGTTTTACGACATGTAGCCACCATAAAAGTACCATTAAAACATTGCAATTGTGTGTACCTTTACTATCCATAACATGATAATCACCACATATGGAGAAGAGAGGATTAAGTGAACCCATGAACCAATGTCCATTGTTCCCATAATAGAAAACCCCTTGTCTTGTCCTCTTGCATTGAAGAGGATTGGGATTTTTTTACATTCTTGTTTTGTTACATTAAAATTACATTTATTAAAACAACCATCTTATTCCTTAAAGCTTGTTTAGTGCATAATCAACTAAAACTTGTGACACTTTAGTTGTAGAGAATAGATAGCTTCTCCTTCTAGCTCTTGTGGATTGATACCCTACTTCCACATTGAGAGGTACTACGGTGATCCCCTACACTTGGGGGTTATCGGTTGGTCCTCCAAGAAGAAAAATTGTATATCTCTCTCCACCACTGAAGCTGAATGTGTGGCAGTCGCTAGTGCATGCCATCAATTTCTATGGATGAGGCAAACTTTAAAGGAATATGGTGTCCATTATGACAAAGTGCCTCTTTTGTGTGACAATGAAAGTGCTATCAAGATTGCCTACAACTCGGTTGATCATACAAGGACGAAGCATATTGAGATTCGTCATCATTTCGTTAGAGATCATGTTGCCCTGCAGGGAGATATTGAGCTATCCTATGTTTCAACCAAAGACCAACTTGCAGATATTTTCATGAAGCCTCTTGATGAAGCAAGGTTTTGCTATTTGAGGAATTGGCCAAATATCGTAGATTCAAGGAGTTTGACTTGACAATCTTGCATACTCACCTGTAACTTGATCATTGTGTGGTTTAGGTGCAGGCATGGAGATATGGGGAGTGCGGTCCTAATCTATTGGGATAACCCTCCCCCATAATGCCAAAATTAAGAAAATCAATTCTCTTAATATCATTTTGTGACATGTGAGCTTCATTGATGAGTAGTGGCTATGAACCCAAGGATAATTCTTAGCGGTTTCATGCCTCACACTCTTAGATGGTTGCCTCGGCCAGCACCCTCTTCTTTATGAAGAATTGGTTCTTGATTTGATTGAATTGGAGTGTTATTTTGTCAACACCTGGATTTTTAATCCCAGATGCCTGTTATGCCATACATCGCAATCCCAGGATTACTATTTTTGCGAGACATAACAGATTGGATATCACAGTACATCATCCATTACAAACTATAATAAGGTCTTACACAAATAAAGGATCTCATGATCCAGTCTTAATACAATCAAGTAGCAGAAATAAATAATAAGTGTAGTGGTGGGGTCCATCTTCAGTGTCACAGGCAATGCTGAAGATGAGAGATAGTCCTAGTTATCATAGCCGTCCTGCTGTCGTTCCTCTTGGTAGTCCTATTCATAGTCTGGCCATGAGAATTGCCAGGGACAAAAGCCATGAGTACTCTTTAAGTACTCGCAAACTATCACTAACAAGTAAAGTAGTTCTAGTAGGAATGCTAACTCTAAGTTTATTTGTAAAGTTAAGTTTGGAACCTAAGCTGAGTTCAGAGACAAAGAAAGTTAAAATAAAGTTCTAGAATCACTTAAGGTGGGAAACTAGTTTCATAGTCACAACCCTCTTATGGTCAAGTCAAGATTCATCATTCATTTCATAAGTCATTTTGAAAACATCTGACAATGGAACAGTATGGCCACTCCAACTGTCCATAACCGCGGACACGGCTATTCGAATAGTTTGACACTCTGCAGAGGTGGTACACTTTCACCACAAGATTCGATACATCTGTCAGGGATAACCCTGAATCATCATACTTAGTATGCAGATAATCAAACATAACCTTTCCTTTACACACACTAGTATAAGCACCTCTCCTATGAGCTTGGCTGCCCAGCCATGACCATCTGTCATCCTGGGCACTACATAGGTGGACAACATTGAGAGGTAGCCTCAGCTTAACCCTCTCCCGCGAGGGAACTAATACTAATGCATATAAACTTCCAGCTAAGCCTTACCCAATTCAGGTATTGTGGTTGTACGGCAAAATTGGAATGGTATCGCATCCGAACCCAATCATCAGTTTTTATAAAGGGGCTAAGGCTCATGCCTCAACATTTTCATCATCGTAAACCATTTGTGTTTCTCAACACATGTCAAAACATCTCAATAGAATGACTCATCATTCCAAGGTTTTCACAAGTCATTTTCACCAAGTATTCCCATCTAAAGTGATTTAAGTTTTTGGTTTGGCTCTCTACTACTAAGTTAATAGTGTTCACTAAGGTGGGGAGCTAAGATCAATCTCATTCCATAGAATGACATCTAAGTCTAACTAGATAGGTCAAGTTGTATACTCTTTATGCTACCTTTAAACAAAGTAAAGGACTTTGGTAAAGTAAAGAAGGTAAAGCTTGTACATAAAACTTGGGGTAGGTAATAGTAAAAAATGTATAAGAAAGCATGCCTATTGCCTCTTTCTTAGGTTATCTAGCTTTCAAGGGTTAGCTTGCATTGTTAATGATGGCTTGCCTTATGTAGTGCAATGGTTGAAATTCTCTTCCTCCTCCTCTTGGTAGAACTCCTCCTCCTCGAAGACTTGGTCGGTACTATCGTCTATAAATACATACGGAAATACACAATCACCAAACAAGACTTAACTACTCTATTTAGTACTCTAGGGCACTCATTTGATGATCTAGCATCATCACAAACATCACAAGGTTTAATGAACTAGTTTCGTTCTTTTTATTTGAGAAAAGTAATTTCTACTCATTGAAATTTAACTAATATTTAATATTCTCCAATTAAAATATGGGATCATGTGGACACATGTCATCACCACATATTCTAATATATGGGAATGTGATTTAAATGTTGGTTCATATTTTAATAAGTTTAAGTTTAATAATTAATGATTTAAAGTGACTAGAAATGCCTATATAGCATTATTTTGGTACTAGTCCAAATTCATTGCATGCAAACCTTAATATTATTACATATTCAGATAGGTATGGTTAAATGTGATTTTTGAGAATTGGAATCAACTCAAAAGCTATTATGGTTGATTTTAGAAAAATGTTTGAATGTGCAAAAGCTTCTGCCTTGTTATTTTTACTAGGAGAGATCTCTAACTCTAAAGGATTTAAATCCAACGGTCTTGGATAGATATTTAAAGTACCTTTCCAACAAAATTGGAATCCCTCAATTTGGATTTGTAGAACTCTCTGAATTGATTTTCAAACTAAGGGACAGATTCTAGTTTAAGTCTAGAAAGAAAAATCTAAATTTGAATTTACTGGGTCGCGCGGGAACACTAACCGGATGGCGCAAATTCACTCCGCGGCATTGAGGAATGCTGATAGGGGGTCCCGCCTGTCAGTGGCTCATTAAACGCGAAGCGGTACAGGGCAGTGTGGACCATAGGATTAGAACTAGATCAACGGCTTACGGTCGTCGTCGACAACGAACACGTCGCCGGCGAGACGGAAACCTAGCTACGCGGTGGGGGTGAAGTGGGGGCATACCAGGGCTTCAGCGAGTGCGGCGAGGCGGGCAAACAAACAAGGAGACGACGACGGGCTCAGGCGAAGTCGCGGTAGAGGCTGGGGTGGACGAAATCAACGGCAGCGTCTCCTCCTCTGCTGCGGCTTCCTCCGGTGAAATTCCGGCGACTGGCAGCTCGAGCTGCTCCGACGAGAGGTGGGGAAGGACTTTTGGTGAGAGGGGAGTGTGAGAGTGTGAGGAATTTATGCTAGGGAGGCTTCCTTATATAGGCGCAGCGAGGCGGCATAAAGGTGTGGGCAGAGCTCGTCGGTGACGACGACACATGGGGCTATCGGCATGGGTGAGGTAGGCGGACGGTGGGTGGTTCCCTGGCGGTCTGCTAGAGCTTAAAGGTGGGTGTAGGGGTGGTGGCTTGTGGTCGGCAGCATCACGCGCTCTAGGAGACAGGGGCAGTGCTCGACGCGGTTCCCGGCGAGTGTGGGTCGAGCAGCGGGGTACGGCCGTGTCTAGCGGGGTGAGGTGGTCAAGGCGGAGCGGCGCATGCGGTCTAGGGTCGAGGCACGGTCTGTGGCATGCTGGCGGTGATGGTGCTCTGGCGTGCTCTGGCGTGGCGCAGAGAGGATAGTGCGGGGGTTGTCTAGGGTGGTCTAGTGGCTAGTAGTGGCCGTGGGGTGGACCATGGACGGCGGTGAAATCACGCCTTGCTTCTTGGAGCGATGGAGAGCGACTGGCGGTCTGCTGCGAGCTGCGCAGGATCGACCGGCGAGCATGGCCTCGGTGTGGCGTGGTACTAGCGTTAGGGATTAGGGGATGGGTTGGTTTCGGCCTGGTTAGAGCTGGGAGGGACACATGGAGTAAATGGCGTGCAAATGGGTGGCAATCCCATGTAGAAACAGTGAATTGACTAGTGTGTTGGTTTTGTGCCTGCCAGGTGTTCGACCAAATGGCTGAAAGAATTCAAATTTGGAATTTTGAAATGAAATTTTGTGGAGTGGTTTGTCACATGCTTAAACATCTCTGGTTGCTGGGGATTTTTAAATGGAGTTCAATTGAGTGGTTTTTGAAAAAGTGTGATCTAGACATATGAACTAGATTCCATTTTCAATTGTCATTTAAAATTAGAGTTTGAATGTTTTTGGGAGATCACAAAGTGGGCCTTGGTACATCACTACTTATACTAGCAAGGGGTACAAAGATCCACAATTTTTTATTTTGGAATTTGAGTGCTAGGAATACCCAAAGTAGGCTAGGTGATTAAAATGGCAAAAGTGACCATTTCCTTTATTTAATTCCTTTTGATTTCTTTTTCTTTGTTTTTTGCTTGGGAATGATCTAGATGATGTTACATTCATCATAGAACCATTTTACAACGATTAGAATAAGTAATCACGGCATATCAAACAATTCCTATTTAATGCAACACACATATGCATGCTTAAATATTTTTAAATGAGAAAGGTTTTTGTTAACCCTAAATTGGGTGATTTGGATCTTGATTAACCTTGATTAAAGATTTGGGATGTCACAAACCTTCCCCCCTTAAACAAAATCTCGTCCTGACATTTAAGAAAGAAAACTAGGAACTAAAGAGATCTGGGAACTCAGTCCTAATGTAATCTTCTTGCTCCCAAGTGGCTTTTTCTTCGGTGTGGTTGCTCCATTGGATCTTGAGAAATTTGATACTCCGGGTCCTGGTGGTTTTGTAAGCTTCCTCCAAGATACAGATGGGCACTTCATGATACGTTAGATCCTTGTTGATATCAACAACTCAGTGATCGATGTTCTTGAAAACTTTGGTCTTCTCCGGTACTTCTAGACATTTACGAAGTAACGAGATATGGAACACATTGTGGATAGCAAACATCTCCTCTGGCGGTTCCAGTTGATATGATACTTCTCCACAAAGATTCAGAATCTTGAAGGGTCCGATATATCTAGGGGCTAACTTTCCTTTTAGACTAAAATGTTGCGTTCCCTTCAATGGCGAAACCTTGAGATACACAAAATCTCCGACATTGAAAGTCTGATCTCTCCTTCTGTTGTCATCATAACTCTTCTGTCTAGATTGGGCTGTCCTGAGGTGCTCACGGACTTTGAAAACCTTCTCTTCTGCTTCTCGTAGGATGACGGGTCCAAAAATCTGACTCTCTCCTACTTGCGACCAATTCAAAGGGGTACGACAATTTCTTCCGTACAGGAACTCAAATGGGGCCATTTGCAAACTGGCTTGATAATTGTTGTTGTATGAGAATTCTACAAAAGGAAGGCAATCTGCCCATTTTGATCCGTATTCTAACACACAAGCTCTCAACATATCTTCTAAGATTTGGTTGACTCGTTTAGTCTATCCATCAGTTTGCGGGTGATAAGCTGTGCTGAAATTCAACTTGGTTCCTAATCCTTCTTGGACTTTCTGCCAAAATCTCGAGGTAAATTGGGTTCCTCGATCCGACACTATGGTCTTGGGGGTTCCATGCAGACTAACAATTCTAGCAATGTACAACTCTACCAACTTCGAACTCTGGTAGGTTGTCTTGACAGGTATAAAATGGGCTACCTTGGATAGTCTATCAACGATGACCCAGATAGAGTCATTTCCCCTACTAGAAGTAGGCAAACCGGTGATAAAGTCCATTCCGACGGAATCCCATTTCCATTCCGGAATTTGCAATGGTTGCAACAGTCCTGCGGGCCTCTGATGTTCCGCTTTGACTCTCTGACAGATGTCACACTTGGCGATGTAGCTTCCGATTTCTCTCTTCATCCTGTGCCACCAAAATTGCTCTTTCAAATCTTGATACATCTTCGTTCCTCTGGGGTGGATAGAATAAAGAGTATCATGAGCTTCCTGCATGATAACTTGCTTCAGCTCCGAATCTGCTGGCACACAGATACATCCTTTGTACCATAGAACTCCTTCGTCTTCGGTGAATCCAGGTACCTTTCCTGTACCAATACGACGCTTGATTCCGTCGATACTTGCATTTCCCTTCTGGGCTTCCTTGATTTGGCTAATAAAAGTGGGTTGAAGTTCAATGCTAGCTAAAAATCCGCTGTTAACTAGCTCAGTTCTAAACTGTTCCAACTCCTCATACAAACTTGGTTGCTTCTCCTTGATCATGGTGTTTAGCCTACACAGCAATCTGCTAAGAGCATCCGCTACCACATTGGCTTTTAGGGGTGATAGTGAATGTCAAGGTCATAATCCTTGATTCACTCTATCCATCTCCTTTGCCTCATATTCAGCTCCTTCTGAGTGAAGATATACTTCAAACTTTTCTGATCTGAGTAAATCTCATAGCGATTACCCATAAGATAATGACGCCATGTCTTCAATGCCAAAACTACAGCTGCTAACTCAAGATCATGGGTAGGATAGTTCTGCTCATGCTGCTTCAGTTGTCTGGACATATATGCTATGACTTTGCCTTCTTGCATCAATACACATCCGAGACCAATCTTGGATGCATCACAATACACGTCAAACGGCTTCTTGATATCTGGCATGATCAATATTGGGGCTGAAATCAGTCTCTTCTTGAGTTCTTGGAAACTTGCTTCACGTTTGTTGGTCCATTCGAACGTCTTGTCCTTCTTCAATAATTGGGTCATAGGTCTTGCGATGCTCGAAAATCCTTATACGAACTTGCGGTAATATCCCGCTAATCTGAGAAATGCACGGACTTGGGTTTGAGTGGTTGGGGCTTCCCATGCTTCAACATCTTTGATCTTGGTGGGATCAACAGTGACTCCTCCGGTAGACAGAATATGTCCTAGGAATCCTACTTCTTTGAGCCAAAACTCACATTTGCTGAACTTGGCATACAACCGATGCTCTCTAAGGGTTTCAAGGATGATTCTCAAATGTTGCTCATGCTCTTGTTCTGACTTGGATTAGATAAGGATATCGTCAATAAACACAACAACAAACTTATCCAGAAAATTCATGAAGATCTTATTCATGAGATTCATGAAATAAGCAGGGGCATTGGTTAATCCAAAAGACATGACCGTATACACATATAATCCATAACAAGTAGTAAAGGCGATCTTTGGAATATCCATTGCACGAATCTCATGTTGGTGATAACCAGTCCTAAGATCGATCTTAGAGAACACTCTGGCACTAGTCAATTGATCAAATAGATCCTCTATCTTTGGCAATGGGTACTTGTTCTTGATGGTGATGTCATTCAGCTTCCTGTAATCTGTGCACAAACGGTTGCCTCCATCCTTCTTGTCGACAAATAACATGGGTAATGTCCATGGGGATGCGCTTGGTTGAATCAAGCATGTTGCCAACATAACATCCAGCTGCTTCTTCAATTCCACTAACTCTGAGGGGTTCATGCTATAGGGTCTCTAGGCTATGGGTCCGGTTCCGGGGATTAGTTCAATAGTTAACTCAATATCCTTATCCGGGGCATACCGGGAAAATCATCCGGGAATACGTCGGGGTATTCACAGACTACTCTGACTTTGTCTATGGTGGGTAGGGCTAGACTCTTGTTGCACTTGAATTGACGAGGCAAGGTTTCAGATATATGCTCTATTGAGACTCCAGAGCTACTGGTCATGGTGATGACTTTCTTGGCACAGTCAATCAATCCTTTATGCGACATCCAATCTATTCCTAGTACTACTTCCAAACCTTCGGTTCCAAGTATTATTAGATTGGCATAAAAATCTATCCCATGTATTCTGATAGGTGCAACTTTGCAAAATTTTCTATCTTTTGTAGTTGAACCGGGGATTTGAACTATCATGACATGCTTCAAGTTGGTTGGGTGAATCTTACTAGTGCATGCAAATTCTTCGGTGACAAATGAGTGCGATGCTCTAGAATCAAACAACACTCTTGCTAAAACTGAGTTGACAGAAAACATACCTAGCACTACATCTGGCACTTCTTCGGCTTCTTCGGCATTCATGTCGAAGAGACGGCTGTTGCGGTTGTGAGGGTTCCCTAGGGCGAATCTTCTTCCTAGTTGAACACGATGCTGTTGTTGAGCTGGGGCATTCACATTGGCAGTGGCGGCAATCTTCTTGGGACACTCACTGGAATAGTGACCCTTCACTCCACACTCGAAACAAGTAATCTGAGACTTGTCTTTGGCTGCCACGGGCACATCATTGCTTCCAGTTCTGGGTGCAGTGTTGTTGTTGTTGTTCTTGGGAGGTGCATGGTGGAAATTGCTTGAGTTGCCGGGGTGGTTGTTGTTTCCTCCGGACTTCACATTTCCCCCGCTACGGTTGGGGTAGCTTGGGAGAGACATTGGGGGTCGATTGTTCCGTGGTGCATATCCGGCAGATGGGTTGGGATGGTACTTTTGGTGATTGTTGGATCCAGCTTGGTGCATCATCCGATGTTTGCGGTTGTCGTTTGCTTGATTAATCTTCCCTTCCATCTGAATGGCAGAGTCGACAAGCTCTTTGAGATCCTCAAAACGGATGTTGACGAGAACTGTCTTCATCTCATCATGCAGTCCGTTCTGGAATCTCTCTTTCTTCTTGTCTTCAGTATTGATCTCATCAGGTGCATACTTGGCTAGGGACAAGAATCTGTCACGGTACTCCACTACAGTCATTCTGCCTTGCTTTAACTCTCCGAACTCATCTCTCATTCTGGTGACTAGACCTTGTGGCACGTGGGTGCGGCTAAACTTGATCTTGAAGGCTTCCCATGTCATCACTTGACCATGGTTCATGGTGCGGGTGTTGTTCCACCATGCTCTTGCATCTCCTGCCAAATAGTGGGTGGCAAAAAGAACTTTCTCGTTGTCATCCACTCTGGCTACTTCTAAGTTATTCTCCATGGTCTGCAACCAATCATCTGCATCTAGTGGGTTCTCCGAAGTGCTAAAGATTGGGGGATTGGTATTCTAGAAATTTTTAAGCTTGGATCCTGGATGATCCTGATTTCCATGGTTCTGATTGTTGTGAGCCATCTGGGTGATCTGCTGCAGGGTGGCTAGATTTTCTTGGCGCTCTGCCCTACTAGCTTCAAGGTCTGCAATGAGAGTTTGCAGAATCTGCAGCATTGGGTCTTGCGATGAGCTGCTTCCTCCTTGGTTTCCACGAGTCATCTGAAGATTGAGATAGATAAAGGGGTAAGAGGGAAAATTCTAAGGTTCATGGTTTTGGTTTCAAAGCTAACACTTTGAGTTTGACTCAGATTTTGCAACTAATTTCTTCTCATTCATTCAAGCAAAGCACATGATACAAACACACACACACCACAACATCAAAGGAAAATAGATGGTTTTAAGAACCATTCTGTGAGCTACGATACAATCGGACCAATACTCCTCACTCCTATGATAGTGCTCTAGTGCATCTACTCATCATCGATGAAGTCGGAGTCCTCATTGTCGGTGTAGAAGTCCATGGCAACATCCTCTAGATAGTCATCATCATTGTTGACGTAGGAGTCAATATCCCCTTGGATGTCTTCAACTTCCTCTTCTTCTTCTTTTGCTGCCAGCTGAGCTTCTTGCTCCTTGATGGTCTTCTCGAGTTTGGCCACCTTCTTGCGAAGACGGTCGATGGTGCAATCCTTCTTTGCGTGTTGATGGTGAAGAGACTAGTGATCCTTGACTAGCATTGAGAAAGTTTGGTCCTTCTGAGCAGCAATGGCAAGGTTGTGGTTGGCGAACTCTCTAGCATTGTCCAATTCCTTCTGTCTGTCGTACATCAGGAAGTCGAGGTTCTCCACTTGACGCTTCAACTCCGGGTGACTTGGCATCTCTAGCGGCATTCCCATAGAATCGCGCCTTGCATAGTGAACAAAGTGGGTTCCTTGGATCAAGTTGACATTCTGTGCGCAAAGACGAGCGGGAGCTTCATGCATTTCCCTGGCTAATCCATCTAGCCAGTTGTTCTCTCTTACTAAGAACTGAATCCTCCCAGACGTGGATGCCTCTATCTTGCCTCGAAGATCAGCAGTTACTAGCCATTGTAAATCCCCTCCTTGGGGTCCAGGGAGTTGAGCTCCAAGGAATTACGGATGCGGGTGCTCCAAGTACTCAGATAGTGCATCAAGATCCCTCTCGAAGATCAGTTGGCCTCCGTTGCCCAACTAGTATAACTTGTTGTAATGAGCTTCCATCTATAAGAATTTAAGATGAGAAAGTTAGTCAAGTGATCAAGTGTGTCAAGATTTTATGTAGTAATGTAAGAATTTGGAGGAACATGTATTTTTTTGAGAGAAAGAATCTCCAAGGGTAAGAGAGGAATTAGTTTTCATAAATACTCACTTTGGTTTTTGAAACTAAGTTTTTGTTCGGATGTCCATTCTAACTAGGGTCTGCTATGGTCAGGATGGCTCTGATACCAACTTGTCAACACCCATATTTTTAATACCAGATGTCTGTTATGCCATACATCGCAATCCCAGGATTACCATTTTTGCGAGACATAACAGATTGGATATCACAGTACATCATCCATTACAAACCATAATAAGGTCTTACACAAATAAAGGATCTCATGATCCAGTCTTAATACAATCAAGTAGCAAAAATAAATAATAAGCGTAGCGGTGGGGTCCATCTTCAGTGTCACAGGCAATGCTGACGATGGGAGATAGTCCTAGTTATCATAGCCGTCCTGCTGTCCTTCGTCTTGGTAGTCCTCTTCATAGTATGGCCATGAGAATAGCTAGGGACAAAAGCCATGAGTACTCTTTAAGTACTCGCAAACTATCACTAATAAGTAAAGTAGTTCTAGTAGGAATGCTAACTCTAAGTTTATTTGTAAAGTTAAGTTTGGAACCTAAGCTGAGTTCAGAGACAAAGAAAGATAAAATAAAGTTCTAGAATAACTTAAGTTGGGAAACTAGTTTCATAGTCACAACCCTGTTGTGGTCAAGTCAAGATTCATCATTCATTTCATAAGTCATTTTGACAACATCTGACAACGGAACAGTATGGCCACTCCAACTATCCATAACCGCGGACGCGGCTATTCGAATAGTTTGACACTCTGCAGAGGTGGTAAACTTTCACCACAAGGTTTGATACATCTGTCAGGGATAACCCTGAATCATCATACTTAGTATGCAGATAATCAAACATAACCTTTCATTTACACACTCTAGTATAAGCACCTCTCCTATGAGCTTGGCCTCCCAGCCATGACCATCTGTCATCCTGGGCACTGCATATGTGGATAAGATTGAGAGGTAGCCTCATCTCAAACCTCTCCCGCGAGGGAACTAATACTAATGCATATAAACTTCTAGCTAAGCCTTACCCAATTCAGGTATTGTGGTTGTACGGCAAAATTGGAATGGTATCGCATCCGAACCCAACCATCAGTTTTTATAAAAGGGGCTAAGGCTCATGCCTCAACATTTTCATCATCATAAACCATTTGTGTTTCTCAACTCATGTAAAAACATCTCAATAGAATGATTCACCATTCCAAGGCTTTCACAAGTCATTTTCACCAAGTATTCCCATCTAAAGTGATCAAGTTTTTGGTTTGGCTCTAAACTACTAAGTTAAGAGTGTTCACTAAGGTGGGATGCTAAGATCAATCTCATGCCATAGAATGACATCTAAGTCTAACTAGATAGGTCAAGTTTTATACTCTTTATGCTACCTTTAAACAAAGTAAAGGACTTTGGTAAAGTAAAGAAGGTAAAGCTTGTACATAAAACTTGGGGTAGGTAATAGTCAAAAATGTATAACCAAGCATGCCTATTACCTCTTGCTTAGGTTATATAGCTTGCAAGGGTTAGCTTGCATTGTTAATGATGGCTTGCCTTGTGTAGTGCACTGGTTAAAATTCTCTTCCTCCTTCTCTTGGTAAAACTCCTCCTCCTCGAAGACTTGGTCGGTACTATCGTCTATAAATACATACGGAAATACACAATCACCAAACAATACTTAACTAGTCTATTTAGTAATCTAAGGCACTCATTTGATGATCTAGCATCATCACAAACATCAAAAGGTTTAATGAACTAGTTTCATTCTTTTTATTTGAGAAAAGTAATTTCTACTCATTGAAATTTAACTAAGATTTAATATTCTCCAATTAAAATATTGGATCATGTGGACACATGTCATCACCACATATTCTAATATATGGAAATGTGATTTAAAGGTTGGATAATATTTTAATAAGTTTAAGTTTAATAATTAATGATTTAAAGTGACTAGAAATGCATATATAGCATTATTTTGGTACTATTCCAAAGTCATTGCATGCAAACCTTAATATTATTACATATTCAGATAGGTATGGTTAAATGTGATTTTTGGGAGTTGGAATCAACTCAAAAGCTATTATGGTTGATTTTAGAAAAATGTTTTAATATGCAAAAGCTTCTGTCTTGTTATTTTTACTAGGAGAGATCTCTAACTCTAAAGGATTTAAATCAAATGGGCTTGGATAGTGATTAACAGTACCTTTCAAACAAAATTGGAATCACTCAATTTGGATTTGTACAACTCTCTGAATTGATTTTCAAACTAAGGGACGTATTCTAGTTTAAGTCTAAAAAGAAAAATCAAAATTTGTATTTACTGGGTCGCGCGGGAACACTAACGGGCCGGCCCAAATTCACTTCGCGGCGCCGAGGACTGTTGACATGGGGGTCCCGCCTGTCAGTGGCTCATTAAACGCGAAGCGGTACGGGGCAGTGTGGACCGTAGGATTAGAACTAGATCAACGGCTCACGCTCGTCGTCGACGACGAACACGTCGCTGGCGAGACGGAAACCTAGCTACGCTGCGGGGTTGCAGTGGGGGCATAATAGGGCTCCAGCAAGTCCGGCGAGGTGGGCAAATGAACGAGGAGACGGCGGCAGGCTTAGGCGAAGTCGTGGCAGAGGCTGCGGTGGACGAAATCGATGGCAGCGTCTCCTCCTCTGCTGCGGCTTCCTCCGGTGAAATTCCGGCGACTGGCTGCTTGAGCTGCTCTGGTGAGAGGTGGGGAAGGACTTGTGGTGAGAGGGGAGTGTGAGAGTGTGAGGAATTCGTGCTGGGGAGGCTTCCTTATATAGGCGCGGCGAGGCGGCAGAGAGGTGTGGGCAGAGCTCGTCGGTGACGACGGCACAGGGGGCTATTGGCATGGGCGAGGTAAGCGGACGGTGGGTGGTTCCCTAGCGGTTTGCTAGAACTTAAAGGCGGTGCTAGGGGCGGTGGCTTGTGGTCGGGAGCATCGCGTGCTCTGGGAGACAGGGCGGTGCTCGACGCAGTTCCCGGTGAGTGTGGGTCAAGCGGCGGGGTACGGCCATGTCTGGCGGGGTGAGGTGGTCAAGGCGGAGCAGCGCGCACGGTCTGGGGTCGAGGCGCAGTCTGTGGCGTGCTGGCGGTGATCACGCTCTGGCGTGCTCTAGCGCGACGCAGAGAGGATAGTGCGGGGGTTGTCTAGGGTGGTCCAGTGGCTAGCAGTGGTCGTGGGGTGGACCGTGGATGTCGGTGAGGTCACGCCTTGCTTCCTGGAGCGGCGGAGAGGGGCTGGCGGTCTGTTGTGAGCTGCGCATGATCGACCGGCGAGCATGGCCTCGGGGTGGCGTGGTACTGGAGCTAGGGATTAGGGGATGGGTTGGTTTCGGCCTGGTTAGAGCTAGGAGGGACACAGGGAGTAAATGGGGTGCAAATGGGTGGCAAGCCCCTATAGAAATAGTGAATTGAGTAGTGTGTTGGTTTTGTGCCTGCCAGGTGTTCGACCAAATGGCCGAAAGAATTCAAATTTGGAATTTTGAAATGAAATTTTGTGGAGTGGTTTGTCACATGCTTAAACATCTCTGGTTGCTGGGGATTTTTAAATGGAGTTCATTTGAGTGGTTTTTGAAAAAGTGTGATCTAGACATATGAACTAGATTCCCTTTTCAATTGTCATTTAAAATTAGAGTTTGAATGTTTTTGGGAGATCACAAAGTGGGCCTTGGTACATCACTACTTGTACTAGCAAGGGGTACAAAGATCCACAATTGTTTCTATTGGAATTTGAGTGCTAGGAATACCCAAAGTAGGCTAGGTGATTAAAATGGCAAAAGTGACCATTTCGTTTAATTAATTCCTTTTGATTTCTTTTTCTTTGGTTTTTTCTTAGGAATGATCGATGTGACATTCATCATAGAACCATTTTACAACCATTAGAACAAGTAATCATGGCATTTCAAACAGTTCCTATTTAATGGAACACACATATGCATGCTTAAATATTTTTAAATGAGAAAAGTTTTTGTTAACCCTAAATTGGGTGATTTGGATCTTGATTAACCTTGATTAAAGATTTGAGATGTTACATATTTGACATTTATCTGGATTTTACTGATTCTTGGTTCTTCACAGTATGACATCTTATCCCAAGCCCTATTCCCTTCCCTAAAACATGCTTTCTATCATATATGTCCCCATACACATAACCTGGCGTTTTTGGTCGAAGAAGACCGGAGTTTTCGGTGTGAAAACACCGGAGTTTCTAGTCCATCGGTCCGGAGTCTCTGGTCTGGGACGGTTTTGGGCACTAGGTAAAGAGAGGTTGGGGTGAGAGAAATATACTATTTCTTTCTTCCACCCTCGACCTCTCCACTCTCACACGTCGCCTCCTCCTCCAAACTCGCCGCCCCCGGGGCCCTGAAGCCGCTGGGATCTGCCGTGCCGCCAGCCACCTCCACCCTGTCCACCCTTGGGCCATTCCCCATATGTGGATTCACCACATGGACAGATCTAGTACAGTTTTCTCTCACCATGATCCTAGGGTTCATCCCCTTTGATTCTTTGAATATTATAACAATTTCTTCCATTGGAAACTCGTTTTGTGGACCCTCCTATCTCAATAGCTCCATTCCCTTATGCTCGAAATAAGCCTCCTATGCCTTTTTGCAACCCGTTCTTCGGACTAGAGTTTTCGGTCTCCCGGACCGGAGACTCTGGTGTGCTTCTACAGAGACCAGAGATTCCGATGTTTCACATTGGAGAGTCCGGTGTGGTTTGCCCCTAACATATCAAGCAAGGGCTTGTGGCTGCTGTCTTGGATCTTGGACACATATGCTTATCTTCATGCTTTCCCCTTACTCTATATTGACGGGTGGCTCTGGTTCCCGTCGTGCACCTCGCACTAAGGCCAAGTCCAAAAGGGCGGATCCTCAATATGATGAATCAGCTGGCCATTATGTGATTCCACCCTCTAACTGGAGGCAACAAGCCAGAGATGCTTCCCATATGCGAAGGGAAACTGAGCGGATTGAGAATGAGGCTCACGCCAAGAGAGCCAAGTACAACAACTTGCAGTCCTTAGCTCACATGTCCAAGAAAGAATATCGTGAGCTACACAAGATGAGGTCCTATGACATGAAAAGAACTAGCAATAACCCATGCTATTGGAGGAAGGAGCAAAAGGTGTTCATGACAGATATCTATCGCAAGCTCACCAAGTCCCCATTTTATCCACGGAAGTATATGGACTTTGCCTACATGCATGCCAATGACTACTTCACAGATGCTCTTTGGGTCACTGAGAAGCTTGGGTTGCATAATATTATGGAGCTCCATGAGGACTAGAACATTGTCCTTGTTCATCAATTTTATGCCACCATTGTATTTGATCATGATGAGGCTAGGACAATGACATGGATGACCGGTAACTTTTGTTGCACTACAACCTTGTATGATTTTTCCAAAGTCATTCACCAGACCTTCAGTGGCGTGTCTGCTCCTATTGGCCACCGCATGCATGATGCGGCTCTTGGAAAAAGTAAAGGCAAGCTTGCACCTCTCTATAGGAGTAAGGCTACTATTGGGTAGTCCAAGGGACTCAAACCTCTCTACAATATGTTGTTGAGGATCTTTCGTCACACCATTGCTCCAAGTGCTGGAAATGATGATGCTATCCGGGATGGACTTGTCAACTTGCTCCATCATCCTCACAAGGTGGTTTGTGCTAGCCCTACTTCTGAAGGATTTGCCATTGACATCATGGATTTCATTTTTTAGGAGATGCATCATGCCATACTTTTCAGAAAATCTCCTCCATATGCAACTCTTGTGATGAGACTCATCAACACTGAATCTCATGGATCACCTCTCGCCCTCCCTCCTAACCTTGAATAACATGTCTCTGTGGCTCTCCAAAAGAAAGGGAGAATGGGTCCAGCTCCTAGGTAGTCGTATGCTAGTGAGGATGATGACATTTCTAAGGCAGAGCAGGCTCCCACTTCTCTAAGGGTCTCTAGAAGGAAGAATGCCTCCAATGTTACTATGTCACCTGTCACCCGTGAGTATGTACGGGAGAAGGTCAAGAAGGCATCCTTTTGGGAGAAGACGCTAGTTGCATGAATGTGGACATTCACAAGGAACAACATGCCTCCTATAAGAGCAACCGTAGAATTGAGAAGCTCCTTAAGGATATCAAGGCTCAAGGTGAAGAGGAAGAAGAGAAAGGAGAGGCAGAATACACTGATGAGCATGAGGCTAAACCATCCATGGAATCAGATCACATCCTCTCTTTTGGTGCATGGAATGCAAGGAACGACAACCTAGTTGATTGGAAGACCTTCTCAGAGGTCACATCTGGCTTTGCTTCTCAGGGTACTTCCTCCTCTCGCCCTCATGGCAAAGGCCCCGAGGTTCCAGGTGGTGATGATGACTATGAGGAGGAAGAGGATGACGATGACGATGATTACTACGAGTGATTCCTTTGGGGCGATAGCTTGGTGTTTTCCCTTTTCGGCGTCTTGATGCCAAACGGGGAGAAGATGTCTATTAGGATCATCCGGGATTTGCATGGGATGGGCATTAGCATTAGGCTGCTTCTTATTTTCTTATGCCCTTGTATCTTAAAATTCGAACATTTGCTTTATTTCGTTCTTATGAAACTATCCTCTTCATATGAACATGCTATGCCCGTTTTATTATTGTAATGGTAAATGTAAAGGCTTAGGTGGTAATCTCTCTATTCTATGTAAGCCTTTACTTTCTATTTTCCTAATATGATTTGTATTACATGTATATCTTGCTGCACATCGTCAGGGGGAGCATAACTATGTCTCTTATTTTAAGAATTTCATGCAAAACCACTGGTTGTCATCAAACACCAAAAAGGGGAGACTGAAAGGACATTTATTGTCTTGTCTTAATCAATTTTGGTGTTCGTGAACAACTTGGGGACACTTTTTACCATGTGCTAATTATATCAGGTTGATCTACTGAAAAAGAGAAAAGTCCACGATAGTAGGAAATTTCCATGGCTGAAACAAAAGCGTGACGAAAAGTCCAGACCAGAGTTTCCGGTGTGCACCAAAGCTTTGGCCTAAACCTCCGGTGTGGATCAATGCTGAATCCTAGGGTCAGTCTAACTAGGGGTCTGGAGATAGGCCGAAGATTGGCCGAAATCTCCGGTGTGGAGTCATAGACCGAAGTCTCTTGTGTGCAAAATCTGGAATCTCCGGTGTTCTAAGGTCTGGAGTTTCAGCCATGTCTCCAGAGAGTCTATCAAGACAAGGTCCACGACAGTCTGACTGGGGGTCTGGAGTTGAACCGGAGTCTTCGGTGTGAGCAGCTTGCAGACCGGAATCCCCGGTCTCCTGACCGGAGTTTCCGGCGTGGAAATTTCCCCAACAGGCAGAAAACGGTATGTAGTAGTGGGCCTATAAATAGGGGACTTCATCCCCTACCTCAAGCTACTCGTTTTCAGAAAGGGAGAACACCCATTTGAGAGCCACCAAATCAACAAGATCTCTCCAACCACCCAAAGTCCCTGATCTTTGGAGAATTGAAGTAGGAGGCCTTGATCTACATCTTCACCAAAAGAGATCCTCATTTCCCTTCATTCACTTGAGGGCCCCTTTGATCTAGGGTTTCATTGGAAATCCTAGGCCTTGATTTGGTTCTTACAAGCTTGTCTTTTGATTGTTGTGATAACTTGCTTGCATTCGGGAGCCTCCAATTTAGTTGTGGATGTGTGCCTCAAACTTGTTGTAAAGGTGCCAGTTTCCACCTCGAAAGTTACAGATATAGTGGAAGAGTGAATCGATCCCTTTGGGGCGAGGTTCATAGGAGAACAAGGGAGGCCTTTTGTGGCGTTGGTGGTTTGAAACCACACCCTCTCCAAACGCAGACATACTTCCCCTCAAAAGGAAGGAACTGTAGGAAATCATCCTTGTGTCTCCGCGTGCTCCATTTCGGTTACTTCTATCCTTTACCACACTTTACTTATATCTTGCTCTTTCTTAGTTAGTTATGCTAGTGTGACATATAGGTAAATTAACCTTAGTTGCATATCTAGAGAATTTTCCTTTTGTGTCAAACACTAAATTGAAAAAGAGTAAAATTTGAAGTAGCACCTATTCACCCCCCTCTAGGTGCACATACGATCCTTTCACCAGCCATATTGCATCGAGGTGTTTCAAGCACTTCAACAAGAGTTTCCTGGGAGTTTGTAACGACGGGTGTTTCACAGAGCGCTAGCTTGCTATGGCAAACCACATCGTCAAGCAACCACATGGGAAGACTCCTTCATTCCTAGTTGAGCATCCATGGTATTTTGACACTGGGCCTCTGAACACATCACCAACGAGATGAACAAGCTGAATGTGAAGGAACCTTAGAAGGGCACTGTAACACCCTCGAATCGGCCCTATGCAGATTTTAGCGCTTCCCGCCAAACCGCATAGAAACGATTCAAGGACGCCCACCAGGCACTTGCGTGCAGGTGGAGAACGAAGTAATACCATTACACATTAGTCCACGATGGAACCCACAGAACATATATATATACAACAATGACTCCATGAGTCTAGAATACAGATATACTATACAAAGATCCAAATCACCTTGAAAACGATAGAGTGTCCGACTACGGACAAGATGCAAATGGGGCTAAGAGCCCTGAAGAATAACCAATGGCATCCATAACCCTGCCCAGGCCAAGCCGGAAGGGTAACCCTACTAACGACATCGATCTCAAACCTGCTAAAACAAAAGGGGTGCCGACAAAGGGCAAAGGAAAAAGAGGAGCGTCAGTACTGAGGCCAGTACACGACGAGGCTAGAATTCGGCGGCTCTCGCCTACATAGGTATGGTGGGCTGGAGCGGCAGCGCAGCATGCACTAAACAACCTATAGAGACTCGATACATCTGTCGGCTATTAGAGAGGGATAAGAAAGACCTATTCGGATCCAACCGGATAGTAACACCAATCATACCCATCCTAGTATTTCCCCCTCGAGACACAAAGAGGAAGTCAGACCGAGGAACTCACACAGTTGGCAGTTTTATTCATTCCATTATAGTTGAAGCACTTACTAGTCAGATATAGATAGCATGGGTCATCCTGATAGCATAAGTAGTGGGCAGTTTTAGTTAACCATTCAGTTGTAGTTGCAGTACTTACTAGTCAGCTACAATTAGCATGTGACATCCCAAACCCATCAGTTGTTGGCACTTTTATCACATTCCATTGGAGTTGCAATACTTACTAGGCAGGTACAGCATGTCACAAAACAACCCCAGATCCACCAGTTGTTGGCATTTTAATATCCATTCCATGATAGTTGAATCTGATTACTAGTCATATATTAAGTCACACTACTTTAGTTATGCTTGTCTATGATCGAGATACTGTGGTCCAAGTCGTCCATAACCGCGGGCACGGCTTTCAGAAAGATTTACCCTGCAGGGATGCACAAATAGCAACACACACACGATCAACCTCGGAAAAACCAACTCAAAACCCAACGAGGCTTTCACGACAAAGCAATCACAGGATTCATAAAATATTTCAGGGGCCACCCCATGAAGCTACCCGCAACAAAGTTGGCCGGCTCCGAGACGGACCCAAGGTTTGCGCCAATGGCTGTAAATGACTGGGAACCCGAAAGTGTGACTAGGCTTGTCGATACCGCGAAAACACTCCGCAATTCCTAAATAGTACATGTGCTCCACTCACAATCGTAAATAAAGCAGTAAAACATGGCATAAGTACAGGATAGTAATAAAGCCCCAAACTACTTTGTGGC
This sequence comes from Avena eriantha, assembly GCA_910589775.1. Classification (NCBI taxonomy): domain Eukaryota; kingdom Viridiplantae; phylum Streptophyta; class Magnoliopsida; order Poales; family Poaceae; genus Avena; species Avena eriantha. The sequence continues at coordinate 23,319,222 of OU342740.1, forward strand.
CCCAAGAAATAAGAAATGAATCAAGCTCTGGCTAAGGGGATTCATGGTCCCACATGCGGATAGTGCGATAGTCAAGGAACATGTATCAAGTACGCGGGGTCCTACGGGACACAAGTGAGCGTGGAAGAACCAAATAACATCTATTGCCCACCGATGCCTCTGCATTAGTTATATCTAGAATTTAATAGTTGTATATATAGTCATGATCATCTCCACCATTAAGCATCTCCACCATTTATCATGTGCCAACTTGCCGTCAACGGTGGAACGACAACAACACGAAGCAACACATAAGCAAGCAACTACGACTCGCAAGGCCGACTATCTATCAAACAATAGGCAAAAGGAGGTGTCCAAGGAAATATAAAGGCTACACGGAATATTTCTGGTACGAAACACTAAAGCATCGCGATACGGATAGCAATAGATCAACAGGAGGAAATAAAGACTATAAATGCAAAATAGGTAGAAAGGGGGAGAATGCTCGCCTGGGAAACACTGCCGAGGAGACATTATCCGAAGGACTTGCCGATACTCGCATCAACTCATCAGCCTAATCCGCGAAGAACCAAAGCACTAAAAGAAACACCGGATGCACTATTTAATACTACGGAAGAAGATCGGGCATGATGCAGGTATGGTGCATGGCATGGCAAAGATGCGGTGCAATTAGGCAATATTAAGCGGAACCGAAGTCCTGACAATTAATTAGAAGGTTCAAGTTATTTAGATACCCCGCAATTTAAATGTTGTCTTAACAAGGCTAAACATGGCATCGGTTCGCTACACAATTTAAATGGAGTCCGGAATAAGTCTAGAATAGCCCGCATATAGACTCCATATTTAATTTAGGTGAATCGACTATTTTACCCAACCCACCAGATGACATGTATGCAAGCATGATGATTTAGTGATGCGACAGGTATATGTCATATTATAAAAATAGAGGCTTAGGGTCACACATCTGGGTTCGGAAGATCTTAGGCTTCGAGGGCCTCGGGGTTCGGGTCTTCGGACTCCGGGATCGGTCTTCAGATCTAGGATCGGTCTTCGCCTCCGAGAATGGGGTCTTCGGATCCAGGTGGAAAGACACGGCGGTCTCGGCGTCTATGAAGAAGAGCTTCAGGTCATCGAATCTCGTTGGGCATCCTTCGATTCCATCGGCGACCTTGTGGTTCAGGCTCCGTGTGCATCTTGGTAACTCGTGTAGTACCGAAGATCTTGGCGGAATTCGGTCTTGTCGACACACCATGTATTCTCGTAGCAGCAATATCACCACATCTGAACACTGCATCCCAAACATACTTATACTACTGTCACCGCTTTAAAAAAAAGAACAGGCACGGTAGAGAGGAGGCCCTGCACGTGCGCGTGGCGGAAGTAGGCGCGCGGCTTGATGCGGGCGGCATGGACGATGGAGACAGGGGCGCCGGGGCGGCAGCTCTCGCAGAGAGGGGAGACCATGGCTTCGACAGGAGGCCATGGAGCAGAGACAGCAGCCGCATGAACTCGAGGGAGCCAGGGTTGTGCTCGCACAGGGAGGCACGATGAGGAAGGCAGAGCAGAGACGGGCTTCGCGGCCGGAGGGCGGCGCAGTCATGGGGTCGAAGGCAGCGGAGCAGGTCGAGCATGGGCTCTACGAGGGAAGAGCGTGAAGTCGAGGGGAGGTGGCGGACATGGCGACGAGTGGTCATCGACGGGGAGAAGGGCGACCTCGGGCGGCGCTACTCAAGGACGAGCCGGGACCGCGACGGCCGGAGGAGACGCACGGGGGAAGGAGACGGGCAGGATGCGCCAGCCGGGACGGCTACTGGCCGGAGACAGGGAGGAAGAGGGCGCTCAGGGGCAGTGAAGCTGGAACCAGAGTCGCGGTTGGGGAAGACCGTAGAGGCGGCGACGCCGGTGCTGTGCTGCTAGGAGAGAGGAGCGCTGAGGCGGGCGGCACTAGGATCGTACTCGGGATCGAGAGAGGAGGGGTATGTGGGGAATTGGGGGCAGCCTCGCAGGGGTGGGGCCAGGGCATCGTGACGGCGGTTTGCGTCTATGTTGCGCGGGTTGGGGCGAGCGGGCAGCCAGGGGTGTGGCGCGGTCGGTCGCGCTGGGCGTGTGTGGTGGGTCCAGGTGGACCTGGTGGGTGGCAGCGGCAGGGTGGAGGGAGAGGGAGTGGTGAGGTGTGGATAAGGGGAGGCGGCTGGGAGATGGAGATGGGTGGGGTTAGGGTAGGTGGGGATTAGGGTTTCTAGGTTCTGGTTTTTCTTGGGGGTGGCCGGCTGGGCCGGTTTGAGCCTGGTTCGGCTGCCCCCTAAAATAATATAAATATTTTATCTGTTTAAAACGGGGCTTTTGTAATCCGTTTTTAGACAAAACAAAATAATCCGGAGAACCGGGTTTTTGATTTGAAATTAAAGACGGGGCGTTTAGAAAACAAAACCAGGTTTTTTCGAAAATAGTTTTAGACAAAACCATGCATGATGATGATGATGCTCAAATGCAATGTGGCATGATGACATGAGCATGTGGTCATGATGATGCAATGCACAAAAACACAGCGATTTTCTAGTAGTGGTTTTAGCGGATGCCACAATTCGACACCACTAACAAGGGATCTCGCCCTCGAGATCCGCCTCATGGTACCGGGAAGAAGGTCGGCGATCTGAATCTTCTCGCTTCGGGTAGATCCCCGCAACACCACTAACAAGATTGTTGCTCCTTCTTGAAATCGGCGACACCACCAACAAGGGGTCGTTGTCCATGGTCGTCGAGAAAACACTCCGGGAACAAAGGACGAAGGTAAAGGTATCAAGAGATAAGGCCACCTTTAACTTCCGTGGACGGAGCGAAATTGCTTGATCCACCGATTCGATGTACAAAAGTGCATAGTGAGAGGCGGGTAGGGTGATCAGTCCATCCCGTACTCAAAGCATCCTTCTGTAAATGAATCGCAGAATCGTGCAACCAACTCAGAATTTAGACTGAAGATCTTCACAAGCGGTGTTCGGAACAAGAGGGGTGATGCAGGATCTTCATCGGATCTCGCGTAGATGATGTCGTTGCATTGGGGCCACCGGGAGATACAAAGAAACATCGTACGAAAAGACACAATGATCAGGTTTTGCGATGGTTACATTGGCATGAACAACACATGCTCAAGGTATACTCCAACTTCACCAATGCTCATCCTTCTCATATGCTTTTCAACGATACAGATATCTGTCAAGGGGCACATATGGCTAAAGAGTTCAAGGACAAAAGATTGGATGAAGGTACAACAGCCGAGAAGCAGATTGATGATTGTAGAACCACCGTTATAAAGGGAGGAAGCGAAACCTGAAGGTACGACAGAAACCCAACCACGGGAAATCCTGGACTCTAAGAAAAGATAAGAGAGTAGAATCAAAACACGTAGAGGTAAGAGGAGAACAGCAGAGGGGTAAGGAGTAAAAGCAGACGGGCGGGACGCGCCAGCCGGGACGGCTACTGGCCAGAGACAGGGAGGAAGAGGGCGCTCAGGGGCGGCGAAGCTGGAACCAGAGTCACGGTTGGGGAAGACCGTAGAGGCGGCGACGCCGGTGCTGTGTTGCTCCGGAAGAGGAGCGCTAAGGCGGGCGGTGCTGGGATCGGACTCGAGATCGAGAGAGGAGGGGTAGGTAGGGAATTGGGGGCAGCCTCGCAGGGGTGGGGCCAGGGCATCGTGACGGCGGTTTGCGTCTGTGTTGTGCGGGTTGCGGCGAGCGGGCAGCCAGGGGTGTGGCGCGGTCGGTCGCGCTGGGCCTGTGTGGTGGGTCCGGGTGGACCTGGTGGGTGGCGGCGGCAGGGTGGAGGGAGAAGGAGTGGTGAGGTGTGGATAAGGGGAGGCGGCTGGGAGATGGAGATGGGTGGGGTTAGGGTAGGTGGGGATTAGGGTTTCTAGGGTCTGGTTTTTCTTGGGGGTGGCCGGCTGGGCCGGTTTGAGCCTGGTTCGGCTGCCCCCTAAAATAATATAAATATTTTATCTGTTTAAAACGGGGCTTTTGTAATCCATTTTTAGACAAAACAAAATAATCCGGAGAATCGGGTTTTTGATTTGAAATTAAAGACGGGGCGTTTAGAAAACAAAACCAGGTTTTTTTCGAAAATAGTTTTAGACAAAACCATGCATGATGATGATGCTCAAATGCAATGTGGCATGATGACATGAGCATGCGGTCATGATGATGCAATGCACAAAAACACAGCGATTTTCTAGTAGTGGTTTTAGCGGGATGCCACAGGCACTGACTGTGTCCACATGGCCAACGGTACAGCTATGCATATTTCTCATGTTGGTCATGCAACTATTCCCACTTCATCATCTAGATCTTTGCAACTCCGTAATATCCTTCATGTTCATAGTGTAAAAATTAATCTCTTGTATGTTCCTCGTTTTACCTATGATAAGATGTTGGTGTCAAGTTCCATCCTAACAGTTTTTTGTTAAGGGCCTGTATACGAGGGCCATTCTTATTATAGTTCGGCATCTTGGTGGCATTTATGCTCTTGATGCCATTGATGCTCCCTTTTCCAAACAAGTTTGCGCCGCTCTTAAAGCTTCATCTACCTAGTGACATGGGGTCCTGGAAGAGGAGGTCTATATGCGTCAGCCTCCTAGTTTTGAGGATCCTGATCATCCTCATCATCGGTGTCACTTGGTCAAGGCCCTATATGGCCTCAAATAGGCACCTCGAGATTGGCATGCTCGTCTTGCACCTGTTCTTTCTCACCATGGTTTTCTGGCATCTATAACTGATATGTCACACTTTATCCTTCATCATCCAGATATTCTGTTGGTTTATGTTGATGGCATTGTTGTGCTGAGCTATTGCTCTCAGGCTACTGATCAGCTTGTTAGTGGTCTTCCACAGGACTTTGTAGTCAAGGACTTGGGCCCTTTACACTTTTTTCTCGGACTTGAGGTTGCTCATCAGCCGTAGGGACTCTCCATTAATCAACATAAGTATGTTGTTGATCTTTTTCGTTGTGCTGGTGTGCTCAAGTGTGTGCCTGCTCATACTCCCATGTCCTCCAATACCCGATTGTTTACTACGGGTGGTCCCATTCTTGGTGATGGGGAGGCCACTACATATCGCAGTATTGTTGGAGGTTTGTGGTACCTCACTTTGACTCGTCTTGATATCTATTTGGCAGTTAACAGAGTCTGTCAGTTTCTTTACGCTCCTATTGTGGTTCATTGGGCTGCTGTGAAGAGGATTCTTCATTACATTCAGCATAGATGCACTCATGGGTTATTTCTTCGACCCACTTCCTCTTGTACGCTCTTAGTTTATTTTGATGCTGATTGGATTGGTGATGTGAAAGACAAGCGATCAACGGGAGGCTATGCTCTTTTCTTTGGAGGTAACTTGATCATCTGGAGTGCGTGAAAACAGGCTATTATACTCCGCTCGAATATAGAGTCTGAGTACAAGGCTATTGCTAATGCAATTGTTGAACTTATCTGGGTTGAAGATTTCTTGAAGGAGATTGGTATTCCGCAGACTTCTCCATCAGTCTTGTGATTTGATAATATTGGAGTAACATATCTATAGTCAAATTCTATGTCCCATGCGAGGATGAAGCATATTGAAATTGACTATCATTTTATTCGTGAGCGTGTTTCTCCAAGTTCGGTTTATATCTTCTGGCATCTTCACTAAACCGCTGCCTCTTCCCTTGTTTGAAAAGTGTAAGCGCAATCTCAACATGTTCTTCACAGTTGAGATTGAGGGAGGCTGATAAAATACGTATTATGTTAGGCGTATTGTGTCACTTTTAGACTCCTAACCTTGTCATATATAAAGCCCATATAGTATCCCAGGAGGGGTACCGAGTCTTCCTCGATAATTTTCCTCTCGTGTCTTGTCCATACTACCGCTGCCCTCGATCGCCCGAGAGGGCGCCATCTCCCCACTCCTCTCTACTAGATTCTACATAGACAACCTTGCGACCACCGGTAGCCAGCACATCACAAGCAGCCACAACACCGCCCAACACCATGCCGGGGAGCGAGAAGGACCACCACGCCACCACCACCAACCGCATGCCGACGCTTGGGGGCCACCCACCAAGACATGAGACCAGCACCTCCAACCAGATCTGGCCGCCACTGTCATGAGCGGCACCAGCGGCAAGCCCTAACCACACCACGGCTCCGGGGCCAGTGCTCGCCACCACGCCCCACGCCAGACCGCCGTCGCCGCTCGACGCCTTCAGTCTACAGAGTTTGAATAGTGAGCTTGCACGGATACTGATGCAGGCATGGAGAACACATATATGGGTGTGCAGGTAAGTCCGTGGTCAGAAAAATCAATCTCAGGCATAGCAAACGCTAAAGAAAAGAAGCACTACCTCCGTTCCAAAATATAAGGCTTTTTAGATAGCTAAACTAGAACTTGTCAGACATGCGAGCCTGTCGATAGCGTCGACGCAACGGACGATGGGGAGCATCGCCGTTGTATAATGTAGGAATGAATTCATAGGTAAGGAGGCATGGTCGCATGGATAGCATACTCCGTCTGTTTTGTCAGCAAACGATCCATCCATCCCAAAACTTTTTTAACAGACTACAGACGAACGAGTCTATGCATCCATTAATAGTCTATCCTGGGCGGCATTCGCCGGCCAAACGATTTATCATGACTTGCGCTAGCTCTATAAATTCGTCCCAGAGCTAGAGGCTCTTGTACGTGCATCCGTGCTCGAGTAATCTGTTGAACTGAAGTGGAGTAACACGCGCGGCAGTCATGAGCTATCATCGGAAGAAGACGTCATGGCCGGAGTTGTTGGGCATGCCACTGGAGACGGTGGTGACCACGGTCCAAAGCGAGAGGCCCGACATCACGGTGGAGGCGATCGAGGCTGGCGTAGAGAAGATGCCGCCGGGGTTCCTCTCCACGCGCGTGTGCGCCTTCTTCGACCCGGGGAGCGAGCTCAAGCGTGTCGTCGTTGTTCCGATTGTCGGCTAGCTAGCTGCATAGCATAGCTAGGAGTATAGCTACCGCACGTCGACGTCGAACGCTGGACAAGCTAGCTAGGTGTGGAGATCGATGCATCCCAGCTGCAGACTGTATCGTTTTAATTTAGACGATGTACTTTGGAATAAGTGGTCACTACGTACGATTTTTTTTTTCGAAAATTAGGAGAAAGTGTGTCGCCGGTGCTCCTTTTGTTATAAGTTCGCCTCCCATAGTGCCATATGTCGCTCTGATGCCGCTTCAGAGCGTAAGCGAGCACTGCGCTTTGCTGACACCAAACAAGAAACTCAGCCTGATCATAACCCAAATCAAACCCGGAGATGTCATTGCACACGATTTGGGTGCAAATCTTTGTTCCCGATGTGTAATCATTTTTCTATAGTTTTGTATCATTGTAGATGAAAATGTTTAAAAAACAAGAAGTTATCGTGCGGCAGCCGTGCCTCATTTTGCGGCAGCTGCTGGAGCAGCCGGTGCCTAAAATAGAGCAACGGGTGAAGTGGCCGAAAACTACTTTCTACAGGCATCGGTATATGCGTGTGGAATCCACCACACAGCTGCTTTTAGATTTGCACGAACGTTTGCTGTCTCCTGACGACTGTTAGTTTTCGTCTCTCCGTTGTTTTTCCGCATTGATTGCCACGACCCCACAACTCTGACAACACGTATACAGGTTCGTACTTCAATCAGGTAACCTGCACAGGGCCTCCAATTGATTAGGACCTTAAACGTTGTCATGATACGGTTTAGCAGCATTAATTAACAATATATTACCCTCTGTCTTAAAAAAGATGTCGCAGATTTATCTAAATTTGAATGTATCTAGAAACTATTTAGTATATAGATTTAATTTTAAAAAAATTATAACATCATTTTTGGGACGGAGGGAGTAGATAATTTAGAGCTACATATGCCACTCGCTCTCCAAGGAAATTACGGCCGCAAGCCGTGAGCGATCGTAGAAATACTTACATTTAAATAAATCTCGTACCATGTCAAAACTAATTAATTTTTCGTTATATTTGAAATTACAGTAATTTGCTCTAAAATGGATATCAAAATCCCCAAATCTTGCTGAAATATGAAATTCTAAATCCAACTACGAAATCAATACCACATTTACGGGTATGCATGATAGATGGATCCGTTTGGACACTTAGATTTTCTACACGGCCAAATATAACGGCTCTAAATTAATTTTCCGGTAGGGCCCTGTACCACGAGGTGACTGTGCGTCCTGCAGGCCGTCGCGAGCGACGATAGGGAGCTCCAGCCGGCCACCGCGTCGTGGTACGTCCAAATGATGTGCCACCGTTAACTCGACAAGTTCCTCCCCTCGCAAGGTCGATGGTGGTGTGCGCCACTGAATGCCCCTCCGTCCCCTCCAGATCTGACGATGTGGACGATATGGAGCGCATCCTCGTCTAGTCAACCGCCCCGTTCCTCGTGCAGTAGCTGCCGGAGCGCGGGGTGGCAGTGGGAGAGCGAGCGGCCGGAGCGCGGGCGAGCTCGCAGGTGGAGCGCGGTAGGTGGTTGGAGCGGGCGGTGCGAACACATGCGTGACGCTGGCTGTGGCCGGAACAGACGACACGAGCGGAGGCCGCGACAGATTGAAATCACATAAATATATTTGAAACAATTCAAACCACCAAAATATATTTCAAACAACCAAAACCACTCGAGCATGTTTCGAACAATTCGGACCATAAAAACATGTTTCAAACAAAGCAAAACCTCGCAAGATTCAGAACAATTGAAACCACCACTCAAAAAAACAAACGAAACCACAGTACCATGTTTCAATAAATTAAACCTGCACAAGCATCTTTAAAACAATTGGAACCACAAGAAAATGTTTGAAACAAACGAAACCACACAAACTTGTCTGAGACAATTCAAATCACAAGAAGATGTTTGAAACAATCAAAACCACCAACCAAGAACAAATAAAACCACCGACCTATGTTTCACTAAATTGAAACCACACAAACATGTTTGAAACAATTGAAACCACAAAAATATTTTTGTAAGAATCGAAACTGCTACAGAAACTCTCATGAACATCTTTGGCAACCGAAACCACAAATGTTATCTTTTAATCAATTGAAACCACCTGGCAAGTTTGTATGAAAAATTTGAAACTGAATTGAACCTTATTTAAAACCACCGAAACCATATCGACCCAGGTTGAAAACTATTCGAATATAGTGAAACCTCATAAGGTTGTTTCAAAGCAATTGAAACCACAAAACTATTTAAAAAAATTGAAACCACACAAGCATGGATGAAACAATTGAATCCATAAAAACATATTTAAAACAATAAAAACCACCAACCAAGAAGATATGAAACCACATAAGCTATGTTTCATTAAAGCAAAACCATAAATAACATCTTCTAATAATTTGAAATTACTTGGCAACTATTTATCAGCTTTTTGAAACCGAATTGACCCTTACTGAAAACACTGTAACCATATTGAACCATATTGAACCATGTTAAAACTTATTTGAACCAATTGAAACCTCACAAGAACGTTTCAAAACAATTGGAACCACACACAAATGAAACCACAAAATCATGTTTTAATAAATTGAAACCACAAAAGCAAGTTTGAAATAATCGAAACTACAAAGAAATATGAAACAATTGATACCACCACCGAAGAACATATGAAACCATACAACCACGTTTCATTACATTGAAACACACAAAACCCTGTTTCAAAACAACTGAAACAATCAAAACACGATTGAAACAATTAAAATCACCACCAAACAACAAATGAAACCACATAACCATGTTCCAATATATTGAAACCACACAAGCATGTTTCAAATAATTTAAACCACCAAAAGATGTTTCAAACAACCAAAATGACACCAACACGTTTCAAACAATTCGAATTATAAAAAGTTGTTTCAACCAAACTGAAACCTCGCAAACATGTTTCAGAACAACTGAAACCATCACCCAAGAACAAACGAAACTACATACCCATGTTTTAATAAATTGAACCCACATCAGCATATTTGAAACAATTGGAACCATAAGAAGATGTCTGAAACAACCAAAACCAAACAAGCATGTCTGAAACAATTGGAACCACAGAAAGATATTTGAAACAATTGAAACCACCAATCAAGAACAAATGTAACCACAGATCCATGTTTCACTAATTTGAAACCATACAGACATGTTTGAAACAATTGAAACCATAAAAACATTTTTGTAACAATCAAAACCGCCACACAAACTTTTTTTGGACATCTTTAGCAACCCAAGGAACCTAGTTGAAACAATCGAAAACACAAATGTTATCTTTTAATCAATTGAAACCACCTGGCAACTTTTTATGAAAACTTTGAAACCGAAATATACCTTATTTAAAACCACCGAAACCATATCGACCCAGGTTGAAACCTATTCGAATATAGCAAAACATCACAAGATTGTTTCAAAGCTATTGAAACAACAAAACTATTTTTCAAAACTTTGAAACCAAACAAGTATGGCTGAAACAATTTAAACTATAAAAACATGTTTAAAACAATTGAAACCATCAACCAAGAAGATATGAAACCACATAAGCAATGTTTCATTAAAGCGAAACCATAAATAACATCTTCTAATAATTGAAACCACCTGGCAACTATTTATTAGCTTTTTGAAACTGAATTGAGCCTTACTGAAAATACTGTAACCATATCAAACCATGCTGAATCTTATTTGAACCAATCAAAACCTCACAAGAACGTTTCAAAACAATTGGAACCACACACAAATGAAACCACAAAACAATGTTTTAATAAATCGAAACCACAAAAGCAAGTTTGAAATAATCGAAACCACAAAAAAAAATGAAACAATTGATACCACCACCCAAGAACATATGAAACCATACAACCACGTTTCATTACATTGAAAACACGAAACCCTATTTCAAAACAACTGAAACAATCAAAACACGATTGAAATAATTAAAACCACTAAATAACAAATGAAACCACAGCACTATGTTTCAATTGATTGAAACCACACAAGCATGTTTCAAATAATTCAAACCACCAAAAGATGTTTCAAACAAGCGAAACGACACCAGCACGTTTCAAAAAATTCGAACCACAAAAAGATATTTCAACCAAACTGAAACCTCGCAAGCATGTTTCAGAACAACTGAAACCACCACCCAAGAACAAACGAAACCACATACCCATGTTTTAATAAATTGAACCCGCATCAGCATATTTAAAACAATTGAAACCATAAGAAGATGTTTGAAAGAACCGAAACTATACAAGCATGTCTGAAACAATTGAAATCACAGAAAGATATTTGAAATAATTGAAACCATCAATCAAGACCAAATGTAACCACATATCCATGTTTCATTAATTTGAAACCATAGAGACATTTTTGAAACAATTGAAATCACAAATGATTTTTCTAATAATCGAAACCACCACACAAACTCTTATGAACATCTTTGGCAACCCAAGGAACCTGTTTGAAACAATTGAAACCACAAATATTATCTTTTAATCAATTGAAACCACCTGACATTTTTTTATGAAAAAATTGAAACAGAATTGAAACTTATTTAAAACCACTGAAACCATATCAACCATTCGAATATAGCGAAACCTCACAAGGTTGTTTTAAAGCAATTGAAATCACAAAACCATTTTTCAAAAATTTGAAACCACATAAGCATGGCTGAAACAATTGAAACCATAAAAACATATTTAAAACAATTGAAACCACCAACCAATAACATATGAAACCACATAAACAATGTTTCATTAAAGTGAAACCATAAATAACATCTTCTAATAATTTGAAACCACATGGCAACTATTTATCAAGTTTTTGAAACCGAATTGACCGTTACAAAAAACAATGTAACCATATTGAACCTTGGTAAAACTTATTTAAACCAATCAAAACTTCACAAGCATGTTTTAAAATAATCAAAAGCACATAAAAATAAAACCACAAAACCATGTTTTAATAAATTGAAACCAAAAAAGCATGTTTAAAATAATCGAAACCACAAAAATATGAGCAATTGAAACCGCCACCCAAGAACAAATGAAACCATATAATCATGTTTCATTACATTGAAACCAAGAAACCCCGTTTCAAAACAATTGAAACAACCATAACGTGATTGAAATAATTGAAACCACCACCAAACAACAAATGAAACCACCGAATCTAGTTTCAACAGATTGAAACCACACAAGCATGTTTGAAACAATTCAAACCAGCAAAAGATGTTTCAAACAACCAAAAGCACACCAAGATATTTCAAACAATTCAAACCACAAAAAGATGTTTCAAACAAAGTGAAACTTCACAAGCATATTTCAGAACAATTGAAACCACCATCCAAGTACGAATGAAACCACAGAACCATGTTTTAATAAATTAAACCCGCACAAGCATCTCTGAAACAATTGAAACCATAATAAGGGGTTTGAAACAACCGAAACCTCCACACAAGGTTTTATGAACATTCTTGAGACCCCAAGGAATCTTTTTGAAATATTTGAAACCACAAATGTTATGTTATAATCATTTGAATCCACCTGCCAAGTTCTTACCAATATTTCAAAACCAAATTGAACCTTTTTCAAAACTATTCAAACTATATCGAACTTTGTTGAAACCTATTCAAACAAAGCGCAACCACATAAGCATTTCTCAAAACAATTGAAACCGCAAACAAATAAAACAATAGCTCCTTGTTTCATTAAATTGAAACCACACAAGTTTGTTTGAAACATTTGAAACCACCAAAACTAGTTTGAATTAATTGAAACCATCACTATCTTTTGAAATAATTGTAACTACAAATAACATCTTGTAATAATTCGAAACAACATTGAAACTATTTATCAATCTTTTGAAACCAAATTGAACCTTATTAAAAACCGTATACCCATATCGTAACATGTTGAAACATATACGAACCAATCGACACCGCATATACATGTTTCAAAACAATTAAAACCACACATAAATAAAATCACAAAACCATATTTTAATAAATTGAAACCACAATATCATGTTTGAAATTATTGAAACCACCACGTGTTACGGCCAAAATCGCGCCTCGTCCACCACTCGTCCACCAGGTCACCGGGGCCCCGTGCACGGCGACACCATCTAGGCCACGCTAAGGAAGACTAGCCGACGAGGTCGACATTGTGGACAACGGGACGCCAGACGAGCAGCCTAGGGCAGTCGCCGCTATGTCGGCAGGTCAACGCGGCATCGTGCATGGCTCCGTCGTCTCGTGCTCTGGCTATTCCGCTCTAGATCGGATGAGAGAGAGCATATGTTGGACAGCTCACGCTCTGGCCGCCGCCCCGCCGCACAGCGAAACGGCAAGATGAATCTTGGACCTCGTGCGGTGGATCAATTACCGGGACGTACCATTTAATTTTTAGAAAGAAGTTTTCGTAGATTAATAATAGTTATTTGATCTGGTTTTATAAACTAAAAATAGTTTTATAGATTAATACTACTGTTAACTTGGCTTCATAAATTAGTAATGCCTCCATCCTAGATCTTTGGGCGTATTTTTGTTTTTTGTTTTTTCTTGATGCTTGAGCTGCAGGATGCATTTTTATTCATATCTTCTCTAAATATCTTTCTCGATCGTGCACTGAGAAATTAATACGCCGTATGTTTTGCATGCAAGAATAAAATACTATCTGGACGGATTCTATTCTCCTTAATTTTACTCTGTACCTTTTGTATGTTACTGGTCATACATGAGTATGACTCTCTTTAATCTCTGTGGTCACTAACTGCACTCTTTTTATACCGGGCGCTTAATATCTCACGCTACAAAATTAAAGAATAGATTAATTAATTAGGAGAGTGTACTAGTTTAGGAAAAGTTGGTGTGTACGACAGAACAACAACCTGCTTTTGTTGCATGTAGGTGGGGTTTACTGAAAATGTAAGGATGGAAAAGGCTAATGGCAAGTTAACTGAGACATTAGGCACATATCTCAAAATTAGGATTGTGTGGACGATTCGACACCGGCATGTACCGACGCCGGTAGAATCGCTGGGTTCGTGAAGTGGCGTCCGTTTGCGTGCCCCGTTTTAAAAAAAAGTGATACCCCATATGTTGAGTTTGTTGTCCCAAAATTGGACTAACCGTTAGAAATGCTCTTACGCAAAGCGTGTACATGTAGCATGCTGCCCATCATTGCCCAAAAAATCTGTCTCCCCCGTGACAAAAGAGAGGCGGCGGCAGTGGCGGAGCTAGCTAGCTTAGAGACCCAGGGCAAACTATCACAAACCACACTGGCTAGCTATTTTCCCAGCATACATCGTTGCTAATCACCATACTTAGGCTAATTAATAGCGGGCACTCGCCAGACGAGCCCGGGCAGCCGTTTGGGGTCGCCGGGAGGTGGCTCCGCCCCTGGCAGCGGCTACTATGAAAACCCTAGAAGCCACCACATCTTCTTTGTCTTTGTTGTCTACAACCAAAAATCTACGGGTCCCCGCCTCCTCTGCTTGCTGCTCCGTCAGTGGAAGGAGGTGGGGACCTCGGACCTACGCCCGACGATGTAGAAGGGTCCCTAAAGTTAGAGTTTGGTCAACTGGCATTGTCGTTATGGTGGCAATGATGGCATTGTGTGTGATAAGAATAAGGTATACCTGTCTCCTCTTCCACCTCGTCGGCGATGATACTGCTGCTATTGTCGTTGTATTGGGAACGGCAGTATCTAAGCAGGTTAGATAGAGGTGTGGGGACTAGCAGGTAAGCTATCGACGGTGTCCGCAGGCGAGATTGGATACAAGCGAGCGTAGCTAGACGCAGGAAGTACCCAGGTTCGGAGCCCTCGTGGTGAGGTAAAACTCCTACTCCTGCCGATCTAACTATGAGTGATATACGGGGTACAAGCGCTCCTCGAGCTGTATTCTCTAGCTACTGTCTTAAATGCACACAGACCAACCCTTTCTACTGAGGCCTTGCCTCTCCATATATAGGCAGAGAGGCAACGGTCTCACTGGCCAGTCCGACTGGCGGCCCCCACAGGTGGGTCCGAGCCAGCTAGTCATCTACAGTATCCGGTACAACTATGTCCCATCAGTGTACGAGCGGTATGGTTGTCGTGGGCACAGTGAACGCCATGTGAGCCTGTCGTCAGCACCGGGCCACTGTTCCCACGTCACCCCTCAAAGTCTTCGTTATGGCCGGGTAGTTGCCCGTCTTGTCGTTGTACTAGGGCATACCGCGCACTGTGCTGCATGTCGCTCTGTCCTCCTGGTTGGTTCCGGTTACGTTGCTGTAGTCGGCTGCTTCTCGCCGCTCCGGCTACCGCGAGGTAGTCGGCTTGACTTGTCTTGTCCGGCTGCGCCCAGCCAGCGATGCGCTATCCGACTACCGTAGTTCTTGTTTGGTTGGGGTATCCGGAGGTCATCCCCCTGACACTAGCCCCTGAGCGCGTGTGGATTTTGCCCTTAGGTGAAATGTGTGCGCGCTCCCTCTTCGTTTTAAATTTCTGGCTGGCTACGCCTGGAGGTTGTGCTGCCCGTGACGTCAGTGCTGACGCCGGCCATGCGCGCACACGCCATCATTACTCTGCGGCAGGCAGTGAAACGTCTCGTCGCACGTCGCCTCGGGAAACTGCTTCTTGGCTCTTCGGTTCTAGCTCCGGGATCTTCTGTGCGCCCCGTGTCTGCACACGGGATCTGGAGCGGCGGTTGGGGTGAGGCGCGCTTCGATGGGTGCTGCGTGGCACCACGGACGGTTGGCCTTCCGAGCCTTTAAAGGGGCGCCTCGGAGGGGGCGGTTCGTCCCTTCGCTTCCCCGCTCCCAGTTGCCTTCTTCTCCCATGCGCCCTTGTTCTCCTCGCATCGCCTCGCTTCACCATCGTTGCTGTAGCCCGTCACGCCGCCCGTTTAACGTCGTCGGCGGTACGTGCCCCGTCTCTCTTCCACCGCCGCGCCCCCAGCGAACCGGAAATGGCCGCCGAGCGCGGAGCATGGTGCGGCTCCTCTGTCCCAGAGGAGCACATCCAGAAGTATCGAGCGACCCGCGTCTTGCCGTCAGAGGAGGAAGTGGAGGTGCGGCTCGCGCTGGCGGGGGAGGTGTCGCCGTAGCCGGCGGAGGAGGAGCGGGTGGTCTTCCTCTCGCACCTGGCCCGCGGGTTCGCGCTGCTGGTGCATCCGTTCTTCCTCACCTTCCTCGCCTTCTTCGACCTCCGCCTCCACCATCTGGGCGCCAACGCCATCGGGCCGCTGGCGCACTTCGTAGCCTTCTGCGAAGGCTTCCTCGGGATCCAGCGGGATCTCGGGCTCTTCTGCCGGCTCTTTCGAGACCGGCCGCAGGTCCATTTCACGAAGGGGCCGCTGGTCACCTGTGGCGGTGCCTCCATCTACTCCCGCAGGCAGACCGGCTACCCCAAGTTCCGGCTGCACGACATGGTACGACTTTGGAAGCAGTCGTACTTCTACGTCCGCAACCTCACTGTCGTGGACCGGATCAACCTTCCGGCGTTCCAGGACGTGGAGTCCAGCCGGTAGCAGTGGGACTTGAAGGTCTACGGCGAGAAGACGGAGTCGAATGCGATGCTGCAACACATGCGCGCCCTCGTCACCACCGGTCTAACCGGCCTGGACATCACCCTTAGCTAGATGTCCAGGCTGATGATGCCGCTGCAGCAGCGGGCGCACAAGATGTGCTTCTACTCCGACTGGCTGGACCCGACCCGGCTGTCTCACCGCGACCCCCGCTACAATAATCTGAAGGAGTGGGTGTGGACCATCACCAAGGAGCGGCTACCAGAAGGCTGGAAGTTCGGGCTGGCGCCTTACTACCGCGACAACCGCTCGCCCCGGGTAAGTCCTTCTACCCGGAATTCTCTTTGTATTTCTTGCCTTTTTTATCCGACTAATCTTTTGTCCTTGGTAGATCTTCACCTGCATCCTTTGCGAGGAGGGCGAGACCCCTCTTTAGACCTTCACGCCCGACTTGCTCGAGCCGCGCGCTCGCCGATCTGGCGAGGAGTCTTACAGGGACGGGGACGTCTTCCCTAGCCGGAATGACGAGCCGGCCACCGATCCCCATGCGGAGGTCGACGAGGAGGAAGAGGCTGCGCCGGCCCCTAAGCTGTCACGACGCCGCGCGACGGACGACGACTCAAGCCGGTCCGGTGCTGGCGGGAGTGGCTCCAGCCGTTCCAGCGCCAGCCGGCCCGTCGCGGAGGAGTCGACCCCCAAGAGGAGCCGGACCAGCACCCTTCCCCCGAGCCTCCTTGGCCGGAAGAAAGGGCCGCACCCGGTGGTACAGGGGTAAGTCCTCCTCCAAGTGCTTTTACTATCTTCTTCTCCTTTTGCTTTTTCCTGTATCCTTTGCTCATGTGGTTCTTGCTTCTTTTCTTCTTGCCGTTTAGTACGCTGGCCTATTTTGGGGCCCGCGAGCCCAGCACGGGCGCAGACTGGGTCGCCGCCCGCCCGCCCGTGGCTGCCTCCGCCCGCATCCGCCTCTACCCCTCCTTCTTCCGAGGCACCGCCCCCGCCACCGCCTCGAGCTGAATCGGTTGTGCCAGCCGGAGCGGGAGGCCCTCAGCCGGCCATGGTGGTCCAGCCGGAAACGGTTGTGGCCACCTCGCAGAGCAGGGACGGCTCTTCTGCGGGGACACGGAGGGTGGCCACCGGCAAAGAACTCGTGGTTGTCGGTGACGACAACTCCCAGGATGAGTTGGGGAAGGAGTGGACAAGGGCGGTGGTCGCGGCGAAGGATTCGCTGGCCGTCAATGCCGTGGACGACGATGCCTCCTCCGCCGCCTCGCTGACGGATCTCACCGCCACCCTCGAGGGAGCGGTGAAGGAGATCCGGCTGCTTGAGGCCGCAGCCGACGGCAACCGGTCCTTGGAGCAGAAACTTGCTGTTGCCAATGGTACCTCATAGAGTAAGTTCACTTTATCCAGAATTGTCTTTTTTTGGTTGCTGATAGCTGGTTTTGTCGCAGCTATCCTTTTGTGCGCTCAGCGGGAGATTGATCGCCTGAAGAAGGCGAACGACCGGCTGAGCAAGTCCAACTCCACGCTGCGGCTGCAGAACAAGGACTGGCACGCAAAGGTGGATGCTCTGGAGGCCACCGTCAAGGAGCGCGATGCCTCGCTCGCCAGCCAGACTGAAGCCTTCAACCTTCTTGAGGCCCAGAACAAGGACCAGGAGAAGGAGGTTAAGCGGCTGATGACGAGGGAGAAGGCCCTAGTGGAAGAGCCGATGCAGGTCAGGCACATGGCCAAGGGTAAGATATTTTTCCATCTTCCCTCGTCTTTCCGGATCCGGTAGCCGGATCTGACTTTCTTTTTTCTGACAGCCTTTTATCCTGACGTAGACCTGCTGGCCTACAACCGGCTGCAGGAGAACTGCCCGGGAGAACAGCCGACGGCCCAGGAGCTGGTCGTCCTTCTTGGCGAGGAAGCTGCCAAGCTTCATTAGGCAGCGCAGGCCATCTTCTCCTTCCTATGGCCGGACGCTCCTGTCCTGGAGACGATGGCGCAGCTAGCCGCTAAGGTGGGGGAGGTGCCGGCTAGCATCGACCGACCACGAGACTTCCGACGTGAGCCGGAGCAGAGATGGCCTTGGCCCTCATGCTCTCGTGGTACAAGGATGCCTATGTCGAGAAGATCGATGGGGGTTTCCACGCTGGCGCCAACCTTGCCGCCATCCGCCAGGCCCATCCGGAGCTCTAGGCCTCCGCCATCAAGATTGCTGACTACGTGGACCCCGACGAGGTGCTCACCGACTCAGACTCCGTCGGCACTCCAAATGCGGAAGGCTCGACGCAACCGGCTGGCGGCGATGCCGGAACCGGATCGAACGACGTGCCTCCTCCACCTCCCGAGACTGCCGCCAGCTAGGGCGCTTCGCACGGCAAGGGCCCTAGCGTTTAGCTATAACCCCGGGATGTCGGGCGTATTTGTTTATCTTATCTGGCTCGAAACTCTGTTTGTCTATACCGGCTGCTTCTGGCGCCGAGTAAACTTATGGGAGCTTCACCCCCCTTTTCCTTTTTAATGTCAGTTTGACTTATCTTGGCTTGCTTCCAACTTGTGTTTTCTCTATGTTCCTTTAAATGTTTCACCGATTGACTTTATCCGACTGACTTTGCTCGGCTGAACGCCTTTAGCCGGGGGAACTACAATTTCCAATGGGGGTGAGTCAGCGCACCCACTGGGTGTAGCCCCCAAGATACGGAGTAGCTAGCACAGCCAGGTGCTTCGAATCTTCCTTCTTTCCTTAAGTCTTATAGCTTCATCTGACTAGACACCTCTTAACCGATTACTTCCGCTGCCTGAACGCCCGCACCCGAGGGAACTTCCATTCCAGTGGGGGCACGCCAGCACACCCACTGGGTGTAGCCCCCGAGATTCGGAGTAGCTGGCGTAGCCAGGTGCTTCGAATCTTCCTTCTTTCCTTCGCTTCCTGCCCTTGCCCTCACCTGGGGTCCAAATATCTAGCTAAACTCCCTTAGCAGGTCGGGAAACTACAAGATTCCACTGGGGGTGCGCGAGCGCACCCAGTGGGTGTAGCCCCCGAGATTCGGAGCGCTTGATGAAGGCAAGGACTTCGAATCTTCTCCTTTTCTTCCTGAATTCCGACTCGAAGTAGTCTTACAAAAATATACACGCACACATACATTCTCGTCCGTTAATAGGTTAGTCTGCCAAACTTTTAGCCGGAAGGCCAATTTGTTTTTTGAAAACTAGCTTGCGCTTCTCTAGATACTTAGTCATTTTCTCGTGTGCTCTGCTGTTTCCGCTGCGTCCTTGCCGGCAACTGGGTTGCGGTATGCAGCCGGAATCGAAGGGAGCTGACAGTACATTGCGCACGGTACTAACGGGTTAACAGCCGGATTGTCTTAAGCTAGTTGCGAGGCCGGGACGCTTGATCTGTCGCATCTCCTCCCCGTTTTTCATGTGGGATGCCTCAGGCTTTTGCTCTTGCTAGCCAGACAGCCGGGTTGCGGTCTGTAGCTAAGACGAAGAGTGGGCATCTGACATCGTCGCACATTACTCAGTCGGTTTGTTGATTTTAGCAGGTTGGGCCAGCCGGCAAGTCCCCGGGAAGGGACTGCCGGAGCCGGAAAAACTGAACCGGAAAACATATGCACACAAATTTCTAGCAAGGAGCCCCTGAGTATCTCGTAGGGGTCCGCATTTTCATTCATAGGGTTTGCGGGATACATACACTGTCTGGTGACTAGGTGTAAAATGGGCGTAGCAAGGCCGCGTTCCAGGGGCGCTCTGTCTCCTCATCCAAATTGTCCATCTTGTTCTTGCGCGGCTGCTGCACGTCGATGAGGTAGTAGGAGTCATTGGGCAGCGCCCGGCTGATGATGAAGGGACCCTCCCAGGGTGGCGATAGCTTGTGCATGCCCTTCGTGTCCTGCACCAACCGGAGGACCAGGTCGCCTTCGCGGAACGCGACAGGGCAGATCCGGCCTGAATGGTAGTGGCGTAGGCGTTGCTGGTACAAGGCCGATCTGGACACTGCTAGTTCCTGGGCTTCCTCGAGGAGGTCCACGCTGTCTTCCCGCGCCTCCTGGTTAGCCTTTTCATCATAGAGGAGGCTGCACGGAGAGTCGAACTCGATGTCCGCGGAGAGGACGGCTTCTGATCCGTAGACCAGGAAGAACGGGATGTAGCCGGTTGATCTATTCGACGTGGTGCGGAGGCTCCATAGCATAGCCGGAAGCTCCTCGATCCAGCATCCGAGCAACCGCTCCAAAGGCTCGATGAGGTGTGGTTTGATGCTGGCTAGCACTAAGCCATTTTCCCTTTCGACTTTCCTGTTGGGCTACGGGTGCGCGACGGACGCAAGGTCCAGCCGGATGCCCTTGTTGCCGCAGAACCGGGTGAAGGCCCCCTTGGCGAAGTTCGTGCCATTGTCGGTGATGATGATGTTGGGGTAGCCGAACCGATTGATGATGTCAGTGAAGAAGGTGACGACTGTCGCCCCGTCCAGCTTCCGGATGGGCTTGGCCTCGATCCACTTTGTAAATTTGTCCACCGCCACCAGCAGGTGGGTCATGCCCGCACGCGCCCTCTTTAAGGGGCCGACCATGTAGAGGCCCCAAATAGCGAAGGACCAGGTGATCGGTATGGTCTTGAGCACCGAAGCCGGCATATGCCTGAGCTGCCCAAAGCGTTGGCACCCATTGCACGCATGGACTAGCTGTTCGGCATCCTCGAGAGCGGTGGGCCAATAGAAGCCATGGCGAAACGCCTTGGCGACTATCGCCCTTGACGAAGCGTGGTGCCCGCACTCGCCCTGGTGGATGTCCATGAGCAGTCGGTAGCCAATGTCCATGTCGACACACCTTTGGAAGATGCCGGATACCCTGCTCTTGTATAATTCTTTGTTGATGATGGTCTATGTGTGCGCGCGGCGCCAGATTTTCCTGGCCTCCACCTCGTCATCCGGAAGTTCCCCGTTGGCGATGTAGTTCATGAAGGGTTGTGCCCAGGATGGTATCTCCCGGATGACGAGGATGCTCCCGCTCTCCGGTTGATGGTCGTCGGGGGGTCATCCGGATGAGGTACCCGGGACGGTAGCCCCCGAGCCGCTTGACGAGTCTGCAGCCCCCAGATCTTGCGAGCCGGAGGGTACTGACATGACGGAGTTGCTGCAGACCTTCTTCTTTGTTGGTTTTGTCGGCTCTGCATCTGCCGCATCGTCAACCGGGGCACTCCCTGCCCATATGATGGAATCCGACTCGGGGGACGGGCTGATGGAGGGCTTGTGCAGGTGCTCCAAGGAGACCCTAGGTGGGATCGCCTGCCTGGTGGATCCGATTCGTGCGAGCGAATCGACTGCCTCGTTGTTGGCACGAGGGACGTGATGGCATTCACATCCGTCGAAGCAAGCGCTGAGCTTCTGTATGTGGAACCGGTAGAGAGCCATGTTTGCATCGCGGGCGTCCCACTCTCTGGATACCCGCTGCATCACCAGATCCGAATCGCCGAAGCAAAGGATCCGGTTGACACCGATCTCTCTGGCTAGCCGGAGGCCATGCGCTAGTGCCTCGTATTCGGCTACGTTGTTGGAGGCCTTGAAGTGGATCTGCGGGATGTACTCCAGCCGGTCTCCCTTGGGCGAGGTGAGCACGATGCTGGCTCCCAAGCCCCCGAGCATCTTCGACCCGTCAAAGTGCATCCTCCAATGGTCCGAATCCGGAACTGGCGGGAGGTATTGGGTCTCGGCCCAGTCGACGAGGAAGTCCGGAAGCGCCTGCGACTTGATCGTGATCCAGGGCTCGTACTGGATGGAGTGGGCGGCGAGCTCGATGGCCCACTTGGCGACTCGGACGGTGGCGTCCTTGTTGCCGATGATTTCCGAAAGGGTGCAGTGCACACGACCTTAATCGGATGCTCCTGGAAGTAGTGCTTGAGCTTCTTTCATGCCAGGTACACGCCATAGCACATCTTCTGGTAGTGGGGGTAGTTCTGCTTGGAGAGGGAGAGAACCTCGCTGAGGTAGTAGACAGGCCACTGAACCGGCTGAGCCTTGCCTTCCTCGAGGCGGTCCACCACCAGGACGACGCTGACGACCCGGTTGATGGCTGCTCTATAGAAAAACATCGACTCCTTGCTAGCCAGCATGGCTAGAACCGACGCTGTGGATAGCATGCACTTGAGTTCATGAAAGGCGGCGTCGGCTTGCGAGGTCCAGGAGAACTTGTCCGTCTTCTTCATCAGCTGGTACAATGGGAGTGCCTTCTCCCCTAGCCGACTGACGAAACAGCTGAGGGAGACGAGGCATCCGGTGAACTTCTGGACTCCAAGCAGGCTCCTGGGCGGCTGCATCCTCTCGATGGCCGCGATCTTTTCCGGATTCGCCTCGATCCCTCATTGCGATACAAGGAAACCGAGTAGTTGGCTGGATGGGACTCCGAAGACGCATTTCTCCAGGTTGAGCTTCATCTGGTACTGCCGGAGGTTGCCAAATGTCTCTCCCGGGTCTTCGAGGAGGGTGCGTTTCTCCTTGGTCTTGATGACCACATCGTCCACATAAGCGTGCATGTTTCGGCCGATCTGTGAGTGCAAGCACTTCTGCATGCAGCGCTGATAGGTAGCGCCTGCATTCTTCAGACTAAAAGGCATGGTTATGTAGCAGAAAGCTCCATACAGGGTGATGAACAATGTTTTTATATGGTCAGCCGGGTTTAGCCGGATCTGATTGTAACCGGAATAACAATATTTCGGGCCGGCCGTGGAATCGATGACTTGATCGATATGGGCAATGCGAATGGATCTTTCGGGCATGCCTTGTTCAGGCTGGTGTAGTCGATACACATGCGCCAGGTCTTGTTCTTCTTCAACACCAGGACTGGGTTCGCCAGCCATTCCGGGTGGTACACTTCCATGATGAACCCGGCTGCAAGGAGCCGGGTGATCTCATCACTGATAATCTTCCTCTTCTCCTCTATGAACCGGCGCAGAGGTTGCTTGACTGGCTTGGCATCCGGACGCACATGAAGTGAGTGCTCGGCGAACTCCCTCGTACACATGGCATGTCCTTCGGTGACCATGCAAAGATGTCCCGATTCTCACGGAGGAAGTCGACGAGCGCGCCTTCCTATTTGCTGTCCAAGTTGGCACAAATGGTGACGAACTTGGTCGGGTCGGAGGGGTAGAGCAGGATCCTCTTCGTCTCCTTTGCCGGCTGGAAAGCTCCTTCCCCAGTCGGCTTGCTGCTAGCCGGCAGATCTTGCTGGGCCATGGCTACGTTGCGCATGATCACGCGCTTCTCTTCGGCTATGATGAGGGCTTCTGCCAGTTTGGAGCCGGCTGAGGTGCACTCCGTCGACCGCCTGAAGTAGCCGGTGATGGTGATCACGCCGTTTGGTCCCGGCATTTTCGTCTTGAGGTATGTGTAGTGGGGGACGGCCATGAATTTGGCGAGGGCGGGGCGCCCGAGGAGAGCATGGTAGGAGATCGTCAGGTTTACCACCTTGAACCCAATCGGTTCGTGGCGGAAGTTTTCCTCAGTCCCGAAGATCAAGTCCAGTTGGATTTTACCCAGCGGGGCGCAAGCCGGTCCGGGCAATACTCCGTGGAACGTTGTGGTAGTCGGGCGCAGGTCGCATTCGTGAATGCCCAGCTTCTCCAACGCAGATTAGTGGAGGAGTTGAGGTTGTTGCCTCCATCGATGAGGACGCGCGAGAAGCGGCATGTGCGCTCGTTGGAGATGATGAGGGGGTCGAGCACCATGGCGTAGCCCTCGGGAGTCGGCAGCTGCTCAGGCTGGTCTTCTCGGCTCTAGCTGATGGGGGTTTCCTACCAGTTCAGGTACTGGGGGGTCGGAGAGACGATGGCATTGACCTCCTTGGAGCGTCGCCTACGACTGTGCTTGTCGTCCGGCTCCGTCTCGAAGATGTGGTAGGCGGCGTGCGGCTAGGGGTAGCCATTGTTGTTGTTGCCACTGTTGCCGCCGTTACCATCATTACCAGCTCCCCTAGCCGGTGGTGGTCCACCAGGAGGGGGTAGGGGGAGACATTGCTGGTTGCCCTGGTCCTTTAGCTGGCGAGTCCAGCTGCAGTTCCGGGTGGTGTCCGTAGCCGGTTTGAAGGGACCGCTATGCCACTTGCACATGCCGTCAAACATCTGGTCGAAGGTGAGCCGTGGCTTCTGCCTTCTTGCATCACTAGCCGGCGCATCGGGCCCGCCCTCCACAGCATTGACCTACCGCGCGTGGTAGCGAGGCTTCTGCTGTCCGGCCTGGCGGTCCCCATGGAACCGGTTGTCGTTGTCGTGGCTCCTGGAGGATCCGGCTTCTCCAGCCGGATTGCTCAGACGATCGCGAGCCGGCTCCGTAGGAGTCGGACGCCCGTCAGCACTTACTCGGAGGGCCTTATTCATGGCGGCATCCTCCATGGCGTACTGGTCCGCTACCGTCATGAGCTCTGCCATGATTTTCGGCTCGTCACACAGCAGCCGGTGATGAAGCATGGTGCCTTCTCGGCATCCCTCGATGAAGAAACCAATGGCCTGGATCTCCAGGATGCCCTCGCAAGTGTTGCGCAACTCTGTCCACTTAGCGAGGTACTCGCGGTCGGTCTCGGGGTCGCCCTGGACGCACAGGGCCAGGTCGCGTGGGCATCCCAGACACTTGTACGTCCCGTTGAAGTTGCGGACGAACACCTTTTTGAAGTCTGGCCAGGCGTTGATGCTGTTGGGTGCGAGGCTGTTGAGCCATGTCCTCGCCGACCCAATTAGCATAAGCGGGACGTAGCGCACTGTTGTGCTTATTCCCATGGGCGATGCCGACTGCCATAGCATAGTCTGTCAGCCAATCTTCTGGCTTCATACTGCTGTCGTACTTGGGGGTGTCCCTGGGCAGGGTGAACTTATCTAGAAACGGCTTGTTCCGGATGCGGGGTACGAAACAAACCGGTCCGGTGGAGTCTTCTTCCTCCGTAACGTGCGCTTGAGCGAGAGCTCAATGCGGTCACGGGCATTCGGACAATCTGGGTTAGGCGCTCCCACCCGGCCCGAGAGACGGGAACCGGCGGGTCTTAGTGCTCCGGTTGGGGGAGGGGGAGGCAGTGGGTTGTTGTTCACCGTTTGCTCCAGGCGCGGCTGGGCCTTGCTACCTGAACCACGACACTTGCTGCGAGACTTAGCCGGCTGAGGGGAGGAAGCCTGTTGGGTGTCGTGAGGCGCGCCCTTGCTGTTGACGGGTTGCTTGCTCCCCTTGGAGTAGCTGGGGTCCTCCTACATCTATCGTTTGGCGTCAGCCTGCTCGTCCACGATCCGGAGGAGCTCCTGCACCCGAGCATGCTGGCAGGCTTGTGATGCGCTCGACTTTCGACGTAGAGCTCGTTGGGAACCCCAAGAGGAAGGTACGATGAATACAGCAGCAAGTCTTCCCTCAGTTATGAAACCAAGGTTTAGTCGAACCAGTAGGAGCAAGGAAACACCCAAAGGTGTTACTAGTTGAGCTTTGGCAGGGCGCACTACCGGTGCTAGTAGCAACGTGGAGGCCTGCACAACACAACCACATAACTTTGTCCCCAACTTGCGATGAGGTTGTCAATCTCACCGTGTTTTGCGGAAAACAAAGGATTAAACGTATCAAATGGCAAGAAGTAAAAGTTTGCAAAAAGTAAACACAAAGCAGTAAACAGTTTATAGATTGTATGTAAAGTAAAAGGACCGGGATCCATAGTTCACTAGAGGTGGCTCTCCTTAGATAAATAACATGCTGGGTGAACAAATTACAGCGGGGCAATTGACAAACACCGAGAAAGCAATACATGCATATACTAATCATCTTGACTCCTCTGAGACTTGATTGGGCATTACAACATAATACATAGACCGCCATCCAACTACATCTATGACTAATAATCCACCTTCAGGTTATCATCTGAACCCCCTCCAGTATTAAGTTGCAAGCAACATATTATTGCTTTACGAACTGCGTGTAAAGTAAACAATACAATTGTTCTATGAACAAAGGATCGTTGTTTTCTCCCTAGTAGCAACAACACATCTAGTACCTTAGAGATTTCTGTCACTTCCCCAGATTACCAGAGGCATGAACCCACTATCGAGCATAAATACTAACTCTTGGAGTTGCTAACATCTACTTGGCCAAGATAGCTACTAACAACGGAAAGCATGCAAGATCTCAAATAACAAAGACATGATAGAATCAATAATCAATCTGAAATAGCATCTCAATATCCATCGGATCCCCGCAAACACAACATGTATGAATTACAAATAGATGATCTTGATCATGAACGGAGCTCACAATATCTAAACATGAAAGCACAAAGGAGGAGAAACCAGCCATCTAGCTACTACATGGATCCGTAGTCCAAGGATGAACTACTCACGCATCACACCGGAGGCTTGCATGGTGATGAAGAAGGCCTCCAGGGTGAATTCCCCTCTCCGGCAGGGTGCCGGGAAGAGCTTCAGACCCCCCTCGATCTAGGGACAGAGATGACGGCGGCTACAGACTCTTTCGTGGATTTTTGATCGGGTACTTAGGGTTTTCGTCCCGAGGGAAACTTATTGGCGGAAGGAGAGGCCGAGGGGGTGCTGGGGTCGGCCAGACCACCCCCTGGCGCGGGCCAGGCCTGGCCGCGCGGCCAGGTGGTGTGGCCGGCCCCCAGCCCTTCTCTGTCTCATATTCTGGCACTTGATCCCTTCCGGAACAATAGGCACTTTGGCTTTTGTCCCGTCCAATTCCGAGAATATTCATTTTCTGACTTTCCTGGAACCAAAAACAGGAGAAAACAGGCAGCTAGCATCGTGGCTCTTGTTAATAGGTTAGTCCAACAAATCATAATAAAAGTACTCCAAAGTTGGAACAAAACACAAGAAAGTGCATAAAACTAAGCATGGAACATCAAAAATTATAGATACATTTGCAATGTATCAGCTTGCTCCTTGCCCTGCAGGTTGGGAAATTCGTCTGCTGCGGCTCGCGCCGCACGTAGATTCTTGATGGGCGTGCTATAGGTGGGCCGGATGAGGGTGGGCATGGGATCCGGTTCCCCATCCTTTTCCATCTTTCCGCCTAGCTCGCCACCCCAGCGACGCACCTGGCCGCGCCGGCTCGGCTCCGCGGTAGCCGGAGTGAAGCCATGCGCGCAGTCGTACTCGCGCCGGGTGATCTCGAGTTGCTTGCAGGTCGCAGCTAGCTCCATGGCCTCTTGGAGGAGAAGCTATCTCTCCATGGTGAAGTTGGCCTCCGCCTCCTCCGGGTTGTCCCCGAGGTTAACCGGCGTGAGGAGCCGGTCAATGGCCTCCTCCATCGGGTTCTGAGGCTGCGGTGGCGCAGAGGTTCCGCCCTCATCCGCACCCCGCTCCCTTAGCTGGCGAGGGTGAGAACTGGAGCTGGCCATCTTGACCTCGACGTCACAGGAAGCGACGGAGGCGCTGCTGCGCAAATGCGGCAGCTCCGCGATGCAGACGATCTCCCTAGGGAAACGCTACGGAATGGTGGCGACATAGACAGGGAGGTCGCCGAAAAGCAGGATGGAGCCGTTCGCCGGGAAGGTGGTTCCGGCGAAGCAGGAAGCATGGTCGATGACGCAGTCAAATTTGCCGAGCGTGAGCACCAGGCCGGAGGCCACAAGCTCACCGGCTGAAGTGCGGGGTCCCGTGCGGAACGTGACTCCGGTCGAAGCCATCTTGCCCCACAATGGGTGCCAACTATCGCTGTATTGGGAACGACAGTACCTAAGCAGGTTAGATAGATGTGTGGGGACTAGAAGGGAAGCTATCTACGGCGTCCACTTGCGAGATTGGATACAAGCGAGCGTAGCTAGATGCAGGAAGTACCCAGATTCGGAGCCCTCGTGGTGAGGTAAAACTCCTACTCCTACCGATCTGACTATGAGTGATATACGGGGTACAAGCGCTCCTCGAGCTGTATTCTCTAGCTACTGTCTTAAATGCACATAGACCAACCCTTTCTATTGAGGCCTTGCCTCTCCTTATATAGGTAGAGAGGCAACGGTCTCACTGGCTAGTCCGACTGGCGGTCCCCACAGGTGGGTCCCAGCCGGCTGGTCATCTACAGTATCCGGTACAACTATGTCCCATCAGTGTACGAGCGGTATGGTTGTCGTGGGCACAGTGAACGCCGTGTGAGCATGTCGTCAGCACCGGGCCACTGTTCCCGCGTCACCCCTCAAAGTCTTCGTTATGGCCGGGTAGCTACCCGTCTTGTTGTCGTACCAGGGCGTACCGCGCACTGTGCTGCACGTCGCTCTGTCCTCCTGATTGGTTCCGGCTACGCTGCTATAGCCGGCTGCTTCTCGCCGCTCCGGCTACCACGAGGTAGCCGGCTTGACTTGTCTTGTCCGGCTGCACCCAGCCAGCTGGGTGCGATCTGACTGCCGTAGTTCTTGTTCGGTTGGTGTATCCGGAGGTCATCCCCCGACAGCTATGTTGAGGAGGGCGGGGATTCGTCTGGTCACAACTTTCATGGAGTGGTGGATCCCATCTAGTCTACGTGTGTTTTGGGTTTGGTTTTACAAGCTTCGGATCAAATCAAGGGTTCAATGGCGAAAGCTTTAGCTCTGGGCGCTAGTCCTTAGGAGCACGTGCATGAAGACTACCCTGCTGCCATGAACAAATGGCAGACCGGCTCCGGTAAGGGAACGACGACAACATCGCGACGGCGGCTCGCTCTAGCAATATTAGTGGTCGTTAGGTGGTCCAAAGATCTCGACGTAATTTTTATTATGTTTAGGGCTTTGTACTTCTTATGAACTCATGAAATTGATCCAGATGTTTTCCCCGCAAAAAAACGTGTACATCCAGTTAATAATTTGCTTTAGTCATTTGCTAATGTAACTTCATCCGTCCCTCTAGTATTAATCCATCTCCCTAATGTAGGAGCTGAGGAGATGGATCACGACATCGTGGCCGGAGGTCATGGGATGGGTTGTTGTACCGGCGATAAGCAAGATCCACGCCGACATGCCGGACATGAACAAAGTTGAGATCCTCCTGAATGGGGAGCACGTGTCGGTGGGCCACAACCATAGATGTGTCCGCCTCTTCTCCACCTCCGAGGATCACGAAGGAATCATCGCCCGAACGACCGTCATGGGCTAGCACCCTGCATCCGTTCTAGCTTGTCAGCGCGGCTCAAAACAGTCATTGTACAATGAAAATACGACGCGCAGGTCACTCGAGACGTTGGAAATGTTTTGTAGGTCACTGCACTCGTATGAGCGTGTGTATGCACCGACATGGCAGTGACGGTCTCACCTGCCAGGACTGCTTGGTCACTGAACTTGTCCGAATGGGTCAGATTGGTCACTATGCCGATCGTAGCGAGTTGGAGAAGAAATAAGGTGGGTTTTTTTGCAAATTTGCGCACCCTTGCACGATCTGGACCCACGCACCTCTATTATGTTCGTCGATCACGCCATTATCGATGCGGCAAAGGGAGAGAGGGTGGAAAAGGAAGGTAGGGAGAGAGAAGCGATTGTGGTGGTTGCCGTTGTTGTGTAGGAGAGGCGATTGCGGCGGTGCATCTGAGGCACCAGAGAGGCAGCGATGTTGCCTCGTCGTTGTGATCAAGGTGCTCCAACTCTCCTCTATGGTAAAGCACATATCCGAGATGATTTTGGTGCTCAAGGTTAAATGTTTAAATGCACTTAGGGTTTCGATTGCGCCTCCTGTATGATGTTGGTCGATTGATGTTTTCTTTTCCCATACCATCTATTAGATCGATGAACCATGGGTTTAAGGGAGGGATAACTAACAGTAATGTTGAATTCTAAATATGAATCTATACATGCCTGAAAGATAGTGGCTTTATGCATGTATTCTTCTCACAGGACATCGTAGCAGCTATTTCTCTGTTGAGTTTAATCATGGAGGATATTTTGTGGGCGTTGGTAGTAAAAGGAGCTATCTCAGTGGCCATTCCATCTGGTTTGATCATGTTGACAGTGTGACATGGTCGCCCTTGATGACTGAAAATCTTGTTTAAGAGATAGGCTATGAGATGTTGGGTAGAATCAAAGTACATTACTATGTTCCTCATCTAACAATTGGTCATAATGGAATTAGAGAAATTACAAGTGAGGCAAAGACTCAGGCAATGCTGGAGTTTGTGGGACAAGGTCATCATTTTATGAAACTATATTTGGACCATGATGACAGTCTGATGGCCAGAGATTGGGAAGCAGTAAGAAGCAGAGAAGTTGATATACTGTTAAGCCTGATGGCCAGAGATTGGGACAAGGTCATTAAATTGTTGATTCAGACTATGAGATCAAAGAAGGTGATGGTGATTTGTTTGAAGACAATGTGGACAACTCATAGGATGAAGAGGTTAAGATTCCTAAAGGGAGAGGCAAGGAAAATGCAAAGGCTAAGATGTTAGAAGAAAAAGGGGTGATTTGCAAAGTAGAAGATTGTGAAGAAGAAGGCATGTGGGCACCTAATGATTAAAATTCAGACAAACTGCCTCCAAGATTCAAAACATTTAGATAGGAAGACATGTTGAATCATGTTTTCCATGTTGGTCAGTGTTTTGAATCTGTGGAGTAGATGAGGAAAGCAATACAGACATATAGCTGCATTAATAGACGGGATATCAAGTTACCAGTTAATGACAAAAAGAGAGTCAATGCTAAGTGTTATGTTGGTTGTAGATGGAATATCTGGGCATCATATTCAAGCATTACCAAGTGTTTCATGATCAAGAACTCATGTGGTGAGCATAGTGACAGTTGTACTACTCCCTCCGACCCATATTAGTTGACTTGGATTTAACTAGATTCGGATGTATCTAGTACTGAAACATGTCTAGGTACATCCGAATCTAGAAAAATTCGAGTCAACTAATATGGGTCGGAGGGAGTAGAACATTTAAGGTTCATGCATTCATGATGACCCACAAGTATAGGGGGTGTATCGCTGTATTTTCGGTAAGTAAGAGTGTCGAACCCAACGAGGAGCAGAAGGTGCTGGCTAGTGGTATGGATCAGGAATTCTCTGCAAATACTTAGCAAACGGATTTTTAGGGGTTTTCGATAAAGGAAGTAAACAAAGTACGAGTAAATAAAAGATAGTAAGAATAAATGCAGCAAGTGGCCCAATCCTTTATGCAGCAAAGGACAAGCCGGTTGTATTTCTATAGATGACCAAACGTTCTCGAGGACACATGGGAAGACTGTCAAGTGCTTTCGCTTCATATAGTCGATTAATCTTCTCTAGCTTGCTATGTGTTGTGTGGGTGAACCTGTGCTAATGTCCCCGAGCGAAACCTAACCACAGCTTTAAACTCTAAGACCCTTACGTCCCTTGTGCAATGGTTTCCTAACGGGGGTTCAGGTTTCTGTCACTCCGGCAACCCCTACGATTAGTAGCCAAGTACAAAATGCATTCCCCTAGGCCCATATAGGTGAAGTGTCATGTAGTCGACGTTCACATGACACCACTAGAAGAAGTACACCACAACTTAAATAACAATCTATTTGAATCTTTCTCAACGCAACTCCACTACTAACAACAAGACTTCTCCCATGTCCTCAAGAACAAAACGAACTACTCACAAGACATCATATGGATCATGATCAGAGATGGAATAATGATGTATAACAATCTGAACATAAACAATAATTCAATGGTTCACTCAATAGCATCAACTACAAAGAGTCTTAGGGTTTCGTGGGGATGATATACGCCAGCAGAGAGAGGCTGGAGTGGGCCAGGGTGGCCACACCACCTCCAGGCGCGGCCTAGGCCTGCCCGCGCCATGGGGTGGTGTGGGCCCCCTGTGGCCCACCTCCACTCCATCTTCTGGCATCCTTAGTCTTCTGGAAAAATAGGATTTTCTATATATTTTCCCGAATTTTCTGATCTTCGCGAATTTTGGCTCCAAACAGCACCTTTTCCATCAGAATCCTGACTGCAGCGGTCCATGCTCCAGAAGTCACCATCCATGCAAAAACAGATGAAATAACATAAGTATCACCTCTCAATATGAAATATATCAATGCATAATAGTGAATTAAGACATAGAATAGTGATGCAAAATGGACGTATCCAAGCAAAACTGAGCTCAATAAACATGACCTCAGGTTTATGGAGTGAAGAGTCGATAAAAGAATACGGACAAGAAGCATCACATTCATCAAATACAAAAATCATAATAGAGGACAACTCACTATTATATAACTCAACTTGCAATGAGTAAAGGAAACACAATAAAAAATACATAGAGTAAATCATAATTGGTAATGGCAAACTTAGCTCTTGGTCGAAGAATAGTTGATAATTTGCTGGAGTTCAGAAATAGCTGGTTTTCAATGAAAGCTTTCAAAGTAGTAATCATCAAGATAAGAGCAATGTGCAAAACAAGGAACATAAGGACATGATTGAATAAATCAACATATGAATGAATGAAACACATCAACTCAAAATACTTGCTGAGATAGAAGGGAATAGGTTTACTGACTCAACTACAAAGTAAAAGAAAGGCCCTTCGCAGAGGGAAGCAGGGATTGCAAGTCTCATAAAGAGCTCCCAAAAATTATGATATTTACTAGCTTTCAGCTCTCATTTCCCCTATCATAGGCATCTTTTGGTGATTAAGGTTAAAGTGACACAACTAAGAGGATATGCTTGACAAGTTATAAATTGGAGTCCCATGCCCCTTACTTATGAGTACCGATCCTCATGCTACTCAACTTCAGTCACGAGCAAGCTCTTGTCATTGTAAATATATGCGTATCATTGAGAACCGCCAACGGGGTACCCCTTGCACATGACACAGGAGCTATCCCATAATCAAAATGACAAGGCAAGCAGACAGTGAGCATCTCAACGATCTTTTTATTTGCTATTTGCATAGGTTTTTATTGAGGATGCTTCATAGAATGCTCACTATAGTTATGATGCAACTTTCCACCATGATTAGGCATGGCTTAGGCTAACGGCCCAGGCGTTTCTCTAACACACATATAAACTCCATGATCTTACAAGTTCCACTATTATTTCACACCGTTGGGATCCATAAGCAAAAGAACATGATATCAACTAGGTACAAGTACCAATGAAGTGTTGAAAGCGGTCCCCAGGATACATGGTTCGGCTAACTTCAACTCATAAAGCGCAAGCATATACGCAACAAAGAAGGACCCAATGGTTCAAGTTTCTGGAAAAATAGGATTTTCCGTTTATTTTCCAGGATTTTCTGATCTTCACGAATTTTGCCTCCAAACAGCACATTTTCCATCAGAATCCTGACTGCAGCGGTCCATGCTCCAAAAGTCATCAACCATGCAAAAATAGATGAAATAACATAAGTATCACCTCTCAGTACGAAATATATCAATGAATAATAGTGAATTAAGACATAGAATAGTGATGCAAAATGGACGTATCAACTCCCCCCAAGCTTAGACTTCCCTTGTCCCCAAGCGAAACTGAGGTCAATAAACATGACCTCAGGTTTATGGAGTGAAGAGTCGATAAAAGAATACGTACAAGAAGCATCACATTCATCAAATATATAGATCATAATAGAGGACAACTCACTATTATATAACTCAACTTGCAATGAGTAAAGGAAACACAATAAAGATACACAGAGTAAATCATAATTGATAATGTCAAACTTAGCTCTTGGTCAAAGAATAGTTGATAATTTGCTGGAGTTCAAAAATAGCTGGTTTTCAATGAAAGCTTTCAAAGTAGTAATCATCAAGATAAGAGCAATGTGCAAAACAAGGAACATAAGAACATGATTGAATAAATCAACATATGAATGAATGAAACACATCAACTCAAAATACTTGCTGAGATAGAAGAGAATAGGTTTACTGACTCAACTACAAAGTAAAAGAAAGGCCCTTCACAGAGGGAAGCAGGGATTGCAAGTCTCATAAAGAGCTCCCAAAAATTATGATACTTACTAGCTTTCAGCTCATCTTTTGGTGATTAAGGTTAAAGTGACACAACTAAGAGGATATGCTTGACAAGTTATAAATTGGAGTCCCATGCCCCTCACTTATGAGTACCGATCCTCATGCTACTCAACTTCAGTCACAAGCAAGCTCTTGTCATTGTAAATACATGCGTATCATTGAGAACCGCCAACGGGGTACCCCTTGCACATGACATAGGAGCTATCCCATAATCAAAATGACAAGGCAAGCAGACAGTGAGCATCTCAGCGATCTTTTTATTTGCTATTTGCATAGGTTTTTATTGAGGATGCTTCATAGAATGCTCACTATAGTTATGCTGCAAGTTTCCACCATGATTAGGCATGGCTTAGGCTAGCGGCCCAGGCATTTCTCTAACACACATATAAACTCCATGATCTTACAAGTTCCACTTTTATTTCACACCGCCGGTATCCATAAGCAAAAGAACATGATATCAACTAGGTACAAGTACCAATGAAGTGTTGAAAGCGGTCCCCATGATACATGGTTCGGCTAACTTCAACTCATAAAGCGCAAGCATATACGCAACAAAGAAGGACCCAATGGTTCAAGTTTATTAAATGCAAGAAAGTAAAGTGTGTCGTCAAGTTCGTGAGAGCTTTAATCACTAATTTTCACATAACAAGTTTAATTTGGGAGATAGATAAAACGAGAATTTACTTGGAATAGCAATAATGCTACTAGGTAGGTATGGTGGACCCAAATGGCAAAGGTTTTGGTTTAAATGAGGTGGATGCACGAGAAGAATACCCTCTCAGTACAGGTTTTTGGCTAGTAAGGCTGGGTAGCAAGTATAAGAGTTGAAGGAAACAAACAAGCATACAAATGATAAAGACAAACATGCAATCTTCCTTGGAAGCACAAAAGATCTTAACTAGAGAATACTAAACTTATGAGCAAATCAAGAAAGAAAGATGATGACATTATTTTTCTCTAGAGTACTTCTATCTTTTTCTTTTCAACTCTCAAAAAGGTGTTGCTACTGACCGAGCCAGGTTTGCCAAAACCAACTAAATTAACTCAATGATCCCAAAGTGATACCAATACTAACAACAAGATCAATCATATAACCACAAATTGAAAACTAATATAAGCTATGAAAAAGAGTGAATGATAGAACTTCTCATTAATATTCCATAACAGAAACTCACACCAAGGGATACATATCTAACAAGAGAGGGGACACTTCCATAATGCAAACCATACTACATAATAACTCCTCTATTCATGATATGACTCTACTAATAAGGTAAAAAGATAGAAGATAGTGATATGATACCGCGACACTCCCCCAAGCTTGGAACAAACCAAGGGGATGCCAAACCTGATGATGAATTACTCCTTTGGTGGTGGTGGTATCCTCTCAATGAGCTCCTTGATCAGTTTCCCCAAGTCCTCAATCTCGGAGGTGAGATTTCGAATCAGCTGTGAGTTTTGCTTAATGCGACTCATGATCATGTCGTGTTGAGAATCCCAGCTCTTGCCATTCTTTCCCCACTCTTCCTCCTTGAAGTCTTCTTTTCCTGCATGGCTAGAACGAGGCAAATCCCAATTGGAGGGTAATTTCTCCTTGGGCATATTCTGGTATTGATGCTCATGGATAAGGGTATGGAAAGGATTCCTGGTGCGTGGAGGAAGTGACCGTGGAGCCAAACTGTGACGAGGAGCTTTCCCCCCAGTCTGCATCCGTGCCGTCCTTCTAACCTTGGCAGGTTTCACCACTCCAATGCTTGCAATGGTAGTTCCGGTGTGCGGACGTTGGCCTTGCTCCTCTTCACCTTCACTCTCGATCTCCTTCTCCTTCCCGGGGTCTTGGAGGTCTTCCTCCATGGGCTCCTTCCCTTTATCCTTGGCAGACACCATTGTGCTTCTAAACCTTCAAAGAGTATGTCCTGGCAGAAATAGATCGAAACAAAAACACGACAAAAACACGATATACGAACCTCGGGGGATCCGGGGGGTTATATATTATGGAGTTTCATATCAAAAGGAAGGTACTGGGAGAAAACGAGTCGGAGGCGGAGTCCCGGGTGGCGTCACCACCTAGTGGCGCGCCATGGGGTGGTGTGGGCCACCCTGGCTCCGTTTCCGTCCCTTTTTCACTTCGTAGCTTTCCTTATTGACTGAAAACTGCAAAAATATAGTTGGATTATATTTTCACAGAACTTTTCTTACCAGAATTATTACCTATTTGAAAACATACTCTGCAGGTCTCTGAATTTGGTATTTAGTGGATCCTTATGGAGTCATCTCTTGAATATCATCGATATCTTTATCTTCATGTACTTATTACTTGAGTCATAAAACTTTCTCTTCCTTATTACACCATTGTCTCCACTTCCTAGAAATTTCTTTCACACAAAACTTCACAGAGTTCTCATTCGCAACATTAGTATAAGTGAAGTGATAAAACCTTTTTGAGTCTAACTTCAACTGAAAACCATCAAAACATAAGCTACTGTAGTAAATCCTTCCGAAGACCCAAAAAGAATTCAAGAAGGAAATCGAATAAAGAAGTAAATGCAAGATTGGCTATATCTGTCAAAAACAGACCAGCAGGTAAAGATCAATTTTTTCGAAAGTCTTCTAATGCTCAAATAAAAAAGTGCAAAACTAACGAAGTTAAATAAAAACCTAGGGCAGAAGCACAAACAATTACAGCTCAATCCGACATACAGAGATCTCTCACGAATTTTTACGGTGAAGCACAAAAATCTGTTTCGGGACAACAACTTTCCCAAATCTTACTTCTCTCTCATTAGCGGTTGATCTTGACACAAAAACCAAACAAAATGGATAAGAAGTGGTTATTACCGAAGTAATAACTTCCAAGACTCAAAGAAACAAAAACAAACTGAAAGCAGAAACAAATTGGGTTGTCTCCCATAAAGCTCTTTTTATAGCCATTAAGATGGGCATGATAATTTGAAGAAGCTCTCATAGGGATATGAATTGAAGTGAAAGAGAGCATTAAGAACCAAAAACACACACACATATTTAAGTCTAACTCACTTCCTATGCAAGGGGATTTTGTAAACAAACAAGTTGTTGAAACCAAGGGTAACTTGCATAAGAAGGCAAAAGAAGTGCAACATAAAAACTTTCAGCATAAAACGGGGAAACTTGATATTATTGAGATGCATAAGAACACTTTTCCCTCTCTCATAATAACTTTGAGTATCATGCATAAACTTAAAAATATAGCTATCACAAGGACTATCATAGAAATGATCACTTATCTAACAGAAAACACGGGAATACTAGCTCTCATAACACTACTTTGTGAAACAAAATTAGAGGTATCCTTACAAAGGATAGTGTGTTCCTCTTCCTCATACTTAGTGACAAAGTCTTTCACATTTGCTATTATGGGTTCATCAACCATTTGTTTATCAGGTTCAACAGCCTTATTCATACTTTCATTAACCATACTAGCTATCATAGAATGTTCCCTTATCTTAACTGGGAAAGGCATTTTCTCAATATAAGATTCAGGTAAAACATGATTAGCAGTATAAACTTCAGTATTTCTTGCAGGAACACACGTAGCAATATCTTTATAAGGTTCATGATACTTATTCCACTTCTTTTTAGGCACTTCAATGTAGGAAGCAAAGGCCTTAAAATAAGAAGCAATAGCTTGAGAGTCTAGACCATAAGCATTTTTAATATTTTGAAAGTCATCAGTTCCCATAAAAGATTCAATGCAATCATAATCATAATTTATACCTGACTTTCTACCTTTGTCATTTTCCCAAGCTTCAGCATTGTCTTGAATATGGTCCAGAAGATCCCATTTAACTTCTTCCATGCGAGTGAATGATCCAGCACAAGAAGCATCCAATAAATCTTTATCATGTAGAGGGAGCCTTGCATAAAAGTTATTGATAATAATATTGTTGGGGAGCTCATGAATGGGACTTTTGAGCATTAGTAACTTCAATATCCCCCAAGCTTGAGCTGTACTCTCTCCATCAAGAGGCCAAAAGTTGTATATTTGATTCCGATCTTTATGAATCTCACTAGGAGGATAAAACTTTGAATAAAAGAGAGGTACTATTTCCTCCCATTCTAGAGCTTGACCATTCTTCAGCAGCTTATACCATTCCTCAGCTCTTCCTTTTAGTGATAATGAGAATAACTTCTTCTTAACTTGATCTGTAGTAATACCTGCACACTTGAACAACCCGCATAATTCGTGTATAAAGAGTAAATGATCACCGGGATGGACAGTTCCATCCCCAACATAGTAGTTATCCATAACACGATCAATAATTCTTGTAGGTATTTTGAAAACACCATTCTCAGCAGGTGGTGGCTTATCTACTACCTTAGCAGTGGTAGTAGCATTACCAAATAAGAAACTCAGCGAATTATCCATAACGAAAATAAAGCAACTAGCAGAAGTAAACAATACTCACAGTAGAAGTTTCCTTTACCAGTTCCCCTCTCCAACAGTGCTTCACTCCCCGGCAACGGCGCTAGAAAATAGTCTTGATGACCCACAAGTATAGGGGGTGTATCGCAGTATTTTTGATAAGTAAGAGTGTCGAACCCAACGAGGAGCAGAAGGTGCTGGCTAGTGGTATGGATCAGGAATTCAGGGGTTTTCGATAAAGCAAGTAAACAAAGTACGATTAAATAAAAGACAGTAAGAATAAATGCAGCAAGTGGCCCAATCCTTTATGCAGCAAAGGACAAGCCGGTTGTATTTCTATAGATGACCAAACGTTCTCGAGGACACATGGGAAGACTGTCAAGTGCTTTCACTTCATATAGTCGATTAATCTTCTCTAGCTTGCTATGTGTTGTGTGGGTGAACCTGTGCTAATGTACCGCCCCATCCAAGACTAATACATACTTGTGATTAAACCCCTTGCAAACATCCGTAAGTACAAGAAAGTAATTAAGGTAGAAACCTAACCACAACTTTAAACTCTAAGACCCTTACGTACCTTGTGCAATGGTTTCCTAACGGGGGTTCAGGTTTCTGTCACTCCGGCAACCCCTACGATTAGTAGCCAAGTACAAAATGCATTCCCCTAGGCCCATATAGGTGAAGTGTCATGTAGTCGACGTTCACATGACACCACTAGAAGAAGTACACCACAACTTAAATAACAATCTATTTGAATCTTTCTCAACGCAACTCCACTACTAACAACAAGACTTCTCCCATGTCCTCAAGAACAAAACGAACTACTCACAAGACATCATATGGATCATGATCAGAGATGGAATAATGATTTATAACAATCTGAACATAAACAATAATTCAATGGTTCACTCAATAGCATCAACTACAAAGAGTAATCAACACCGGGAAAGTTTCCCCTATGAACTATGCAAGATTCAACACAATTGTTACAGCAATATGGAGATGGTGAGGATGGTGCTGAAGGTGATGATGGTGGTGATGATGATGATGATCCCGATGAAGTCCAGCTTGATGGTGGTGTTGATGGCGACGATCTCCCCTCTTCGGGAAGGATTTAATCCTCCGGCAGAAATCTGTCTGTCGAAGAGATCTTTCTCTCTCGGTGTTTTCCGCCCCGAAGAGGCAGCGAAATCTTTCGGTGGTCGCTCCCTGAGTCTTAGGGTTTTGTGGGGATGATATACGCCAGAGGAGAGAGGCTGGAGTGGGCCAGGGTGGCCACACCACCTCCAGGCGCGGCCTAGGCCTGCCCGCGCCATGGGGTGGTGTGGGCCCCCTGTGGCCCACGTCCACTCCATCTTCTGGCATCCTTAGTCTTCTGGAAAAATAGGATTTTCCGTATATTTTCCTAGATTTTCGGATCTTCGCGAATTTTGCCTCCAAACAGCACCTTTTCCATCAGAATCCTGACTGCAGCGGTCCATGCCCCAAAAGTCATCATCCATGCAAAAACAGATGAAATAACATAAGTATCACCTCTCAATGTGAAATATATCAATGAATAATAGTGAATCCCGACATAGAATAGTGATGCAAAATGGACGTATCAATTCACTTCGAATTTCCTAGTTGAGAGATACTTGGAGAGTTTTAGAGTTGACCAAGATATGAACATGAAGAATTTCTCTAGGATTATTCAATAGTGTTTCTTGATGACAAGAAACTACAGCAAACAGAATGAAGAGACTAAATGGACTGGTCTGATATGCCCTAAGATCAAGATAAAGGTTGAAAAAATGTGGATTTAGCAAATCATTCATTTGTTGATGGAGCAGGGGATGGTTTATTTTTAGTGGTAGAAATGTACAACTCTACACCTATAGACTACATTGTTGATATCAAGGAAAAGACTTGAACTTGCAACAGGTGGAAGAAAAGTGGAATCCCATGTCCACATGTGTTATCAGCTATAGATAGGAAAGAATTGATCCACTTACACTAGTTGATCATTTCTATTCAGTGGAGATGCACAATAGAACATAAGAAAACATTGTACCCATGTAAAGACAAGACTGAATGGGAGAAGATGAATGGCCCTCCTATTCTACCACCATTGTACAAGAAACCTGTTGGCAGACCAACTAAGAATAGGAGGAAAGCACCGGGTGTAGTGGATTGTAGGGGTGGAGGGAAAAAAGTGTCAAGAAAAGGTGTTATCATGCATTGCAGCTACTGTGGCGTTCCTGATTATAACAGGAGTGGCTGCTATTGGTTCAAGCATGGCTTGACACCACCTGGTCTAGAGCAACTAAATGTTCCTCCTACAGAACCTGCACCCTCATAACAAGTTACACCTCCAGAAAATAAGTGCAAGATAATGTTTGGAGGTGAACTTTGAACTCCAAGCTCAATATCATTTTCAATATGTGGATTCTATCTATATCTTGTTTTGACATATAGTCTCAAAATGCATTTTATTCATAGAAGCATAGAGATACATGAGTTCATCCAACTACAACTACTACAACATAGAGATACATGGGTTCATCCTACTACAACTACTACAACACATAGATACATGGGTTCATCCTACTACAACTACTACATCTGTTAGTGCACACACTCACAGATGCATCATGCCATCCCGCAACAACCTGTCCTTCTTCTTGTACGTGCCTTCAGCAAACTTCACCTTCTTCTTCTTCAGCATCTTGATCCTATCTTTGTAATACTCAATGCCTTGTTTAAGCAAACAAAAGGAACTAGCTGCTTTGAGCTCAGGAAGCAACCTTGTTGGAACTTTTTAGGCAAAGTGTAGTCAACAGTTCTAGTGAACAAACCTTTGCAAATTGCTTCATGCTCTGCTATTCTTGGATCATCTTCCGCTGCAACCTCACCCAACTACTCTAGTCCCCTAGCAACATCTTCCATTCCAGCAGCCTTCCTCTCCTCCTTCTCTTTCTTGCTTCTCCTTATGTAAACCATGGTCACCATAGCTAGGAATGCAATGTCGACTGCAGACTCTACTAGATTTTATGGATAGATGGGTGCACTAGTGGACAAGAATAGAGACACACAAGGAGCACAGTAGCATAGTGAAAATATGACCACTATTGGATAAGAGCACAAACACATGTAGCATAGTGAAAACACCAACCCAAATGAATATAACAGTGTAAAGGATATGCAGCCAAAATGGCAATTGCCTTTATTCCATTTTAACTGCTGCTCCACTTCAGGCATCTATCACTTCAGCCATGTATCAGACATTAAAAACATGACAAAAATGGGCATCTATCAATTCAGTCATGTATCAAAAACATGTTTCTATAACAAGACAATATCAGATACCTTCAAATTTAGTTCCATAGATAGAATTTGATTCATTACATAGGTAAATGGTTTAGTATAAACGTTGGATAGATACTTGCTTCATTACATAGACACTTTCTTCATTACATCTATTAGGTGCTCTTCAGAAACACCATGACACATAGAACACAATGGAGAGCAACAATGATCATTAGGAGCGGTGACTACATCGAATTTATAAATTATTTTAGAAGTGGTAGTAATGGAAAGTGCAAACCAAATTATCTCTTATTATCTATAATTATTGAGCTTGGTTGGGGGAGCTCCACGTTGTTCTGAACATCTACAAGTGCCTCAATGTTGGCCACCATCTTCCGCTCCACCAGCTTCTAGTCCTTAGCTATATCTTTAGCTGCATCAGTTGCTTCTTTTTCTTCCCTCCTCATCTGTAGCTCCTCCCTCCTCTCTTCAGCCCATCCTACTGCTTCAACAGCTAACTCTTCAAGGATGTCATGCTCTACAAGATATCCTACATAATCTAGTTCCCAATTCTAGAAGTTGCATCATTTCTGTCCTAGGAAAGACAAATGTTCTTGTTCATATTTGATAGTGCAATCTGAATCCAATGCAAAACACAAGCACAAAATGCTTGTAGTAATAAATTCAGAAAAAAGATGGTCTGACTTACCCCATAGTTCCTGCATTTGTAGTAGACCCAACGGTCATGCCGCGGTGTGCTAAAGACACCGTGAATCACCGCCCTGTTGTAGTCGGGTAGGAAATGGTGGGGATGAAGGGGCCACGGTGGTGGGTCGCGCTGCTGGTAGAGTTAGCACTAGCCATTGATCCTAGCGGAGCGGTGCTGGCCAAAGTTAATCTACGCATCATTTGGGACGAGAGGAGCGGCGGTGGTAGCAGTTAGGGATTTGGGAGGGCCAATAATTGTGATGGTGATTTTACAAATAACCCCTGCGCATAATTCCAACCAGGCTAACCAAATTGAAACGCTGGACAAGTTCGATGACCACCAACTCTTGACAAGTGGGTCCCTAGGGCGCATACACTCGCGCGTACGAGCACAATGACTATAGAAAACTTGCATCATGTCTTTAGTGACCTCCTAAGCGTATTTGCAAAGTATAGTGACCATTGTGAGCCAGCGTGACAAGTTCGAGTACCAACCATGTATTTTACTCACTCTCAAATGTAGGAAATGAGGAGAAGGATCACGACGTCGTGGTCGGAGGTCGTGGGATGGGATGTTGTGCCACTGATAAGCAAGATCCAGGTAGACAGGCCGACATAAACAAGGTTGAGATCCACCTGAATGGGAAACACGTGTCGGTGGGCCACAACCATAGGTGCGTGCGCCTCTTCGCCACCTCCGCGGATCACGAAGGAATCATCGCCTAAACGCTCACCGTGGGCCAGCACCCTGCATCCATTCTAGCTTGTGCGCTTGCTTCGCTGTCCCGAGAGAATCTCTAACCCATCCCCTTTCGGCCGTTAGAGGAGTATATTTTCTTCTCTAACGACCGGAACCGCACCTAATCCAACTCCAAATGGCTTTAGAGGAGAATAAATTTTAGGAGTAAGCCTCGGCGGCTGGCAAATATACGCGCTGAGGGCCTCGACTCCCATATTTTTTTCTCCTGCACCCCGTCGCCTATGCCTTGCCTCCCTGCCGCACCATTCATGCCGGTGTTGCTGCCGTCGGCCATCTTTTGCCTCTGCCGACTGCTCGAAGCACCGCAACGCTATTTCCCTTTGTCTGCCCTTGTCGTCGGTGTTAGCCGTCGTTAGAGTCACCACCTAGAGACGCAACATCGAGGTTGATCCTGGCTCTGGTCAGAACTAAAAGAAAGCTTGTCCTCGGTCATGTCGAGGTTGATTTCGGTCGGGAATAGCCGTCGGAGGAGA
This sequence comes from Avena eriantha, assembly GCA_910589775.1. NCBI lineage: Eukaryota > Viridiplantae > Streptophyta > Magnoliopsida > Poales > Poaceae > Avena > Avena eriantha. Next base: position 23,363,309 of record OU342740.1, read on the forward strand.
CAGAGGTGGTGTACATCGACCATGGCCATCGAGTTTGTGGTCAATGCCAAGGTCTGTGGCAGGTTTCATCGAACTTCTCCCGGTGGCGGAGTCACCGGTTTGTCATCATTCGGTCATCACGTAGCCACCAGGAGGGCGATTGTTGGCCATCAACTTGCCGTCCATTCGTCCCATGTCCCCTACGGTCGTTGAGCCTCCTTTTTTCCTCCGCAACTACTCCGGCCGTGATCTTCACCTCCACCGCGCACAAGGTATTCGACTGAATGCTCGTATCACTTTTGTATGTTTTTTGGATTTATGCATGGCCTACCTTGACCGAGAGGACCTTCGGCTGTAGATGAAGAGGTTGAGAGAGGTGATTTTCAACGATTCTTCATCCGAGGAGGAAGAAGATGATAACAAAGATTTGGAAATGGCAATGATCATTCTCTGGATTGCCTGGCTCTCTCAATGATCTCAATGTGTTGTCGAGGTCACCACCATTCTCAAGGCTTGTGAAGGGTGAAGCTCCTCCATGCAACTTTGAGATCGAAGGCCACAAGTACACAAAGGGTTATTATCTTGCTGACGGGATCTACCCTCCATGGGCCGCATTTGTGAAGATAATCCTCTGGCATCTTTGCAATAACCCAAAAAATCACACTTTACCGCAGAGCAAGAGGCAACAAGGAAATATGTGGAGAGATATTTCGGTGTGCTTCGGAAGCGCTTTGGCATTATTCGTGGACCTATTGAGTATTGGAAGCCAGAGGTCCTCTGGGATAAGAGAGACATGGTTGATGACTATAGGTACGTCTCAAATGGATACCCTCTTGTGCCTCAGCATGATCTATCCAGGATCGACCAGTTCCTCGCAATGCACCGAACCATCGTTAAAAAGGAGGTACATACTCAGCTACATGCTGATCTTGTTGAGCATCTCTGGCATCTCCATGGCACTTAGATGTGTTTGTTTTTATTGATTTGCTTTCAAACAATTCAATTTATTACATTCAATTCGGTTTGTAATATTGAACTATTTGATTTATTACATTTATTTGGGTTTGTAATAATGAATAATTTGATTTATTACATTGATTTTGGTTTGTAATATTCATTGTTGGTTCAAAAGTTTTGATTTGCAAAAAAACAAAGTTTTACTCCTCTAAATTTTTTGGGGATCGGTTATGCGGCGCTAAGTTTAGAGGAGCAAATTTGCTCCTTTGCTCTGGCCGTTTTCTACTCTAAAATATAGGGGATGGGTTAGATATGCTCTGATACTCTAGAACGGTAGTAAAATGTATGCTTTTATTAACAACAAGTTGTGCTACACAAATACTCCTTCCGTCCGGTATCGGTGTCAATAATAGCAACTAAAAGTTTCGGCTATTAACGTCATCTAGATTCTTTAGGGCTGTAGGATGGATGCCAGGAGAATGCGCGTCGCCATCGCATAGGAGCCCCTCTCCCAGAAGAGGGGCCATCTCAGGACCGGGCGCGAGATTTCCTCTCACGTCCGTGTTCCACGCGCTCCTTTCCTGCCTCGCGTCGCTGGACGGTGGACCATGTACCGTCCCAAATGTCAATGGATGTTGGCGCGAGCAGTCCAAGTGAGAGACTTTGGAATGCGGAAGACCTCCACACCTAACGGGTGGCGAGGTCGGGGCGGTCCAATGTGACATCTCCATGTCGAGGACGTGCACGGGTTTTTGTGGAGAGATCCTATGGTGGGTTCACTTTGTGCGGGAGAACTTCTCTCGCATGTGGCATATGTACGCATGTTGTAATTTGAGGAATTTCGGTGTTATGCCTTTGGCCCATAAATAATGTAAATTTTGAAATTATCTTTGGATCATTATGTGTGGTAGCACCAGCGGAGCCAAAGTTCAGTCCCACATTGCTAGTTGAGAGTAAGTTTCACCAACTTATATAGGAGGTTGTTATACCACCACTAAGTGAATGATATGAGAAGCAACTCTCGCGCACTCCTCCTCCAATATCACGCCATGTCTCATCACGGCACACCGCAGGAATGACCTGAGCCGAGCTCATGTTTATATTTTTATGGGTAGCAGGAATATTCGGGAATAATCCAGAAGCTAGATATTTTCTAGATCGCTTCCAAATTTACTCTATCCTTCCCTGAGACGCTTCGGGTACGACATTAGAGATCAAAACGTACACACCTTCTTCCTCTTTATTGCGCTGCCTCCTTCGACATCTCTATCCTAGCGTGTGGTGTGCACCACGTATCGAGATAGTAGGCATCCAGAACCTTGCCTCTCAGTAACCTGTACGAACGAGGGATGATCAGGTTTTTGGGGAGCGCTCAGCACGACTACTGGCAACCACGACGACATCCGGCGATGAGTTCCCCAATGACAAATTCTTTCCGGACATCGACGACCTCTTCTGCAACATGTTCAACAACGTGAACGCTGCTTCTGCTCAGACTACACTGTACGTGCCCCTAAACTTTCTCTTTCTGATTCTGCTAGAATCCCTTGTTCAAGCATTTAGAGTAGATGTGATAGGTTTATTATGGTTGGATATCATTGGTTCATCTGCTTTGTTAGTATGCATGCTCAGTTTAATTATTGTTTTATTAATCATGCTTTACCACTTAATTAGGATTAAATCATGTGAACTTTTTCTAATATTTTTAACATGCCAAAAACTTGATTATAGGAAACTGAACGCTACTGGCATAAACGAAGATATCAGGACGCCTCCCTTTGATGGTATGCTCTATAAAAGATGGCGCACGAGATCAGTTATATGGTTTCAAAACCTAAAGTGTTATAGAGCCCCTCTTGGAAAACCAGAGGGAGAGCTTTCTCCTGAGCAAGAGAAAGCTTTTAAGACAACCAATAACATGTTTAGGGCGGCTCTTTTTAGTGTTATTGAGGAAAACACCATTGATCCACACATGTCATTTGTTAATGACAAGGACATGTGGGATGCACTCGAGGCCAAGTTTATGGTCTTGAACACGGGCACTGAGTTTTATGTTATGAAGCAATTTTATGACTACATGATGGTTAATGAGCACTCCATCGTTGATCAAGATCATGCGATATAATCACTTTCCAAAGAACTTGAGAAGTTCAAGTGTGTGTTACTTGTAAAGTTTATTGCCGGTGGAATCATTGCCAACCTTCCTCTCACATGGAGGAATTTTGTTACTTCTCTAAAACATATGAGACAAGAGTTTTTATTTATGGATCTCATCAGGTCTTTTAATGTGGAAGAGAAGGCGGGAGCAAAGGACACGCCTGCTTGGGATCCCGAGGGAGGTTCTAGTGCCAATTTGGTATAGAAGAAAAAGTTCCTATCTCACAAGTTCAAGAATAAGAACAAATTTGAAGATAAGAAAGGTTCGATGTCAAGAATAAGGCCACGCACTCAACCAACTTCAAGAAGAAGAATGATAAGAAGAAAAGGTATTGCCACTACTAGGGTGAACCTGATCACTTCGCTCCTAACTTTCCTAAACGCTTTGACAAGTGTCAACATGGGATCAAGGCCGGGTAAGACCTCTAATGTTGTTATTGGTGATACTGAGATAAAGGATGCTGGGTATGGTATTGCCCCTGCTATCATTTTAGTTTGTCATTCTGCTGAATTGTGGATATACATGGGTGCCGATACACATGTATGTTATGATATTTACATGTTTTCTTCTTATCAATTCATAAGGACTTATTCTGTGCTGATGGGAAATATCACACATGTTTCTTTTCATGGTGTTGATACAGTAAATCTGTAATTTATTTAGAGGAAGAACGTACAACTGAAGAATGTGCAGTGTGTTCCCTCCATCAAAAAGAATCTCGTCAGTGGATCGCTCTTATGTCGAGATGGTTTTAAGTTGGTCTTTGAGTCCAATAAAGTTATAACTCCTAAGTATGTACAATTTGTTGGAAAAGGCTATGAGTGCAGAGATCTGTTCCGCCTATCTTTGTCAGACTCATGTACCAAAGTTATTGATCATGTTTGCAATGATTATGAGTCCAATATTTGGCATTCACGACTTTATCATATTAACTTTGGTTGCATAATGTGGCTAGCCAATATGAGTTTAATTCCAAGATTTACTACTATCAAAGTTTCTAAATTCTAAGTTTGTGTGCAAGCAAAGCAATGCTGCAAATCTCATACAACTACAGAACCAAGAAACTTAGCATTTCTAGAACCTATACATTTAGATCGTTGTGAAATGAATGGTGCTTTTTCAAAAGGTGGAAAAAATACTTTATGATGGTGATTGATGACTCCACTAGATACTTATATGTTTATCTTATCAAATCTAAAGCAAAAGCTTAAATTACTTCAAATTCTAAAAAACCAACTTGATCTTAACATCAAGCGGCTAACATTAGTATAGATTTTCTCATAGGTGGCACTTTACTAGTGGCGTGCATAGGAAACCACTAGTAGAGTGTTGCTTCCTGGCATGCCACCTATAAGTTCACATTAGTGGCATGTACTTCTTTTTTGCCATGTCACATGTATGTGGGCCCCATATGAAGGAGTTATGCGCTAGAGGCAAATAATAAAGTGTATTGTTTGATATATCTCCTATATGTTCATAATACGTTTCATAATATGCTATAACTGTGTTAATATGAAATGTTAATACACGTGTGGTATGTAAACAAATCGTGTCTCTAGTTATCTCTAGCGAACTAGTTCATTGGTCATGAGGATGATCTGGGTTTCAAGATCATGAGAATTTATGCCAATTGACAATGAGGTCATGTCATTAGCTGAATGATGTGATAGTCAAACATCCGATAGTTATATGTTAATGAGATATAGGTACAAAGTTCACCATTGATGATAAACATAGAAAACCTCGCAACCTGATCCTTTGACTGTGAGGTAATGCAAATGACCATTCTGGAGGAAGCTTTGATGGTTATCAAGTATCATCTCGTAAACGGGTGATCAAAAAGGTGCCACTCAGGTTTTCGAAAGGGACGTGTAAAGGAGTACATATCAAGACCAGGATTTGTCAAATCCATGTAACAGATAGATACATGTGTCCATCTCAGTGACGTTGCATTAATGAAGCTTGCAAGCATGTGACTTGGTCACGGAATGCAAGGACATGGGAACGAGTGAACAAGTTCATTGGTAAAGAGACTGAACTAAGGTATGGGTATATCAAAGATCAAGTCTCGGATGAATTAGGTATCAAATGACAAAGGGAATGGGAAACGACTATTTCACGGCTCGGGCGATTATATTCGTGTAACGCACGAGGGCTTACACGGCCATCCAGGTCCCTTTATTGATCATTGATGTGAGAGTAGTCTCGATCATGTTCGGAGTGTTTCTGAACCGAAGGATGTCACGCTTAAGGGTGGGGACGCTCAGGGTAGATGAGGTATTGTAGGAGAAATAGAGAAAGCGAAACCAGAATAGTTTCGGGTAACATCCGATGAAGATCGGAAGGGGTCTGGAAGGTGTTTTGGAGTGAAGTAATAAGATAATATGTGTATTTGAATGTTAGTTGGAGAATTAATATTAAATATATTTTTTTATTTTATGATTAAAGGCAACCCAATGCTAATGGGCCTCACCCGAAGGGGAGGCCCAAGGGGCAAGGTACCGAGGGAGAGGGGCCAGCCGACCTAGGCTTAGTGGGTCGCCCTAGTGGGGCCCACCTTGGGCCAGCGGATGCCCCTAGGTGCCGGCCGGTGTGGGCATTAGTCCCACACTGCCTAGCCCTTGGGTGGTGCGCCCCCTTCCACTATATATAGGGGTCTCCCCTCCCCCTTTGGAATCATCCATTCTCCCATTCTCTCTCTCATCCATTGAGGACTTCTCCATAATATTGGAGGGGACCTATTGGGTTGTGAGTTCTCCACCTTCACACTACAGTCGTGTGATCATCAATCTAGCATCTACTTCTTCCACTGCTCGGCTGGATCGGAGTCCGGGAGACGTCACCTACACCGGACATGTGACGAACTTCGGAGGCACCACACTTGAGGTGCTGCTCGTCTTCATCAATATACGCCTTCCTGTGTAAGGCGTGCCTTGGTATTCAAAGGTATGAATACCGTCTCTCTCTTCCATTACTTATGTCTACATAGTATATCCTGGTATTAGTGTTCGCTTAGTTAGAATTTTTTGTTTTCTGCTACGGAACCCCTTCGGTGGTATCAGAGTGGGTCTATGGGTAGGCATGTCGTACGAATAGAACACATAGCAATATGTGGGCATAGAATATCTAGTTGATACCCTCCTTTATGTTCTTTTTCATATGGCGACACTGTTTGATGAGCGACCCCCAACCGACCTCACGTGGTGATTCACGAGACTGGTCCATGAATCAAAGTGGCTTAGGGGTGTCTGTCTCTCTACGATAATTGATATGGCATCAACATTGGAGGGCCCTGAAAAGGGAAGTAAAATGGCAATCATTGAATCCATGTTGTGGCTCCACTTTCATAGGTGGGAAGGGGTTCTGCCGCGAAAGTCCTAAAGCCGCGTAAAACTTGCAATAGATAATATAGAGGCATCTATCTTTATTGTTGCATAGGGGCAACTGTTGAGACGTGGTCATGACTAGTTTGCGAAAATTTCATTAAAGCTATTGATGATGATCAAGACCCTGTAACCACGTCATAGCACTTTACTTTATGAATTATTACTTATTATGCTAGTATAATAATATATTCGATGGTAGTATAGTAAGATAATCCTTCACAGTATTCCAGTTATCGTATTCCCCTTGTGTGCGCACCACCAAGAAAGTTCTTTGGTATGAGGCAGGCCGTGACGACCGAGTGTCAGACATATCTACATTTGCATATAGTGGGTGTAAGCCATGTTGCACTCCGAAGACACACAAGTTAGAACTGGCGAGCCTAGCATGTGTAGACATGACTCAGAATACAAGAGATCGAAAGGTCGAGCATGAGTCACATGGACGATGTTATTGACATTAGGGAATGTCTACCTTTGATACTGCACTGATGGCCGTGACGATCGGGGGAGGTGTAGAGGATTGGGATCATGTGATCACTAAACGAGTGGAGGGATGTTCATATGAGTGGGAGTTCCTTTTGTTTTAAGTACGATAGTATAATTAAAACTTGAACTCATTATTATGAACATGGTCTAAACACTGTGGCAGGTTCTTCTTATTTAATCCTCCGGTGTGAATACCTTTTACCTTACCTCCCCGGCAACGGCACCAGAAAATAGCTTGATGTCTACGCACTTCTATTCTTGTAGACAATTGTTGGGCCTCCAAGTGCAGAGGTTTTTAGAACAGCAGCAAGTTTTCCCTTAAGTGGATCACCCAAGGTTTATCAAACTCAGGGAGGAAGTGGTCAAAGGTATCCCCTCTCAAGCAACCCTGCAATCAACATACAAGAAGTCTCTTGTGTCCCCAACACACCCAATACACTTGTCAGGTGTATAGGTGCACTAGTTCGGCGAAGAGATAGTGAAATACAAGTGGTATGGATAATTATAAGTGGTAACGGTGATAGAAAATAACTTGATGGCGTGGAAAAGACTAAAGCAAAACTGAAATAAAGATGGAAACAAGCAAACATGTAACAGATCTAATTGCAAATGGTGTATCAATGCTTAGAAACAAGGCCTAGGGATCATACTTTCACTAGTGAACACTCTCTCATAAATATATTCTTCTTCATGATACTACTCTTAACTAATCTCTGGTTGGACACTCTAATCGATGGTAGGACTATAACAGCACACCTCAAAGTAAGCCTTTCCCGTCTAGAAAACCCCACACTGTCACCTTGAGCACTAGATGGTTCCACCAAACACCACAATTTCATAGAAACATCCAACTCCAAATAACTCATAACAAGTATTTGTAATCTCTAGTCTAAGTGCCACCATGGTGAGCACGTTGTCACTTTCACACACATGGGGAGAGAAGAGATTCATTAAAGCACTTGAGTAGCAGAATTGATCTATAGATTACAAGATCATGATCTAAATAAGATAATGCATAGAGAGAGAGAGAGAGATGAACACATAGCTACTGGTAGAACCCTTAGCCTCGAGAGAGAACTACTCCCTCCTCATCATGGGAATCAGCAATGGTGATGGAGATGGTGGTGGAGATCGATGGAGATGGCTCCGGGGGCACTTCCCCGTCCCGACAGGGTGCCGGGACAGAGACTTTCTGTCCCCCGAATTTCCCCTTCGGTGGCGCCGGCGCTGTGAAACTTTTCGTGGATGGAGGCTTGATTGTTTAGGGTTTTGGTATCGGGAGGCTTCTTATAGGCGAAGATGCAAGGTTGGTGGAGTGCCAGGGGGCCCACACCACCTGGTGGCGCGACCAGGGCTAGCCCGCACCACCATATGGTGTGGCCAGGCCCTGGCCCTCCTCCGTCTCTGCTTCGGGCTCCATGAGTCTTCCGATAAAATAGGAACTTTGGCTTTTGTCCCGTCCAATTCCGAGAATATTGATTTTCTGACTTTCCTGGAACCAAAAACAGCAGAAAACAGGCAACTGGCACTGTGGCATCTTGTTAATAGGTTAGTCCAAGAAAGTCTATGAAAAGTACTCCAAAGTGTGGACAAACCATAAGAAAGTAGATAAAACCAAGCATGCAACATCAAAAATAATAGATACATTTGCAATGTATCAACATCCCCAAGCTTAACTCCTGCTTGTCCTCAAGTAGGTAAGTGATAAAAAGAAAGAATAATTTTTGAGGTGACATGCACCATCAAAGACTTGATCAAAGTATTTGTAAAACATTTAAAGCTGGGATCATAGTACTTCAATCATAACATGAAAGACAAAGTTCTAACAATAAGACAAAGAAACTATGATGCAACATGAAAAGGCACAAACAAAAGATTCATGAATAACAATGCTTTGCAAGACGTTTGTTTGTTTCACATAGAGAAAACATAGCATAATAGTATTCAGCTTGTCCCTCATAGAGTAGCAAACATAAATGCATATGACACCTTCAAAGTTCATCGGAGTGACTAGATACAGATAGTTTAAAACAAGCAATATCAAATTATGCATCAATCAACTAGTCTTGGGACAATGCACATAGAACTAAGAATGGCCACTATGCTCTCAAAGCAGGTGCGTAAAGATAGAAGGTGGAGACTCAATGTAATGGTGGAAGAAAGGCCTTTGTAAAAGGAAGTAGGGATTCAAGTCTCATAAAGAGCTTCCAAAAATTATGGTACTTATAGCTTTCAGCTCTCATTGCCCCTATCATAAGCATCTTTAAGGTGATTAAGGTTAAAGTGACACAACTAAGAGGATATGCTTAACAAGTTATAAGATGAAATCTCATGCCCCTTACTTACGAAGACCGAACCTCATGCTACTCAACTTTAGTCACAAGTAAGCTCTTGTCATTGTAAGTACATATGGATCATAAATAACCGCCAACGGGGTACCCCTTGCACATGATATAGGAGCTATCCCATAATCAAAATGACAAGGCAAGCGGACAATGAGCATCTCAGCGATCTTTTTATTTGCTATTTGCATAGGATTTTATTGAGGATGCTTCATAGCTTGTTCATTATTGGTATGTTGCAAGTTTCACCATGATTAGGCATGGCTTAGGCTAGCGGCCCAGGCGTTTCTCTAACACACATACAAACTCCATGATCTTACAAGTTCCACTTTTATTTTACACCACCGGGATCCATAAGCAAAATAACATGATATCAACGGGGTACAAAGTACAAGTGCAATGTTGAAAGAGTTCCCCACGATACATGGTTCTGCTAATTTAAACTTATAAAGCGCAAGCATATATGCAACAAAGAAGGACCCAATGGTTCAAGTTTATTAGATGCAAAAATTAAAGTGTGCCATCAAGTTCGTGAGAGCTTTAATCACTAGTTTTCTCATAACAAGTTTAATTTGGAAGGTAAAAAAACATGAATATACTTGGAATAGCATAAGCTAGTAGGTAGGTATGGTGGAATCTTTGGAATAACTTGGTTTAAGGAGTTGGATGCATGAGTGGAACTCATACTTGGTTACAGAGGCTAGCAAAAGACTGGGAGCGACCAACTAAGAGAGCAATAATGGCCATAATCATGCAGAGCGACAAAACATCATTGATCAAAGCATAAAGTGATACTACAAGTTTAAAAATAAAGGATCATAAAGGATATGGTGACTTGAGATAGTCATAACATGGTGTGAGCATGCGCCAAGTCAACCCAAATAAAGCATCAAAGGAGAATACCACTATACTATGCTTTAATATGCTAAAACAACACATGATTCATCCAAGACACATTAAGCAATCTCAATTTTTTATAACATGTCATGCTACAGCAAATAATACTAAGCATAAATCCGAAACAATATCAAGCATGGCATAACAAAGCATATGCCACAGTCAAAAACAAGCTCTCTTTACCACTTAAGCATGAACTTTCCTACTCTTTTCCAAACCAAACCAAACTATTAGAAAACCAATGCATGAAAGAGGGGGTCCAACCAATTTATTCAGCAAACTAAGAAATTCAATCAAACTAAAAACCAAAACAAAAACAAAAAAGAAGACGCTCCAAGAACAACACAACTGTGCATGAAACAATAAAAATGAAGCGTTTGGAAGACACTTGGGATTTTTATTGATGAAGAAGGGGATGCCTTGGGCATCCCCAAGCTTTGACACTTGTACTTCTTGGATATTTCTTGGGGTAACACACGTGACATCCCCAAGATTGAACTTGAGTCTGTCCTTCATCTCATTACTCATTCCTTCCGTACACCTGAAATTTTTCCTTCATACAAAACTTCACACAATCTTCATTAGCAACATTAGTGCACTAAAGATAAATAAGTCTTAAGGTTTAGTTCTAACACCAAACAAACTTACATTACAACACTAGCTACTGAAGCACTTCCCTCAAAAAGCTCAATTCCCCAGAAGAACTCAAAAAGGAATCAACAAGAAGCAAATGCAGAAAATGGCAGAAATCTGTCAAAACAGACCTGCAGGTAAATACAAATTGTTTCGAAGACCTTCTGTTGTTCAAATCAAAAAGTGTTGAACTAACGAAAGTTAGATAACAACCTAAGGCAGAAGCACAAAACTTCACGCCTCAAAACGACATACAGAGATTTTACACGAATTTTTACAGTGAAGCACAAAAATCTGTTTCGGGAGAGCAACGTTCCCAATCATTATTTCTCTCTCATTAGAGGTTACTCTTGGCACAAAAAGCAAATAAAAAGGATAAGGAGCGGTTATTACAGAGGTAATAACTTCCAAGACTCATCTAAAACTTTTGGATTATCTCCCAATAAGTACTTTTCTTTAATGCCTTTAAGTTAGGCTTGATAGTTTGAGAAGATGCTCACATAAGAAATATGAATTAATGTAAAAGAGAGCATCAAGAAGCAAATTCAAAACATATTTAAGTCTAACCCACTTCCTATGGATAGAAATCTTGTAAATAAACAAGTCGTGAAAGCACAAAGCAACAAGCATAGGAAAGCAAAACAAGTGCAACTTCAAAAATTTCAACATAAAGAGGAGAAACTTAATATTATTGAGATGCATAGAACCATGTTTTCCTCTCTCATAATAACTTTCAGTAGCAACATGAATAAAATTAACAATATAACTATCACACATTCTTATCATGAGCCACATGCATATAATAATTATTACTCTCCACATAAGCATAGTCATTCTTATTAATTGTAGTGGGAGCAAATTCAACAAAATAGCTATCATTATTATTCTCATCACCATAATCATCAAATATAGGAGGCATATTGTAATCATAATTAATTTCCTCCTCAATAGTAGGTGGACTGAAAATATCATATTCATCATTGTAATCATCATATATTGTAGGTTTGGTATCATCATAAGCAATAGAATAGCTATCTTCTAAAGCTGGGGAACTAAAAAGATCATTTTCATAAAGACTAGCTTCCCCAAGCTTAGACTTTTCCATAGCATTAGCAATAATGGTGTCCAAAGAACTCATACTAACAACATTGCTATTAGCATGCAAATAAAGTTCCATTGGTTTTTTAATTTTCTCTTCAAACACTTCATGTCCTAACTCAAGATAAATACTATAAAGCTCTCTAATTTTGTTGTTGTTTTCCATTAAGCCTAACTAGTGAAAACAAGAAACAAAAAGACAAAATTGCAGAATCTAAAGGAAATAACTTCGAGCACTCACACCGGAGGATGTGAGTACCTTTTACCTTACCTCCCTGGCAACGGCGCCAGAAAATAGGCGTTTGCTGTGGCAGGTTCTTCTTATTTAATCCTCCGGTGTGAATACCTTTTACCTTACCTCCCCGGCAACGGCACCAGAAAATAGCTTGATGTCTACGCACTTCTATTCTTGTAGACAATTGTTGGGCCTCCAAGTGCAGAGGTTTTTAGAACAGCAGCAAGTTTTCCCTTAAGTGGATCACCCAAGGTTTATCAAACTCAGGGAGGAAGTGGTCAAAGGTATCCCCTCTCAAGCAACCCTGCAATCAAGATACAAGAAGTCTCTTGTGTCCCCAACACACCCAATACACTTGTCAGGTGTATAGGTGCACTAGTTCGGCAAAGAGATAGTGAAATACAAGTGGTATGGATAATTATAAGTGGTAACGGTGATAGAAAATAACTTGATGGCGTCGAAAAGACTAAAGCAAAACTGAAATAAAGATGGAAACAAGCAAACATGTAACAGATGTAATTGCAAATGGTGTATCAATGCTTAGAAACAAGGCCTAGGGATCATACTTTCACTAGTGAACACTCTCTCATAAATATATTCTTCTTCATGATACTACTCATAACTACTCTCCGGTTGGACACTCTAATCAATGGTAGGGCTATAACAGCACACCTCAAAGTAAGCCTTTCCCATCTATAAAACCCCACACTGTCACCTTTAGCACTAGATGGTTCCAACAAACACCACAATTTCATAGAAACATCCAACTCCAAATAACTCATAACAAGTATTTGTAATCTCTAGCCTATTTGCCACCATGGTGAGCACGCTGTCCCTTTCACACACATGGGGAGAGAAGAGATTCATTAAAGCACTTGAGTAGCAGAATAGATCTATAGATTACAAGCTCATGATCTCAATAATATCATGCATAGAGAGAGATTTGAACACATAGCTATCGGTAGAACCCTTAGCCTCAAGAGAGAACTACTCCCTCCTCATCATGGGAATCAGCAATGGTGATGGAGATGGTGGTGGAGATCGATGGAGATGGCTCTGGGGGCACTTCCCCGTCCCGGCAGGGTGCCGGAATAGAGACTTTCTGTCCTCCGAATCTCCCCTTCGGTGGCAGCGGCGCTGGGGAACTTTTCGTGGCTGGAGGCTTGATTCTTTAGGGTTTTGGTATCGGGATGCTTCTTATAGGCGAAGAGGCAAGGTCGGTGGGGTGCCAGGGGGCCCACACCTGGTGGCGCGGCCAGGGCTAGCGCGCGCCACCATATGGTGTGGCCAGGCCCTGGCCCTCCTCCGTCTCTGCTTCGGGCTCCGTGAGTCTTCCGGTAAAATAGGAACTTTGGTTTTTGTCCCGTCCAATTCCGAGAATATTGATTTTCTGACTTTCCTGGAACCAAAAACAGCAGAAAACAGGCAACTGGCACTATGGCATCTTGTTAATAGGTTAGTCCAAGAAAGTCTATGAAAAGTACTCCAAAGTGTGGACAAAACATAAGAAAGTAGATAAAACCAAGCATGCAACATCAAAAATTATAGATACATTTGCAATGTATCACAAAGTCTGCAGATTCTGCCTCCTAGGACGAAAAGAATGTCTGGCAGTCCAAGGCAGATGATTTCTCCCTCATCCAAAGTGGAATGCTCTATGGCATGGAGCCGGAGCTTCAAAAGCATTTTGAGAAGATGAATGCTTTTGAGATCATTGAAGATCTCAAGGCTTTCTTTGCTCCACAGGCTCGTGTAAAGAGGTATGATGCTTCCGAGCTGTTCTTCTCTACTAAAATGGAAGAGCACAACAGTATTAGTGAGCATGTAGTCAAAATGTCTGGCTACGTCAAGCGTTTGAATGCCCTGGATTGCAAAATCCCGGAGGAGCTCGCGACCGATAGGGTGCTGCACTCACTGCCCCTAGCTATAAGAGCTTTGTGATGAACTACAACATGCTAGGGAGGACTAAGACCCTTGCTGAGGTGTTCGCCATGCTCAAAACTGCTGAGGTAGAAATCAAGGAGCACACGGTGTTGATGGTCAATAAGACCATCGACTTTAAGAAGCCAGGGCAAAAGGGAAAAGGAAAGGGCAAGAAGCCCAAGAAGGATGGCAAGTCCGTTGCCAGCACCTCTAAGACTGCCAAGCCTGACCCTAAGCCCGGCACTACGTGCTACTACTACAAAGGGGATAGGCACTAGAAACGCAACTGCCCCAAGTACCTTGAAGACAAGAAAGCCGACAAGATAGCCGCCAATGACAAAGGTATATATGATATACATGTTATTAATGTGTTCCTTACTAGCGCCAGGAGTAACACCTGGGTATTTGATACCAGATATGTTGATCACATTTGTAACTCTCACCAGGAACTACAGAGTAGGAGGCGTCTGAGGAAGGACGAGGTGGTGATGTGCGTCGGCTATGGTTCTAGAGTTGAAGTGATGGTCGTCGGCACTCTACATCTACGTCTACTGTTAGGATTATTTTTTGGTTTTGAATAAATTTTACTATGTACCCGCATTGAGTATGAATATTGTGAGTGGGTCTTGCTTGTTGCAAGATCATACTTTTTTTAAATTTGGAACAAATGGTTGTTCTATTTATATGAATGATATTTTCTATGTTCATGCGCTTGTGTGTAATGGTTTATTCTTACTTGATCTTGATTGTAATACTCACACCCATAGTGTTGATGCTAAACGTTGTTAGCATAATGAAGATAATTCCATGTTTATGTGGCATTGCCTTCTTGGTCACATTTGGCGTAAAGCGCATGAAGAAGCTTCATTCAGAAGGACTTCTTGGATCATTGTATTTCAAATCCCTTGATACATGTGAGCCATGTCTTATGGGCAAGATGACTAGGACACCATTCTCCGGCACAATGGAGAGAGTTGCAGACCTACTAGGAATCATACATACGGATGTATATGGACCAATGAGTGTCTCAACACGCAATGGTTATCATCATTTTGTTACCTTTACTAACGATTTGAGTAGATACGGATATATCTACTTAATCAAACACAAGTCTGAAACCTTTGAAAAGTTCAAGGAATTTCATAAGGAAGTAGAGAATCAACTTAACAAGAGAATCAAGCATCTTCAATTGGATCGGGGAGGCGCGTATTTGAGTTATGAGTTTAATATGCACTTAAAGGGCTGTGGGATTATCCCACATCTTACGCTAGCCGGAACACCACAGTGTAATGGTGTGTCGGAACAACGTAACCGAACTCTATTGGATATTGTGTGGTCCATGATGTCTTTAACTGATTTGTCTGTGTCATTTTGGGGATATGTGTTAGAAACCGCCACTTTTATTTTAAACCGAGCATCGTCCAAATCCGTGGAGACAACCCCATATGAGATATGGTATGGCAAGAATCCAATGTTGTCATTTCTGAAAGTTTGGGGGCGTGAGGCTTATGTCAAGAAACTACAACCTGACAAACTTGAACCGAAATCAGAAAATGTATCTTTGTGGGATACCCAAGGGAAACTGTTAGGTATACTTTCTACAACTAGGCTGAAGGCAAAATGTTTGACGCGAAAGCCGGCACCTTTCTCGAGAAAGAGTTTCTCGCTAAAGGAGTTAGTGGAAGGAAAATTGAGTTAGATGAAGTTGTTGACCCTTCTCTCCAAATTCTGAGTAGCGCAATGGAAGTTGTTCCGAAACCGCTCTCCAACATGGAAGAAGAACCCAATGATGATGATCAAAATAACAACATCGAAACTCCTGTGGTTCACAAGTCTACAAGAGTTTGTGCCACTCCTGATTGGTACAGTAGACTTGTGATTTCTGTCATCCTAGATGAACAGGAAGAACCTGCAAACTACAAAGGAGCTATGGATAGTGCTGACTTTGAGAAATGGCTGATACATTGCAAATGTATCTATAATTTTTGATGTTCCATGCTTGGTTTTATCCACTTTCTTTTGTTTTGTGCCAACTTTGGAGTACTTTTATTATGATTTCTTGGACTAACCTATTAACAACAGCCACAGTGCCAGCTGCCTGTTTTCTGTTGTTTTTGGTTCTAGAAAAGTCAGAAAATGAATATTCTCGGAATTGGACGGGACAAAAGCCAAAGTGCCTATTTTTCCGGAAGGGATCAAGTGCCAGAATACGAGACGGAGAAGGGCTGGGGGCCGGCCACACCACCTGGCCGCCCGGCCAGGCCTTGCCTGCGCCAGGGGGTGTTCTGGCCTACCCCAGCACCCCCTCGGCCTCTCCTTCCGCCTATAAGTTGCCCTCGGGACGAAAACCCTAGGTACCCGATCAAAAATTCACGAAAGAGTCTGTAGCTGCCGTCGTCTCTATCCCTAGATCGGGGGGATCTGAAGCTCTTCCCGGCACCCTGCTAGAGAGGGGAATTCACCCTGGAGGCCTTCTTCATCACCATGCAAGCCTCCGGTGTGATGCGTCAGTAGTTCATCCTTGTACTACAGATCCATGTAGTAGCTAGATGGCTGGTTTCTCCTCCTCTGTGCTTTCATGTTTAGATCTTGTGAGCTCCGTTCATGATCAAGATCATCTATTTGTAATTCATACATGTTGTGTTTGCAGGGATCCGATGGATATTGAGATGCTATTTCAGATTGATTATTGATTCTATCATGTCTTTGTTATTTGAGATCTTGCATGCTTTCCGTTGTTAGTAGCTCTCTTGTCCAAGTAGATGCTAGCAACTCCAAGAGTTAGTATTTATGCTCGATAGTGGGTTCATGCCTCTGGTAATCTGGGGAAGTGACAGAAATCTCTAAGGTACTAGATGTGCTGTTGCTACTAGGGAGAAAACAACGATCTTTTGTTCATAGAACAATTGTATTGTTTACTTTACACGCAGTTCGTAAAGTAATAATCTGTTGCTTGCAACTTAATACTGGAGGGGGTTCGGATGATAACCTGAAGGTGGATTATTAGTCATAGATGCACTTGGATGGCGGTCTATGTATTATGTTGTAATGCCCAATCAAGTCTCAAAGGAGTCAAGATGATTAGTATATGAATGTATTGCTTTCTCGGTGTTTCTCAATTGCCCCGTTGTAATTTGTTCACCCAGCATGTTATCTATCTAAGGAGAGCCACCTCTAGTGAACTATGGATCCCGGTCCATTACTTTACATACAATCTATAAACTGTTTCTGCTTTGTGTTTTCTTTGTGCAAACTTTTACTTCTTTCCATTCGATACGTTTAATACTTTGTTTTCCGCAAAACACGGTGAGATTGAAAACCTCATCGCAAGTTGGGGACAAAGTTGTATGGTTGTGTTGTGCATGTCTCCACGTTGCTACTAGCACCGGTAGTGCGCCCTGCCAAAGCTCAGCTAGTAACACCTTTGAGGTGTTTCCTTGCTCCTACTGGTTCGATTAAACCTTGGTTTTATAACTGAGGGAAACTTGCTGCTGTGCTCATCATACCTTCCTCTTGGGGTTCCCAACGAGCTCTACATCAACACCGCCATCAAGCATTTTTCTAGGTGTCGTGCATTGAGCCATCAAGCATTTTTCTGGCGCCGTTGCCGGGGAGTCAAGGACATCTTCACAAGGGGAGTCCCTCATAACCAATCTCTTTACTTTGTTGTTTTTGTTTTGCTTAGTTTCTTTTTGCTTTGTTTGCTTGTTTTGTTCTTCAAAAACACAAAAAAAATTAGTTTTACTTGTTTTGCTTTCTTATTTGAAAACACACAAAAATTAAGTCTCATTTAGTTTTCACCTCTCCCTTAGCTCACCATGTTGATCCCTACATTCACCATGAAAGACCTTCTAATTGGTAGTGGTTCTATAATTGGGAAAGACAATATTGAAGAATTCTTTAATCATGTTAGCAGACATGAAGATACTGAGGATAGATCCCTTGTAGAACTTGCTCCAAACTATGAGATTGCTGCAGCTTCTTTAATTCACATGTTAGAAGCTAGGTTTGTTAACCTCAAGCCCTTAATGCAAGTAATGTTTCTTAAGTTTAAAGAAATTGAGGATCCTGAAAAGAGGGATTATATTCTAGAAACTTTGTTGAAGGAGTTCTATGATGTTGCCAAGCATGCCATAGAAAAGAATCTTGATTGGATTTTTCCTGCAAACCCTTTTGATGAGAATAGTGAACCCAAGAGCATTGAGAGAGGATCCTCTCGAACTTATTTGGATGATATACCTTGCCTTGTTGAAAATATTTTTGGTATTGATCTTAATGCTTCTTCATTTGAGAACACTTGATTCTTTCTTTGGTTCTTATGCCTAAGTTAAAGGCGTTAAAGAAAAGTACTTATTGGGAGATAACCCAAGAGTTTTAGTTCAGTATCGGAAGTTATTACCTCTGTAATAACCTCTCCTTATCATTTTTATTTGCTTTTTGTGCCAAGAGTAACCTCTAATGAGAGTGAAGTAATGATTGGGAAAGTTGCTGTCCCGAAATAGATTTATGTGCTTCACTGTAAAAATTGCTGAGAGAGCTCTGTACGTCGGATTGAGCTGTAATGTTTTGTGCTTCTGCCCCAGGTTGTTATATAACTTTCGTTAGTTCAACACTTTTTGATTTGAGCAACATAAGGTCTTCTAAAAAATTAGTCTTTACCTGCTGGTCTGTTTTGACAGATTTCTGCCATTTTCTGCATTTGCTTCTTGTTAGTTCCTTCTTGAGTTCCTTTGGGGAATTGAGCTTTTTGAGGGAAGTTCTACAGTAGCTAGTGTTCTAATGGAAGTTTATTTGGTGTTATAACTGAACCTTGAGACTTATTTATCTAAAGTGCACTAATGTTGCTAATGAGATTGTGTGAAGTTTTGTATGAAGGAAAATTTTCAGGTGTATGGAAGGAATGAGTAATGAGATGAAGGATGGAATAAAGCTCAAGCTTGGGGATGCCACGCGTGTTACCCCAAGAAATATCCAAGAAGTACAAGTGTCAAAGCTTGGGGATGCCCAAGGCATCCCCTTATTCATCAATAAAAATTCCAGGTTTCTTCCAAACGCTTCATTTTTATTGTTTCGTGCACAGTTGTGTTTCTCTTGGAGCGTCTTATTTTTCGTTTTCGTTTTGGTTTTTAGTTTTATTGGTTTGCTTAGTTTTCTGAATAAGTTGGTTGGACCCCATCTTTCACACTTTGGTTTACAAATAGTTTGGTTTGGTTTGGAAAAGAGTAGGAAAGTTTATGCTAATGTGGTAAAAAGAGCTAGTTTTTGACTGTGGACTATGCTTTGTCAAGCCATGCTCGATATTGTTTTGGCTTTATTCTTAGTATTCTTTGCTGTAGCATGACTTGTTATGAACAATTGAGATTTCTTAATGTGCCTTGGATGAATCATGCGTTGTTTTAGCATATTAAAGCATAGTATAGTGGTATTCTCCTTTGATGCTTTATTTGGGTTGACTTGGCGCATGCTCACACCATGTTATGACTATCTCAAGTCACCATAGCCTTTATGATCCTTTAGTTTTCAACTTGTAGTATCACTTTATGCTTTGATCAATGATGTTTTGTCACTCTACATGATTATGGCCATTATTGCTCTTTTAGTTTGTCGCTCCCAGTCTTTTGCTAGCCTCCACAACCAAGTATGAGTTCCACTCATGCATCCAACTGCCTAAACCAAGTTTTTCCAAAGATTCCACCATACCTACCTACTAGCTTATGCTATTCCAAGTATATTCATGCTTTTGTTTACCTTTCACTTGTTATGAGAAAACTAGTGATTAAAGCTCTCACGAACTTGATGGCACACTTTACTTTTTTGCCCCTAATAAACTTGAGCCATTGGGTCCTTCTTTGTTCTGTATATTCTTGTGCTTTATAAGTTGAAATTAGCAGAACCATGTTTCATGGGGAACGCTTTCAACATTGCACTTGTACTTTGTACCCCGTTGATATCATGTTCTTTTGCTTACGGATCACGACGGTGTGAAATAAAAGTGGAACTTGTAAGATCATGGAGTTTGTATATGTATTAGAGAAACGTCTGGGCCGCTAGCCTAAGCCATGCCTAATCATGGTGGAAACTTGCAGCATCACCGTAATGAGCACTCTATGAAGCATCCTCAATAAAAACCTATGCAAATAGCAAATAAAAAGATCGCTGATATGCTCATTGTCTGCTTGCCTTGTCATTTTGGTTACGGGAAAGCTCCCGTATCATGTGCAAGGGGTACCCCGTTGGCGGTTCTTAATGATACACATATACTTACAATGACAAGAGCTTACTCGTGACTGAAGTTGAGTAGCATGAGGATCGGTCTTCGTAAGTAAGGGGCATGAGATTTCGGTTTATAACTTGTCAAGCATATCCTCTTAGTTGTGTCACTTTAACCTTATTCGCCTTCAAGATGCTTATGATAGGGGCAATGAGAGCTGAAAGCTATAAGTACCATAATTTTTGGAAGCTCTTTATGAGACTTGAATCCCTACTTCCTTTTACAAAGGCTTTTCTTCCACCATTATATTGAGTCTCCACCTTCTATCTTTATGCACTACTTTGAGAGCATAGTGGCCATTCTTAGTTCTATGTGCATTGTCCCAAGACTAGTTGATTGATGCATAACTTGTTATTGCTTGTTTGAAACTATTGTATCTAGTCACTCTTATGAACTTTGAAGGTGTCCTATGCATTTATATTTGCTACTCTATTGAGGGATAAGCTGAATACTATTATGCTATGTATTATTTATGTGAAACAAACAAACGTCTTGCAAAGCATGTTATTCATGAATCTTTTGTTTGTGCCTTTTCATGTTGTATCATAGTTTCTTTTCTTATTGCTAGAACTTTGTCTTTCAGGTTATGATTGAAGTACTACGATCCTAGCTTTGAGTTTTGCAAATACTTTGATCAAGTTTTGATGGTGCATGTCACCTAAAAAATTATTTATTTTTATCACTTACCTACTCGAGGACGAGCAGGAGTTAAGCTTGGGGATGTTGATACATTGCAAATGTATCTATAATTTTTGATGTTCCATGCTTGGTTTTATCCACTTTCTTGTGTTTTGTTCCAACTTTGGAGTACTTTTATTATGATTTCTTGGACTAACCTATTAACAAGAGCCACAGTGCCAGCTGCCTGTTTTCTGTTGTTTTTGGTTCTAGAAAAGTCAGAAAATCAATATTCTCGGAATTGGAAGGGACAAAAGCCAAAGTGCCTATTTTTCCGGAAGGGATCAAGTGCCAGAATACGAGACGGAGAAGGGTTAGGGGCCGGCCACACCACCTGGCCACGCGGCCAGGCCTGGCCCACGCCAGGGGGTGGTCTGGCAGACCCTAGCACCCCCTCGGCCTCTCCTTCCGCCTATAAGTTGCCCTCGGGACGAAAACCCTAGGTACCCGATCAAAAATCCACGAAAGAGTCTGTAGCCGCCGTCGTCTCTGTCCCTAGATCGGGGGGGATCGGAAGCTCTTCGTGGCACCCTGCCGGAGAGGGGAATTCACCATGGAGGCCTTCTTCATCACCATGCAAGCCTCCGGTGTGATGCGTGAGTAGTTCATCCTTGGACTACGGATCCATGTAGTAGCTAGATGGCTGGTTTCTCCTCCTTTGTGCTTTCATGTTTAGATCTTGTGAGCTCCGTTCATGATCAAGATCATCTATTTGTAATTCATACATGTTGTGTTTGCGGGGATCCGATGGATATTGAGATGCTATTTCAGATTGATTATTGATTCTATCATGTCTTTGTTATTTGAGATCTTGCATGCTTTCCGTTGTTAGTAGCTATCTTGGCCAAGTAGATGCTAGCAACTCCAAGAGTTAGTATTTATCCTCGATAGTGGGTTCATGCCTCTGGTAATCTGGGGAAGTGACAGAAATCTCTAAGGTACTAGATGTGCTGTTGCTACTAGGGAGAAAACAACGATCTTTTGTTCATAGAACAATCGTATTGTTTACTTTACACGCAGTTCGTAAAGCAATAATCTATTTCTTGCAACTTAATACTGGAGGGGGTTCGGATGATAACCTGAACGTGGATTATTAGTCATAGATGCAGTTGGATGACGGTCTATGTATTATGTTGTAATGCCCAATCAAGTCTCAAAGGAGTCAAGATGATTAGTATATGCATGTATTGCTTTCTCGGTGTTTCTCAATTGCCCCGCTGTAATTTGTTCACCCAGCATGTTATCTATCTAAGGAGAGCCACCTCTAGTGAACT
Organism: Avena eriantha; assembly: GCA_910589775.1. Lineage (NCBI taxonomy): Eukaryota > Viridiplantae > Streptophyta > Magnoliopsida > Poales > Poaceae > Avena > Avena eriantha. The sequence goes on from OU342740.1 coordinate 23,385,626, forward strand.
ATGGATCCCGATCCTTTACTTTACATACAATCTATAAACTGTTTCTGCTTTGTGTTTTCTTTGTGCAAACTTTTACTTCTTTCCATTCGATACGTTTAATCCTTTGTTTTCCGCAAAACACGGTGAGATTGACAACCTCATCGCAAATTGGGGACAAAGTTCTGTGGTTGTGTTATGCAGGTCTCCACGTTGCTAGTAGCACCGGTAGTGCGCCCTGCCAAAGCTCAGCTAGTAACACCTTTGAGGTGTTTCCTTGCTCCTACTGGTTCGTTTAAACCTTGGTTTCATAACTGAGGGAAACTTGCTGCTGTGCTCATCATACCTTCCTCTTGGGGTTCCCAATGAGCTCTACATCAACACCGCCATCAAGCATTTTTCTGGGTGCCGTGCATTGAGCCATCAATGGCTAGAAGCCATGAAATTTGAAATAGGATCCATGTATGAAAACCAAGTTTGGAACTTGGTAGATCTTCCGGAAGGTCACAAGACTGTGGAAAATAAATGGATCTTTAAGAAAAAGACAAATGCGAATGGTAATGTGACCATTCTCAAAGCTCGACTTGTCGCAAAGGAGTTTCGAAAAATTCAAGGAGTTGACTACGATGAGACATACTCTCTCGTAGTTATGCTTAAGGCTGTTCGTATCTTACTAGCAATTGCTGCTCATTTCGACTAGGAAATTTGGCAGATGGATGTCAAAACCTCATTCCTCAATGGTCACATTGATGAAGAGTTGTATACGATGCAACCGGAAGGTTTTGTTGATCCTAAGGATCCTGGAAAGGTGTGCAAGCTTCAGCGGTCCATTTATGGATTGAAGCAAGCATCTCAGAGTTGGAACCAGCGTTTTGATCAAGTGATCAAGAGTTTTGGATTTGTCCAAAATCAACAATAGTTCTATGTTTACAAGAAAGCGAGTGGGAGCTCAGTAGTTTTCCTAGTTTCATATGTCAATGACATATTGCTCATGGGAAACAATGTGTATCTTATGAGAAGCATGAAAGCATATTGGAGTAGTCAATTTTCCATGAAGGATCTAGGTGAAGCTGCATACATATTAGGAATCAAGATCTATAGAGATAGATCAAGACACCTAATTGCGTTAAGTCAAAGTACTTACATCGAAAAGATTTTGAAGAGGTTCAAACTAGACAATGCCAAAAAGGGCTCGGTGCCAATGATGAAGAATTGCAAAATGAGTGTGACTCAATGTCCGGCAATAGATGATGATAGAGAAAAGATGTCTTACGTCCCCTATGCTTTAGCCATAGGATCTATCATGTATGCAATGTTAAGTACTCGGCCTGATGTGGCATTGCCTCTTAGTTTGACGAGCCGATACCAAAGTAATCCAGGACCAGATCATTAGACAGCTATGAAGAATATCCTAAAGTATCTCAAAAGAACAAAGGATATGTTCCTAATCTATAGAGGAAGTGATGAAGCTCTAAACTTAACGGGTTATGTGGATGCAAGATGGAACTCAAATCATGATGACTCGAAGTCTCAAACAGGATTTGTGTTCCTAGTGAATGGTGGCGTGGTAAGCTAGAAGAGCAAGAAGCAGCCGGTGGTGGCGTAGTCTTCAATGGAGTCTGAATACATTGATGCGGCGAATGAAGCTATTTGGCTAAGGAATTTCATCATCGAACTAGGAGTCATTCCAAGTGCGCAAGACCCCATGAAGATCTATTGTGACAACACGGAAGCTATTGCAAACGGAAAGGAACCGAGGACTCATTCCACAGCCAAACACATCATGCTTAGGTTTCACATCATCCGGCAGAACGTTGATGAAGGTGAAATCAAGATTTGCAAAATACACACGGATCTGAATGTGGGAGATCCTTTGACTAAAGCTCTCCTAAAAGTCCAGCACGAATGACATCGAGATTCCATTGGTGTTAGGTTCCTGCCAATTGTAAACTAGTTTTATTTGTACTCTAGTGCAAGTGGGACACTGAAGGAGTTATGCGCTATATGTTCATAATACATTTCATACTGTGCTATAACTGTGTTAATACGAAACGTTAATACACGTGTGGTATGTAAACAAACCATGTCTCTAGTTATCTCTAGCGAACTAGTTCATTGGTCATGAGGATGATATGGGTTTCAAGATCATGAGCATTTATGCCAATTGACAATGAGGTCATGTCATTATCTGAATGATGTGATAGACAAACATCCGACAGTTATATCTTAATGAGATCTAGTTACAAAGTTCACCATTGATGATAAACACAGAAAACCTCGCAACCTGATCCTTTGACTGTCAGGTAATGCAAATCACCGTTCTAGAGGAAGTTTTGATGGTTATCAAGTATCATCTTGTAACAGAGTGATCAAAAAGGTGCCACTCAGGTTTTCCAAAGGGACATTTAGAGGAGTACATATCAAGACAAGGATTTCTCAAATCCATGTAACAGATATATACATGTGGCCATCTCTGTGACGTTTCATTAACGAAGCTTGCAAGCATGTGACTTGGTCACGAAATGCAATGACATGGGAACGAGTAAACAAGTTCATCGGTAGCGAGACCGAACTAAGGTATGGGGATATCTAAAATCAAGTCTCGGATGAATTAGGTATCAAATGACAAAGGGAATAGGAAACGACTATTTCATGGTTCGAGCGATTATATTCGTGAAACGCACGGGGGTCACATGGCCATCCAGGTCCCTCTATTGATCATTGATGTAAGAGTAGTCTCTATCATGTTTGGAGTGTTTCCGAAACAAAGGATGTCACGCTTAAGGGTGGGGACACTTAGGGTAGATGAGGTATCGTAGGAGAAATAGAGAAAGAGAAACCGGAATAGTTCCGGGTAACATCCGATGAATATCGTAAGGGCCCCCGAAGGTGTTACGGAGTGAAGGAATAAGATAATATGTGTATTTGAATGTTAATTAGAGAATTAATATTAAATATATATTTTATTTTATTATTAAAGGCATCCCAATGCTAATGGGCCTCACCCAAAGGGGAGGCCCAAGGGGCAAGGTGCCTAGGGAGAGGGGCCAGCCGGCCTAGTCTTAGTGGGCCGCCCCAGTGGGGCCCTCCTAGGGCTGGAGGCTACCCCTAGGTGGTCGGCGGGTGTAGGCATTAGTCTCACACTGCCTAGCCCCTGGGTGGCGCGCCCGCTTCCACTATATATAGGGGTCTCCCCTCCCCCTTTGGAATCATCCATTCTCACATTCTCTCTCTCTCTCTCTCATCCATTGAGGACTTCTCCATAATATTGGAGAGGACCTCTTGGGTTGTGAGTTCTCCACCTTCACACCATCGTCGTATGATCATCGATCCGACATCTACTTCTTCCGCTGCTCGGCTGGATCAGAGTCCGGGAGACATCACCTACACCGGACGTGTGACGAACTTCGAGGCACCACATTTGAGGTGCTGCTCATCTTCATCAATATACTCCTTCCTGTGTAAGGCGTGCGTCGGTCTTCAAAGGTATGAATACCGTCTCTCTTCCGTTACTTATGTACATAGTATAGATCCTGATATTAGTGTTCGCTTAGTTAGAATTTTTTTGTTTTCTGCTACGGAACCCCTTCACCACATTCCGGGGTGGGACAAAAAATTAGTAGCGTGGCACTTTATACAAGACACCACTAATTAGTGGCGTGGTAGCGGAAACGCCACTAATTTGTGTCATGGCCTTTTTTTAAACATGTCGTCATGCTCCCAACATGCGGGTCCCACGCGGTTGACACGCGGGTCCCATGCGCCATCTCCACCCACCCTATTCCACTCTCCCCCGAGCCCTTGCCGCCGCCTCCTCCCTGGCCACTCCGTTCTGCCACCACCCGCCGTCTCCCCAGCCACACCACTCCAATCCCGCCCTCCTCGTACACGGACACCCCGCGACCCAACTGTTGCCGCTGTCTTCCTTGTCCCTGATGCTCCGCTCCACGCCCCGAGTGTCACGCCGCCCACCTCGTCCTCGGCCGCACTGCCACGTCTATTTTTTATATATGTAATCTAGATTTTAGTGATTTTAGATAGAAATTTTAGTAATTTTGGATAAAAATGTTAGGATGATTTTAGATGAATTTAGTTTGTGGTTGACTTAGTTTATTAGTATAGAAATGTTAGAATAAATGCATAGATATAGTATAGAAACTAATAGTATGAATTTGTAGAAATTATTAGTATATATGTCCATTGATGGGATTATGTTATGCATGTCTTGGCCGATGTTTATGCAACGTGATGGAGAATATGAAGATGGTATATATGCATAATATGAATGAGTGGTGCATCATGTGTGATCACTCATCGCGCATGGACATGGACAGGACATTCCGCATAGTGCTCCCTCTGAATTTTGAAACAAGAACCGTATATTGTTTGAACTATATGTATTCAGTCTACCTTGATCGGAATATATGCTATGACAGTTGGAACTAACTATATTATTTTCTGATGTTTTTTCTCCGAACATGCCACACAAAACAAGACATGAGTTTTTGGCGCATGTCTTCCAAAGAGAGAAAGACTATGAAATATTTGTAGTTGAAATTTTGTCACACAAACAGCCTAGACCCATATACAATGTTCAACTCACCAATGAACCCTTCGTCACCTTTTTCAGTGGAGAAGTTTGGATACAATTTGTCACTCACTACAGGATGAACATCGGTGACCTGATCATCTTCACTCTCGCCCACGTGCATTGCATCACATACTTCGATTGTGTCGACCCCAATTGGTTACAGGATGAGGATGGGTACAAGGATGAGTATGACGAGGAGCAGATAGATAATAACTAGTAGTAGCATCAATTTTATTATCACTCTATCTTGTTCTGTCTAGTAATAGTAACTTTTGGACAATGTTACTTTATGCAATCCTGGTATATTAAATATTAAGTTCTTGATATAAAATTGTTGGAAATTTGAATAGTAGTTACATATTTTTTATTTTTGAAAATTAACTAGTAGCATGTCTTGCAAATTCAAATGTTACTAATGGCTTCGAACTTAGTGGCATGCCACAAACGCCACTAGTATATCATATACTAGTGGCGGGCCAATGCGCAAGCCACCAGTATGAGTTACTAGTGATGTGAAAGTGGTGGTGTGCCACCTACACGCCACTAATGGGTGATTTGGCACGCCACCAGTGAGCAAATCTACACTTATGTAAGGCCGAATCATGGTGGAGAATAACTTTTAAATGAATTTGATTCATTCTACGGGAAACATGGTATTATCCATGAGAAGACGTCTTCCTACTCACCTCAATCAAATGGGGTGGCTGAAAGAAAAAACCATACTCTAACTGATTTGGTTAACACCATGCTAGATACATTGGGTCTTTCCAAAGAATGGTGGGGGATGTTCTAATGATCACATGTCATTTCCTAAAATATATTCCCATAAAGGATAAAATTATAACTCCATTTGAGGAATGCAGAAATAAATTTCTTAAACTCTCTTACTTATGAACTTTGGATTGTTTGGCAAAAGTAAATATTCCAATACTCAAGAAGCGAAATCTTGGACCAAAAACCATGGATTGCATTTTTCTAGGAAATGCTTTTCATAGCATTCGCTGTAGATTTTTATATTAAAATCTGAGGTACTTGACATGCTTGTCGGTACAATTATGGAGTTGAATGATGCGACTTTCTTTCAGGACATCTTTCCCATGAAAGGTATGTCTACCTCATCAAATCAGTAGATGACTAGTTCATCTGGTCAGGAATTAATTACAGATCCTGAACTCGTCATTTTGATAGATCACTATGTTGATCCTGAGGAAGATGACAATGAAGTTCCTAAATGAGAAGGAGATAGAGGAATGAAAATTACTTTGGTGATGATTTCATTATGTAACTACTGGATGATACTCCCACTTATATTTCAGAAGCCTATGCATCTCAAGATGTTGACTACTAGAAGAAAGATGTCCGCAGTGACATGGATTCCATCTTAGATAATGGAACTTGGGAGGTAACTAAGCATGCTTACAGGTGCAAACCTATAGGATGTAAGTGGGTGTTCAAGAAAAAGCTTACATGTGATGGTACTATTGAAAAGTACAAGCCATGTCTTATGGCCTAGGGTTATACCTGGAAGGAAGGCGAAGACTTCTTTGACACATACTCACCTATAGCAATATTAACCACCATTCGAGTACTGCTTTCGTTAGCTGCCTCTCATAGTATTCTCGCTCATCAAATGGACATTAAGGCTGCTTTCCTAAAGGGAGAGTTGGATGAGGAAATTTACATGGATCAGCCCTATGAGTATGTAGTAGATGGTCAAGAAGGAAAGGTGTGTAAGTTACTAAAGTCTTTGTATGGTCTTAAGCAAGCACCTAAGAAATGGCACGAGAAGCTGGAGGAATTATTGTAAACGAAGCTGATAAGTGTGTATAGTATCACAATGGTGGGGGAGAGGGAGTTATCCTATTTCTTTATATCGATTGCATAGCGATATTTGGAACCAACCTTGATATTATCGAGTAGGTCAAAGGGTTCCTTAATCGTTGCTTTGAGATGAAGGACCTGGGAGTAGTTGATGTGATCTTAAACATCAAGATACTGAAAGATGACAATGGTGGGATTATAGTACTTCAATCCCACAATGTGGAAAAGATATTGTGTCGCTTCTGATATAGAGACTGCAAGACCTCTCCAACGCCTTATGACCCGAGTGTGCTACTTCAAAAGAATCGAAGGATAGATAAGGATCAATTGAGATATTCTCAAATCATATGCTCTCTTATGTACTCCCTCCGTTCTGAAATACTCTACATTCTAGCCTCAAAATTTGTTCTGAAATACTCTACATTCTAGATTTTAGTCAACAAGAACACAGAAAACGAAGTGGTTTTGCTCTCTCTATTGAATGTCATCATTTTCAATGTAGCTTGGATTGGTTGTTCACATATTTAACTAGTACTAATAAATGCAATACTAATTTGTCTGATTTTTTCTAGAATGTAGATTAAATAAGAACGGAGGGAGTATTTAGTCAGCGCCATGAGGCGTGATATCTCTTTTGCTGTAAGAAAACTCAGTCGATTTGTGTGAAATCCTAGAGATGATCACTGGCATGCTCTGGAGACAAAGTTTTGAGCTACTTTAAAGGCACTACGAGTTATGGTACTCACTATGCCGGGTATCCATGGGTACTTGACCGCTATAGTGATTCAAACTGGATCTTTGAATGCTGATGTGATTAAGCCCACGAGTGTTTATTTGTTTGCATTTGGTGGTAACACTGTTTCGTGGAAGTCTTACAAGCGGGCCATCTTAACGAGTTCAACAATGGAGCATAACTCACAACATTAGACATAGACACTATTGGAACAGAGTGGCTTCATGAGCTCTTGATGGACTTACTTGTGGTTGAAAAACCAATACCCTCCATCCTAATAAACCGTGATAATCAAATTGTGATTGTCAAAATAAACAGTTCTAAGGATAATATGAAGTCATCAAAGCATGTGAAGAGGATATTGAAATCTGTTAGAAAATTGAGAAACTCTAGAGTTATTGCATTGGATTATATCCAAACAGCTAGGAACTTGGCAGATCCCTTCACAAAGGGTCTATCACACAATATGATAGATAATGCATCGAGGGAGATGGGTTTGAGAACCATGTCGTGAGTTCTCCTCAGTGGTAAACCACTCTATGTGATCGGAGATCCCGTGAATTAGAGTTGGAAGACAAGTTGTTGGTTAGCTGAGAGGAGAGTATCCCTATATTAGTTTAACCTCTCCATGAAGATGCTATATTCTACTAATTTGCAAGGCATGTTGATATATATATATATATATCTTAATGTGTTTTAAGTGGCTTATGTAAGCAGAGATGTCTTGTTGTAGACCATCTCCTAGGAAACATACCTATATGAATCTGACTATCAACGTTGTAGTCCGTGAGAGTTGGGTGATCTCGAATAAACTCATGAAATGCCCTAGAATATGATGCATAAGCTCCAAATTGCGGGAAGATGTGGGATGCCCTGTATCAGCAAACTTTGTGTGAAACAAGTTTGCAGAAGACTTGTTGTTCAAGGAATAGTCCTCTATTCATGTTGTTAAACTAGTGTATTATGAAGTTTAAGTGCAAGTTCAATTTAACAGTCTCCACTCATCACCGGTATATAAAACAATGTTCTGAAATGAACAAAAATGATATGATATTCTAATGAGACTTTCTAGTGGATTGTTGGAATTTGAGGCATTTCGTTGTTGGGCCTTAGGCCATAAGTAATGAAAATTCTGATATTCTCTTTGGCCCATTATGTGTGGCAGCACTAGTGGAGTCAAAGTTTAGTCACACATTGCTAGTTGAGAGGAGGTTGCACTAGCTTATATAGGAGGTTGTTCAAGCATCACCAACTAAGTGAGAAGATTCACAGCTCTCGCGCACTCCTTCTCCGACGACATTCCACGTCTCGTCACGCTACGTCGCGCCGCGGGTTGCGGGAATGAGCTTATATTTTTGCTAGAATTTTTATGGGTAGGAGGAATATTCAGGAATAACCTAGAAGCGATATATTTTATAGACCACTTCCAGATGTCCTCAACCCTTCTGGATTTCCTCTATCCTTCAAGATTTCGTCCGCCTCTCTTTATTCTCGGGACCCTGACCCAATAAGCTTCCTGGAAAAGGGAAGGATCTTATCCCTTATAACTTGAGAAGCGTCAGCTACCACATCTGAGATCAGAACACACACACACCTTCTTGTAGTTCATTGTGCTACCTCCTTTGACTTTTCCATCCTAGTTTGTGGCGTGCACCGCAGATCGGGATAGTAGGCCTCTGAAACCCCGTCTCTCGAGAACATGTTTGTGTGAGGGCTGATCAGGATTTTGGGAAGCGCTCAACGCGACTACTAGCAACCACAACGACATCCGGCAACACGTTCTCCAATGATAACTTCTTTGCGAACATCGACGACCTCTTCTGCAATATGGTCCACAAAACGAGCGTTGCAGCTTAGGCTATACCGTATGTGGTCCTAAACGTCCTCTTTTAGATTCTATCAGAATCGCTTGTTCTAGTATTTGGAGTAGATATGATAGGTTTATCATGGTTACATGTCGTTGGTTCATCTACTTTGTTAGTATGCATGATTAGTTTAATTACTATTTTATTCACCATGCTTTATCGCTTAACTTGGATTATATCATATGAATTGTTGCTAATATTTTCAACAACATGCACTTCCGTTCTGACGCCATGTCACTCTTAGGCATGTCGTACTGTCGAATGATGGTCCTGTCTCGGGAGAGAGCGTGCCGCAAGGCTTTCTTTTCCATCCCCGCCTCCCATATGCTTCATAAAATAGGCGTAGGTTAACACATGAACGTATCATGTAGCGGTAAGTTCTTTTTGCTAGTACGGTAGATCGTGAAGTTTTTTTCGAGACTGACACATAACACCACCGCGGTGCGCTAGGTGTAGTCGGCCGCTTTCGTTGTTTTGGCGATGCTTGCCAGAGCAGGCGTTGTGGCTCAAGCGTAGCTCTAGATAGAACGGCGCATCTTAGACTGATGGTTCATGGTTACGTGCCTTTGGCGCTACTTTGGACAGAGCCGAGGCGCGTAGATCTGACCGTCGATGGTTACACGCGATGTTTCTGTGCACCAATCGGGCGAGTTCCTATTGGCTTTCGTGTCTTTCGTTGTTTGTTTTTCTTTTGGATCTCTAGCATTTTTAATTACCTTTTGTGTTCTCTCGGTTTCTTTTTCATGCGTGTATCTAACTCTTTCATTTATTTTTCTTATTACTTCCTGACAAATCGTGCGTCCTTAGCGTCGTGCGTACGCGATGTTCCGGTTTTCATGACCACGCTCTTCCTTCTATTGTATTTCCTCTGTTTCATTTTAATCTGCATCTTAGAAAAAAATAAAAAAACTAATATTTCATTTATTAGTACTACTTAGATATGTAAACAGCCAATGCAAACTACATCGAGGATGATGACATTCCATAGAGAGAATATAATCACTCCATTTTCTGTGTTCTTGTTGACTAAAAGTTAGGCTAGTCATAGTCGGAGTAATTTGAGTGGTAACATACATGCTAACTAGGCAAAAAAGATGATGTGAAAAGTAATTAATGATAAAAGAGATGGATTAAGGAGGCTAACTTGTGTCGAGCGATACCTTTTGCGCGTTCAGAAACACGTGTGGAGCGTACGACTAAACCGTATCCACACGGTCATTAGCCTTGTTGAAGTATGATCCAAATTCAACTAAGGAGGCTAACTTGTGTCGGGTGAAGCGAGGCCCCTCGCCGGGAGGCTTGGGCCGAAGAATTTTGTCTCAAGGTGGAGTTTGTTGAAGTATGATCCAAATTCAATTAATGAGGCTAACTTCATACCACCTTCGCTTCGCCCTCCCCGCTCCCACCTAGCGGTACGGATCGTTGAAGACCTAGATTTTCACCATTATATATACCTCTTGTAAGCCGCCGGCTAGGATAAGTTGCATCTATGAAATCTCCGGCATTGTGAAAACTCTCTAGGTTATAGTGATTTTTTGTTGGCTGGCGCCTATGGTTTTTCCCTTTCTTTGTTGGAGAGGTTTTTCCACGTTAAATATGTGTCCCCTTGCTGTGGTTTTCTTTTCGTTCTTCGTTATTACTTGTCACGATTCTAACAAGTGGTATCAGAACCCCAGGTTCTAATCTAGGGTTTGCGACATATCGTCATTGAAGTTCGATCTACCGCAGATGGACTACACCACAAGATTCTCCTTGTGGCAGGTGAAGATGCGGGCGATTCTCGTCCAAACTTCTGATCAGGATGAACCATTGGATGGATTCGGCCAAAAGGATGCAAAGGGCTGGTCCAACAAAGATAAGCGGAAGGAACGTAAGGCTTTGTATTTGATTTAACTTCATTTGACCAATAATATTTTGCAAGAAGTGTTGGCAGAGAAATCTGTTGCTGCCCTTTGGGCGAAACTAGAATCAATCTGCATGTTAAAGGATCTAACCAGTAAGATGCATGTGAAGATAAAGTTGTTCTCGCATAGGATGCAAGAAGGTGGATTGGTAATGAATCACTTACCTGTTTTTAGAGAGATCGTTTCTGACTTGCAATATATGGAGGTAAAATGTGATGATGAGGATTTAGGTCTCTTAATCTTATGCTCGTTGTCTAGTTCTTATGCACACTACTGTGATACAGTATTGTTGAGATGTGATGAACTAACCCTTGATGAAGTATAAGAGGCCCTCAAACAAAGGGAAAAGATGAAAACTATGCTACAGACAGATGGGTCGTCATCTAAGGATGAAGCTCTATAGGTTTGCGGTAGGACCGAGCAGAGATATAACAACTATGGCAAAAGAGATAAGAGCAAGTATGACAGAGGTCGTTCAAAATCCAAGGGAAAGGACAAATTCTCTAGGTATTATAAGAAATCTAATCATGTTATTGATGATTGTTGAAAGCTACAAAACAATGAGAAAAGGAACGGAACTTACAAACCTAAAGATAAGTCTGAAGGTGCTGGTAAGGTTGATGTTGTTTCTAGTGATAGTTCTGATGGTGAATGTTTAGTCGTTTGTGCTTCTTGTACTTCACGTGATGATGAATGCATACTTGATATTGCATGTTCGTTTCATATTTGTTGTAACAAAGATTGGTTCAGTTCATATGAGTCTGTGTAGACTAGAGATTTTGTGCGCACGGGGAATGACAACCCATGCCATATCATCAGCATTGGATCTGTTAAGATCAGGATGCATGATGGTGTGACACGTACGTTGACTGTGGTGAAGCACATACCAAGCATGTCCAGAAATCTGATCTCGCTGAGTACCGTAGATGTTGATGGGTACAAGTACACTGGTAGGCGTAGATTGTTAAAGGTATCAAAAGGTTCTCTTATTCACATGATAGGTGATATGAATTATGCTAAATTATATGTTCTTAGAGGTAGCACTTTGCATGGTATTGTTTTTGTTGTTACTTCTAATGATTCCAATGACTGTGGTAAAACAAATCAGTGGCATATGCATCTTGGGCATATGAGAGAGCATGACATGGCAGAGTTGGCCAAGAGAGAGACGATTGATGGTTGCAACTTGAGTAAGTTTGAGTTCTGTGAGCACTGCATTTTGGTAAGCATAAAAGAGTTAAATTCAATGCTTCCATTTATACCACCAAAGGCATATTAGGTTATGTGCATGCTGATGTATGGGGAACTTCCCATAAGACTTCTATTGGTGGTGCTAATTACATGCTTACTATTATTGATGACTACTCAAGAAAAGTGTGGCCATATTTTCTCAAACATAAATCTGATGTTTTTGATGCTTTTAAGAAGTGGAAAGTAATGGTGGAAAAGCAAACTGAAAGGAAGATAAAAGTACTACGTACTGATAATGGTATGGAATTCTGTTCTAATGAGTTTGAGGAGTTTTGCAGTAACGATGATATGATGCGGCACCATACCATCCCTTACACACCTCAGCATAATGGTGTGGCTGAGCGCATGAATAGAACCATCATCTCAAGGGCTCGCTGTATGTTGTCCAATGTAGGTATGCATAGACTTCTGGGCTAAAGCAGCCAACACAAAGTGCCACCTCATCAATGGGTCACCTTCTATTCCACTTGATAAGAAAACTCTCATTGAGTTATGGTCAGGTTCGTCTGCTGATTATTCACAGTTGAGAGTTTTTGGTTGCACTGCATATGCTCACGTTGACAATGGAAAGTTAGAGCCTAGAGCTATTAAGTGTATATTCCTTGGTTATGGTTTAGGAGTTAAAGCATATAAATTATGGAATCATGAAACTAAAAGGTTCTGTTGAGTAGGAATATTGTTTTCAATGAATCAGTTATGTATCATGACAACGTGCCATCTGATCCCTCTCCTATTGTTGTTGGAGAGGAGGGAGTTAGTGTGAAGGTGGAGCACCTGCAGAAAACTTTTGATAATGATGTTGTGATTGATGATACTCATGAGGAAAATATTGATGATCATGTTGTTTAGCACTCACCTATTATTTTGCAGCAACAACGTGAGTCTATTGTTGCTAATAAAATGAGGCGTAACATAGTTCCACCTCCTTGTTTAATTAAAGAGTGTAATATTGCTCATTATGCTTCGAGTTGTGCTGAACAAGTGGAGCATGATAATAAACCTGCTACATACAATGACTATAAGAAGATATGTAATCGCTTAAAAAGAATGGCATATTGGATGTTGTGCGCTTGCCTAAACAAAAGAAGGTCGTCCGCTGTAAGTGGATATACAAAAACAAGGAAGGTGTCTCTCCTAATGAGCCTCCAAGGTTTAAGGCAAGGTTAGTAGCATAAGGTTTTAGCTAGATTCCAGGTATTGACTATAATAATGTTTTCTCTTCGGTTGTGAAGCATAGTTCTATTCATGATTTCTTTGGTATTGTTGCTATGCAAAATCTTGAGCTTGAGCAGCTAGATATAAAGACTGCTTTTCTACATGGTGAACTGGAGGAGGAGATTTACATGAACCAACCTGAAGGGTTCATGGTTCCTGGAAAAGATGATTTTTTGTGCAAATTGAAGAGGTCACTTTACGGTTTGAAGCAATCTTCAAGGTAGTGGTACAAAAGGTTTGATTCATTTATGATCTCACAAGGTTTTAAGAGGTCTCGGTTTGAAAGGTATGTTTACATAAAATTTGTTCATGTGTCACCTATATACTTGTTGTTATATGTTGATGATATGTTAATTGCTGCCAAGAGCATGGAAGAAATCACTACTTTGAAGGCACACCTAAGTAGTGAATTCGAGATGAAATATCTTGGTTCTTCTAAGAAAATCCTATGTATGGAAATTAAACGGGACAGAAAATCTGGGTTGCTATTTTCTAGTCAGCAAAGTTATGTTGAGAAAGTTCTCCAACATTTTAATATGCATGATGCAAAGTCTGTTAGTAATCCTATTGCTCCTCACTTTAAATTGTCAGCATTGGAATGTCCTAGTTCTGATGAAGATATTGAGTACATGTCATGAGTTCCTTATTCTAGTGATGTTGATTCCTTGATGTATGTCATGGTTTGTTCTCACCCAGATTTATCATATGCTATGAGTTTGGTGAGTCGTTACATGGCTAATCCTGGTAAAGAACATTGGAAAGTTGTTCAGTGGATTTTCAGGTACCTCTGTGGCACATCCAATGCTTGCTTGAAGTTTGGAAAGACACTGATAAGGAACTCGTAGGCTATGTAGATTCATCTTTTGCTGTTGATTTTGATAAGAGGAGATCCCTCACAGGTTATGTGTTCACAGTAGATGGATGTGCTGTGAGTTGGAAGGAAATGGTGTAACCAGTCGTTTCTCTATCTACAACCACTACAAGAGAAAAGAGTTTTTGTAACAAATCACTTTCGTCACCGAAAATGCCATTTCCGTCACTAAGTACTCCCTCGTGACGAAAACATGGCGTCACCAGGGTCGTCACGGAAGCTCCGTCACAGATTCTTTTATAGTGACGGAATACAAATTTTCGTCACACAAGATTGAGCTTCGGTGACGGTCCTTATGGCGTCACCTAAGATAGGTTATCCGTGACGGACCTTCTACGTCACCTAAAATAGGAAAATCTGTCATTGTTTAGCATATTCGTTGACGAAATATGCCGTCACGGAAGATTTATGGCGTCACGAGGATTCTGACAGGTGGGACCTGCAATGCTGACGTGGCAGCTGGCAGGTGGGTCCCACCACGATGACGAGGCATCTGACAGGTGGGTCCGACGATGCTGACGTGGCAGCTAGCAGGTGGGTCTGACGATGATGACGTGGCAGCTGGCAGGTGGGTCCGACGATGCTGACGTGGCAGCTGGCAGGTGGGTCCGACGATGCTGACGTGGCAGCTGGTAGGTGGGTCCGACGATGATGACGTGGCAGCTGGCAGGTGGGTCCCACCACGATGACATGGCATCTGACAGGTGGGCCCAATGCGATGACGTGTCACCTTCATGTGGGGCCCGCAGAGATGATGTGGCAGCTGGCAGGTGGGTCCAGCGATGCTGACGTGGCAGCATGTAGGTGGGGCCGTCAACGATGACGTGGCGTTAGCATGTGGGGCCCGCGATGATGACGTATCATTTTTTGGGCCGGCCCATTCGGAACTGCCTTGTGGGCCGGGAGGAATGTGACGCCGTCACCAATTTTTTTGCACGGACAAATTTGATTAAAAATTGAAATTCCACGCAAATTACGAAACAAAATTAAATGGAAGCAAATATTTGAAATGGCAGAAAATTTATAAATATGAATTGTATCACACGCAAACTTTAAAATTCTGGTAGACTGAAACTGTTGTATCAAACTCGAATGATTGAAGGAATAAAAACACAATGTTTCGGCCCACCCGGCCCATTAGCGCGCAGAGATTTTTGGCCCAAGTCACGGGGACTGGGACTGGGAGTTCTGTGACATCCTCAACAGGTAACTAAGCATGCCATCCATTTCCTTCTGCCTCTTCTCAAATGCCAGATGATTCGCTTCGCTGGACTTTTTCACTACTTCAAGTTCATCATCCAGCTTCTTTCTCATCTCTTCAAATCTCCTTTCCTGCTCTTGCATCCGTTCCTCCATCTCGCGTTGAACCCTTTCAGCTGCATTCAACGAATCTTGCTCCTGACTTGATAACTTTTCTTCTAAATCACGGATGGGCCCAATGGCATCTGTGGGTTCTATGTTGACTCATATCGCCGCAAAAGTTGACCCTGATGACACATGTGGGTCCACTTAGCTAACATTGGTGCATGTGGGACCCTATGGCATCCGTGGGTCCAGTTTGACTAAGATTGGGCTTAAGCTGACCTTGATGACACATGTGGGCCCACATAGCTAGCAGCGGTGCATGTGGGACCCTATGGCATCTGTGGGTCCAATTTGACTAAGATTGGGCTTAATTTGACCCTGATGACACATGTTGGCCCACATAGCTAGCAGCGGTGCATGTGGGACCCTATGGCATCTGTGGGTCCAGTTTGACTAAGATTGGGCTTAAGTTGACCCTGATGACGCATGTGGGCCCACATAGTTAGCAGCAGTGCATGTGGGACCCTATGGCATCTGTGGGTCCAGTTTGACTAAGATTGGGCTTAAGTTGACCCTGATGACACACGTGGGCCTAGTTTGACTAAGATTGGGCTTAAGTTGACCCTGATGACACACGTGGGTCCACATACACTAGCATTGGTGCATGTGGGCCCAATGGCATCTGTGGGTTCTATGTTGACTCATATCGCCGCAAAAGTTGACCCTGATGAGACATGTGGGTCCACTTAGGTAACATTGGTGCATGTGGGACCCTATGGCATCTATGGGTCCAGTTTGACTAAGATTGGGCTTAAGTTGACCCTGATGACACATGTGGGCCCACATAGCTAGCAGCGGTGCATGTGGGACCCTATGGCATCTGTGGGTCTAGTTTGACTAAGATTGGGCTTAAGTTGACCCTGATGACACATGGTGGCCCACATAGCTAGCAGCGGTGCATGTGGGACCCTATGGCATCTGTGGGTCCAGTTTGACTAAGATTGGGCTATAAGTTGACCATGATGACACACGTGGGCCCAGTTTGACTAAGATTGGGCTTAAGTTGACCCTGATGACACAGGTGGGTCCAGATACACTAGCATTGGTGCATGTGGGACCAATGGCATTTGTGGGTTCTATGTTGACTCATATCGCCGCAAAAGTTGACCCTGATGACACATGTGGGTCCACTTAGCTAACATGTGGGACCCTATGGCATCTGTGGGTCCAGTTTGACTAAGATTGGGCTTAAGCTGACCCTGATGACACATGTCGGCCCACATAGCTAGCAGTGGTGCATGTGGGACCCTATGGCATCTGTGGGTCCAATTTGACTAAGATTGGGCTTAATTTGACCCTAATGACACATGTTGGCCCACATAGTTAACAGCGGTGCATGTGGGACCCTATGGCATCTGTGGGTCCAGTTTGACTAAGATTGGGCTTAAGTTGACCCTGATGACACATGTGGGCCCACATAGCTAGCAGAAGTGCATGTGGGACCCTATGGCATCTCTGGGTCCAGTTTGACTAAGATTGGGCTTAAGTTGACCCTGATGACACACGTGGGCCTAGTTTGACTAAGATTGGGCTTAAGTTGACCCTGATGACACACGTGGGTCCACATACACTAGCATTGGTGCATGTGGGCCCAATGGCATCTGTGGGTTCTATGTTGACTCATATCGCCGCAAAAGTTGACCCTGATGACACATGTGGGTCCACTTAGCTAGCATTGGTGCATGTGGGACCCTATGGCATATGTGGGTCCAGTTTGACTAAGATTGGGCTTAAGTTGACCCTGATGACACATGTGGGCCGACATAGCTAGCAGCGGGGCATGTGGGACCCTATGGCATCTATGGGTCCAGTTTGACTAAGATTGGGCTTAAGTTGACCCTGATGACACATGTGGGCCCACATAGCTAGCAGCGGTGCATGTGGGACCCTATGGCATCTGTGGGTCCAGTTTGACTAAGATTGGGCTATAAGTTGACCATGATGACACACGTGGGCCTAGTTTGACTAAGATTGGGCTTAAGTTGACCTTGATGACACACGTGGGTCCAGATACACTAGCATTGGTGCATGTGGGACCAATGGCATCTGTGGGTTCTATGTTGACTCATATCGCCGCAAAAGTTGACCCTGATGACACATGTGGGTCCACTTCATCCACCAATGAGACATTTTATATGGAAAATGAATAAGAGGTTAACGGACTTACAGTTATAGACTTAATGGTTTCCGGAATAGTATCTTTCAGACGACCTTCCTTGTCACCATACTACTTCCAGTGGGTTGCCAGTGGCATCTTGCTGCGTATGTGAATGCCACACTCTAAACTCAGTTTTGCTGCTTGCACAGGATCAGTGGGTCTCCTCATGCCAGGAGTGAAGTTGATCTGCATCTTAGCCCCTCCATTCCTTCTAGACCACTCGTGTACCCCATGCCCCATAGTAGGTTTGCGTACATTACGCTTTTCCTTTAGAGCACCCGTGTCTACAATTGCAACTGAAACCAGTGACAAAACGAGAGTCAAGACTTCAATTGAAAATTTTGCAACTAAACCAGTGAATAAATTGCAAGACGTGCCGTCAATACCTTCCTGTTCGCTGCGGACAAGTACATTCTCCTCAGGTGAGTTGCTACCTCTAGAGGTTTGAATTAGCACGGGCGAGGATTCATTTCCATTAGTACCCCCTTCCCCTGCTTTCTGGGTAGGGGTCTCTGTTTCACCATCATCTTGAGTCTCTGCATTTGCTGCTGACCTTGTGACAACATTCGGAGGCACAAAGGTTTTTGAGCGCTTCTGCTTCTTTTCTTTTGTAGAACCTTCCGTTACCTGCATTTTAATAGATCAAGCCATAAATATTAAAGCAATCTGTACATATCCTACATGTGAAGGAAGGAGAATGCTGCATTTCTTCACCTTAGAGGAAGATTTAAGAACATCATGGTCCTCTTCATCCGGAACGAACACATCATCATCAGTGGGCTCGTCGGCAGGATCAGGTTCATAATTAGGGTCCTCGGTGATATCCTTCTCCTGCGGCTGTGCCTCTTTCCGTGTTGTCACTGCCACCGGTTTCTTAGCAGTACCAAACACAAATTCACGCGCCATCGCCGTGAAATCCAACATTGGCTTGCCATGTTCAATAGCATTCTGCTTCAGTGCTTCAGACATACGAGACATGTTCTCCTCCATCACTTGTTTCCTAACATTTTGATATGCGTCTGCTGTTTTGACTTGAGTAACTGAAAACAATTAAGCAAAGGCAAGTCAAGATCATACTCATTAGTACAAACAGAGTAGACAAGATCATTAAAGCAAAAATTATGTGATCCATACTGTAAAATTAACATGCTCACAAAACATTATTCTATTGCCTCCAAATCTCGTATCGTCATTCAGTTAACTGTCTAAACCCTACTGTCAACAAGTTCAGTTAAGTGTCAGGTTCAGTGTATTAGGTATCAAGTTGTTCAGTTGCGTCAGTTAAGACGCCAAGCAGCAGGGTTTATCCAACAAGTTGTGCCCTATTACCTGAACCATTATGTAGGAACAGAAACCTAAATCTAACACATAGTTATAAGATCGGATCATAGGGTGTCATGCTCAACACATTCATGGCATCTGGAACCATGATCTATGAAATTAAAACCCAAGACAAGCACATTGTCGAAGGATTCGGATCATAGGGTGTCACGTTCAACATGTGCTAGGCATCTCGAACCATGTCTATGATCTAAAACCTAGATCTTGCACATAAGCTGCAGCATCTTGAACAACGATCTACACATGTTGATCTACTAGAACTCATGCTTGACTGATCTAGAAAGAGGCATAGACCTAGGGCGGCAAAAAAATGACCTGGGCGTTTACGCTTTTGCTTCGGTGTCGGTGGTAGCACATTCCGGCGTGGTGTGCCGCTTCGAAGACTGCCGGACATGTCGCCCGCCGTAGAGGGGAAATCCACCGGCAACCAACGCCTTGCTTGACAGATCTGGGGTCGAGGAAAGTGGCGATGGGGTTCTAGGTGGGTGGTGAACAAGGAACGTAATTAGGAGATGGGTATGCGGGAGGTGGGGGCACGCCGTTTTTATAGTGTCGTGGGGGCGGCAAATTGTTAGCGCCAAAACGAGCGGGCAGGTGGGAAAACAAAAGAGGTGGGAACGAAATTTTTCGGTACACAAGTGGAGGGAACGAAAACCATTCATTGTAAATTTGATTTGAAAAAACAGAGGGAACGAAACGGGAGGTTTACAAGCGGGGATTATCTCTAATTACATATTGTAATTAAATAAATCCTAACACATGCAACGGTTTAGGTATTTCCACTACTTAGACCTCCCGTGCGGAATTTGTAATATGGTTTACAAGCCGGGATTATCTCTAATTCATTGTACTATAAATTTATTTGGCCATGAACCATATTAAATTATTTGAATAAGTCATTTGTTTATATATGAAAAGGAAAACAAAATATGTTCATTCACGTACAACAGTTGGATTAGTGAGCAAACAATACCATTAGTGTCCTTCATTCCACAACTCCAACTTGAAAGCTGAAGCACAATATCACTTAAACAAGTAAACCTCATTGATTCGAAAAACAAACTGAAGAGCAGAATTATTTCATATATTAGATATGTAGCCAGCAAAATTTTCTAACATCCACCGAAAGGTAGGTGTTCTCATTATACTTTACACCCAGAAACTCAGCAAATAGTTTTGCAACTAGGAACTGGGGCGGATCTGCTTGGTCACACCCTGATGCACATGCAACAGGGTAGAAAAAAGCATTTTTAGTCTTACATATTAGACTTAAGCATAGTGTATCAGGCAAACTTAAACAGAGTGCATGAGGGTAAGTTTAATCCTAGATCCTCTTCCTAGTCTAGGAAGAGGCAGACATGGAAATCTGATAGGGTTAGGACACGGTCTGGACGTCCATACTAGCCCTCTGACATCTCATCCTCCTTGATGGGCATGGTCTGCGTGTCCCTGTCACTGCCACTGCCATCATCGTCGCTATCATCGTCGCTGTTGGTGGCGTACTCCCGGCGAGAGAGCCTACCACCGTAGATTGTGATGACCAGCTCCCTGTTGCCAGCATAGTAGTCGAACGCCAGGATGTTGCCTAGAGAAATAGTGTAGCACTTGATGAACTTGGGCCAGCCCCTGCGGAGGTACAAGCAGCCGTCTCGATGATCGAAATACATCTCCACATCGAAGGTCAGCCTGCTGTTACGCTCCTGGACGCGCACAGTGTTGGGCTGGTCGCCGCTGATGTAATCTTTGAAAGCATGGCAGAGGGAGAGCTTGTCCCACTTGTCCTCGTGAAGGATGCGGATGAACATAAAGTTGGGGTTCGGATACAGCGGCAGATGGGGTGGTGGAGACGGTGACGGCGACGGCGACGGTGACGGTGACGGCGACGGCGACGGCGACGGCGATGGCGAAGGTGATAGAGAAGTGGCCCTTCCCTTGCCGCTGCCCCTGCCCGTACGACAGCGCCTCTTCTTGACAACGCGCATTGCCGGCGTACGCGTTTGTCCTTCACGTCCCCTGCCTGCCGTCACCTTGGCACCCCTGAGCATGGACACCGGCGTAGGCGAAAAATCATTTATTCTTCTAAATATGAAGACGAAACCCTCTCGGTTACGCCACCCTTCTGAATGCGCTTTCTTTGAGTATATGAGAACAGCTTGTCCCTCTTCTAGATCTGTGCTCTGTACGAAACACTTCCACCCATCTGTATCGAAGAAGAGGCGATCATCCTTTTCTATCTTGAAGTCGATGGGGGTGATCTCCTCTTTAGGAAGACACACTCCAGTTGAGCCTCCCTCACAGATTTGTAGAGCATTAACAACCTTGTTAGGCAATTTCTGATCAATACAAAACAAGATATATAAGTTAGTAAGTCGATGTCATAAACCACATAGACAAATTGCATACACTCATGGCAACAAAAAAGAATTAAAAGAAAGTTATATGAATGTACCATGTGGTACGGCTTAAGATTCGTCTTGGTCAAGCGGGTTACGAATGGCAACCCGACAATTTTGCCCATGTTCGATTGAAGTTCCAGCAGATGCTCTTGCTCACTCTCAGTAAGCCGGCATCTTTGGGCGATGAGTGGTCCGAGATCACGCTTCTATGAAGATGCTCCTGCCATGTTAAAGAATGGGCTGCGCATACAAATTTAGCACACATTAACAAATGGTAAAAGTGTAGGAAACACATTATAGGTATTACAGCGTCACAACAACGTATTTCATCACAACAATACAAATATTGTTTCTGCAAATACTTGCAAGTTATTTCAATGCTACAAGCACTAGTCATAGCATAGGAAAGCTCTAGACTCCTATTCTGTCAGATATAAGTTCTCTAAGAACTACCTTTGCTGTGTTGGATTTTAGAAACATCGTAAGTACTACATTAGTTCTTGCCATATATAGTAGCTAGATGGCCGATTTTTTGTTGGGAGACTAGGAAGTTTAGGCCTATTTCTTATAGAAACAGATCATATCTAGTAATTATGTTCTGTTTTAGTCACCAGAATACAATGCTTCAGCAATTTAGCACATCAGATATGGCAAGTTAGTGTAGGTTCTTCCATTTCCGATGTTGTGGTTACATGTGGTACAGCCGACCCCAAAACTGTCCCTCTATGCATCATGTGGTTGTACTTTCTACGCATGTGTTTCTGGTTCATTGTCATTCATGCTCTGGACCTTGCTTACTGCGAGTTGTTTCCTTGCAACAAGGAAAACAGCCAGGTGGTATTTTCTACACATGAACATCCATCCATAATTCCGGCATCGACAATTTCTTAAGACATGTCATGCCTAACTAATTTATCATCTATATATGTGTGTGTCCAAACAAGTTCCATTTTTCATATCAAGATGTAGCTAGCTAAACTTGTTATGTTTGATGGAGAGAATGAATGTGATCTGGTCATCTTGGTCATGGCAGAATGATGCATTATTGTGCACCAAGGAAATGGACCACCACCAAACTTCACTTTGAATCTCTGGCTTGTCAGTATTGTACACTAGATTTACTTTTTCATGCCTGATGTGCTAAGTTATAGCTATAGTGTATTCCTACCTATTAGGAAAACATTTATTCACAAGTGTTATCTGTTGCTTACCCTTGGCTAAGATTTTCAAGAAGTGGCACATGTTCTAACATGTTCTAGTTTCTCTTATTTGCAGGCACACAACGATGCAACTTCCTATAAGTACAAGGTTATCAAGTATTGGGATATAATTAGCACACTTTACTCAAGGGATCGAGCTACTGAGCGGGAGCTAGGACTGCAGCTGAAAGCCGTGCGGAAATGGCGGACGAGAACACTAACAATGACAACATCATTGATCAAGCTGTGTTAATATAATGAGCAGACAAGTGTATTTGTGGATACATTGATCTTTATTCATGTTGTAGTTGATTTTTATTTTGAAAATATCATATTTTATTTACATTATGTAATTGAATTTTGAAGCCAAATGTGTTGTTGATTTCACAAATTGGCTTAAAATGGCAGCCAAACAGAAGCTGTAAATCATTTCATTTCAGAATTCCAGGTGGCAGCCAAACATAAAAATTCATTAAGGAATTTAAATTCCATCCAAATGAATTGACATGGGGATTTCATTTCATTTCATTTCAACCAAATGAAATGAATGCATAGGAGCCAAACGAGCCCTAATATATTTTCCTACACATGCATTGTAGAGTTCAGACCTTATGCAATGTTTCCTTCCAGTAGTGTTTGATTCATGGGATTGTAATGTACAGGAATTATTCCAGTAGGTACACTAGTGTATTTTCATGGGAAATCTAGCTTCAGCACATAACTCATGGAAAACCCTACTGGACAAACAATGCAGACATGATTTCAGTGGGCATGACAAGTAAATCCAACATGATTGGGCTCACCTTCAGCGTGGAGCAAGGTTGCAGATGCGGTCAACGCCGACGGGACGACATCGCGGTGGTGTGGCCGGAGTCGATGCGGACGTGCACGTCGTTACGGGCGGCGGATGCGTTGCGGAGCGCGGCGGCGTGGTTGTGGAGAAGCACGGTGGCGGGGTTGCGGAAATATGGTCGTCGGTGGATGGACGATCCTGACGGAGGCGATGCGGACGGCCACGGCAATGCGGAGATACGGCGGCGATGCGGAGATGCGGATGGAGAGGAGCAGTTTGGGGAAAGTACGAGAAGGGGCTAGGATATCTGCAGGGATAGATTTTTTCCCCAATTAGGTAAACTATTATTTGTACTAACATTGGTGCATGTTGGACCCACTGATACTAACATTGGTGCATGTGGGACCCACTTATCAATGTTTAAAATAGCGGGCTATTTGATTTAGCGGCGCCGATTTTAAAAGCTATCAAAAGCTATAGCGGAGCTATAGCACGCTATGCCCATTTAGCGGGTTTGCTAAATAATGATTTTTTTTAAAAAAAGAGCAGTACATATTGGTATATATATCAATAATTTACAAATATTTGACAGTTTTACAGATCAATGCTCTGATCAACTCACTTATAACAGGTTTGACAGTGCATAGTCCATATTACATAGTAAAATTTGAAACAGAGCCACTTATACTAGCATTGGTGCATGTGGAACCCAATGGCATCTGTGGTTCCCGTTTGGCTGAGTTTGGGCAAAATTTGACCCTGATGACACATGTGAGTCCACTTACACTAGCATCGGTGCATGCGAGTACCGATGGCATCTGTGGTTATAGTCTGAGTGAGTTTGGGCAAAAGTTTGACTGAAATTATGCTTAAGTTGACCCTGATGACACACGTGGGTCCACATACACTAGCATTGGTGCATTTGGGCCCAATGGCATCTGTGGGTTCTATCTTGACTCATATCGCCGCAAAAGTTGACCCTGATGACACATGTGGGTCCACTTAGCTAACATTGGTGCATGTGGGACCCTATGGCATATGTGGGTCCAGTTTGACTAAGATTGGGCTTAAGTTGACCCTGATGACACATGTGGGCCCACATAGCTAGCAGCGGTGCATGTGGGACCCTATGGCATCTGTGGGTCCAGTTTGACTAAGATTGGGCTTAAGTTGACCCTGATGACACATGTTGGCCCACATAGCTAGCAGCGGTGCATGTCGGACCCTATGGCATCTGTGGGTCCAGTTTGACTAAGATTGGGCTATAAGTTGACCATGATGACACACGTGGGCCCAGTTTGACTAAGATTGGGCTTAAGTTGACCCTGATGACACACGTGGGTCCAGATACACTAGCATTGGTGCATGTGGGACCAATGGCATTTGTGGGTTCTATGTTGACTCATATCGCCGCAAAAGTTGACCCTGATGACACATGTGGGTCCACTTAGCTAACATTGGTGCATGTGGGACCCTATGGCATCTGTGGGTCCAGTTTGACTAAGATTTGGCTTAAGCTGACCCTGATGACACATGTCGGCCCACATAGCTAGCAGCGGTGCATGTGGGACCCTATGGCATCTGTGGGTCCAATTTGACTAAGATTGGGCTTAATTTGACCCTAATGACACATGTTGGCCCACATAGCTAGCAGCGGTGCATGTGGGACCCTATGGCATCTGTGATTCCAGTTTGACTAAGATTGGGCTTAAGTTGACCCTGATGACACATGTGGGCCCACATAGCTAGCAGAAGTGCATGTGGGACCCTATGGCATCTGTGGGTCCAGTTTGACTAAGATTGGGCTTAAGTTGACCCTGATGACACACGTGGGCCTAGTTTGACTAAGATTGGGCTTAAGTTGACCCTGATGACACACGTGGGTCCCCATACACTAGCATTGGTGCATGTGGGCCCAATGGCATCTGTGGGTTCTATGTTGACTCATATCGCCGCAAAAGTTGACCCTGATGACACATGTGGGTCCACTTAGCTAACATTGGTGCATGTGGGACCCTATGGCATATGTGGGTCCAGTTTGACTAAGATTGGGCTTAAGTTAACCATGATGACATATGTGGGCCGACATAGCTAGCAGCGGTGCATGTGGGACCCTATGGCATCTGTGGGTCCAGTTTGACTAAGATTGGGCTTAAGTTGACCCTGATGACACATGTGGGCCCACATAGCTAGCAGCGGTGCATGTGGGACCCTATGGCATCTGTGGGTCCAGTTTGACTAAGATTGGGCTATAAGTTGACCATGATGACACACGTGGGCCTAGTTTGACTAAGATTGGGCTTTAGTTGACCCTGATGACACACGTGGGTCCAGATACACTAGCATTGGTGCATGTGGGACCAATGGCATCTGTGGGTTCTATGTTGACTCATATCGCCGCAAAAGTTGACCCTGATGACACATGTGGGTCCACTTAGCTAACATTGGTGCATGTGGGACCCTATGGCATCTGTGGGTCCAGTTTGACTAAGATTGGGCTTAAGCTGACCCTGATGACACATGTGGGCCCACATAGCTAGCAGCGGTGCATGTGGGACCCTATGGCATCTGTGGGTCAAGTTTGACTAAGATTGGGCTTAAGCTGACCCTGATGACACATGTGGGCCCACATAGCTAGCAGCGGTGCATGTGGGACCCTATGGCATCTGTGGGTCCAATTTGACTAAGATTGGGCTTAAGTTGACCCTGATGGCACATGTGGGCCCACATAGCTAGCAGCGGTGCATGTGGGACCGTATGGCATCTGTGGGTCCAGTTTGACTAAGCTTGGGCTTAAGTTGACCCTGATGACACACGTGGGTCCAGTTTGACTAAGATTGTGCTTAAGTTGACCCTGATGACACACGTGGGTCCACATACACTAGTATTGGTGCATGTGGGCCCAATGGCATCTGTGGGTTCTATGTTGACTCATATCGCCGCAAAAGTTGACTTTGATGACACATGTGGGTCCACTTAGCTAACATTGGTGCATGTGGGACCCTATGGCATATGTGGGTCCAGTTTGACTAAGATTGGGCTTATGCTGACCCTGATGACACATGTGGGCCCACATAGCTAGCAGCGGTGCATGTGGGACCCTATGGCATCTGTGGGTCCAATTTGACTAAGATTGGGCTTAAGTTGACCCCGATGACACATGTGGGCCCACTTACACTAGCAATGGTGCATGTGGGACCTAATGGCATATGTGGTTTCAGTTTGACTGAGATTGGGCAAAAGTTGATCCCGATGACAAATGTGGGTCCAATAACACTAGCTTAAAATAACTTTGTAACGCTTGCGTTTACAATTCTAGACTTTCATCAAGGCAAGTTTATATCTGTTGACAATCATATTCCTTTGAACTAGTATAGCCAGTGCACAAACACAACTCTACACACATATAACATTACATAGATATGTTTGCTAGCTCACGGTACTTTAAGAAACAAGCATACTAAAGTAGTTTAACTTAGAAAGTAAACAACAACAAAGTACCACGATTTGTACTACATAAACAACATACAGCATCACGAATATAACTGGCTATAGTCTAGTAACGTGCATTAATTCCAGCCGGTGGCGTTGAAGGCGGTGGGGTCGGTGGCTTTGTTGCCCCAGGCAGTGGTGGTGGTGTCGCCCCAGCCAGTGGTGTCATTCTGCTCGCCGTCCTGGTCATCTTTGCCCGCTTCCTGTTTGCGTTTGGCGACATGCACCACCTCTCCATCCGCCTCTTCCGCTCCCCAGACCGCCTACTGCTCTTCCCAGATCGCCATCGCCTGTTCCCTTTCAGCCTGCTGTGTTGCATCATCCTGCTCGTCATCTGCATCACTCTGGTCTGCAGCAGCTGCCGCCTCGGCCCAGCTTTTGCCACCTCGCTTCTGCCGCCTCGGCCTTAGCTGCTGCCGCCTTTTCTGCTGCATTAATTGCAGCCTTGCGAGTCCCTCGGTCTAGCCCGTCCCTTGCGGTAATGAGCCTACGATATAGCTCGTAGGCAACATACCCGTCTCTTGCTGCATACTCTAGGTTCATCGTGGAAAGTGGCTTGTTCTCCCATACTTCGTGGACATCCTTCGGGAGTGCCTTGCAATTTCCGAGATCTCTGTCAATGATGATCACTGCTAGAGATAACATCCCGTCCCTGTCATACGGCTGATTCCAATGGAACTGTTCTTCGGTCTTAAACATGTCTTGGATGCCGATGTGGTACTGTTCTGGAATGGTGATATCCTCATGTGCAAGCTTCTCTTTATCACTCCTGATGTCCACGCTAGCGAAAGTGATCCCCTTTTCCTGAAGGAACTCTGCCAGTTTCGGACAAGGCTCCCTTCTCCTGTAGTATAAATGGAAATTAAGACATGAAAATAATTTGGATGATGTACAATTATTTGATGATAATGTTAAACAAGGTAATTGCATAACCGTACCATTAGGTCATGTACAACACCTACAGATCATGCATAATACTTGAACTAACATGTCTAAGTATTTGAAATAAACGAGTGCAAGCAATGTATTTGCATTGGCTAATTATACATGATCTCAAATGGAAAATAAAAATATGCACATAACTAGTTTCGGACAAGGCTCCCTTCTCCTGCAGTATAGATGCAAACTATGACATGACAATAATTTGGATGGTGCACAATTATTTGATGACAACGTTGAACAAGGAAATTGCGAAACCGTGCTATTAGACCACACGTACAACGCCCATAGATCATGCATAATACTTGATCTAACAAAATCCACAAGGACTTAAACCTATAGGAATTAAACAATGCACATAGGAAAAATTTCTAAGGATCAAAATCCTCCAAAATTCATACGAGATTCCTTTGAATCAAACAAGCCCTGCATCAAAGGAGGCCTGATGTAAAAACGTTCGT
Source organism: Avena eriantha (assembly GCA_910589775.1). Taxonomy (NCBI): domain Eukaryota; kingdom Viridiplantae; phylum Streptophyta; class Magnoliopsida; order Poales; family Poaceae; genus Avena; species Avena eriantha. The sequence goes on from OU342740.1 coordinate 23,413,997, forward strand.
ACAGGGTACAATCCTATGAATCAAACATGTGCTGATGGAAAAAACATAGGGATTGAATCATGTACAAACCCATAGGAAATCCTTTGAATCAAAGGAGGCCTGAAATAGAAATGCCCATCCTTAGTACGTACATAGCTAGCATGCGGTGCATGTGGGACCCTGATGGCATCTATGGGTCCAGTTTGACTAAGATTGGGCTTAAGTTGACCCTGATGACACATGTGTGCCCACATAGCTAGCAGCGGTGCATGTCGGACCCTATGGCATCTGTGGGTCCAATTTGACTAAGATTGGGCTTAAGTTGATCCTGATGACACACGTGGGCCCAGTTTGACTAAGATTGGGCTTAAGTTGACCCTGATGACACATGTGTGCCCACATAGCTAGCAGCGGTGCATGTCGGACCCTATGGCATCTGTGGGTCCATTTTGACTAAGATTGGGCTAAAGTTGACCCTGATGACACATGCGGGCCCACATAGCTAGCAGCGGTGCATGTGGGACCCTATGGCATCTATGGGTCCAGTTTGACTAAGATTGGGCTTAAGTTGACCCTGATGACACATGTGTGCCCACATAGCTAGCAGCGGTGCATGTCGGACCCTATGGCATCTGTGGGTCCAATTTGACTAAGATTGGGCTTAAGTTGATCCTGATGACACACGTGGGCCCAGTTTGACTAAGATTGGGCTTAAGTTGACCCTGATGACACATGTGTGCCCACATAGCTAGCAGCGGTGCATGTGGGACCCTATGGCATCTATGGGTCCAGTTTGACTAAGATTGGGCTTAAGTTGACCCTGATGACACATGTGTGCCCACATAGCTAGCAGCGGTGCATGTCGGACCCTATGGCATCTGTGGGTCCAATTTGACTAAGATTGGGCTTAAGTTGATCCTGATGACACACGTGGGCCCAGTTTGACTAAGATTGGGCTTAAGTTGACCCTGATGACACATGTGTGCCCACATAGCTAGCAGCGGTGCATGTCGGACCCTATGGCATCTGTGGGTCCAATTTGACTAAGATTGGGCTTAAGTTGATCCTGATGACACACGTGGGCCCAGTTTGACTAAGATTGGGCTTAAGTTGACCCGATGACACACGTGGGTCCACATACACTAGTATTGGTGCATGTGGGCCCAATGGCATCGGTGGGTTCTATGTTGACTCATATCGCCGCAAAAGTTGACCCTGATGACACATGTGGGTCCACTTAGCTAACATTGGTGCATGTGGGACCTTATGGCATCCGTGGGTCCAGTTTGACTAAGATTGGGCTTAAGCTGACCCTGATGACACATGTGGGCCCACATAGCTAGCATCGGTGCATGTGGGACCCTATGGCATCTGTGGGTCCAGTTTGACTAAGATTGGGCTTAAGTTGACCCTGATGACAAATTTGGGCCCATATAGCTAGCACCAAGTGTTTCCACGAAGCCGTGGATTTTTGCCCGGTTTCCACGTTTTGGCCGTTCGGTCCAACGTATCGCCTAGTGGCATGTTTTGAGCGTAACCGACACACGCGAGACGCTAGTCGTGTTTTCCACGATGTCGGGCTGTTTTCCACGATGTCTCCCGGTTTCCACATTTTGCCCGTTTGGTCCAATGTATCGCCCAGATTTGGCCTGTTTTGAGCGTAACCGACACACGCGAGACGCTAGTCGTGTTTTCTACGATGTCGAGCACCAAGTGTTTCCGCTACTATTGACCAAAATTTGACTTGAGGTAAAATTTGAGCAAACAATCATTTGACAATGAACAAAGTGGTCACATTCCAACTAAATGACCCCAAATACCATACCATGTTAGTGAAATACAAATTTTATTCAAATTTTTGAACTACCTTTACAAAATGTAGTTGAATTTCAATTATTAAAATGGAAAATGGTATTTGAAATCACAATTGGACCAAAAACCCAAAATATGAAATGTGTGCTATGACAAGATACACCTAAATGCCAAATCTTAGACCATTCTGAGAAAGTATGACATGGAGTTGGGCATCTCCTAGGTAATTTGGGTACTTACACATGAGACTCACACTTGAAACCAAGTGTGAGAGAGCAACCTCAACTTTCATTCAACAAACTCAAGGTTTATTATTTTTTGTGCAAACTAGGGTACAATGTAAGACACATGGCCAATGTTTTACTTTTTTTTGATTTTTTTTGAATTTCTAGTGCCCTGCCAAAGTTTGGTCAAAATCGCGTCGAACAAATATAATGCATTATGATGTGCAAGCTCTCTTTCAAAGTTCTACCAATGTACAAACCACATGCTATACCTCCATTTTAACAACATATAAAAATATGGTATCAAAATTTGAAAGTTAACTTGCTCAAAATTCAAATTTGATTTGGAGGTGATTTAGTATTTCAAATTTCTACATGCACCAAGTTTTTAATCTGAAAAACTCTACAAACGAATAATGTGGCCCCTACATTCCTTCAAACAATGGTGAAAACCGCATGGAATTCAGACAAACATAGCTCCTCAAATCCAAATCTGAATTTTTCTAAAATTCATGTCAAAACCACCTATTTGATGTGTTTTACTGAATTTTAAAATTTGTACATGCACCAAGTTTTGAATCTGAAAAAACTCTACAAATAAATAATGTGGCCCCTACAGTCCTTCAAACATTGGTAAAACCCTCATGCAATTCAGACAAACACAGCTCGTCAAATCCAAATCTGAATTTTTATCAAAAAATTCTGAAAACTAGTCGGAATCTGCAAAATATTTAAAAATGATAAAAACAAGAGTAAAAAACCTAAGTACATAAAAATATTACATTTATTTTACATACAGTTATCGAATCTTTATTACAAGCTATATTACAACTTACAAGTAATATTGAAATAATAACAAAATGTTTTAAAAAAGGAACTCAGCCCAGCCAAGCCTTCTGCCCGGACAAGCTACCTACGACCGAACTGGGCCTCTTTCAGCCCATTATGTCCCCAATGCCGCACGACGTCAGACGGGTCGGACGGCTAGGAGTTTAGTCCCACCTCGCCAACTAGAGAGGATTCCGACCAGCTTAAATAGCCGCGCGTTCGGCTGCTATCAACAGCCTCTCGGTTATATCTTACTTGCTCTCAGGAATTCTACTTTGGGCCGTTGGGCCTACTGGCAGGTCACGGGCCTGCATCCTGGCCATTCATTTGGTTTCTAGTCGTATGCATGCCGTGATTCCCTTGAGAAATATCCTGCCAGTGGGTGGCCTTTTTTTTGCTTTATTTGATCTTTTTTGTCCTATATTTTAACATAAATTCATACGTTTTTAATACAAATTTACATGGCATAGTGCATATACAACACTATCTCTGCACTTAAATGACCCAAACCATTTCAAATTTTGAAACACTACTACACATTGCTACACCTATCAAAACCTTCCAATTTAGAATTGACGCAATGAAATACATTTTTCTAACTGGCAGCACAACTATCATGGCACAACACAGATACATATATAAGAAACAAGCAATTAAGAGCATGTAACCATAACCTTACTAGCAGCATAATAACATAGTGTCTCACGGGAACTTCACCCTACCATCACAAGGTTACCACTTATAACCACAGTACCAAAAGAACATAGTTCTCAACCACTTCTACCTAGTTAACCAGTTCTACATATTAACCATATATACATAAACATCATCGCTATACTGATGATGTGACCATACATACTAGCAGCTGATATCAATATTCACTCCTCTTCAGTCTCGGAGTCGCTGAACACAAACTCATCTGGCTGGAGGACCCTGAGTAGAGCTTCGTGCCTGCCACGATCACACAGGTCACCCTCAAAGTAGTCCTCACCCAGACGTCCACGAGTGGCTACCTCTCGGACATGCTGCACAAGTCCCACCCTCAATCCCCCATGTGGCTTGAAGTGGTGGAATGGGCACCTTTAGAACTCGATGTTGAATGGCAGGTAAGCAGAAATCCCCTTGCGCCTGAGCTTCTTTTTTTCTTTCCTCACAAACGACTTGTATGTCCATTGCTCCACTTCAACATCTGAACCAGAGAAGTACTGCACAATAAATAAAACAAGAAAACAGTTAGTACTGCCTACTAAATATAAAAACCTACTACTTTTGTGCATGTCCAAATGCACTACAGCTGCCTGGAATAACATACCTTCTCATCAGGCCACGGGGAGAGTACATCATAGGCATCACCTGGGGTTGGTGCCTTCCAGACAATTAAGATAAATGAACACTAGCATTTAAGGTAATTACTAAAAGCATTCAATATTAATAAATGAAAAACACTCGCAAAAATTAATAGCACAATAATTCGACTTCACAAATCTGATCATAAAAACAACATTGATTCAAGAAACAAATCATTAAACTACATCAATGCTTTTTATACTACATTCTATTAAATTACAATGATTATTTGGAGGTTGGAATTGAATGTAAGGAAACTAGACTATACATTCAAACAAAAAAAATATCAAGGATCAATCAGTTTAGTATCAGGTTGCATGAAGCTCCAGCAAGTCAAAATAGAGTAGTACAAAGTCTGTAAACTAATTAGTCTACACAAATCTGTTCATACAAGCATAAGCATCTAAAGAAATGTGTCTTAAAATCAATTGGTACAAGTAAAGGAAAACAAAAGTAAGTACACAGATCACTGCTTTGCACACTATTATGAGGCACCACTACAATCAATTAATAACATACATGCCATATGGTTATAACCACATTGTTCAGATCTAGTGCTAGAAGTTAATAAAATTCTATAAGTAATTTTAACACATTTCCCGTAAAAGCAATTAAAGCAAAAAAGGAAACTACAAAAGTATACCGAAGCTAGATAACCACATTATATCACAGCAGCTAATTCAGACTAGTTGAATAGTTGTAGCCAGCTAACCACATTATACCACATGTACCAAAAAAAAATAACCCATACTGTTAACTAGTTGAAACTAACTAACCACATTATATCACAGCAGCTCAAATGAGAATCATGTAAACCATGTTCCTTCAACATAATACGAATTAACTACAAATTAAACTGTCAATTTAACAACAAATAAACCATCTTCCTACTAATTGGAAAAACTTCACCAATGGACTATCAGCATTGGTCATCTATACAAAATTACACAACGAATCTACAGACCCAGCCTTCCATCCAATAAATCCCTACGGCCCCGGTCGTTTTACTTTGGATTGTCCTGGTTTGACATGGATTGATGTGGTTTAAATCCTATCTAAGTCAAAATATACTCTAATCCAATCTAATCCAGTCCAATCTAACATAGAGGTGGGTTAACCGAACATAGCCCACAATCCCTAACACTGAAAGAGCTGAATCTACAAAACACATCTTACTTCCAAATAAATTGAAGGGAGTCCTTCCAAGTTTTGAATCTGAAAAAACTCTACAAATGGAAAATGTGTCCTTTGGAGTCCTTCAAACAATGGTGAAAACCTCATGGAATTCAGACATACACAACTCCTGAAATTCAAATCTGAATTTTTAGGTCAAATTCACGTCGAACACAGAGGACGCATATGTACGAACCAAGCTGACCTAATAATATATCCATGATTAACCAAATCTTGTGGACCTAAAAATGATTTTTGCCAAAACATATTAGGTTGCAATGATGTAGATGTAGATCAATATTTCAATGTTTTGACCATATTGACCAAAATTTGACTTGAGGTAAAATTTGAGCAAACAATCATTTGGCAATGAACAAAGTGGTCACATACCCCAAATAACATACCATGTTGGTGAAATACAAATTTTATTCAAATTTTTGAACTACCTTTACAAAATATAGTTGAATTTCAATTATTAAAATGGAAAATGGTATTTGAAATCATAATTGGACCGAAAACCCAAAAGATAAAATGTGTGCTATGACAAGATACACCTACATGCCAAATCTTAGACCATTCTGAGAAAGTATGCCATGGAGTTGGGCATCTCCTAGGTAATTTGGGTACTTACACATGAGACTCACACTTGAAACCAAGTGTGAGAGAGCAACCTCAACTTTCATTCAACAAACTCAATCTTTATTATTTTTTGTGCAAACTAGGGTACAATGTAAGACACATGGCCAATGTTTTAATTTTTTTTGATTTTTTTAATTTGCTTAATTTGTATCAATTAGTATCCTGTTTGCTTAATTTTAATTTACTTTTTTACCATTTTCTTAATTTGCTTCTTATTAATGTGTTGATTTCATAGTGTGTATCAATTAGTATCCTGTTAAGTGTAATTATCAATGCGTTTGAAACTTAAATTCATCCGAGTCTTGTTTCATTCTAGTGATTATGATTGCTCATATGATATCTATCAGTTAATATTTATCAGATTACATTCTGAATGTGTTGAGGTAGTTACCTTGCACATGATTGATCAACACAAGCGACTTAAATTTATTTGAGTCTAATTTGATTGTAGAGATTGTGATAGCAAGAATTTTGTTTGGGAATAAAGGTTGATCTGATGCATGGAATTCATAATTACCATTATCTAAATTTTCTTCTTATTAATGTGATGATTCCATAGTGTGTTTGAATCAGTATCCTGTTTAGTGTAACGATCAATGCGTTTAAAACTTAAATTCATCCAAGCCTTCTTTAATTCTACTTATTATGATTGCTCATATGATATCTATCGGTTCATAGTTATCAGATAACTTTCTGAATGTGTTAAGGAAGTTAACTTGTAAATGATTCATCATTAAGTGCCTTAAATTCATCTGAGTCTAATTTGATTGTAGAGATTATGATAACAAGAATTTTATTGGGAAGAAATGATTGATCTAATAAATGGAATTTAATGTGTAATGATCAATGCGTTTGAAACTTAAATTCATCCGAGTCTTCTTTTATTCTAGTGATTATGATTGCAAGAATTTTATTTAGGCAAAATTGGTTATTTGCCGCTAAAGTTCACATGCCTTAAATTATGTCCCCAAAGAATATTGTTCTTTAATAAATTATCCATTATGGACTTTGAAGAAGATAGAAATGAACACTCAAGCAGATTGAATTCTCATGTTGATGCACACTGCATTTGTTTACTAAATTAGATGGTTTGATGCTTTATTTTGTAGCTAAGAAAGTTTGAAGTAAGTTTGGACTACAAAAAGTTTTTGAAACCAATCTCAAACCAGAAACTTATGTACTTTACATACTGATGATCCTTCAGAATGTCTAAAAACATCCACAAACATGAAAGGCAAACTCCTTATTTCCAATACTTTTCATAAAATTTGCAAAATATTCTAAGTAAAGGATTTAATTAATATAGCTAATTCTTTCCTTGTTAGTCTCAAGATTCTATTGAGGATCTTACAGGACCTAACTATGACGACTAAGTCAGAGCAATAAAAACCAAATCAATTTCCTTCCTCTGCGCACTAAATGTAATCAATATATTTCCTTGTTTTGCATAACGGCTAAAGCTAATCACGTCGAGCCCACAAATTAAGCTTATAACTGGGTCCAGGCCCGGCATGCAAGCATAGTCGGACCATATATATACGCTCTCCCTCTAACAAACCCTAAAGGCATAGTTGGAGTTAGCGCCGCCATCTAAACCACCTTTGCCTAGGCCGCAGATCTGTCGAGAGAGAGGGATGGCGAAGGGCAAGATCGTTGTGGTAAAAATCTAACCTATCTAGTTTGCATGTACTAGATCTATTTGGACAAAAATGTACGGCCAATGATCTTTAAATTTTCTTTTTTTGATTCGTATTGTCCTTGGTGTTTTGACACCAAGGGTCTGTGCGGCCTGGGCGACAATATCAAGTCCTTTTTTGTTCTCACCCTTGTAGAGAATTTTGAAGAAATGACGGTACTGGTTTTATTTTTTGTATTATCATCAGTCTTTCCTTTTTCACCCTTTTGTCATGAATTATAGCATCTGTTAGTTTGTCATGTAGTAAACATGTTCCATTTTTCTTCAGTTAATACCCTGCTATGCTAGAGTGAATTTTCTTAAGAAGTTTGCCATCGACTCTGTCGACCACGAGAATGATTTTGTGGTCGAGGTGGTTACGGAAGAAGGGTTCGAGTTCAACGTTGATTGTATCAACAAGGATGGCAGAACATATCTTGAAGGCCAATATTAGAGAGAATTTGCTAGAGTCTACAATCTGGATGTTGGAACAGAGCTTGGCTTCTCTACCGACACATAAGGTCCATCTACCCCTGTGACGTCGATCAACCTACCGATCACCCACCCATGTAAGTAACTGCTTATTTGAAGTACTCCCTCCGTTTACAAATATACGATGTTTACGAGTTTGTATAAAATGGATGTATATATGTAGATCCACTAAAATATTTAGGTTCACCCATTTTGCTCAGTTTCTAGTCTACTTTGTAATGTGTACAATGTCACCGATGGAATTGTCTCTAGTTTTTTCCTTATGAAAAAAGAAGTAGTTGCTTTGTGTTTAGCACGATATTTTTTCCTTGTTCCTAAACAATCTTAATGTTGACGTACCTACCATGCATTAATCTTAATTTTGATTCAGTAATATTCATTTAATTAAGTATTTGAACTTGTACAACATATTACAATCTGACCCAGGATAAGAAAGGCATACTTGACGCTATGCATGCCATTGATGGAACCATAATTAACTGGAGAATGATGGAGTCAGTGGTTAGCAATGTTGACATCATTGACACGCTGGTTGATGAACATGGAGCTGGGCCTTATCAAGTTGGAAAATGTGAGTCTCGGATCCACACATTAAGCTGGACAAATTGCCAGAAGAAAGAGCTAGTAAGTATGAGTGATCTACTTTGTTGTGCCTGTAATTTTTCGATTAACAAATGTTCACATTGTGCATGTGGACCAAGAACAGAAACTCCTGCGACGCCTTGTCCCTGAAGACATGGCTGAATATGGTGATATCACAATTGTGTGTGATAAATACACAAAGGTCAAAGGGTCATACTCAATTTCTCCTGAGGATGGCCGAGTATGCTGCACTGGGTGGAGGGAAGTGATGTCACAGGAGGAAGATTTTCGGCGAATTAGAGACAAGATGTTTTTCATGCTGTACGTGGGACGTAAGAGGGCTTTCCTATTTGCCTTCTATGTTCCAAATGTGGAACTTTAGTAGCCTTGATCATTTTCACTATGATGGTCATGGGTCATTTGTCGACCTAATAATATAAGATGTTAAGACAATATTTTACGGTCCTTTCATTATGTGGCATTAGTATGTCTGAAGACATGGTTAAGTGTAATGGTACTATTAAATTTTTTATGAGCTGAAATATATTATGCCTGTCGTTGTTGCCAATTATAGTGAAATCGTGTTAATTGAGTTCATTTCATCGGTATCTATGAATATTTTATGAGCTACAAATTTTATGCGTGCACAACTTACTAGACGGACATGTCTGTCACGTAGGTTGTGTCACGTAAAGAAGTATCTATCTCCAGTAAATCTATTTTGCTCCTCGAAGTAAGTATGACAAAAACAAGCAAAAACATCTAGGTACGACCATATATATCATTGTAATTAATAATTTTGTGTATAACATGGTTACTGGGAATTGAATGCAACAGTCTCCATAACTAGTATCAAACAGTACAACTACGTGCTAGTATTTTAGTAACGCATTTTCACAACGTAATAGTCAATATCACTATCAACATCTGAAATGCTCCTCCCAAATTCATCGACAACCGGTTCCAAGTCTTCTTGTTCTTCGTCGCTCAGGTCCATATCATTGTTTACACCATTTTTCCCTGCTAGTTGTCTAACAGTCTGAGAGTCAATAAATGTCACATCATCAGAGTGATCAGCCATGTCGTCTTCATGATCATCAACATATTCATCTTCCTCGTCCTCAATTTGGTGAACAATGGGATCTTCCAAGCCTAGGTCTTCCTGGTATGCACCTTCATTGCCTTCATCATCTTTTTCTGGAACTTCGTATACATTCCTGTGCTTGAAAGTTTGCACCACCTTCCAAGGATCACCAAATTTTGTGTCTTCCAAGTAAAAACAAGTTTCTGCTTGGTGAGCTAATATGAAAGGGGCATTCTTGTACCACAATACAAACGTATTGATGCTTTTAAAGTATCCATCATCCTTCATCTCTGTGGTTTTCCTACTTCCAAGGTCAAACCAATCACAGCGGAACAAGAACACGGATCTGTCGCGTGCTTGTTTCTCGGGTACTATAACTCAAGAACCTCCTTCATCACACCGTAGTATTCTTGATCTTGTTCGTCAGAAACGGATCCCCTTGTCATTATGCATGAGTTTTGAGTCCTCATGTTCTTTTCACGCTCGACGGAACGAAACCTAGTGCCATTTACATTGCACATAGGGTGTACAACTACATGAGCATCTGGACCAAGTGCTAGTGATTTTAAATCTTCTGGAGCATTGTCCAAATTACTGACATGTTTTTTAAACCATGCAGAGAATTCTTTCTCTAGTTCCGCCTCAATGTTGTTCACACCCCTGTTCTATAGTTGTTGTCGGAAATTCCTAAAAATCAAAAACAAATTAGTAATGGTACTGCTATAACACAAAATATTACTGAAAATTTTGAATGATTAATAAAAAGGTAAATAGACCTACCGAATATAATTTTGTGCCTCATCACAGTTCTAAAGTACATACCAAACCATACTGTCAAATTCTTTGGGAAAATACTTCAACTTGGATAGTCCTAAACCTCTGGCTCCATCTGAAAAAATATCAAACCCTAGCGGATCAACTCTTTGTTTCTTATCTTGGTTCCTCTCAGTCTTGTTATGTATGGTTTCTATGACATCACCCAAAAATTTAGAGCAATGATGCAAGGACTCATCCACGATATATCCCTCGGCAATTGAACCTTCAGGCCTTGATTTGCTACGCACAGTTGATTTCAGGTACCCGAGCCTTCTTTCAACTGGATACATCCAACCATATTGAACAGGCCCCCTCTAAAGTGCCTCATCAGGTAGATGAATAGCCAGGTGCACCATTACATCAAAGAATAATGGGGGAAATAGTAGCTCAAGCTTGCAAAGAATTATGACAATTTCAACCTTCATTCGACGCAACACATGTGCTCTTAGAGTTTTGGCACACAACTCCCTGAAAAAGTTTCCTAGTTCAGCAATGGTCTCATACATCGCCTTTGATGCAATCCCTCTCAGACCAGCTGGCAACACACGCTGCATAAGTATGTGGCAGTCATGCGTCTTCAGACCGTGCATTTACCCCCTGGGATGTCCACACATCTTGCTAAGTTTCCAGCAAAACCATCTGTGAACCTAGTGTTGGCCAAATACTTGTACAACTTTTGTTTGCCTTCCTTTTGAAGCGTCCATGGTGCTTTCTCCTTTGAAAAACCCTTGGCCTCAGGTTTCATCCAGAACTTCTTCCTGACATTAAATTTCTCTAAATCCATTCTACCACCAACAGTGTCCTTGTTCTTTCCATCAAGCTCAAGAAGGGTACCAAGGATATTGTCCAATATGTTCTTCTCAATGTGCATCACATTTAGGTTGTGAACAAACTTCAATCTTGACCAGTATGGCAGATCATATAAGCTGATCTTGAGGTGCCAGGTTGGCTCACCAGTCATGCCACGCTTTCTCTTCCTAGTTGATGGATTTTTCCCTGGCCTGTAATCCTGAACTCTTTGTACCCTCTCCTCTCTTTCTGCAAGTGTGAAACTTGTTGGTGCATCCTTAGGTTCAGGTTTTCCATTGAAGGCTCTGCTACTCCTCCACTTGTGATCGTGAGGCAGAAATCGACGATGACCAATATAACCAATTTTATTATGCAAATACTCTTAGCAAGGATCCTTATCGCAGTGTGCACATGCGAAAAACCCTCTTGTGCTACGGCCAGACATCGTGGCATATCCAGGATAGTCATGAATCGACCAAAGAAATGCAGCATGCAACGGAAACTCTCTACCTGTGCACGCATCATATGTGCCCATGCCACTCCATAGTTTCATCATATCTTTTATCAATGGCTGCATAAATACATGAAAATCCTTTCCTGGTGAATTTTTTCGAGGGATTAGCAATGACATCATGAAGTTGGATTGATCCATGCACATCCACGGTGGGAAGTTGTATGGAATGACAAAAACTGGCCTCATACTGTATGAACTACTCATGTTTTCGTATGGCTTGAATCCATCTGTCGCAATACCAAGCCTTATGTTACGGGCATCTGAAGCAAACCATCCAAACTCCTTGTCAAAGTGCTTCCATGCTTCACCATCAGTTGGGTGCCTCAAAATACCCGGTTGTGCAACCCTCTTCTCCTTGTGCCACTTGGTGTTCATCAACGCTTCCTTGGAAACAAAAAATCTCTGTAACCTTGGGATTATAGGAAAGTATCGAAGCACCTTGTGGGGAATCTTTCTCTTTGCTTCTGGGTCTTTCCACCTTGAAAATCCACACTCGGGACAACGAGTTTTTCTGGCATGGTCTCCCAAAAACAGAGCACAGTCATACTTGCAAACATGAATTGTGTCATAACCAAGCCCAACCTCAGAAAGAACACTCTTAGCTTCAGCATAGGACTTGGAAAAATTCACTTTTGGCAAAGCAGCACATAAGACAGCCATAAATTGATCAAAATCTCTATTTGTGACCCGGTTGTATGGTTTCACGTAAAGCATCTTCATAATGAATGACAACCTCGTCTCAGTGGTGCATCCCTCGTGAAGCTCTTTCTTACCTTCTTCGATGAGGTTCACATAGAAATTAGTGTCACTTGGGCCTCTGTCACCAGAATCATGCAGCTCATCTAACATCTTGTCAACATGATCATTATGATTCTCATTTCCATCATTATAATCATCATCGTCATCGCTTTGATACAAACTATGATCATAGTTTTCATCAGGACCATCATCTTCTCCATGACAACTCCACTTTGTGTACGAAATGGCCATACCATTGACGTGTAAGTGATACTCAACAGTGTCCTAAGTCTGCTGCGTAATATTAAGGCATTTTTGGCATGGGCACAATATTGATGCACCTTCGTTGCAGTTTGCACGCGCAAACTCCATAAACCCGCGGACACTTGGTATGTAAAAATGGGTGAACTTGCGCCCATGAGTAATCCACTGTCGATCCATCGCCTACAAAAATATATATAATGTGTTCCACTCGAGTCATGATGCCATTCAATTTGTACTAATCGGTGTGAAAATTGTTTACCAAAGTCTAAATAAATCACAATGTGTAACATTAACACCAATCCAAATCAATTTTATAACAGATCTCAAAGGAACTCACATGTGCTTCCTATCGCCGTGCGCCGGCCTGCCGCGAAGCCTCGCTAGCAAGGATCGTGATCGATCGTCGTGATCGCGTAGGCGCAAGTCGCCAGGACTTGTAGATGAAGGGCCAGCGAATGTCGTGATCGCCTGGACAAGGGATACCCTTGACGGCGCTCGTTCGCAAGAATAGAGAAGAAAACTGTTTGGAAGATCGCACAAGTCCTAACTATAACGATCCGTGTTTGTACATGCCACGTACTGCACATAGAGTTTACAAAATGGTAGGCCAATCAAACAATTCAAAAACTGAACGGTAGCCCAGCGGTAACGAAACGTTTTACTTTGTACTCCTCGGTTCGAAACCCATCTTTGCCCTTTTATCGTTTTTAACACAATTGCTAACTCGTTGGTCCCACGAACAATCGGTGACGGCTTAATCTACGACGCTCTAAAATCCGTCGCGCGGATAATCGGCGACGGTTTGCCATGACGCGAAACGCGACCATCACGCATTATCAAGCATACGTGACGCCCAAAACTAATCCGTCACCTATGGTTACTTTCGGTGACGGTTCTGAATTTTTTCACCATGCAATTCTTCACCGATTCTAGGATATGTTGTAGTAAACCGAAGCAGAATATATGGCTATTGCTAAACTTGCAAAGATTCTGTTTAGTTAAAAGGTTTGTATGCCGAGCTTTGTCAGGATGATTTCTTTCATTAACCTGTTTTGTGATAGTCAAAGTGCCATATACCTTACTAAGGATTAGATGTTCTATGAGAGAACAAAGCACATTGATATCAAGTACCATTATGTTCGTGACGTTGTTGCACAAGGTACACTAAAGGTATGCAAGATAAGCACTCATGATAACCCTGCTGATATGATGACAAAGCATGTTCCTGTTGCTAAGTTTGAGTTATGCTCAAGCTTAGTTAGTATAACTATTTATCCTTAGTGGTTGTTGGCACCGAAAGTGTTTCCTTTGTTTGTTCAGGAGATGATTGTTGTTGATGCTACAAGAAGTACTTTGTCTCAAGGTGGAGTGTGTTGAAGTATGATCCAAATTCCACCGCTATATATATTTTTTGTAAGTCACCGGATGGGATAAGTTGCATCTGTTAAATCCCCGGCGTTGTGAAAACTTCCTGTCTCCATTATAGTGAAGTTTCGCTGGCTGGCGTCCGTGGTTTTTTTCTCTCTTTGTTGGAAAGGTTTTTCCACGTTAAATCTGTGTCCCCTTACTACGATTTCCTTTTCGGTCTTTGTTATTTGCTTGTCGCGATTCTAACAAGCCTCGACGTCACCGTAGTGATCGAGCTCTAGAGGTTAAGGTTGGCAAGCGACATTCTCTCTTGAATTGCTCAGTTTGTGTACCCCCTAGGACAGGACACAACTCACACAGCCGGTTCTTATGGGTTGATGCCTCTCTGTACCTAAGAGTTCTCTTGACATCCCCTGCCCCCATGTGAAAACAACCGAGCTCCGCTCGAAGATCTAATAGATGGATCATTGATAGTGAAAGTTTTAGATAGCTCAAGTGGCAGCATAGACGACTTCACAGTTTATAGTGGACCTGAACACTGCACCATATTTTACACGTCGTCCACTCACAATAAGAAAAGAAACAAAAACAAGAGCAAATCATACTCGACCATCGTTAATTCCAAGGAGACCGACGTACTCGATGCAGCTAATAGATCCAACCATATATGTACAAATCTCCACCACCTATGCTTTTGGTTTTGGAGATGCTCTAATACAACCAACAATATATGTACATATCTCCACCACGTCCGAGTTCTCTATATAAACACAGCCAGTTTACTTCTGGTGTTCGTGCTACATGTCAGATACATTGAGAATTAACCATGGCCAGTGTAGGTAGTAGTACGTTAGACCTGAAGACATCGTGGCCGGAGCTCCGTGGCCAGGATGTTTTTATTGCGTGGGACAAGATCCAGGCTGACCGGCCGGACGTGTCCATAGAGGTCCAGCAGTTCGGCCTTGCGGTGCCACCGGGGTTCAACGACAAGCGTGTCCGCATCTTCTACTACAGCGCCAGCCACGATGTGGCCACAACGCCCACCGTCGGCTAGCCGTACACTTGCCCACCGGCAATGCTTGCATTGTAGTCTCAAAGCACTCATACTGTTCTAGTTGGGAGATGCTGCTTGTATATAGGCTTAGATGAATTGTGTGCTCTTTTGCATGGCTTGGTAAATTGTGTGCTCTTTTGCATGGCTTGATAAATTGTGTGCTCTTTTGCTATTGTATATTGCTTAATGAATTGTGTTCTCCTGCACATATACATGGATTAATGAATTGTGTGCTCTTTTGCTATTATTATTACTACTCAGATTTCCACTTCCATTTAGAGTTGACTTTTTCATCTCTCTGTATGTGGCACAATGTACTGGCGGTGCTTCTCTTCGCTCGAGCCAACAACGGAACAAGCTTCGCACAAGGAATCCGTTTGTCCCCATGGCCAATTAAGTAAAAGATCATTTATATTTTCTTGAAGGGGCATAGCACGTGTCTGTCCTTCTGTCCTTCGTGCATACTCCCTCCATTTCAAGATGAATCTACACATAAAAGGAGTCTATATACACTCATTTTAAAAAGTTAAAACATCTTATATTCTAAAGCGGAGGGAGTACATGTGTTTGTTTTCTTCTAATTCTCTCAGTGCTTTTGGTTTTCGAAAATCATATATTTCCACGAACAGTTTATTTCCACTAATTTTCATTTAGAAGCCGCCTACACAGTCAATATTTATTTCGTTATACTTGTCGTCAAGCTAAATGCATTATAAGACAGATAAATGTCATGGATGGTGTTATGGCTTTGCATGAGATCACACACCATACGCATGCTAAAAATGAATTGGTATTGTTGTTAAGCTCTCAAAACTATTGACATGAATCCTTGAATTAAAAATCTCAAAAAGCTAGATAATTGGAAATGGAATACTATGTCCGTGGACAGAATAGGGATCAGAGAAGGGAAATGTATGTCTCTTTATCTTCCCTCATACCACATGTCTATTTTGAATAGATCTGTGATTGAGAAGTTCGATCAACATAGAAGAAGATTTGTTTGGCAAGTCAACTGAGCCAAGAAAAGGTATCATATGGTCAAGTGGGGGAGAGTTTATTTGTAGGTATAAAGGGAAGGTGGGTTGGTATCATATGGTCAAGTGGGGGAGAGTTTGTAGGTCTAAAGGGAAGGTGGGTTAGGGATAACCTCTGCAGTGGGCGCAGTTCCCACGATCAGCGAGAAAGCATTTATTCCATGGGTTCTTACTGGGAATCGCTTTGCGAAGGCTGATCCCGGTGCAGGACCCCTGAACAACGAGAAAACCGCCTATGCGGTGGGTGCGGTTCCACGTGCAGCCAGAAAGCATGTATTTTGTGGGTTCTTCCCGAAAGTCGCTTCCCCGAAGTGTGTGATCGGTGCAGAACCGTGAACAGCAAGAGATTAAGGTGTATCTGAGGTGA
Organism: Avena eriantha; assembly: GCA_910589775.1. Classification (NCBI taxonomy): domain Eukaryota; kingdom Viridiplantae; phylum Streptophyta; class Magnoliopsida; order Poales; family Poaceae; genus Avena; species Avena eriantha. The sequence goes on from OU342740.1 coordinate 23,430,776, forward strand.
CCTCATGATTAAATCACTGCGGCTAGGGCGCTTCCCTCCTAGACTTTCCCTAGATGGTATACGGATGTTATCCTCCACGTGAGGCGTGTGCTTGAGACGCAGCCCTATGCTGGTTGAGTGGCGGATTGTGAATAAGAAGGGGGCGTCTCGATGAATGTAGCACACAGACCGCCCCAGGTACTTTACCGCTTGGTCCCACGTCCTGGGAACATGGATTCTTATTGTGTCATGTCTCGACCGCTGGGAGTCACCCCTAACAAGGAGGCACTGAATTCTGAGTCCCGCCGCCGCTCTCAGCCCAGCCAGTAGCCCTTCATACTCCACGAAGTTGTTGGTGGAAAGACTCTTGTCGTAGTTCTGGTGCACAATGTACTGGAGATACTCCCCTTTGGGGGACTGAAGAATCACTCCAGCCCTGGCTCCCTTGCGAGAGAAGGCCCTGTCAAAGTACATGGTCCAGCGATCCCGGTCTTCTTGCTCGAGAAGGCTGGACTCGGCGCCCTCGTCCTCGGTGATGGTGGTCTGGGTCCACTTTGCGCAGAAATCCACCTTACTTCTGATGGCCTTGGTCCGACTAAAATGTTGGTCAAAGCCAGAGAGTTCCATAGCCTACTCTGGGATGCGCATGATAAACATAGTATTTGACTTAGATGTACATAGGGTTGGTATTGTATAAGTATTTGTATTGTACATGTAAACTACCCTATATATATATATATATATATATATATATATATATATATATATATATATATATATGACCAGGCCGGCCCTTTGTGTGCCGTGCAATACCCCCTAAACCCTATTTGCATAATATGGTATCAGAGCTTAGTTCTTAATCCGCTTCTGCCTACTCCCGCCGCCGCCGCGATCTACTCCCCATGTCGCCAGGAAGATGACCGCCCCTGCGCAGTCGTCCAACTCGCCGCCCTCCTCCTTCGGGTCGGCTACAACCAACTCCTATGGCGCTGGCCTGACCACGAACAGGGCGGCCACGATGGTCTCTCGGATCCCTACCGCGCCGATCGCGATCGCCAGCCAGATCACGATCCGCCTCTCCAGCAACAACTACATCTACTGGTGTACTCAGGTGGTTCCAATCCTATGGAGCAACCTGATCTATGGCTTCATCGACGGCACGCTACCGTGTCCATCTGAGACGGTGCTGAACCCTGATAAGGCCACCGGTGCTACTACGGCCGTCTCCAACCCATTGTACTCATCCTGGCTTCAGCAGGATCATGCCATCTTGTACGCCATCGTCTCCTCTCTTACGGAGCCGGTGATCAGCATGGTGACGCTAGCCACTACATCTCAAGAAGCTTGGGAAACCCTGGAGGTGAGTTTTTCGTCGCAATCCACAGCACGCGTCATGGAGATCGGTGGCAAACTCAACAAGGCCCGCAAGCTCGACGGTTCAGCCCCTGCTTTCTTCAACAAGGTCAAGGCCTTGGCCGATTCTCTAGCGGCAATGGGACAACCTCTCCGTCCAGAGGAGTTCAACTCATACCTCATTGCCGGGCTAGATGGCAAATACGACCCACTCGCCGACCGCATCGCTGCCCGCCCCGTCACGGATATGATGCCGATGCGGGATGTCTACTCGCAGCTCCTCAGTGCTGAACAGTGCATCGAAGCTAGGAAGGCTCATCAGATGAGCGCTGATGTCCATCACATGGCCCATTACTCGGGCCGATCGGGTGGTGGACGCCCCTCCTACTCACCGCCGCAGAAACAAGGGTACACTCCGCCGCCACAGCACCCATCATCAGGTCGTCCTGGCGGAAATGCTGGTGGTGGCTCAGGATCTCGGCCCATATGCCAGATCTGCTCCAAGCTCTGCCACGTCGCCTCTTGCTTCTTCAAAAGGTTCCAGAAGAACTTCCTCGGCACCGGTAATGATGGACACAATATGGAGTGACAGATAGCTGCCTTCGACACCACCTCTTCTGCCAACGCCACCACGTACACTGGGACTACTTCGTCTTACTCAGTGGACCCCACCTGGTATGCCGATACTGTTGCAACTGATCACTCCACCAACAACCTCGACAAGCTCTCAACGCATGAGACGTATCGCGACAAGGATCAAGTCCAAGCCGCCAATGGTTCAGGTATGCAGATTACACATATTGGTCAATCATCTATTGTTACACCTACAAAACACTTGCATCTCAGAAATATCTTCGAGTTCCCTCCATTACTAGGAATCTTCTCTCTGTTCAACATTTTTCTGTTGACAATAATGTTTTCTTTGAATTTTACCCTTGGTATTTTCTCAACAAGGATTGGACCACGAGCGAAATTCTACTTAGAGGGGGAAGTCGTGGAGGTCTCTATACCCTTGATGTGTCGACCATGAAGAGAGCCTTCAGCAATGTTAAGGTGTCACATGATTAGTGGCATTCACGCTTAGGTCATCTAGCTATACCCATAGTCCAGTATATTTTACATCGTTATGAACTCCCCTTAGTGTCAGTTAATAAAGCTGTAGTTTGTGATGCCTGTCAGCAAGACAAGAGTCATGAGTTACCTTTCTCTTTACCTACTCGTGTTACTACTGCTCCTTTGGAGATTATTTATTCAGATGTTTGGGGTCCTGCTCAAACATCAATTAGTGGACATCAGTATTATGTGAGTTTTGTTGATGCTTATAGTTGATTCACATGGCTTTATTTACTTAAACATAAGTCTGATGTGTTCCGTGTATTCCTTCAGTATCAACAGCATGTCGAACGTCTTCTAAATAAGAAAATCTTACATGTGCAAAGTGACTGGGGTGGAGAGTATCATCGATTAAACAAGTTCTTTTCTGATATTGGTATCTCTCACCATGTCTCTTGTCCTCATACACATCAACAGAATGGCATTGCTGAACGAAAACATCGCCATATTGTAGAGACGGGTCTTACTCTTTTAGCTCATGTGTTTGTTCCTTACCGTTTTTGGAGCGATGCATTCTCTACTGCGTGTTTTCTTATCAATAGACTATCCAGCCATGTCATTAACATGGCCACACCTCTAGAGCGTCTTCTTGGTGAAACTCCCGATTATACTTTTTTCAAAGTCTTTGGATATGCTTGTTGGCCACACCTACGCCCATACAACAATCATAAACTTGAGTCTCGCTCCAAACAGTGTGTTTTCTTGGGCTATAGCTCCTTACTTAAGGGTTACAAGTGTCTTCATATACCTACCAACCGAGTCTACATTTCTTGTGATGCCGTATTTGATGAGATGTCTTTCCATTTTCCCATACTTCGTCTTCCAACATACCTACCACACATACACCACCTTTACTTTCTGACCAATATGTGGATTCTACACATGCCCCATTGTTGTTGGCTAACCATGGTGGAGGAACAGGACGTGGCGCTCGCCTTGAACTATTGGACAAGGTGTCCTCTGATCACGATGATCACATGGACGCTTCGGACGTCGATCTGCATGGTACTGCAGCGACGCATGCATCCCGGGCTGAACCGGTGACGCCTCCCCGCGCAACGAGCCCATCTGGGTCCTCGTCACCCGCTCCATCCTCCGGCTCCACTCCTGGGACGGGATATGTGGCCCATTCACTTGGGTCTGCTACCTCGACGACTGACGCGGATGACGCGGCTGTTGACCGCGCGCCGGCTACTAGGCCGTTACCTACTGCTTCGCGGCCGAGCCCAACAACTCGGCTACAATGAGGCATATCCAAGAAAAAAGAGCGTATGGATGGCACTGTTGCATGGACTGCTGCTCGTTCCTCTGATCCTGACCTTCTGCTTACTGAACCCAGTGATCATCGTGCAGCTCTTGCGTCCCCACATTGGCGTGATGCTATGGAAAGCGAGTTTACTGCACTACAACGAAACAAAACATGGTGGTTGGTTCCTCCTCGTCCTGGTCTGAACATTATCGATTGCAAGTGGGTGTTTAAGATTAAGCGCACATTTGATGGTTCTATCAAGCGGTACAAAGCTCGCCTTGCTGCTAAGGGATTCAAGCAAAGATACGGACTTGACTATGAGGATACTTATAGCCCTGTGGTCAAACCTACTACCATCATATTACTGCTCTCTGGCTCTTACTCAAGGCTGGCACCTTCGTCAACTACACATACAGAATGCATTTTTACACGGTGTACTCAAGGAGGAGGTATTCATGCGTCAACCTCCTGGCTTTGCAGATCCTATACATTATGATCATCTATGTCAGCTTGATAAAGCTCTTTACGGGCTCAAACAAGCTCCACGATCCTGGCATGCCCGGTTAAGCTCCGTTCTAGCCAGTCTTGGTTTTACTGCATCCACAGCTGATACATCCTTGTTAATATTATGGCAGTCTTAAATCACAGTTTACTTGTTGGTCTATGTGGATGACATTATTGTGGTGAGCTCCTCTACTGCTATTGCTGATCGATTGGCCATTCAGCTCGGTTCCTCCTTTGCTCTCAAGGATCTTGGCCCTCTTCATTATTTCCTTGGAGTTGAGGTTCATACTATGAGCCGTGGTGGTCTTCTCTTGAGCCAGCGAAAGTATGCGACTAAACTGCTTCAGCATGCAGGAATGCTAAAGTGTACATCGGTGACTACTCCAATGGCATCTTCTGAGAATTTGTCAGCTACTGATGGTACTCCTCTGTCCGCCGATGACTCTACTCACTATCGTAGCATCATTGGAGGGTTACAGTACCTCACCATGACTAGGCCAGACTTGTCGTTTTGTGTTAACAAAGGCTGCCAGTATCTACATGCTCCCTGGTGTGCTCATTGGTTGGCGGTCAAATGCATTTTACGCTATGTGCAGGGCACATTTTCTCATGGACTTGTTCTTCGGCCGTCCTTCACTACACCCGATTTATTATATGCCTTCTCTGATGCGGATTGGGCAGGAAATGTTGATGATCGCCGATCCAAGGGGGGTTTTGCCATATTCTATGGTGGTAATCTTGTTTCATGGAGTGCTAGGAAACAAGCTACAGTTTCTTGCTCCAGTACTGAATCTGAGTACAAGGCTGTTGCCAATGCAACTGCTGAGATTATATGGGTACAAGCTCTTCTTGGTGAACTTGGAGTTACACAGACTAGTCCACCTGTCCTATGGTGTGACAATATTGGGGCAACATATCTTTCTACCAATCCGGTGTTCCATGCTCGAATGAAGCATGTTGAGGTTGACTTCCACTTTGTTCGAGAACAGGTTGCTTAGAAGTTGCTCCAGATCAGATTTATCTCCTCCAAGGATCAGCTCGCTGACATCTTCACCAAGCCTCTCCCATTGCCATTGTTTACTGTTTGTAAGCACAATCTCAACATTCAGTCAGTTGAGATTGAGGGAGGGTGATAAACATAGTATTTGACCTAGATGTACATACGGTTGGTATTGTATAAACCACCGTATATTACTGTATTTGTATTGTACATGTAAACTACCCTATATATATATATATGACAAGGCCGACCCTTTGTGTGCCGTGCAATACCCCCTAAACCCTAATCTCTTATTCGCATAATAGCGCCATGTTGCACCACAATTATGGAGGATTTTCTCCAAGGGGTACTCTGCCAGCATGGTGATGCGGTGGAATTCAATGTAGTGCCACAATTTTCTTGAGGCAAGAAGGATTACCAACAAGAGCTTATGGATATCCGGATAGCGCTCGTGAGCGCCCCTCAATATCGCGCTCACGGAGTACACCGATCACTACTCGAGACGATGCTTGGGCTCCACATCATGGGGCGCATACCCATATACTAGGGCCTTCGTGTCCTCGCAAACTTTGGTGCTTGTATTTCCACTACTTCCCTGGGCTTAATCGGTCTGGTCCTCCTAGACGGGTTCTTCTTCGGCAGCTGCTCCTTCCGGTGTGGGTAGCGCACTGGAGTCTTCATCTTCAGGATTCTTCTTGGAGGTATCCTTCTCACATTTCTCGACCAGCACCACACTAACCACTTGGTTGGTGACCAACAGGTACAAGAGAAGAGGCTCGTCGGGTCGCAGCGCCACCAATATTGGCGGAGTTGCCAAGTACTTCTTCCGGTCTTGTAGGGTGCTCTCAGATTTGGGCATCCAGTCGATGGGCCCTAACGTATTTAGTAGCTTGAATAAGGGGAGCACCCTCTCGCCTAGTTGGGAGATGAACTGCCCCAAGGAAGTGATGCATCCAGTCAGGCGCTAAACATCCTTACCGTGCTTGGGAGCCTCCATATGGTCGATGGACTTGATCTTGTAGGGGTTGTCTTTAGTCCCCCAGTGAGACACCAGGAAACCAAGTTGTTTTCCAGAGGGCACGCCAAAGGCGCACTTCTCCAAGTTCAGCTTGAGGCTGATGCGGCTTAGATTGATGAACGTCTCGTCCAAATCTGCGATTAGGGTATATTTTTTCTTGGCTTTACCACAACGTCGTCGATGTATGATACAATGTTTTGGCCAATATGTGCACCGAGACACTAATGACTGCAAGTGCACAGATCGATTGTAGCTAGTTTTGGAATAAGAGTATTGAACCCACAGAGAGCTATTTGGTTAAGGTCTTTATGCCCCTCTTCACTATCTACCAAAGGATACTTGTAAGCTTCCTTTGATTTAAAGTAAAGGGTGTTTGAAAGGTTTTGTGTTTGAATGCAGAAATGTAAGTACAACTAGTAAAGAAAAGCTAGTAACAAAAGCATCGGAAAATGGTGTTGGAACTCAATAAGGCTAAAGCATTCTCGGGGATTTAGGATACACTTCTAGCATGGGGTAATTAATCATAATTTGTATAATCTATTTCGTTTGTCATGATATGTTTGGAGAGAGCTCCATAATACAATCTTCACTACAAGACTTGTGGACAGTCGCTTTCTTGATTCAGGTAATGAGGTCATCTAAAAAACCACTGCAATGCCTGAGAGAAGTAACTCATACAAACCACCACAATTAAGGGTTTTCTCATGGATATCATAATAATCTTAGTGAATATCTCTTAGTTCCCCCTTTGACTATGCAGGTTATAAGCCAATGCTTGTAGTCACAAAAGTAACACTGGACATACTTCCATACATGTCCTAAGGGTATCACCCTCTCTTTAGACTTGGCAAATGATATGTGGACGACTACACATACCATCTAAAAAGAGAGATCAAACACAATATCATAGATCAATGGATCATGGACCAAAGTAATAGATCATGTTTATTTCATTTCATAATAATGCTAGGGTTTCTCCATCTCCCTAACAACAAAGGGAACTACTCACACACAGAGGCAATCAATAACATCATCGTATTCAAATGGATGGATAAAGTATGAAGATAAATCTAGTGCAAACCACAATTGTATTTGGAATTACAACAATATCTAAAGTATGGTAGAGGGGAATGGTGATGGAGGTGTAGAGGTTGATGATGAAGGGGATGATGTGATGTCCTCCGATGATTCGTGAAGCAACAAGGATTTTCCCTCCCTATAGTGTCTTCTCCACATCCGTCTCTGGCGTGGTGTTTTAACGATGGAAGTTTAAGTGAATGTCGGATCTCAGATCCGTCTTTGCGTGGTGAGAGTATTTGATGAGGCGGACGCGCTGATAGGTGGTATGGGCAGCTAGTACGAGCAAGCTCCACCCGTACTAGTGGTTGTTAAACCCTATGTAGCCTTCCTTCACGTTTGCTATTCTCCCAGGTGCGAGGAAAATCAGTTAAATGACATTTATTACTTAAAAATATCATATTATTGCATAATATGATAGTCCCAATTGATATGTTCACAAAATACTTAGTAATTCGGGATCCTGTTGAAACAAGGATAAAAGGTGCTCGCAAGTGCAGTAAATACCAATAATCCCATTCTACTTGTGCAAAAACATTAGGTAAATATGCTTCAAATTTGGGCTTATCATACACTCTCACATGGCTCGTAGGAAGGTGGAATCAGCGTTATTCAACCCAAAGTGGATGAAGATGTATAAGAAGCAACCTTCTAGGGTGACGAACGCCATCTTCTGCGCATCTTCTTCGGACATCTTTGATCTGATGGTATCCTGAAAAGGCATCAAGAAAACAGAGGAGATCACAATTCGTGGTGGAGTCAACAATATGGTCTACCGGGGTAGCGGTAAAGGACCTTTGAGACCGGCCTTGTTCAGATCTGTAAAGTCGACACACATCAACATGTTTCTGTTAGGCTTAGGCACTACCACCGGGTTGGCCACCTAGGTAGGATGTAGTACATCCCTGATCACGTTGACCAACTTAAGCTTCTTTACCTTCTGCAAGGTGAATTCTTTTTGGTCCTGAGCTTGACGGTGTACCTTCAGCTTCAAGGGGCATGCACCGGGGCACAAGTCTAGGTGGTTCTCAATCACCTCCTTGGGAATCGCAGGAAGATCTAACGGCTCCTAAGCGAACACATCAATATTCTCCAAGAGGAAGGCAATGAGCATGCTTTCCTATTTGAAGGATAGATCGACCCCGATGGCGACAGGTCCACTCCCATCCTCATGAAGCGGAACCTTCTTGGTAAACTTGGCGTCTTCCGTGATCCGTTTCTTATTCTTCAATACTAGAGGATCGACCATGTCCGGCTCCTCCACGATGTAGACCCCCACAGCAAAGGCTTCTCTAAAACTCTTCTCAACGTAGTAGATGGCGTCCTTCTTGTCATCTTGAACAGTGATCATGCCCCATGTCCCTCGCATCTTCAAGACATTGCAGGCATAGTGTGAGGCTTCCATGAACTTTCCTAATGTCGGTCATCCTAGAATACCATTTTATGGCAGTGGGATTGATGGGGTTCGTAGCATGGAAAACAAAAAAATCCTACGCGTGAACCACTATCTAGCCAAGATCATCTACGAGTTGGTACCAACGAGTAACTCACCCTCGAAGAATGTAAGCGGGATTACATTCCCGTACAAACATTGAATAATGAAGGTGTACACACGACGATCTCAAGATTGGGTAGTCACGGTGCCACAACGGGTGGCACCTCCATACTCAGTCATGGATGACCCACAAGTATAGGGGGTGTATCGTAGTATTTTCGATAAGTAAGAGTGTCGAACCCAACGAAGAACAGAAGGTTCTGGCTAGTGGCTTGGAGAAGGAATTCTCTGTAAATACTTAGCAAACTCATTTTTAGGTTTTTTTGATAATGCAGGTAAATAAAGTGCGAGTAAATAAAGGACAATAAGAATAAATGCAGCAAGTGGCCCAATCCTTTCTTTAGCAAAGGACAAGCCGGTTGTATTACTTAAGATGACCAAACGTTCTCGAGGACACATGGGAATATCGTCAAGTTCTTTCGCTTCATATAGTTGATTAATCTTCTTTAGTTTGCTAAGTGTTGTGTGGGTGAACCTGTGCTAATGTACCGACCTTCCTAGGACTAATACATACTTGTGATTATACCCCTTGCAAGCATCCGCAAGTACAAGAAAGTAATTAAGGTAGAAACCTAACCACATCTTTAAACTCTAAGACCCTGACGTCCCTTGTGTAATGGTTTTCTAAAGGGGGTTCAGGTTTCTGTCACTTCGGCAACCCCTACGATTAGTAGCCAAATACACAATGCATTCCCCTAGGCCCATATACGTGAAGTGTCATGTAGTGAACGTTCAAATGACAACACTAGAAGAATTACACCACAACTTAAATATCAAACCATTGAATCTTTCTCAACACAATTCCACTACTAACAACATGACTTCTCCCATGTCCTCAAGAACAAAGCGAACTAGTCACAAGACATCATATGGATCATGATAAGAGATGGAATAATGATGTATAACAATCTGAACATAAACAATAATTCAATGGTTTCACTCAATAGCATCAACTACAAGGAGTAATCAACACTAGGAAAGTTTCCCCTAAGAACTATACAAGATTCAACCCAATTGTTATAGCGGTATGGAGATGATGATGGTGGTGCTGATGATGATGATGGTGCTGCTGATAATGATGATGATCCCGATAAAGTCCAGCTTGATGATGGTGTTGATGGCGATGATCTCCCCTCGGCGGGAAGGAAATCCGCTGACAGAATTCTGTCTGCCGGAGAGATCTTTCTCTCTCGGTGTTTTCCGCCCCGCAGAGGCGGCGAAATCTTTATGTGGTTGCTCCCCGAGGATTAGGGTTTCGGGAGGATAATATACGCTAGAGGGGAGAGGCTGGAGTAGGCCAGGGCCGCCACACCACCTAGTGGCGCGGCCTAGGGCTGCCCGCGCCAGGGGGTGGTGTGGGCCCCCTGTGGCCCATCTCCACTCCTCCTTCTGGCTTTCTTCGTCTTCTGGAAAAATAGGATTTTCCATGTATTTTCTCGGATTTTCTGATCTTCGTGAATTTCGCCTTCAAAAAGCCCCTTTTCCATCAGAATCCTGACTACATCGGTCCATGCTCCAAAAGTCATCAACCATGCAAAAACAAGTGAAATTACATAAGTATCATCTCTTAATATGAAATATATCAATGAATAACAGTAAATTATGATATAGAATAGTGATGCAAAATGGACGTATCAACTCCCCCAAGCTTAGACTTCGCTTGTCCCCAAGTGAAACTGAGCTCAGTAAACATGACCTCAGGTTTATGGAGTGAAGAGTCGATAAAAGAATACGGATAAAAAGCATCACATTCATCAATACATAGATCATAATAGAAGACAACTCACTATTATTGTAACTTAACTTGTAATAAGTAAAGGAATCACAATGAAGATACATAAAGTAAATCATAATTGGTAATGGAAAACTTAGCTCTTGGTCGAAGAATAGTTGACAATTTGCAGGAGTTCACAAATAACTGGTTTTCAATGATAGCTTTCAAAGTAATAAACAATAAGATAAGAGCAAATGTGCAAAACAAGGAACATAAGAAACATGATTGAATAAATCATCATATGAATGAATGAAACACTACAACTCAAAATACTTGTTGAGATAGAAGGGAATAGGTTTACTGACTCAAATAAAAAGTAAAAGGAAGGCCCTTCGTAGAGGGAAGCAGGGATTTCAAGTTTCATAAAGAGCTTCCAAAAATTATCATAGAGGACCGCTCCTCATGCTACTCAAGTTTAGTCATCGGTAAGTTCTTGTCATAGTAAGTACATGTGTATCATAGAGAACCGCCAACGGGGTACCCCTTGCCCGATGATACGGAAGAATCCCCATATCAAAATGACAAGGCAAGTAGACAACAAGCATCTCAACAATCTTCTTATTTACCATGGGAATATGGTGTTTTTTTCTCTATTTCCTCTTTTCTCATCTCTTTTTTTTCTTTTTCTCTTTTTCTCAATCTCTATCTCCTTTTTTATAAGAAGAATGCTTCATAGATGCTCGTTATGGTTACGCTGCAGGTTTCCACCATGACAACATGGATTAGACCAGCGGCCCAGGCGTTTCTCGAACACACATACATAAATCCATGGACTTACAAGCTCCCCTTTCATTTCACACCGACGACATCCATAGACAAAAGAACATGATATCAACTAGGTACAAAGTACCGGTGCAATGTTGAAAGCGTTCCCCATGACAGCATGGTTCTACTAATTGTCAACTTACAAAGCGCAAGCATATACGCAACATAGATGGGCATAATGGTTAAAGTTTATTAAGTGCGAGAAAGTAAAGTGTGCCATCAAGTTTGTGAGAGCTTTAATCACTAATTTTCACATAACAAGTTTAATTTGGAAGGTAGATAAAAGCAAGAATTTACTTGGAATAGCAATAGTGCTAATAGGTAGGTATGGTGGACACAAATGGCATAGGTTTTTGTTTAAGAAGTGGATGCACGAGAAGTGTTCCCTCTCAGTATAGGTTTTTGGCTAGCAAGGCTGGGTAGCAAGCATAAGAATTGAAGGAAACAAACAAACATACAAGTGATAAAAACAAACATGCAATCTTCCTTGGAAGCACAAAAGATCTTAACTAGAGAATACTAAACTTATGAGCAAATCAAGAAAGAAAGATGATGAAATTATATTTCTTTAGAGTACTTTTTATCTTTTCATTCAATTCTCAAAATAGTGTTGCTACTGACCAAGCTAGGTTTGCTAAAACCAACTAAATTAACTCGATGATCCCAAAGTGATGCCAACACTAATGACAAGATCAATCATATAACCATGAATTGAAAACTAATATAAGATATGCAAAAGAGTAAATGATAGAACTTCTCATTAATATTCCATAACGGCAACTCACACCAAGGGATACATATCTAACGAGAGGGTGACACTTCCATAATGCAAACCATCCTACATGATAACTTCTCTATCCACGATATGACTCTACTAAAAAGGTAAAAAGATAGAAGATAGTGATGTGATACCGCGGCACTCCCCCAAGCTTGGAACAAACTAAGGGGATGCCAAAACCTGATGACGAATTACTCCTTCGGTGGTGGTGGTGTTCTCTCGATTGGCGTGAGGAAATCTTCCAGCATCTTGTGGAGCCTGTTATTCTCCTCTTGAAGCATATCCACCTTCCTCCTCAAGACTCGGTACTTGTCGCATAACTCATTTGTGACTCATAGAGCTTCCACTACTGCAGGGCAAGAACTGAGATCTAGAGTTGGAGGTATCAGCCCCTTCATGCCTGCTATCATGTCCTTTACTTCCTCCCTGCCGTTCCGATCCATGTCTTCGCGCCTAGTTGCGATCCTTTCTTCTTCCACCCATCCTCCGCAGGTCTTCTGCTCAAGATTGTGATGGAGCTCGTGACGTTGTCGCAGCTCATAATTCTTTGAAGATGAACCCCTGAATGACATCTGAACAAAACAGACCGAAACAAAAACACGACGAGAACACGATATATGAACCTTGGGGGATCCGGGGGATTATATATTACGAAGTTTCACAACAAAAGGAAGGTACTGGGAGAAGAAGGGTCGGAGACGGAGTCCGGGGCAGCCACACCACCTGCTGGCGTGGCTAGGGGGGCCGCACCAGGGGTGGTGTGAGCCACCTTGGCTCTGTTTCCGTCCCTCTTTCGCTTCGTTGCTTTCCTTGTTGGATAAAAACTGCAAAAATATAACTTCATAGAATTTTCGTGGAACTTTTCTTACCAGAACTGTTACCTATTCGAAAACAGACTCTGCAGGTCTATGAATGAATGAATGAAACATAACAACTCAAAATACTTGTTGAGATCAAAGGGATTAGGTTTACTGACTCAACTAAAAAGTAAAAGAAAGGCCCTTCGAGGAGGGAAGCAGGGATTTCAAGTTCATAAAGAGCTTCCAAAAATTATGGTACTTACTAGCTTTCAGCTCTCATTGCCCCTATCATAAGAATCTTTAGCTGATTAAGGTTAAAGTGATCAAATATGAGGATATGCTTGACAAGTTCCAAGTTGAAAATCTCATGTCCGTTGATTACGAGGGCCGTTCCTCATGCTACTCAAGTTTAGTCACCGGTAAGTTCTTGTCATAGTAAGTACATGTGTATCATAGAGAACCGCCAACGGGGTACCCCTTGCCTGATGATACGGAAGAATCCCCATATCAAAATGACAAGGCAAGCAGACAACAAGCATCTCAGCAATCTTCTTATTTACCATGGGAATATGGTGCTTTTTTCTCTATTTCCTCTTTTCTCATCTCTTTTTTTATAAGAAGAATGATTCATAGATGCTCGTTATGGTTACGCTGCAGGTTTCCACCATGACAGCATGGATTAGACCGGTGACCCAAGCGTTTTTCTAACACACATACATAACTCCATGGACTTACAAGCTCCCGTTTCATTTCACACCGACGACATCCATAGACAAAAGAACATGAAATCAACTAGGTACAAAGTACCGGTGCAATGTTGAAAGCGTTCCCCATGATAGCATGGTTCTGCTAATTGTCAACTTACAAAGCGCAAGCATATACGCAACATAGATGGGCACAATGGTTAAAGTTTATTAAGTGTGAGAAAGTAAAGTGTGCCATCAAGTTTGTGAGAGCTTTAATCACTAATTTTCACATAACAAGTTTAATTTGGAAGGTAGATAAAAGCAAGAATTTACTTGGAATAACAATAGTGCTAACAGGTAGGTATGGTGGACACAAATGGCATAGGTTTTGGTTTAAGAAGTGGATGCATGAGAAGTAATCCCTCTCAGTACAGGTTTTTGGTTAGCAAGGCTGGGTAGCAAGCATAAGAATTGAAGGAAATAAACAAACATACAAGTGATAAAAACAAACACGCAATCTTCCTTGGAAGCACAAAAGATCTTAACTAGAGAATACTAAATTTATGAGAAAATCAAGAAAGAAAGATGATGAAATTATATTTCTTTAGAGTACTTTTTATCTTTTCATTCAATTCTCCAAATAGTGTTGCTACTGACCAAGCCAGGTTTGCCAAAACCAACTAAACTAACTCAATGATCCCAAAGTGATGCCAACACTAATGAGAAGATCAATCATATAACCATGAATTGAAACCTAATATAAGATATGCAAAAGAGTAAATGATAGAACTTCTCATTAATATTCCATAACGGCAACTCACACCAAGGGATACATATCTAACGAGAGGGGGGACACTTCCATAATGCAAACCATCCTACATGATAACTTCTCTATCCATGATATGACTCTACTAAAAAGGTAAAAAGATAGAAGATAGTGATGTGATACCACGGCACTCCCCCAAGCTTGGAACAAACCAAGGGGATGCCAAAACCTGATGATGAATTAATCCTTTGGTGGTGTTGGTATTCTCTCGGTTGGCGTGAGGAAATCTTCCAGCATCTTGTGGATCCTGTTATTCTCCTCTTGAAGCATATCCACCTTCCTCCTCAAGACTTGGTACTTGTTGCAGAACTCATCAGTGACTCGTAGAGCTTCCACTACTGCAGGGCAAGAACTGAGATCTAGAGTTGGAGGTATCAACCCCTTCATGCCTGTTGTCATGTCCTTTACTTCCTCCCTGCCGTTCCGATCCATGTCTTTGCGCCTAGTTGCGATCCTTTCTTCTTCCACCCATCCTCTGAAGGTCTTCTTCTCAAGATTGTGATGGAGCTCGCCACATCGTCGCAGCTCATAATCCTTTGAAGATGAACCCTTGAACGACATCTGAACAAAACATACCAAAACAAAAACACGACGAGAACACGATATACGAACCTCGGGGGATCCAGGGGATTATATATTACGAAGTTTCACAACAAAAGGAAGGTACTGGGAGAAAACGGGTCGGAGATGGAGTCCGGGGCGGCCACACCACCTGCTGGTGCGGCCAAAGGGGCCCACGCCAGGGGGTGGTGTGAGACACCCTGGCTCCATTTCTGTCCCTCTTTCGCTTCGTTGCTTTTCTTGTTGGATATAAACTGCAAAAATATAACTTGACAAAAATTTCGCGGAACTTTTGTTACCAGAACTGTTACCTATTCGAAAACAGACTCTGCAAGTCTATGAATTTGGTCTTTGATGAATTTTTTTGGAGTTATATCTTGAAAAGCATCAACATCTCCATTGTAAGAATCTCCAGTAATATAGTGCTTGAGTCGCTGCCCATTCATCACTTGTGTAGTGTTATCTTTTAAAGAAATTTTTATTGCTCCTGAACGGTACACTTCTTCAATAACAAAAGGTCCTTCCCATTTTGACAGTAGCTTCCCCGCAAAAAATCTGAGATGAGACCTATTCAATAGATCTTTCTCACCAACAGGGAATTCTCTCTTAAATATTCGCTTATCATGCCATCTTTTAAATTTTTCCTTAAAGAGTCTAGCATTCTCATATGCTTCACTCCTCCATTCATCCAACGAACTTAAGTCAAATAAGCTTTTTTCACTAGCAAGCTTACAATCTCTATTAAGTTCTTTAACTGCCCAATAAGCTTTGTGTTCTAATTCTAAAGGCAGGCGACAGGCTTTCCCATAAACCATTTTATAAGGAGACATCCCCATAGGGTTTGTATAGGCAGTCCTATAAGCCCATAAAGCATCGTTCAACTTTTTAGCCCAATTTTTTCTAGATCTATTAACAGTCTTTTGCAAGATGGATTTAATTTCTCTATTTGATAACTCTACTTGTCCACTAGTTTGGGGATGATAAGCTGAAGCGATTCTATGATTAACTTCATATTTAGCAAGGGTCTTTCTAAAACCACCATGAATGAAATGAGAACCTCCATCAGTCATAAGATACCTAGGCACTCCAAACCTCGGGAAGATAACATCCTTAAGCATTTTTAGATAGGTATCCCCATTAGCACTCTTCGTAGGTATGGCTTCTACCCACTTAGTAACATAATCAACAGCAACAAGAATATGAGTATAACCTTTTGAAGGAGGAAAAGGGCCCAGAAATTCAAATCCCCAATAGTCAAAGGGTTCAATAACTAAGGACTAATTCATAGGCATTTCATTGCGTCTAGAAATATTACCAACACGCTAACACTCATCACAGGATAAGACAAATTTTCTTGCATCTTTAAAGAGGGTACGCCAGTAAAAAGCTGATTATAGTACCTTTTGTGCGGTTCTTTCTCCCGCGTGATGTCCTCCATAGGCACTACCATGACTTTCCGCAATATCTCCTTTTGTTCATATTCTGGAACACATCTTCGCATAATACCATCCACTCCTTCTTTATATAAGTGTGGGTCATCCCAAAAATAATGCCTCAAATCATAAAAGAACTTTCTTATTTGCTGAGCTGTAAAAGTTGGAGGCAAATACTTGGAGACAATAAAGTTAGCATAGTCAGCGTACCAAGGGCTCCCTCACGAGCTTACCCCTACTGCGGCCAACTGTTCATTTTGAAAACTATCATTAATGGGCATAGGATCAAGAGTCTTACTAGCATAATGGATAACATTTAACTTTTTGTCAATTCGTTGCCCAAGGACGGCACCTACAGCAAAATCACTAGCATCACACATTATTTCAAAGGGTAAACTCCAATCAGGTGGTTGAATGATAGGATTTGTAGGTAAAGCCTTCTTTAGAGTTTCAAAAGATTCCCTACAATCATCATCAAAGACAAAGGGTACATCTTTTTGCAGAAGATTAGTGAGGGGTTTTGATATCTTAGAGAAATCTTTATTAAACCTTTTATAGAAACCAGCATGACCAAAAATACTACGAATACCTTTGATGTCTCTTGGACAAGGCATTTTCTCAATTGCCTCAACTTTAGCTCTATCCACTTCTATGCCTCTTTCAGAAACCTTATGTCTAAGTACAATCCCTTCATTCACCATGAAATGGCATTTCTCCCAATTAAGAACTAGATTAGTTTCTTCACATCTCTGCAAAACTTTATCGAGGTTTGATGGCCCAAAATATATCGAGCTCGATGGGGAACCCCAAGAGGAAGGTATGATGAGCACAGCAGCAAGTTTTCCCTCAGTTATGAAACCAAGTTTATCAATCCAGTAGGATCAAGGAAACACCCCAAAGGTGTTGCTTGCTGAACTTTGGCAGGGCGCACTACCGGTGCCAGCAGCAACGTGGAGACCTGCACAACACAACCATAGAACTTTGCCCCCAACTTGCGATGAGGTTGTCAATCTCACCGGTTTTGCTGAAAACAAAGGATTAACCGTATCGAGTGGAAGCAAGTAAGTTTGCAGAAAGTAAACACAAAGCAGTAAACAATTGATTGTAGATTGATGGTAAAAGAAAGGACCGAGGTCCATAGTTCACTATTGGTGGCTCTCCTTAAGATAGATGACACGTTGGGTGAACAAATTACAGCGGGGAAATTGACAAACATCGAGAAAGCAATATGCATATACTACTCATCTTGACTCCTTTGAGATTCGATTGGGCATTACAACAATATACATAGACCATCATCCAACTGCATCTATGACTAATAATCCACCTTCAGGTTATCATCCGAACCCCCTCCAATATTAAGTTGCAAGCAACAGATAATTGCATTACGAATTGCGTGTAAAGTAAACAATACGATTGTTCTATGAATAAAGGATTGTTGTTTTCTCCCTAGTAGCAACAGTACATCTAGTACCTTAGAGATTTCTGTCACTTCCCCAGATTACTAGAGGCATGAACCCACTATCGAGCATAAATACTAACTCTTGGAGTTGCTAGCATCTACTTGGCCAAGATAGCTAATAACAACGGAAAGCATGCAAGATCACAAATAACAAATCCATGATAGAATCAATAATCAATCTGAAATAGCATCTCAATATCCATCGGATCCGCGCAAATACAACGTGTAGAATTACAAATAGATGATCTTGATAATGAACGGAGCTCACAAGATCTAAACATGATAGAACAAAGGAGGAGAACCAGCCATCTAGCTACTACATGGACCCGTAGTCCAGATATGAACTACTCACGCGTCACACTGGAGGCTTGCATGATGATGAAGAAGGCCTCCAGGGTGAATTCCCCTCTCCGGCAGCGTGCCGGGAAGAGCTTCAGATCCCTCCCGATCTAGGGATGGAGATGACGGCGGCTATAGACTCTTTCGTGGAATTTTGATCGGGTACTTAGGGTTTCTGTATCGGAGGCATCTTATAGGCGGAAGGAGAGGCCGAGGGGGTGCCTGGGTTAGCCACACCACCCCTTGCATGGGCCAGGCCTTGCCGCGCGGCCAGGTGGTGTGGCCGCCCTCTAGCCCTTCTCCGTCTCGTATTCTCGGGTGTCCCTCGGTGAAAAACTGACTTTGGCTTTTGTCCCGTGCAATTCCGAGAATATTCTTTTTCTGACTTTCCTGGAACCAAAACAGCAGAAAACAGGCAGCTGGCACTGTGGCTCTTGTTAATAGGTTAGTCCAAGAAAGTGTATAGAAAGTACTCCAAAGTTGGAACAAAACACAACAAAGTAGATAAAACCAAGCATGGAACATCAAAAATTATTGATACGTTAGCAACGTATCAACATCCCCAAGCTTAACTCCTGCTCGTCCTCGAGTAGGTAAGTGATAAAAAGAAAGAATAATTTTTGAGGTGACATGCACTATTATAAACTTGATCAAAGTATTTTTAAAACAATGATAGCTAGGATCATAGTACTTCAATCATAAAATGAAAGACAAAGTTCTAGCACTAAGACAAAGCAACTAAGTTGCAACATGAAAAGGCACAAAAAAAAGATTCATGAATAACAATGCTTTGGAAGACGTTTGTTTGTTTCACATAAAGAAAACATAGCATAGTGGCATTCAGGTTGTCCCTCATAGATAGCAAACATAAATGCATAGGACACCTTCAAAGTTTATAAGAGTGACAAGATACAAATAGTTTTAAACAAGCAATATCAAAGCTATGCATCAATCAACAAGTCTTGCGAGAATGCACATAGAACTAAGAATGGCCACTATGCTCTCAAAGTAGGTGCATAAAGATAGAAGGTGGAGACTCAACATAAAAGTAAAAGAAAGACCTTCATAGAAGGAAGTAGGGATTCAAGTTTCATAAAGAGCTTCCAAAAATTATGGTACTTTTTAGCTTTCAACTCTCATTGCCCTATCATAAGCATCTTGAAGTGATTAAGGTTAAAGTGAACAAACTATGGTGTATATGCTTGACGAAGTATAAGTTGGAAATCTCATGTCCCTTGAATACGAGGGCCGCTCCTCATGCTACTCAAGTTTAGTTACCAGTAAGTAACCGCCAACGGGGTACCCCTTTCCCGGTGATACAGAAGAATCCCCATATCCAAATGACAATGCAAGCAGACAACGACCATCTCAGCAATCTTCTTATTTACCATGGGAAAATGGTGCTTTTTTCTCTCTTTCCTCTTTTCCCATATCTCTTTTTTATTTTCTTTTTCTCTTTTCTTTTTCTCTTTTTTTCTCAATATCTGACTCTTTTTTTATAAGAAGAATGCTTCATAGACAGCTCATTATGGTTACGCTGCAGGTTTCCACCATGACTGCATGGATTAGACCAGCGGCCCGGGCATTTCTCTAACACACATACATAACTCCATGGACTTACAAGCTCCTCTTTCATTTCACACCGACGACATCCATAGACAAAAGAGTATGATATCAACTAGGTACAAAGTACAAGTGCAATGTTGAAAGAGTTCCCCATGACATCATGGTTCTGCTAATCCCCAACAAATAAGTGCAAGCATATACAACATAGACGACACAATGGTTCAAGTTTATTAAGGACAATAAAATTAAAGTGTTCCATCAAGTTCGTGAGAGCTTTAATCACTAGTTTTCTCATAACAAGTTTAATTCGGAAGGTAAACAAAAGCATGAATATACCTGGAATAACAATTGCTAATAGGTAGGTATGGTGGACTCTTTGGAATAACTTGGTTTTAGGAGTTGGATGCATGAGTGGAACTCATACTTGGTTACGGAGGCTAGCAAAAGACTAGGAGCGACCAACTAAGAGAGTGACTTGGGATAGTCATAACATGGTGTGAGCATGTGCCAAGTCAACCCAAATAAAGCATCAATGGAGAATACCAAAATACTATGCTTTAATATGCTAAAACAACGCATGTTTCTTCAAAGGCACATTAAGCAATCTCAATTGTTTATAACATGTCATGCTACAACAAAGAATACTAACCATAAAGCAAAAACAATATCAAGCACGACATGACAAAGCATAGGCCACAGTCAAAAACAAGCTCCTTTTACCACTTGAGCATGAACTTTCCTACTCTTTTCCAATCCAAACCAAACTATTTGAAAAACAATGTATGAAAGAGGGGGTCCAAACAATTTATTAAGCAAACTAAGAAAACCAAGCAAACAAAAAACCAAAACAAAAATGAAAAAGAAGACGCTCCAAGAACAACACAACTGTGCATGAAAAAATAAAAATGAAGTGTTTGGAAGAAACCTGGAATTTTTATTGATGAAGAAGGGGATGCCTTGGGCATCCCCAAGCTTTGACGATTGTACTTCTTGGATATTTCTTGGGGTGACATGTGTGGCATCCCCAAACATGAGCTTTAGTCCATTCTTCATCTCATTACTCATTCCTTCCATACACCTGAAATTTTTCCTTCATACAAAACTTCACACAATCTTTATTAGCAACATTAGTGCACTCAAGATAATAAGTCTTTAGGATTAGTTTCAACACCAACTGTAACACTTCCCTCAAAAAGCTTAATTCCGCAAAAGAACTCAAAAAGGAACCAACAAGAAGCAAATGCAAATAATGGCAGAAATCTGTCAAAACAGACCAGCAGGTAAAGTCGAATTTTTTCGAAGACCTTCTGTTGCTCAAACCAAAAAGTTTTGAACTAACGAAAGCTAGATAACCACCTGGGGCAGAAGCACGAAAATTCACGCCTCAAAAGGACGTACAGAGATTTTACACAATTGTTTACGGTGAAGCACAGAAATCTGTTTTGGGACAGCAACTTTCCCAATCATTACTTCTCTCTCATTAGAGGTTACTCTTGGTACAAAAAGCAAATAAAAAGGATAAGGAGCGGTTATTACATAAGTAATAACTTCCAAGACTCATCTAAAACTGTTGGGTTATCTCCCAATAAGTATTTTTCTTTAACGCCTTTAATTTAGGCATAAGAAGCAAGAAAAAGAATCAAGTGTTCTCAAATAAAGAAGCATTAAGAGCTAATTTTGTTTTCATAGGAGAGGCAAAATAAATCTTCTCTCTATTCTTAGGGAAGTGTTCTATACCTTTATTGAGTGGGAGTTGATATTTAATGGTGCCTTCTTTCATATCAATAATGGCACCAACAATTCTAAGAAAAGGTCTTCCCAAAGTAATAGGACAAGAAGCATTGCATTCAACATCCAAAACATAGAAATCAACGGGAACATAGGCATTGTTAACCATAATAAGAACATCATTAATACTCCCCATGAGTTTCTTTTTAGCATTATCATCAAGTGGGACATTCAAATAACAATCTTCCAATGGTTGCAAATCAAGAATATCATAGATCCTTCTAGGCATAATAGAAACACTACTATCAAGATCACATAAAGCTTTGAAATCAAAATCATTCACTTTCATATTAATGATGGGTTCCCATCCATCTTCTTGTTTTATAGGAATAGAAGCTTTATGTTTCATCTTTTCTTCTTTAATCCTTATGAGAGCATCAGTAATGTGTTTTGTAAAGGCCATATTCATAGCACTAGCATTAGGACTTTTAGCAAGCTTTTGTAGGAACTTAATAACTTCAGAGATATTGCAACCATCAAGATCAAAATCATAATTATCATCTAAAGTAGTAGAGCTATTACTAGCCTCAACACTAGTGGTAGTGATAGTAGAAACACTAATGTTTCTAGCAATTTCATCTTCTCTTTCCCACTTAGCATGCAATTTAGCTAATAGTCTAACATTTTCATCAATTCTTACTTGTATGGTATTAGTGGCAGAAAAGGGATTGTCAATAGTTTCAGGTTTACAAGCCATTTTATTAATCAAAGAAGATTGTGCTTCAGACAAAGATGATATATTTCTTTCAGCATTAGAAAGTTCCAATTGGAAACTAGGAATTTCCCTATTCAAACTCTATAGTTGATGACTGATGTTCTTCAAAAGTATAGATTGTTCCTCCATAGTTTTAGTAAATAATTTGTTTTGTTCATATTGCATTTGTATGAAGTTTTTAGTGGCTCTTTCAACTTTTAAAATTCTTCCTTCACTAGGTGTTCCAGGTTTGCCATTATAACCATAAGTATTATTAGGAGGGTCATGCCTATAATTGTTACTACCATAAACATTGTTGCCAAAATTATTATTTCTTATAAAGTTCACATCAACTTGCTCTTCTTGAGCAACCAAAGAGGCTAAAGGAACATGATTTGGATCAATATGAGCCTTCCCATTAACAAGCATAAACATAATAACATCAATTTTATCACTCAAGGAAGAGGTCTCTTCAATAGAATTCACATTCTTACCTTGTGGAGCTCTTTCAGTGTACCATTCAGAATAATTCACCATCATATTATCCAGAAGCTTTGTTGCAGCACCCAAAGTAATGGTCATAAAGGTACCTCCAGCAGTAGAATCCAATAGATTTCTTGAAGAATAGTTCAATCCTGCATAAAAGGTTTGGATAATCATCCAAGCAGTCAGTCCATGAGTTGGACAATTCTTTACCAAAGATTTCATTCTTTCCCAAGCTTGAGCAACATGTTCATTATCAGATTGTTTAAACTTCATTATTTCACTTCTCATAGATATAATCTTAGCAGGAGGATATTATTCTCCAATGAAAGCATCTTTGCATTTAGTCCAAGAATCAATAATATTCCTAGTTAAGGAATTCAACCATTCTTTAGCTTTTCCTCTCAAAGAGAAAGGAAACAATTTAAGCTTAATAATATCCCCATCTATATCCCTATGCTTTTGCATCTCACATAGTTCAACAAAGTTATTTAGATGAGCGGCAGCATCTTCATTACCAATACCAGAATTGTTTCTCTCATAACAAGATTGAGTAAAGCAGGTTTTATTTCAAAGAAAGTAGCTTCAGGAACAGGTGGAGCAATAGGTGTGCTCATGAAATCATTGTTGTTGGTGCTAGTGAAGTCACACAACTTAGGATTTTCAAGAGTAGTCATTTTTTTGTGTTTTTAATAAAGAAAGCTAACTAGTAAAACTAAAAAAATTGTGTTTTTGATAAAGAAACAAGCAAACAAAGCAAAAGTAAACTAAGCAAAACAAAAATAACAAAGTAAAGAGATTGGTTATGAGGGACTCCCCTTGTGAAGATGTCCTTGACTCCCCGACAACGGCGCCAGAAAAAGAGCTTGATGGCCCAAAATATATCCGTTGGGGAACCCCAAGAGGAAGGTATGATGAGCACAGCAGCAAGTTTTCCCTCAGTTATGAAACCAAGGTTATCAATCTAGTAGGACCAAGGAAACACCCCAAAGGTGTTGCTAGCTGAACTTTGGCAAGGCGCACTACCGGTGCCAACAACAACGTGGATACCTGCACAACATGACCACAAAACTTTGCCCCCAACTTGCGATGAGGTTGTCAATCTCACCGGTTATGCTGAAAACAAAGGATTAAACGTATCGAGTGGAAGAAAGTAATAGTTTGTAGAAAGTAAACACAAAGTAGTAAACAGTTGATTGTAGATTGATGGTAAAAGAAAAGACCGGGGTCCATAGTTCACTAGTGGTGGCTCTCCTTAAGATAGATGACACGTTGGGTGAACAAATTACAGTGGGGCAATTGACAAACATCGAGAAAGCAATATGCATATACTACTCATCTTGACTCCTTTGAGATTCGATTGGGCATTACAACATTATACATAGACCGCCATCCAACTGCATCTATGACTAATAGTCCACCTTCAGGTTATCATCTGAACCCCCTCTAGTATTAAGTTGCAAGCAACAGATAATTGCATTACGAATTGCTTGTAAAGTAAACTATACGAGTGTTCTATGAACAAAGGATTGTTGTTTTCTCCCTAGTAGCAACAACACATCTAGTACCTTAGAGATTTCTGTCACTTCCCCAGATTACTAGAGGCATGAACCCACTATCAAGCATAAATACTAACTCTTGGAGTTGCTAGCATCTACTTGGCCAAGATAGCTACTAACAAAAGAAAACATGCAAGATCACAAATAACAAACACATGATAGAATCAATAATCAATCTGAAATAGCATCTCAATATCCATCGGATCCCCGCAAACACAACATGTAGAATTACAAATAGATGATCTTGATCATGAACGGAGCTCACAAGATATAAACATGATAGCACAAAGGAGGAGAACCGGCCATCTAGCTACTACATGGACCCGTAGTGCAGAGATGAACTGCTCATGCATCACACTGGAGGCTTGCATGATGATGAAGAAGGCCTCCAGGGTGAATTCCCCTCTCTGGCAGGGTGCCGGGAAGAGCTTCAGATCCCTCCCGATCTAGGGATGGAGATGACGGTGACTACAGACTCTTTCGTGGAATTTTGATCAGGTACTTAGGGTTTCTATATCAGAGGCATCTTAGAGGCGTAAGGAGAGGCCGAGAGGGTGCCTGGGCTGGCCACACCACCCCCTGGCGTGGGTTAGGCCTGGCCGCGTGGCCAGGTGGTGTGGTCGCCATCTGGCCCTTCTCCGTCTCGTATTCTGGCTCCCGGTGTCCCTCGGTGAAAAACTGACTTTGGCTTTTGTCCCGTCCAGTTTCGAGAATATTCATTTTCCGAATTTCCTAGATCCAAAAACAGCAGAAAACAGGTAGCAGACATTGTGGCTCTTGTTAATAGGTTAGTCCAAGAAAGTGTATAGAAAGTACTCCAAAGTTGGAACAAAACACAAGAAAGTGGATAAAACCAAGCATGGAACATCAAAAATTATGGATACGTTAGCAACGTATCAAGGTTGTGCAGACAATTATCAAAAGAAGTTCCATAGACGGAGAAGTCATCCATGAACACTTCCACAATTTCTTCACAAAAACCATGAAAGATAGCAGACATGCATCTTTGAAAAGTAGAAGGATCATTACATAAACCAAAGGGCATACATTTATAAGCATAGGTTCCGTAAGGGCATGTAAAAGTAGTTTTTTCTTGATCTTTTTGTTTAACAGTGATTTGAGAGAAACCGGAATATCCATCAAGAAAACAAAAATGGGTCTTTTTAGACAACCTTTATAACATTTGATCGATAAAAGGAAGTGGGTAATGATCTTTCTTAGTAACTTTGTTAACTTTCCTGAAATCAATGCACATTCTATAGCCTACTACTATTCTTTGGGGAATAAGCTCATCATTATCATTGGGGACGACGGTAATTCCCCCCTTTTTAGGGACACAATGAATAGGACTAACCCATTCACTATCAGCAATAGGGTAAATAATACTAGCATCAAGGAGTTTCAATACATCATTTCTTACCACTTCCTTCATCTTAGGATTTAAACGCCGTTGGTGCTCTACCACTGGCTTTGCATCTGGTTCTATATTGATAGCATGCTGACATATAGTAGGACAAATCCCTTTTAAATCATCCATAGTATAGCCCATAGCCCCTCGGTGTTTCTTCAGTACCTACAATAACCTTTCTTCTTCCTTCCCTGAAAGTTTAGAGCTAATAATAACCGGATATATCTTATTATCATCATCAATGTAAGCATATTTAAGATCGTCAGGTAAAGGTTTTAGATCGAAGACCAGATCCTTTTTAGGTGGCAACGTGGTACCCAAGTCTTCTACAGGCAAGTTATGCTTAAGCATCTTAGGTTGACGACGGAGAATCTCGTCAATCTAATTCCTTTCTTCCATGAAGATTTCACTTTCATGATCTTCCATAAATTGTTGCAAAGCATTGTTAGGAGCAAGAGAAATAGAAGCAAGTTGTTCAACTCAAAAATCATCATTATGGGTTTCATTTTCACAAGGTTCTTTAGTAAATTTTGAAAAATTAAACTCATAAGATTCCCCATCAAATTTAGTCAAGATTTTCTCCCTTTTGTAGTCTATAATAGCTCCACAATTACTCAAGAAAGGTCTACCAAAAATGATAGGATAAGTTTTACTAGCAGCTGAACCAAGTACTAGAAAATCAGCAGGATATTTAATCTTACCACAAAGAACTTCTACATCCCATACAATACCAATTGGAGAGATGGTCTCTCTATTAGCAAGGTGAATAACCACATCAATCTCTTCTAGTTCGCAGGGACTGATTTCATGCATAATTTCTCTATAAAGCTCATAAGGAATAACACTTGAACTTGCACCAATATCACATAAACCATAATAGCAATGATCACCAATTCTAACAGAAAGCATAGGGACACTAGCCTTTTTAGTTCTAATAGGATGTGAGACAATATTAGAAGCATCCTCACAAAAGACTATGTGTCCATCTTCTACACTTTTATTGACAAGGTCTTTCACAATTGCTGCAACAGGTTCAATCTTTATTTGTTCATCAGGTTTTACAGTTCTCTTTGCACTTTTATTGATCACACTAGTTATCATAGGATGCTCCTTTACCTTATCCGGGAAGGGTATTTTCTCGATATAAGGTTCAGGTAGGATGTGATCAATAGTGCAAAATTCAGTACTCCCAACAGGAACACAGTAAACAATATCTTTATAAGGTGCATGGTACTTGTTCCATCCCTTTTTCATAATTTCAATACAAGAAGCAAAAGCCTTAAAACAATTTGCAATAAGTCTAGACCATAGGCATTTTTTATATTTTGAAAGTCATCAGTTCCCATAAAAGATTCAATGCATTCATAATCATAATTTATACCTCACTTTCTTCCTTTGTCATTCTCCCATGCTTCAGCATTGTCTTGAATACGGTCCAGAAGATTCCATTTAACTTATTCTTCCATGCGAGTGAATGATCCAGCACAAGAAGCATCCAATAAATCCTTATCATGTAGAGGGAGCCTTGCATAAAAATTATTGATAATAATATTGTCAGGGAGCTCATGAATGGGACATTTGAGCATTAGTAACTTCAATATCCCCCAAGCTTTAGATGTACTCTCTCCATCAAGAGGCCAAAAGTTGTATATTTGATTCCGATCTTTATGAATCTCACTAGTAGGATAAAACTTTGAATAAAAGAGAGGCACTATTTCCTCCCATTCAAGAGCTTGACCATTCTTCATCAGCTTATACCAGTCCTCAGCTCTTCCTTTTAGTGATAATGAGAATAACTTCTTCTTGACTTGATCTGTTGTAATACCTATACACTTGAACAACCCGCATAATTCGTGTATAAAGAGCAAATGATCACCGTGACGGACAGTTCCATCTCCAACATAATAGTTATCCATAACACGATCAATAATTCTTGTAGGTATTTTAAAAGTATCATTCTCAGCAGGTGGTGGTTCATCTACAACCTTTGCAGTGGTAGTAGCATTATGAAATAAGAAACTCAGTGAATTATCCATATTGAAAATAAAGCAACTAACAGAAGTAAACAATACTCACAATAGAAGTTTCCTTTACCAGTTCCACTCTCCAATAGCGCTTCACTCCCCGGCAAGGGCGCCAGAAAATAGTCTTTGATGACCCACAAGTATAGGGGGTGTATCGTAGTATTTTCGATAAGTAAGAGTGTCGAACCCAATGAGGAGCAGAAGGTGCTGGCTAGTGGCTTGGAGCAGGAATTTGATGACCCACAAGTATAGGGGATGTATCACAGTATTTTCCATAAGTAAGAGTGTCGAACACAACGAGGAGCAGAAGGTGCTGGCTAGTGGTATGGATCAGGAATTCTCTGCAAATACTTAGCAAACGGATTTTTAGGGGTTTTCGATAAACCAAGTAAACAAAGTACGAGTAAATAAAAGACAGTGGAAATAAATGTAACAAGTGGCCCAATCCATTATGCAGCAAAGGACAAGCCGGTTGTATTTCTTAAGATGACCAAACATTCTCGAGGACACATGGGAAGACTGTCAAGTGCTTTCGCTTCATATAGTCGATTAATCTTCCTTAGCTTGGTAAGTGTTGTGTGGGTGAACCTGTGCTAATGTACCGCTCCATCCAAGGCTAATACATACTTGTGATTATACCCCTTGCAAACATCCGTAAGTACAAGAAAGTAATTTAGGTAAAAACCTAACCACAGCTTTAAACTCTAAGACCCTTACGTCCCTTGTGCAATGGTTTCCTAACGGGGGTTCAGGTTTCTGTCACTCCGGCAACCCCTATGATTAGTAGCCAAATACACACTACATTCCCCTAGGCCCATATAGGTGAAGTGTCATGTAGTCGACGTTCACATGACACCACTAGAAGAAGTACACCACAACTTAAATAACAATCTATTGAATCTTTCTCAACGCAACTCCACTACTAACAACAAGACTTCTCCCATGTCCTCAAGAACAAAACGAACTACTCACAAGACATCATATGGATCATGATCAGAGATGGAATAATGATGTATAACAATCTGAACATAAACAATAATTCAATGGTTCACTCAATAGAATCAACTACAAAGAGTAATCAACACCGGGAAAGTTTCCCCTATGAACTATGCAAGATTCAACGCAATTGTTATAGCAATATGGAGATGGTGATGAGGGTGATGATGGTGATGATGGTGGTGATGATGAAGATGATGATCCCGATGAAGTCCAGCTTGATGGTGGTGTTGATGACAACGATCTCTCTCTCCGGGAAGGAATTCCCCCGGCAGAAATCTGTCTGCCGGAGAGATCTTTCTCTCTCGGTGTTTTCCGTCCCGCGGAGGCGGCGGAATCTTTCGGTGGTCGCTCCCCGAGTCTTAGGGTTTCGTGGGGATGATATACGCCAGAGGGGAGAGGTTGGAGTGGGCCAGGGCGGCCACACCACCTCCAGGCGCGGCCTGGGCCTGCCCGCGCCATGGGGTGGTGTGGGCCCCCTGTGGCCCACCTCCACTCCATCTTCTGGCATCCCGAGTCTTCTGGAAAAATAGGATTTTCCGTATATTTTCCCGGATTTTCTGATCTTCGGGAATTTTGCCTCAAAACAGCACCTTTTCCATCAGAATCCTGACTGTAGCGGTCCATGCTCCAAAAGTCATCAACCATGCAAAAATAGATGAAATAACATAAGTATCACCTCTCAATACGAAATATATCAATGAATAATAGTGAATTAAGACATAGAATAGTGATGCAAAATGTACGTATCAACTCCCCCAAGCTTAGACTTCGCTTGTCCCCAAGCAAAACTGAGCTCAATAAACATGACCTCGGGTTTATGGAGTGAAGAGTCGATAAAAGAATACAGACAAGAAGCATCACATTCATCAAATACATAGATCATAATAGAAGACAACTCACTATTATATAACTCAACTTGTAATGAGTGAAGGAAACACAATAAAGATACATAAAGTAAATCAGAATTGGTAATGGGAAACTTAGCTCTTGGTCGAAAAATAGTAGATAATTTGCTGGAGTTCACAAATAGCTGGTTTTTCAATGAAAGCTTTCAAAGTACTAAACATCAAGATAAGAGCAACGTGCAAAACAAGGAACATAAGAAACATGAATGCATAAATCATCATATGAATGAATGAAACACATCAACTCAAAATACTTGCTGAGATAGAAGGGAATAGGTTTACTGACTCAACTACAAAGCAAAAGAAAGGCCCTTCGCAAAGGGAAGCATGGATTGCAAGTCTCATAAAGAGCTCCCAAAAATTATGATACTTACTAGCTTTCAGCTCTCATTGCCCCTATCATAGGCATCTTTAGGTGATTAAGGTGAAAGTGAGGTCCAATCTGAGTTATATGCTTGATAGACTATAAACTAAAAATCCCAAGTCCCTTGAGTACAAGGGCCGCTCCTCATGCTACTCAACTTTAGTTACCGCTAAGTTCTTGTGATCATAAGTATGTGCGTATCATTGAGAACCGCCAACGGGGTACCCCTTGCCCGATGATACGGAAGAATCCCCATATCAAAATGACAAGGCAAGTAGACAATGAGTATCTCAGCAATCTTCTTATTTACCATGGGAAAATGGTGCTTTTTCTCTCTTTCCTCTTTTCATAGTATCTCTTTTTTTTCTTTTTCTCAATATCTATCTCTCTCTCTTTTTATAAGAAGAATGCTTCATAGATATCATTATGGTTATGCTGCAGGTTTCCACCATGTCAGCATGGATTAGACCAGAGGCCCAGGCGTTTCTCTAACACACATACATGACTCCATGGACTTACAAGCTCCCCTTTTATTTCACACCAACGACATCCGCAAACAAAAGATCAAGGTATCAATTGGGTATATATTTACAAGTGTTCAAAGCGTTCCCCGTGACAGCACGGTTCTGCTAATCCCCACCCTATAGTTTGCAAGCATATAACTTTCATGGAGAGTTCACAATGGTTCAGGTTTATTAAATGCAAGAAAGTAAAGTGTGCCATCAAGTTCATGAGATATTTAATCACTAATTTTCGCATAATAAGTTTAATTTGGGAGGTAGACAAAACAAGAATTTACTTGGAATAGCAATAATGCTACTAGGTAGGTATGGTGGACGCAAATGGCAAGGGTTTTGGTTTAAAGGAGTGGATGCACGAGAAGAATACCCTCTCGGTAAAGGTTTTTGGCTAGCAAGGATGGGTAGCAAGTATAAGAGTTGAAGGAAACAATCAAACATACAAGTGATAAAGACAAACATGCAATCTTCCTTGGAAGCACAAAAGATCTTAACTAGAGAATACTAGACCTATGAGCAAATCAAGAAAGAAAGATAATGAAATTATTTTTCTCTAGAGTACTTCTATCCTTTTCTTTTCAACTCTCAAAAAGGTGTTGCTACTGACCGAGCCAGGTTTGCCAAAACCAACTTAATTAACTCAATGATCCCAAAGTGCTACCAATACTAACAACAAGATCAATCATATAACCATGAATTGAAAACTAACATAAGCTATGCAAAAGAGTGAATGATAGAACTTCTCATTAATATTCCATAACGGAAACTCACGCCAAGGGATACAAATCTAGCGAGAGAGGGGACACTTCCACAATGCAAACCATACTACATAATAACTCCTCTATTCATGATATGACTCTACTAATAAGGTAAAAAGATAGAAGATAGTGATATGATACAGCGGCACTCCCCCAAGCTTGGAACAAACCAAGGGGATGCCAAACCTGATGACGAATTACTCCTTTGGTGGTGGTGGTATCCTCTTGAAGAGCTCCTTGATCAGTTTCCCCAAGTCCTCAATCTCGAAAGTGAGAGTACGAATCAGCTGTGAATTTTGCTCAATGCGGCTCATGATCATGTCGTGTTGAGAATTCCAGCTCTTGCTATTCTTTCCCCACTCTTCCTCTTTGAAATCGTCTTTTCCTGCATAGCGAGAACGAGGCAAATCCCAATTGGAGGGTAATTTCTCCTTGGGCATATTCTGGTATTGATGCTCATGGATAAGAGTGTGGAAAGGATTCTTGGTGCGTGGAGGAAGTGACCAGGGATCTAAACAGTGATGAGGAGGCTTCCCTCCAATAATCCTGGCGGGGTTTGCCACCACTCCAATGCTCACAATGGTAGTGTCGGTGTGCTTTGCCTCCTCTTCACCTTCACTCTTGATCTCCTTCCCGGGGTCTAGGAGGTCTTCTTCCATAGGCTCCTTTCCTTTATCCTTGGCAGACACCATTGTGCTTCTAAGATTTCAAAGAGTATGTCCTGACAGAAACAGATCGAAACAAAAACACGACGAAACATGATATATGAACCTCGGGGTATCCGGGGGGTTATATATTACGAAGTTTCACATCAAAAGGAAGGTACTGGGAGAAAAGGAGTCGGAGGCGGAGTCCGGGGTGGACTCACCACCTGGTGGTGCGGCCAAGGGTGGGCCCGCGCCACAGGGTGGTGTGAGCCACCCTGGCTCTGTTTCCATCCCTTTTTCGCTTCATAGCTTTCCTTATTGACTGAAAACTGCAAAAATATAGTTGGATTGTATTTTCACGGAACTTTTCTTACTAGAACTGTTACCTATTTTAACACGGACTCTGCAGGTCTCTGAATTTGGTATTTAGTGGATCCTTCCAGAGTCACCACTTGAATCATCGGTATGTTCATCTTCATATACTTATTACTTGAGTCATAAAACCCTTCTCTTCCTTATTACACCATTATCTCCACTTCCTGGAAATTTCTTTCACACAAAACTTCACACGGTTCTCATTAGCAACATTAGTAAAAGTGAAGTGATAAAACCCTTTTGAGTCCAACTTCAACTGAAAACCATCACAACAAAGCTACTGTAGCAACTCCTTCCGAAAACCCAAAAAGAATTCAAAAAGGAAATCGAATAAAGAAGCAAATGCAAGAGTGGCAAAATCTGTCAAAACAGACCAGTAGGTAAAGATCAAATTTTTTGAAATTCTTCTGTTGCTCAAATCAAAAAGTGCAAGACTAACGAAAGTTAAATAACAACCTGGGGTAGAAGCACAAAACATTATAGCTCAATCCGACGTACAGAGATCTCTCACGAATTTTTAAGCACAAAAATCTGTTTCGGGACAGCAACTTCCCCAAATATTACTTCTCTCTCATTAGAGGTTGATCTTGACACAAAAACCAAAAAAACGGATAAGGAGAGGTTATTACCGCAGTAATAACTTCCAAGACTCAAAGAAACAAAAACAAACTAAAAGCAAAAACAAATTGGGTTGTCTCCCATAAAGCTCTTTCTTTATAGCCATTAAGATGGGCATGATAATTTTGAAGAAGCTCTCATAGGGATATGATTTGAAGTGAAAGAGAGCATTAAGAAGCAAAAACACACATTCATTTAAGTCTAACCCACTTCCTATGCAAGGGGATTTTGTAAGCAAAAAAGTTATTGAAACCACAGGCAACTTGCATAAGATGGCAAAAGATGTGTAACATAAAAACTTTCAGCATAAAACGAGGAAACTTGATATTATTGAGATACACAAGAACACTTTTCCCTCTTTCATAGTAACTTTCAGTATCATGCATAAACTTAACAATATAGCTATCACAAGTACCATCATAGCAATGATCACTTATTCTATCAGAAAACACAGGAATACTAGCTCTCATAACACTACTATGTGAAACAATATTAGAGGTATCCTTACAAAGGATAGTGTCTCCCTCTTCCTCATACTTAGTGACAAAGTCTTTCACATTTTCTATCATAGGTTCATCAACCATTTGTTAATTCGGTTCAACAGCTTTATTCATACTTTCATCTACCATACTAGCCATCATATAATACTCCTTTACCTTAACTGGAAAAGGCATTTTCTCAATATAAGGTTTAGGTAAAACATGATTAGCAGTATAAACTTCAGTATTTCTTGCAGGCACACTTTTAGCAACATCTTTATAAGGTTCATGATACTTATTCCACTTCTTTTTAGGCACTTCAATGTAGGAAGCAAAAGCCTTAAAATGAGAAGCAATAGCTTGAGAGTCTAGACCATAAGCATTTTTAATATTTTGAAAGTCATCAGTTTCCATAAAAGATTCAATGCATTCATAATCATAATTTATACCTGACTTTCTACCTTTGTCATTCTCCCAAGCTTCAGCGTTATCTTGAATACAATCTAGAAGGTCCCATTTAGCTTCTTTTTTCATGCGAGTGAATGATCCAGCACAAGAAGCATCCAATAAATCCTTGTCATGCAGAGGGATCCTTGCATAAAAGTTGTTGATAATAATATTGTTGGGGAGCTCATGAATGGGACATTTTAGCATTAGTAACTTCAGTCTCTCCCAAGCTTGAGCTGTACTCTCTCCATCAAGATGCCAAAAGTTGTATATTTGATTCCGATCTTTATGAATCTCACTCGGAGGATAAAAATTTGAATAAAAGAGAGGCACTATTTCCTCCCATTCCAGAGCTTGACCATTCTTCAGCAGCTTATACCATTCCCCAGGTCTTCCTTTCAGTGATAATGAGAATAACTTCTTCTTAACTTGATCTGTAGTAATACATGCACACTTGAACAACCCGCATAATTCGTGTATAAAGAGGAAATGATCACCTGGATGGACAGTTCCATCCCCAACATAGTAGTTATCCATAACACGATCAATAATTCTTGTAGGTATTTTGAAAACATCTTTCTCAGCAAGTGGTGGCTTATCTACTACCTTAGCAGTGCTAGTAGCATTACCAAATAAGAAACTCAGCGAATTATCCATAACGAAAATAAAGCAACTAGCAGGAGTAAAAAATACTCACAGTAGAAGTTTCCTTTACCAGTTCCACTCTCCAATAGCGCTTCACTCCCTGGCAACGGCGCCATATAATAGTCTTGATGACCCACAAGTATAGGGGGTGTATCACAATATTTTCGATAAGTAAGAGTGTCGAACCCAACGAGGAGCAGAAGGTGCTGGCTAGTGGTATGGATCAGGAATTCTCTGCAAATACTTAGCAAACGGATTTTTAGGAGTTTTCAATAAAGCAAGTAAACAAAGTACGAGTAAATAAAAGACAGTGGAAATAAATGTAGCAAGTGGCCCAATCCTTTATGCAGCAAAGGACAAGCCGGTTGTATTTCTTAAGATGAGCAAATGTTCTTGAGGACACATGGGAAGACTGTCAAGTGCTTTCGCTTCATATAGTCGATTAATCTTCCTTAGCTTGCTAAGTGTTGTGTGGGTGAACCTGTGCTAATGTACCGCCCCATCCAAGACTAATACATACTTGTGATTATACCCCTTGCAAACATCCGTAAGTACAAGAAAGTAATTAAGGTAAAAACCTAACCATAGCTTTAAACTCTAAGACCCTTACGTCCCTTGTGCAATGGTTTCCTAACGGGGGTTCAGGTTTCTTTCACTCCGGCAACCCCTACGATTAGTAGCCAAATACACAATGCATTCCCATAGGCCCATATAGGTGAAGTGTCATGTAGTCGACATTCACATGACACCACTAGAAGAAGTACACCACAACTTAAATAACAATCTATTGAATCTTTCTCAACGCAACTCCTCTACTAACAACAATATTTCTCCCATGTCCTCAAGAACAAAACGAACTACTCACAAGACATCATATGGATCATGATCAGAGATGGAATATTGATGTATAACAATATGAACATAAACAATAATTCAATGGTTCACTCAATAGCATCAACTACAAAGAGTAATCAACACCGGGAAAGTTTCCCCTATGAACTATGCAAGATTCAACGCAATTTTTACAGCAATATGGAGATGGTGATGAGGGTGCTGATGGTGATGATGGTGGTGATGATGATGATCCCGATGAAGTCCATCTTGATGGTGGTGTTGATGGCGACGATCTCCCCTCTTCGGGAAGGAATTCCCCCGGCAGAATTCTGTCTACCAGAGAGATCTTTCTCTCTCGGTGTTTTCCGCCCTATAGAGGCGGCGGAATCTTTCTGTGGTCGCTCCCTGAGTCTTAGGGTTTCGTGGGGATGATATACGCTAGAGGGGAGAGGCTAGAGTGGGCCAGGGCGGCCACACCACCTCCAGACGCGGCCTGGGCCTGCCCGCGCCATGGGGTGGTGTGGGCCCCTTGTGGCCCACCTCCACTCCATCTACTGGCATCCTGAGTCTTCTAGAAAAATAGGATTTTCCATATATTTTCCTGGATTTTCTGATCTTCACGAATTTTGCCTCAAAACAACACCTTTTCCATCAGAATCCTGACTACAGCGGTCCATGCTCCAAAAGTCATCAACCATGCAAAAATAGATGACATAACATAAGTATCACCTCTCAATACGAAATATATCAATGAATAATAGTGAATTAAGACATAGAATAGTGATGCAAAATGGACGTATCAGAATTCTCTGTAACTACTTAGCAAACTGATTTTTAGGGGGTTTTGATAATGTAGGTAAATAAAGTGTGAGTAAATAAAGGACAATAAGAATAAATGCAACAAGTGGCCCAATCCTTTCTTTAGCAAAGAACAGGCCGGTTGTATTACTTAACATGACCAAACGTTCTCGAGGACACATGGGAATATAGTCAAGTGCTTTTGCTTCATATAGTTGATTAATCTTCTTTAGTTTTCTAAGTGTTTTGTGGGTGAACCTGTGCTAATGTACCGACCTTCCTAGGACTAATACATACTTGTGATTATACCCCTTGCAATCATCCGCAAGTACAAGAAAGTTATTAAGGTAGAAACCTAACCACGGCTTTTAAATCTAAGACCCTGACGTCCCTTGTGCAATGGTTTCCTAACGGGGGTTCAGGTTTCTATCACTCCGGCAACCCCTACGATTAGTAGCCAAATACACAATGCATTCCCCTAGGCCCATATAGGTGAAGTTTCATGTAGTTGACGTTCACATGACACCACTTGAAGAAGTACACCACAACTTAAATATCAAACCACTGAATCTTTCTCAACACAATTCCACTACTAACAACATGACTTCTCCCATGTCCTCAAGAACAAAGCGAACTACTCACAAGACATCATATGGATCATGATCAAAGATGGAATAATGATGTATAACAGTCTGAACATAAACAATAATCCAATGGTTTCACTCAATAGCATCAACTACAAGGAGTAATCAACACCGGGAATGTTTCCCCTAAGAACTATGCAAGATTCAACCCAATTGTTACAGTGGTATGGAGATGATGATGATGATGGTGCTGATGATCATGATGGTGGTGATGATGATGATGATCCCGATGAAGTCCAGCTTGATGGTGGTGTTGATGGCGACGATCTTCACTCTGCGGGAAGGAATTCCCCCGGCAGAATTCTGTCTGCCGGAGAGATCTTTCTCTCTTAGTGTTTTCCGCCCCGCAGAGGTGGCGGAATCTTTCTGTGGTCGCTCCCCGAGTCTTAGGGTTTCGGGAGGATAATATACACCAGAGGGGAGAGGCTGGAGTGGGCCAGGGCGGCCACACCACCTAGAGGCGCGGCCTAGGGCTGCCCGTGCCAGGGGGTGGTGTGGGACCCCTGTGGCCCATCTCCACTCCTCCTTCTAGCTTTCTTCATCTTCTGGAAAAATAGGATTTTCCTTGTATTTTCCTAGATTTTCTGATCTTCACGAATTTCGCCTCCAAATAGCCCCTTTTCCATCAGAATCCTGACTGCAGCGGTCCATGCTCCAAAAGTCATCAACCATGCAAAAACAAGTGAAATTACATAAGTATCATCTCTTAATATGAAATATATCAATGAATAACAGTAAATTATGATATAGAATAGTGATGCGAAATGGAAGTATCAGTCACACGTGCGGCTCGTTGACGCTCTCCACGCCCTCGGTCTAGCGGGGTAGCAGAAGTAGGGTTCCGCCAAAACTCCTCCTCCTCCACTTCTCCAAGTGTTGGTGGTGAATTATTTTGGTAGCGCTTCGCTACAAGCACTCGCCAAACGATGGAGCAACAAGAAAGGAAATGGAGGGGGATTCAAGTGTCTAAAGGAAGGGAGGAGAGGAGGCCACATTTTATAGGAGAGGAGGGGAGCAGCCCCTAGGGGGTGCACTAGCCCCTAGAGGTGCCACCTCCCCCTCTTCATGGTGGTAAGCCCCTCTTCATGGTGGTAACCTCCTTCATCAAGTGGGTAACCCCCTCTCTTATTCTCTTTTTAATTACATGGCATTCATAACAATTAAACCACACTTATGGAATTAATAAAATATTTTTATTTATTTAATATTTGTGAACTTAATTAACAATTACCCTTGTGTTATTTCGATATTCTGAAACAGTTTCGGTGCTTTTCCGAAACAACCCTTATGTTGTCCAATAATTCAGTCAGAGTTTAAAATCCACTCAAAACGCGTCAGCGAACCTTAAGTGTGTCACCCTACGGTTTGTGAATAAAATGGACATGATCGAGACACTTCTCCGATCAGTAATCATTAGCAGGATCTAGAAATCCATAATAAATCCCATTTATTCAACGATGAATCTAGTGATCATGCAAACCTTTTTCTTAGTAACCAATTCCTTTTGTCTCACGATATTTTACTTGTCCGAGGTCTAATCATTTGGTATCATCGACACCTAGTTTGATCTTGTTACTGACAAGTACTCTTTTACTCATTCCATGATATAACATTTCTATGATCAAATCACTTTCTTGCAAGCTGTCATCAATGTGATATCACTGAGAGGGCCCAGAGTATATCTCTCCGTCATCGGGATGGACAAATACCACTCTTCATCCACGAGCCTCAACTAACACTTTCTAAGTACACAATGCCATCTTTATAATCACACTGTTATGGTGTGACGTTTGATGGAATCAAAGTACTCTTCCAGTGTTAGTGATTGACGTGATCTCATGGTCTAAGGATTAGTGTTACTTCGAGTGAGATAGCAATATAAACTTTGAAGACATGATTGTATTGGTAAACCTACTATGGGTGAATGTTCATCACATCATTCTCTAATGACATGACCTTGTTATTAACAACATCAATATTCATGATCAGGAAACCTTGATCATCTGTTAATCAACAAGCTAGTGTAATGAGAGGCATTACTACGAGCCTTTTTTGTTTATTAAACACACATGTATTAACGTTTCCAGTTAACACAATTATATCATGAGAAATAAATATTTATCATACACATGGAATAATATAATAATCACTTTATTATTGCCTCTCGGGCATATTCCCTTCAGGAGTATCTGCCACATCAAAGGTGACATGCTTCATGTGGTAGTTGTCTTTTTTGCCGAAATTCATGGGTAGTGTAGCCTTTCCAAAAGGTTGAGTTAACCCACGGATGACACCCTGGAAGACTCCAGTGGGGCTAAGATCCTTGAGAGGGATCTGCAGCCGGCTCCCCTATTGACCATCAACTTGGTCATCCTAGTTTTGAGGATCATTGGTGCGACCACCAGGGGAAGGATGCCCATACCCACCATCTAGTTAGGGTGGTACGCAACGTCAAAGCTGACAGGGACATGCGACTACTAGAGTGGAGGCTGATCCCCGACCTTAGGCTGGATAATGCAGATCTCTCTAGCAAGTTGCTTGAGCTCCCGTTGAGATTGGTGTGATGATACCCCTCCCATGATGTAGGCCATGTCATTAGCCTCGGGGAACTTGCCATATTATTCGTCCTCACAATCTTCACCTTGATCTCCTGTCATCCCCTAGTAGGGTCGGACTTGACCTTCACATCCCCTTCTGCTTCCCCTGTTCCAACCTCCTCCTCGTCCGTGGGAGGCGCCTCCTGTGGTGGGCCATGCAAGGCACGCCCGAGCCCTGTGTTCTAGCTTGTCACAGCTGAAGAAGATTCCTAGGAGCTCCACTGCCTATGGGTCGGGCTAGGATAATGGCCTGCTGGTTGTGAACTTCCACTGCTAGCAATCCTTCAAATCGTTGGTGTTGGAGCTATGGATGGATCAGCACATTCCCTCACCCTTGTTGGTCGTGCGACATTTATCTTGGCACTTGGGAGCGTTAGGTTCTTATTCCACCGCGAGGACTTGCTTGGGAGGGAACTTCTTGGCCTTCTTCTTGGGGGCCGCGTTCTCCCCGGGATGGGCCTCCCCGGTATGCGGCGCCCTTCTTTTCCTTAGGTGCATTTGTTTGTCAATCGAACAACTCCGTGGTCGTATTAACGGTCTTAAAAGTCATCTCTCGTGCATCTTGATGTCACGCACATTGGTCGGGAACACAACGATGATCGCTGCCTCCGAAGCCCCCGGGATGGTGTGCTGCACAACACTGAACCACAACAAATATTGTTGTAGAGTTCCCCTGGACATCTGGGTCAAAGCGTGCAGGTCCCCAATTGTGACTCGGCATAGATACCATCCCTAGAGTGCCCCGATGGGCTAATTCAAATAGTAATAAAGGACTAGTGGCTTCTGAAAGAACATTTCATGATCTCTAGTGTTTTGTGTGTTAGATAACAATACCATGGATTATCTCATATGTGCTAAGTGCTGCAGACAAGTGTTCACATGAAAAGCTGGAAAATCCTGTTGTTGGGGGGCTGGATAATCCGCCCCTATCAAGGGCCGGATAATCTTGCATGTCCCCTTCAATAGAGGTGAACAAGGCGCGTCTCTCTATGAGGGCCGGATAATCTACCCTCGAGAAGGTTTTCAAAGTGGGCCAAGGCGCGCCTCTTAGTAAGGGGGTGGATAATCTCTCGGATTGTCTAGCCAGGGCCGGAGTTTTTGCCTGGGCCAGATAATATTCCCCCAAAGGGGGCCGGATAATCTGCCCCTAGAAAAGTTTGCTAAGGATGCCACGACGTGTGTTTCTATATGGGGGACAGAATTTCCCCCAGAAAATCTGAGTCTGGGGCGGAGTTTTACCCTAGCCGGATAATCCGGTCATCACTTGGGCCGGATAATCCGGCCCCAGACTTCACCAATGGCCAAGTTTGGATAGGGGGTATAAAATCCCCAATCACCCCTCCTGTCAGATCTCTTGATTCATTCGAAACAGTACTGGCCTATTACAAAAGCTTCCATTCAAGGTCTCCCACTTCAACAACCCAAAGGCTCCAATATGTGGGGAATCAAAGGAGGAAACTGCATTCATCAACATCACGAATCAAGCGCATCACTTCCCCTCCATTCACTTGGAGATTTCTCGATCTAGTATTACTTGTTAATATCTAAATCTTGTGTTTTAGTTTTGATAATATTTGTTCTTGTGGCAGCTTGTTGTCATTACGGGAGCCTCCAATTCGGTTGTGGAGTGTGCCCTGCTAGTTGTGTAAAGGCATCAGTTCCCGCCTTGAAGGTTACCAATAGTGGAAAGGTGGATCAGGCCTTTGGTGGCGAGATCCATCGGAGAAAAGGGTGACGCCTATTATGGCGTGGTGGTCTTAGTACCGCCCACCCCTCCAACGCAGATATACTTCCCTTAACAAGGAAGGAACTGCAGTAAAACAAATCCTATGTCTCCACGTGCTTCACTACGGTTTCCTCGCTCTACACTCTTACTCGCCTTTACTCGCTAGTAGTTAGGTTTGCATATAGGTAAATTCTTCGTAGTTGCATATCTAGAGAATTTACCGTTGTGTCAAGCCTAAAATTAAAAAAAGCATTAAAATTTGAAGTAGCACATATTCACCCCCCCTCTAGGTGCCCATACGATCTATTTCAATTGGTATCAGAGCCTCGCCTCTTTATTTGGGCTTAACAGCCTAAGAGAAGTATCGGTACTAAGGGAGATCGGAGTGAGGTTGTGGACAAGGTCACAATGGATGACCTCAAGGCGTTGGAAACAACCTTGTTGAAATCTTTTGAGACCAAAATGGAAGAGATGCAGCAAATGATTGCTCGTCTCACTTCATCTACAGCCCCGCCTCCATCTACCTCTAAGGCCTCCACTCTACTATCTAAGGATAAAGCTCATGCTAACTCCAAGGAAGATGAGGTGGTGGGTGAGAAAAATAATGGCTCCGCCTCCAAGAAGGGAAGTGGAAAGGAGGACTGTAGTGAGGTATCTCACCTATATTCTCTTGACCCACCTATCCCTCACCCTCATATAAACAATAGGGGTGATCCACCCAAGCTTACTGCATCTTGATTTAATCAATGGCAATTCTTAATGAAATCTCATGTGTGCAGTTCGTCGATTGAGCTTTGGAGGATCATTCAAGATGGCCTTCATATTGGAGACTCCACAAACTTGACAAGAAGAGAAGTTGTGGACAGTCAACTAAATGCAACGGCTCTTCACATGATTCAGCTTGGTGTGGGTCCCAAGGACATGCCACATATTGAGCACTTGAACACCGCCAAACAATCTTGGGATGCTCTCACCGACTTGTTCATCGGCAATGAAAGCATGAGAAGAAATATGTATGATGCTCTAAGCAATGAAGTGGAAGGATTCTACATGTTGGATGGTGAGGACCATAAAGACATGTATAGAAGGCTCAAGAGCATTGCAACAACATTTAGAAAGCATGGTGCCACTCATATTGATGATGATTGGATAAAAACAAAATATGTGAGTGCCCTCATGCCATTTGAGCCCACGGACTTGAGAGTTTGCAAGGTAGACACAACTACCACCAAATGACTTCAAATGAAGTCATGCAAGAAATTGCGGCCTTCAAGGTAGTAGCTAAGAACGCCGAAGATGCTCGCGCTCAGGCAATTGGGATGCAAAAAGGCGTAAATGTTGCATTAAAGGCCAATGTTGTTGAATAAGATGATGATGATAGAGGGTTCGATATTGTCTCCATGAGCTGTCCCGAGGAGGTCAAGCGTGCTCATGGTGAGTACATGGCCTTCTATGCAAGAAACTTTTGGAAGGACCCAGCTAAGGCTAAATCTGAACTTGAGCACAAGAATGGGTTAAGTGGGCAAAAGGAGAATGGCCCAAAACTGAGAACTTGCTACAATTGTGGAGACCATTTGCACATTGTGGCTGAGGTTCCTATCAAAGTAGAGAACACATTGGGGGCAGTCTCATCCTCAAAGAAAATTCTAAGGCACCTCAAAAGAAGCCATTCATCAAGAAAAATGGTCCCTACAATAAGCAACCTAAGATATCTTGGTGGCACAAGAAGAGTATTCATCCGCAAGTGAAGATGAAGAGGATGAAGATAGCTCTCAAGAGGTGGCTGCAATAGCCACCACATCCATCCCCACATCGCTCTTTGACTCTCCCAATTAAAATATCATCAACAACAACATCACTTGCCTTATGGCAAGAGGTTCCGAGGTATCATCTTCTATCTCTTCTTTTCCTAAGACTACTATGAATGTTGATATGGATGATCATACAAGTCTTAGAGTAAAAGAAGAAGTTATTGCTTTGGACCATTTTATCACTAACCTTCAAGGTGAGCACAAACTACATTTTGAGGCTCTCATGAGCCAACTTGCCCACTCCGAAGAGCTCCTCGAATAAAAGGGCAGAATTGAAAGGGAGGATGCCATGGAAATTGCATCCTTGAAGAATGCTCTAGAAGAGGAAGAAGAAACGTGAGTCTCTCTAGAGGAGAGGCTTGAGTCAATTTAGGAGTCACATGATGAGGTTGTAGCCTATCTCATGAAGGAATGTGATAATGCTCTTGCCAAGGTAAAGAAAGAAAAGAAATAAAATTGACTTTGGGGCAGCTCATGCTAGACTCTCTAAGAAATTAGAGAAACTTGACATTGCCTACAAGGCTTTGGAGAGTGAACACTCTACTCTAAATGATCTCATGATCATATCCAAACTCGATTGGGGA
The DNA here is from genome assembly GCA_910589775.1 of Avena eriantha. NCBI lineage: Eukaryota > Viridiplantae > Streptophyta > Magnoliopsida > Poales > Poaceae > Avena > Avena eriantha. The sequence goes on from OU342740.1 coordinate 23,474,319, forward strand.
CAAGTATAATAGGCAGAGCACCTCTACACCATCATGTGGACATGAAGATGTCATTGAATAAAATGCTAGGTTGAAAGAGAAACTTGTCAAGGGATCCCAACCCAAAGGTAAGGAAGTCCTAGATGAGATCCTTAGTATGCAAAGGGAAACCAATGGAAAAGAGGGACTTGGCTATGTTCCCAAGACAAATAAGAAGAAGAATAATAAGAAGAAGAAAAGCAAAACTACTCAAGAAAATACAAGCACCACAACTAATGACAAGACTAACTGTATTGGTTTTGCAGGGTCTAATAATCCTAATTATGAATTATTTTGTGATTACTATGGTGATGTTTATGCTAGTTATGTTGGTTCATTTGATAGTTAAATTTCTTGGTCTATTTGGGTTGCCAAGACCCTTGTTACTAACATGAGAGGACCCATTGAAAAATGGGTACCTAAACCAAGAAGTAACTTTCTTGCAGGGCTATGCTTCCAATGGGTCAAAATGGGTGCTCGATAGCAGGTGCATGAGTCATATGACCGGAAGCAAGGAGATCATCTCAAAGATGAAACCATGATCATATAACCGTCTCCTATGGTGATAAGTCAAAATCTCAGGTATTGGGTCTTGGCAAGGTTGTGGTTGCCCACGATATCTCTCTCATGGACGTCATGCTTGTTGAGACCCTCGGTTACAATTTACTTTCTGTTCCTTCCCTTGGTAAGATGGGATTTGTAGTCTTTATTGATGGTGATTTAGTGGTACTCTTGTGGAGAAAGTCTCTGGTCACTTTCGTTGGATATGTCGAAAATGACCTATATGTGGTAGACTTTTCGGGGAAAACCACTACAGGCCTGATGTGTCTTTTCAGAAAGACCGATGCGGGCTGGCTATGGCATCGCCGTCTAGATCACGTCAATATGTGAACTTTGCAAAGTCTTCACAATGTTGGCCACATCCTTGGACTAAAATAAAATGTTTCCTTTGCCAAAGATCGTGTTTGCATGGCTTGTGTTGAAGGGAAAATGCATGACTCTCCCCATTGAAGGAAGATAATTATTTCATCAAGAGGATTTTGGAGATCCTTCATGTGGACCTCTTTGGTCCTCTAATGACCCACAAGTATAGGGGGTGTATCGCAGTATTTTCGATAAGTAAGAGTGTCGAACCCAACGAGGAGCAGAAGGTGCTGGCTAGTGGTATGGATCAGGAATTCTCTGCAAATACTTAGCAAACGGATTTTTAGGGGTTTTTCATATAGCAAGTAAATAAAGTACGAGTAAATAAAAGACAGTACGAATAAATGCAGCAAGTGGCCCAATCCTTTATGCAGCAAAGGACAAGCCGGTTGTATTACTTAAGATGACCAAACGTTCTCGAGGACACATGGGAAGACTGTCAAGTGCTTTCGCTTCATATAGTTGATTAATCTTCTTTAGCTTGCTAAGTGTTGTGTGGGTGAACCTGTGCTAATGTACCGCCCCATCCAAGACTAATACATACTTGTGATTATAACCCTTGCAAACATCCGTAAGTACAAGAAAGTAATTAAGGTAGAAACCTAACCACAACTTTAAACTCTAAGACCCTTACGTCCCTTGTGCAATGGTTTCCTAACGGGGGCTCAGGTTTCTGTCACTCCGGCAACCCCTACGATTAGTAGCCAAATACACACTGCATTCCCCTAGGCCCATATAGGTGAAGTGTCATGTAGTCGACGTTCACATGACACCACTAGAAGAAGTACACCACAACTTAAATAACAATCTATTGAATCTTTCTCAATGCAACTCCACTACTAACAACAAGACTTCTCCCATGTCCTCAAGAACAAAACGAACTACTCACAAGAAATCATATGGATCATGATCAGAGATGGAATAATGATGTATAACAATCTGAACATAAACAATAATTCAATGGTTCACTCAATACCATCAACTACAAAGAGTAATCAACACTGGGAAAGTTTCCCCTATGAACTATGCAAGATTCAACACAATTGTTATAGCAATATGGAGATGGTGATGAGGGTGCTGATGGTGATGGTGGTGGTGATGATGAAGATGATAATCCCGATGAAGTCCAGCTTGATGGTGGTGTTGATGACGACGATCTCCCCTCTCCGGGATGGAATTCCCCCGGCAGAAATCTGTCTGCCGGAGAGATCTTTCTCTCTCGGTGTTTTCCGCCCCGCAGAGGCGGCGGAATCTTTCTGTGGTCGCTCCCTGAGTCTTAGGGTTTCATGGGGATGATATACGCCAGAGGGGAGAGGCTGGAGTGGGCCAGGGCGGCCACACCACCTCCAGGCGTGGCCTGGGCCTGCCCGCTCCATGGGGTGGTGTGCGCCCCCTGTGGCCCACCTCCACTCCATCTTCTGGCATCCTGAGTCTTCTGGAAAAATAGGATTTTCCGTATATTTTCCCGGATTTTCTGATCTTCGCAAATTTTGCCTCCAAATAGCACCTTTTCCATCAGAATCCTGACTGCAGCGGTCCATGCTCCAAAAGTCATCAACCATGCAAAAATAGATGAAATAACATAAGTTTCACCTCTCAATATGAAATATATCAATGAATAATAGTGAATTAAGACATAGAATAGTGATGCAAAATGGACGTATCATCCTCCATCTCATGCAAGCCTCAGTGGGAAGAAATATTACCTCGTAATCATCGATGATTATTCAAGATATACATGGGTCTATTTCTTCAAGTTGAAGAGCGAGACTCAACAAAAGGTCATCGGTTTCGCCAATGAGGTTCAACATTAACACAATGTCCCTATATTGGTAATTAGAAGCGATAATGGCTCTAAGTTCAAGAACTACACTCTGAATGAATTCCTAAGTGAAGAGGGGATAAGGCACCAATATTTCGCTACGTACACCCCTCAACAAAATGGTGTAGCCGAGAGGAAGAACCAGACTTTAATGGATATGGCAAGATCTATGTTGGCTGAATTCACGTCACCATATAATTTCTGGGCTAAAGCAATTTCTACCGCATGTCACTCATCCAATCGGCTCTACCTCCCCAAAATCTTGGACGAAACACCTTATTAAATACTTACCGGTAACAAGCCAAACATCACCTACTTCCGGGCATTTGGTTGTAAGTGTTTCTTTCTCATCAAAGGAGTTTGTTTATCTAAATTCGAGTCTAAGGCTTTAGAAGGTATTTTTGTTGGTTATGGTGCCGAATCCCACACTTATAGAGTCTACAATAAGCTCTTCGGAACTGTTGTGGAATCTTGTAGTGTGGTGTTCGAGGAAAATGATGGCTCCCGTGCGAGGCAAGTTGATGTTTGTGATGCAGATGTTGAAATACCCCAAGATGTCTGATACCTTTGATCCGGATTACGGATGTAGTGTAGCTTCTTTTTCCCTAGTAGACCAAGGTTATTGAATCCTCGGGAAGCGGATGCATAGTGAAGTTACTTTAACAGACCTTCGGGAGTTTTAGAATTCCTTTTGTGTTTTTACCAAACCAATAGCTTGCGTCTTTTTGTTGTTGTTGATGATGGAGAGAGAGGGCCTAGGGCGTTCGGTTTTACCTGTAGCTGTGCAAAACATCTGATGGGAATAAAAGGTAGAAATAAAGTATGCATGTACTTGTTAGAGCAAGATAAATTATATGTGGGCAGTGCATCCATAATTGCTATTGCCTCCGCAACCGCTTATAGCAATAACCTACTAGAAGAAAGAGAACTAATGATATGCATAGTGATGTCACTATTAATCCCAAGTAAAGCCCTCACATACAGCCGTTCTACCCCTTCTGTCACTGGGGTTCCCAACCTGCAGATCAGTCATTACTCATACTCCCTATACCTGGATCAACCCTCAGTGTCATGGGTACCTGACAAGTCCTTAGATTGAGGCAAGAGAGGATACAATGATCATCATGTCATACAAACTAATACACGATCCCATATATGATTAATAACATGCACAATCGCTACATGGCGAGGCCGAAGCCCTCAGCCCAAGGAGAATTACTCACACATAGAGATGATATCAACAATCACAAACATTGTAATGAAAATCATAAGATTAATAGCAATAGTCTTACAATGTCGCCAATCAAAGAAGAGATCTACTATTACAAGTGGTGGAATATGGCTATGGAGATGGAGAAGGGTTTTGAGATATGGAGGCGGCTGGTGATTGTATCGCAGTATTTTCGATAAGTAAGAGTATCGAACCCAACGAGGAGCATAAGGTGCTGGCTAGTGATATGGATCAGGAATTCTCTGCAAATACTTAGCAAGCAGGTTTTTAGGGGGTTTTGATAGTGCAAGTAAATAAATTATGATAAATAAAAGACAATAAGAATAAATACAGCAAGTGGCCCAATCCTTTCTTAACAAAGGACAAGCCGGTTGTATTACTTAAGATGACCAAACGTTCTCAAGGACACATGGGAATATCGTCAAGTGCTTTCGCTTCATTTAGTTGATTAATATTCTTTAGCTTGCTAAGTGTTGTGTGGGTGAACCTGTGCTAATGTACCGACCTTCCTAGGACTAATATGTACTTGTGATTAAACCCCTTGCAAGCATTGGCAAGTACAAGAAAGTAATTAAGGTAGAAACCTAACCACAACTTTAAACTCTAAGACCCTGATGTCCCTTGTGCAAAGGTTTCCTAATGGGGGTCAGGTTTCCGTCACTCCGGCAACCCCTACGATTAGTAGCCAAATACACAATGCATTCCCCTAGGCCCATATAGGTGAAGTGTCATGTAGTCAATGTTCATATGAAACCACTAGAAGAAGTACACCACAACTTAATTAACAAACCATCGAATCTTTCTCAACACAATTCCACTACTAACAACATGACTTCTCCCATGTCCTCAAGAACTAAACAAACTACTCACAAGATATCATATGGATCATGATCAGAGATCAAATAATGATGTCTAACAATCTGAACATAAACAATAATTCAATGGTTCCACTCAATAGCATCAACTACAAAGAGTAATTAACACTAGGAAAGATTCCCCTAAGAACTATGCAAGACTCAACCGAATTGTTACAGTGGTAGGATGGTGGAGATGATGGAGCTGATGGAGATGATGGTGGTGATGATGATGATGATCCCAATGAAGTCCAGCTTGATGGTGGTGTTGATGGTGACGATCTTCCCTCTCCGGGAAGGAATTCCCCCGGCAAAGTTCTGTCTGCCGGAGAGATCTTTCTCTTTCGGTATTTTCCGCCCCGCAGAGGCAGCGGAATCTTTCTGTGGTTGCTCTCCGAGTCTTAGGGTTTCGGGGGGATAATATACGGCAGAGGAGAGAGCCAGGGGTGGACCAGGGCGGCCACACCACCTGGTGGCGCGGCCTAGGGTCGCCTACGCTAGGGGGTGGTGTGGGCCCCCTGTGGCCCATCTCCACTCCCCCTTCTGGCTTTCTTAGTCTTCTAGAGAAATAGGATTTTCCATGTATTTTCTCGGATTTTCTGATCTTCGCGAATTTCTCCTCCAAACAACCCCTTTTTCCATCAGAATCCTGACTGCGGTGGTCCATGCTCCAAAAGTCATCAACCATGCAAAAATAGATGAAGTTACATAAGTATCATCTCTTAATATGAAATATATCAATGAATAACAGTAAATTATTGTCGTGGTGGTGTCACGGCAGATGCCATGTATAGGCTAAAGGTGGGGACTAATACTCGCTAGGGGAATCTAGGGAGGGATAGTGAAGTGATTCTCCACACAAGAGTTTGTATTGATTTACTTCCAAGGTTAGAAGTGCTCCTAGAGCTGTATTGGCAAGAGGAGGAAGAAGGAGCTCTCGCACTCTCACCCACAGATCACACCTGAAGCCCTAGCCCAAAACAGATTCGCAGAGAGATCAACTCCTTCTACAGAAGCCCTAGCCCCCCTTTTATAGGGGAGGCTCGGTTTCTGCCTAGGGCATATGTGGAGGCATATTCCTAAGAATATGCCTCCTCCCAAAGTGGTAAGCCGACTGGGGTGCTTTTTCCCCCGCCTCACACATGCTTTAGCTACGTGAGCCTCTGCGGCGCCCTCGTCAGCCGACACGGGCGTCGTCACACTTGTCGGCCACGCCCCGGTGGTCCTGTCCTTGCTCGCTTCGCTCAGGAAGTGCGTGCCGGGGTTCCTTTTGACCAGCGAGATTCCTTCCTTCTCCTAGAAGCCTGCTGTGACCCGGATGGTGGTTCATCCGGCCACACCCTTTCCTGCATACAGGTAAAACATGCACTTCCGACTTACTGCTTAAGTCGGATGAGACCTAGTTAGGCGAACGCCCCCAGGTCCGGATTACCCCATGATTCGGCCTGCCTTGAGGTGACCTGGCCAGCATCTGCTTTGGCCTTGCCGAACCTCGGCTAACTCGGCCTTTATACCCCGGCGTGACCCTACCCGGGGGTATCCCCCCAACATTAGTCCCCGAAGCTGGTGCGGTCTTAGCTGCCTTGGCCGCTAAGGCCACACCAGGTTCAATCTTGTGCCCCGGTCGTTATTGCCGAGTTACCTCTGTACCTCGGCCTGCTTGGATTTACGTTCCCTTCGCACATTTCAAGTTTTCACTTGCCGGCCGGGTTACCACAGTTCCATCCGGGTCTTGCTTCCTTCTCTCGTACGCTAACCCATGTGAAGGGTAATCATTATGTCGTCTTATTTTAAGGGACGGTACAGTAACCGCCGCAGTAATTGTCAGTTATCACTGTGCGCGGGTCACGTCACGCCTGCCTCCTCGTCTACCGCATCAGCGCGTCGCATCACTGGACTCTCTCCGCCCTGTGGCCCTCCATGTGGCTCCTTACTGATTGGTCCGGACGGGTGATACACGGCCACAGCGTGTGGCCGGTCCACAGGGCGCGATCCCACTCACCCCTGATGGGAGTGGTTAAATAGCGGAGGGGTGCGTCCCTTAGGATTTTTCCCCTTCCGCACCCCTCTGCCTGCTGCTATTCTTCTTCCTCGTGACTGTGCCGCCGCCAGCATCGCCAAATAGCAGCGTCGCCGCCGCGCTTCTCCGTCGCACCTCCGCGTCGCCACCACCGCGACGCAAATTTCTCGCCACGGGTCCGCGCTAGTCCCGGCCACTGTCCCCCGCCGCCTCCAGTGCCAGCAAGGGCCTCGAGGACCAGATGACTGAAGAGCAAATCATTGTTGCTGAGCAGGAGATGGAAGAGGATGCCGCGGTGGCGGACCGCGGTGCGTGGGCCGGCTCCTGGGTCTGCCAGGATGACCTGGACTGGCTCTACCGGACCAGACGCATCCCTGCCGGCATCACCGCACGCCTTCCTTCCAACGAACTGGCCCCCTCACCCAATCCGGGCAAGTTCGTCGTGTTCTTGTCCCATTTCCAACGGGGCTTCGGCTTGCCGGTGAGTGATTTTTTCCGGGACTGGCTCGGTACATACCAACTCCAGCCACACCACCTTCCAGCCAACGCCATCACCTCTCTTTCTGCCTTTGCTTCTACGATCGAAGGCTACGCCGGACTATGGCCCACGAAAGAGCTATGGATCTGGTTCTTCGGCCTTCGTCGCAACGTCATTCCCAACATCCACGCTGATCCGGAGGACAAGCGGCTCACTCAATTTCGAGCGGCCTCCATTTCACCCTGGCGATTTTCTGTTTTTCCCCGGGTCACCGGGCTAGAGTCCTGCAAAGGATGGGCCCGGACCTTCTTCTATGTCCGGAATACGGGCACCGAAGACTTTATTCGGTTGCTTCCCTACACTCCGTCCACCTAACCCGGACCTGTGGGATGTGATCTCCAAAAACCCACAGCCTTGGCCAACCAAGTGAGCAAAAGGTTCGCGGAGCTGAAGGAGTTCGGGCTATGCAACGAGGATGCCATGATCACCTTTGTGCGTAACCGAATCTCACCCCTCCAGAAGCGCACCCACAAGGTGTGCCACATGAGCTACGGCCGCGATCCTAACCGGACCTCATCCTTCGAGCTGACCAACTCGGAGCTTTATTGCCGGGTTAAGGCTCTCTTCACCACTCACAAGGACTTTTCCACTGATTGGACTTGGGGGATTGAGCATTTCTGCCGTGACCGGCTTCCTCCAACGGTAAGTTTCATGCTGCAAACTTAACCTGGACTAATTACGTGTCAGTTATTGTTGCAATTTTTGACTCTTTTGTTTGCTCTTTTCCTCAGCAATTCCTTCAGTAGACCCTTGAGGACGGCACCGATCCGTCCCTTAAGTGGGCGCTGGACCGGGAGACTCCGGATGAGGAAGAGCCGGACCAGGAGATGTTCCTCCCTATGACCGATGCCACGAAACGACCCACGGGTAAATCCTCTTCTATTAGAGATTGGGCCGATGATGAAGATGACTCAGAAATGGAGGTGATTGAACCTTTTGAGGCTGTCCCCCTTTCTTTTGCTTTTCCGCCATCAGCTCACCCCGGCGGTCATATTCACGAGGATCCCCCTCTCGCTACGGGCGAGCCTGTTCCGGTGGCAACGAAGAAGAAACGTGGGGCTTCTTCGAGTTCTTCCTCCGGACCCTCTCAGCCCGTTAAAAGGCGAAAGAAGTCCGAGGACAAGACTGCCCCCAAACCAGCAGGCAAGGCCCCAGCACGAAGGGCTCGGAAACCCAAAGCGGCCGAAACCTCGGATGCGTAAGTCTTTCTTTCTTCTGTAACTCGTTCTTCCTTACTTCGTCGTAATTTTTCTTCTGACGTTATTCGATTTTCCAGGGTTCCGGTGGAGGTCCCTCAAAGTGGACCTAGCATCTCTTCACCTCTCCGACCTAGCCCTTCTCCCCGTCATGACAACGAGTCTCGCCCGTTGAGCCCTATCCCAGAGGGTTCTGCGGCCGCTCCGGATTCAGCTCCACCTCGGCAAGAGGAGGGTAACCTTGGAGTGGGGGAGACCGGCCTAGCCGGTGCAACGGCATCCACCGCCTCGACAACACCTCAACCAGCAGCCACTAAGGCTACTTCGGCCCTAGCACCAATTCCAGTACCAGCAAGCAGACCAGCACCAACTCCAACCTCGGCATCAGCACCAACTCCGGCAGCGAAAACTTCAGTGCCAGCACCAAGCCCATCAGCGAGAGTACCACTCCTAGTTCCTCTGCATCTTCTGAGTCCTCTCAACCTCGGCAAGGAACTACCCCGGTAATTTCTAAGGGGAAAACCACTGCTACAGCTTCCTCTACCCAGCAAGCCAAAGGCAAGAAGGCTCCAGACACTACCAAGCCCACTGCCGTCGAGTCTGGGCGGCGCACCCTTGTGTCAATGCTCCCCAAGAAGACATCAGCGGCAAAGGACGCGCCTGCCGAGCCAACCGAAGCTATGTAGTTGGTTCTGCACACCAGCCCCGCCCTTGCCCTGGTGGAGAGGAAAGAGGCACATGCAAAGGGCTTGGTGACGCCCCATATGCCCACGGGTGAACGGTACCCTTCGATCCTGATGGAGTTTGTTATGAATTGGAGCAAGGCCGAGATAGTCCAGGAATCTGATCTACCGAAAAAGTTTGGTCCTGCCGAGTTTTGCGCTCAGATGAACACGGCCGCAAGAGCTATTAACCTCGCTGGGCGAATGATGGAGGTATGTTGCTCCTCCTTGACAAGTTGTAGATAATAACCATTAGTCCCCGAGCCTCCAGGGGAGTGACTTGTTACTCGGCCGGATGCTCTTTTAGAAAACTAATATAGCTCCGTGAGAACTTCGAACATGCACACACCTAGAGCCGGGTTAAGTTCCACTTGGCCCGGATTTTAGTACACTTCGAACATGCACACACCTAGAGCCGGGTTAAGTTCCACTTGGCCCGGATTTTAGTACACTTCGAACATGCACACACCTAGAGCCGGGTTAAGTTCCACTTGGCCCGGATTTTAGTACACTTCGAACATGCACACACCTAGAGCCGGGTTAAGTTCCACTTGGACCGGATTTTAGTACACTTCGAATATGCACACACCTAGAGCCAGGTTAAGTTCCACTTGGCCCGAATTTTAGTACACTTCGAATATGCACACACCTAGAGCCGGGTTAAGTTCCACTTGTCCCGGATTTTAGTACACTTCGAACATGCACACACCTAGAGCCGGGTTAAGTTCCACTTGGTCCGGATTTTAGTACACTTCGAATATGCACACACCTAGAGCCGGGTTAAGTTACACTTGGCCCGGATTTTAGTACACTTCGAATATGCACACACCTAGAGCCGGGTTAAGTTCCACTTGGCCCGGATTTTAGTACACTTCGAATATGCACTAGACTGACTTAAGTTTCTGTATCTCTTTTAGGTGACCACCAACCGCCGGAGTGCTGAATTCCAACGCTTGCTGGATACGCACAAGAATCTTCGCACAAAACAGGGTGCACTCATCGCGCAGTACGAGAAAAGGGGTAAATTTCTTCCTTATCCTTTCCTCAATTTTCTTCAACTTCGTTTGCCGAACTAATCTGATTGTTCGGTTTCCGCAGCTGGGGTGGAAGCTGAAAACAAGATAATGCGGAAGAACTTGGAGCAGATCAAGGGTACGTCCTTTTTGTCTGTCTTTACCGTGGTTTCCATCGGCTTTCCTCCTTGGCTCGGCAAACATTCATTCCCCGGCACTGCCGGGCCAACGCACTATTTCAGCATCGCTTGAAGATAGTGTGCCTGTGCCTGACGTGATGCTACATTTTCTCGAACAAGCAGGGCAGCACCAAGCCGAACTAAAGATGAAAGATGATGAGCTCGCCCTCCTCCAGACCAAAGATGATGAGATAGCCAAGCTCAAGGCTGAGATGGCTAAAATGAAGGCGCAGCACCAAACCGAGCTAAAAAGGGCTGGCTAGGACTAGACCGAAGAATGTGAGCGCCTCAAGCTCCAAAATTCTAAGGACCGTGAGCTTCTTCAGGAAGCCGAGGTCAAACTTGAGTCAGCAAATGCTGAGCTCGAGCAGCTTCGGAAGAGGCGTGATGCTTGCACCAAGGAATTGACCCGGATTCACAGTCACATATCACGTAATTTCTTTTCCTTTATCCGCCTTATTTCTCCGGGTTACTTCATATGTCTTGTTTTCTCAACTTTGTCCTTTTCCTTGTGTCCTAGGCCACTTTCCAGAGGGTACTGCTATTGCAAGTGCTATTGTCGCCAATTTCCGCCGAGAAAGGGGTACTCCGGTCGCTCCTGAGGGTGAGAGCATTCCCTTTGACATGGAGGACCTGTTGGTCAGCCTGACGTCTCGCGTGGAAATCATTAAGAACTACGGCAGGGACCTCCTCGATGTTTCAGTTCGAGTCTTCAACGTCTTGTGGCCCGCCGATGATGCTCTAGAGAGAGTCACACAGCTCGCTGAAAAGCTTTCGGAAATCGAGACCCAGCTCTACCGCTGGCGAGAGTCCGCTGGACGTGCTGCAGCCGATACCATCCTTCACCACAGTCTGACGTGGTATGAGAAGATAGATCTCAGCCTCCTCACACGCCTGCGCACCGGATCCAAATGGGCAGATGACCCGGAGTGGGTAGCTCGGCGCCAGGCTTGCGCCCATAGCCTCATTGAATATGCCCCCATTCACGAATGGACTGAGGGACCGAGCTTCTTGGAAGTCGCTGGCGAAGAAGAAGTCGAGAACGTTGAAGATGATTCGGGTGAGGACGAAGAGGACACTGCCTCGGATATCGAAGAGGGCGACGATGATGCCGAACTTCCTCCCGCTGCTCCCTAAGTAAAAACACTTGAAAATTTATGAGATCCCCGGTATGCCGGGTGGAATTGTATTCCAAACACATGTGATATTTTTCTACTAAGTGCTTATGCCGGATTAACTTGGGCGTAGTCCCCGAGTTTCTTTTTCTTGTTCGTTCAATCTTTTGGCTCGGATCGTGTCTACCTTGATTCGGTTTTACAACTTACGAATCCGAGCTTGAAAAATTGTCTTAACAATACTGGGAAACTTTTAGACTTAGCTCAAAACTGCATAAAAATTTGAAAATGAATACGGGGTTAGTCCAAAACACAAACGTCAGCTCGAATAAATTCTTTTCCTTAGTCGTTTTTCATGTGCTACGCAATTCCAAACTTGTTCTCTTGCTTGCCATGAAGCCAATTCTTGTTGGACAACAGCAAGTCGAAGAGTTGGGTTTTTTGGTGCTCACACACAACTAATCTGAGTTAAGTAGAATAACTTACTCCAGCTGACGCGCAGAAAATAACAAACATTATTAAGGCAGTCCCCGAGTTATTGCTCGAGGTGCCAACATTTCATTGATAAGCTCATTGCTGACATACATACCGACATATGAGATAACCCGGATACATACACTTCTTAGCTAGGTGTAGAAAGGACGAAGTAGAGCTATATTCCATGGTCGCTTGGATTCCTCTCCGGATCTGTCCGCCTTGTTCTTTTCCTATGGCTTTGCATCTATAAGATAGTAAGAATCATTGTGCAATGCTTTGCTCACGATGAACGGCCCTTCCCATGGGGGGATAATTTATGCATTCCAGTAGTACGTTGTACCAACCGGAGCACTAGATCGCCTTCCCGAAAGACCCGGGGGCACACTTTCCGGCTATGATAGCGTTGGAGATTTTGCTGATATATGGCGGATCTGGACAGTGCCAGTTCTATCGCTTCTTCCAGCAGATCAACATCATTTGGCCGGGCTTCTTGCACTTCGGCTTCTGTGTATTGGGTGACTCTAGGCGAATCATGCTCTATGTCGGCTGGTAATACAGCTTCTGCCCCATATACCAGAAAGAATGGCGTATAGCCTGTTGATCGATTCGGAGTTGTTCTTAAACTCCACAGTACCACTGGTAGTTCTTCTATCCAGCACCCCGCTGATCTTTGCAGCGGCACAATGAGCCGGGGTTTTATTCCGGATAATACTAATCCGTTGGATCTTTCCACTTGCCTGTTCGATGCGGGGTGAGTTACCGAGGCTACGTCCAGCTAGATCCTCTTATCCCAGCAGAAACGAGCAAACGCTCCTTCCGCAAAATTTGTGCCATTGTCAGTTATGATACTGTGAGGTTAACCGTACCTCAAGATGATATCCTTGAGAAACGTTACAGCCGTAGCTCCATCACATTTTCTTATAGGCTTTACCTCAATCCACTTCGTAAACTTGTCCACCATTACCAGAATGTGAGTCATACTTCCCCTTGCTGGTTTTAACGGGCCAACCATATCCAAGCACCATACGGCAAATGGTCAAGTGATTGGGATGGTCTTGAGTTCCGACATTGGCATATGTGTCTTGGTAGCGTACCTCTGACAACCATTACATTTTCTCACCAGATCTTCTGCTTGCTCTAAGGCATTTGGCCAGTAGAATCCATGCCGGAAAGCTTTTGCTACCAAGGCTCGGGATGAGGCGTGATGCCCGCATTCCCCCTGATGTATATCTCGGATGATTTCAAGCCCTTCTTCTGGGTCAACACACCGCTGGAGGACATTGGTCACACTTCTTTTGTATAACTCAGAACTGATGATCGTGTAGGCATTTGCCCTCCTCTGTGTTTGCCTGGACAGCACCTCCTCAGTGGGTAACGTTCCATCCTTCAGGAATTGAAATATAGGCAGTGCCCAAGCAGGTATTGGCCGCATGGGGAACACGTCCTCGTCTATCTCCATCTGATCCACCGGCATAACTTCAAACGGACCATGCTGAGTAGTCCCCGGGTCTTGCGAAGCAGTCCCCGGGTTTTGCGCACCACTTCCCGTGTCCACGTCCATGGGCACAACTCCGGATTCTGTGTCCTCCGGGACATAGATTGACTCGGATTCCGGGGATGGCCTGATGGATGGTTTCCTGAGGTGCTCTAATGCTACACCCGGTGGAATTGCTTGTCTGGTTGACCCGAGCTTCGACAGCATGTCGGCAGCCTCATTTTCCACCCGGGGTACATGATGAAATTCGCATCCCTCAAAGTAACCAGAAATATTCTACACATGAAATCTGTATAGTGCCATGTTTGGATCAAGGGCGTCCCACACTCAGGACACTTGCTGCACCACCAAATCCGAGTCGCCAAAGCATATGATCCGACGTATACCAATTTCTTTTGCTACCTTGAGCCCATGCACAAGTGCTTCATACTCAGCGACATTTTTTGATGCGGTGAAGTGGATCTGCAGCACATATCTCAACTGGTCCTTCTTCGGAGATGTGAGTACAACTCCGGCACCTAGCCCGGTTTTGGTCTTTGATCCGTCAAAGTGCATTCGCCAATAATTCGTATCTGGAAGTGGTGGTTCGTACTGTACCTCGGCCTAATCCATGAAGAAGTCCGCCACAGCTTGAGACTTGATGGCCTCTCTCCTGTCATATTGCGGAGCATAAGGAGCTAGCTCAATTGCCCATTTTGCAATTCTGCCGCTTGCATCCTTGTTACTCATTATCTCGGATATGGGGGCCTCACATATGACCCGGATGGGATGCTCCTCAAAGTAGTGCTTCAGTTTCTTGGCGGCCATGTACACGCCATATGCCACTTTTTGATAATGTGGGTAGTTCTGCTTTGAGGTTGACAACACTTCACTCAAATAATACACCGGCCTTTGCACCGACTTACCTTCCTCATCGCGCTCCACCACTATCACTGCACTTACAACTCGGTTGGTTGCGGCTATATAGAGTAACATTGGCTCCTTTGATAGTGGTGAGGCTAGCACTGGTGCCGTGGCTAACATTTTCTTTAGGTGGGCAAAGGCTTCATCGGCCTGCGGTGTCCAAATGAACTTATCGGACTTTTTCATGAGTTGGTAAAGAGGCAAAGCCTTTTCTCCCAACCGACATACAAACCGACTTAACGAGGCCAGGCAACCTGTGAACTTCTGGACATCGTTAAGACACTTCGGCAGTTCCATTCGTTCGATGGCCCGGATTTTGGTTGGATTAACCTCGATACCTCGGCTGGAGACGAGAAAACCGAGCAATTTTCTAGCCGGGACACCAAAAGTGCATTTTTCTGGGTTAAGTTTCATCCAACCTTCTTAGGTTTGCAAACGTTTGCCTGATATCGTCAAGGAGCGTTTTGCTTTCCTTGGTCTTGATAACCACATCATCCACGTACACCTGTACATTTTGACCTATTTGGTCGTGCAAACATTTTTGCATACACCTCTGGTACGTTGCCCCTGCATTATGTAAACCAAACGGCATGGTGCGATAGCAATAAGCCCCATACGGGGTAATAAATGCAGTCTTTATTTGATCATCCGGATTCAGAGGTATCTGGTGGAAACCAGAATAAGCATCAATGAATGACAACAGTTCACATCCAGTAGTCGAGTCTATGACCTGATCTATTCTTGGCAGCGAAATGGGTCTTTTGGACACGCCTTGTTCAGGTTCGTGTAATCGATACACATACGCCAAACCACTGCCACGTACGGGTCATCCTTCTTCTTTTCCACCAGCACCGGATTAGACAGCCAATCCGGGTAAAGAACCTCCATGATAAATCCTACAGCTAGCAATCGAGCTATCTCATCTCCAATGAATTTCCTCCTATCTTTGGCGAAGCGGCGGAGAGGTTGCTTCACCGGCTTGGCTCCGGGTCTCACATTCAAAGAGTGCTCGGCCAACTCCCTCGGAACACCTTGCAAGTCCTGTGTGGACCAAGCAAAAATGTCCCGATTCTCACGGAGGAAGCTGACGAGCTCGCTTTCCTATTTATCACTTAGCCCGGCACCAATTGTTACGGTGCGCTCTGGGAACATGTCATCAACGGGAACCTTCTTGGTATCTTTCGTGGCCTGGAAAGAAACAGTTCCATGCGGGTTACTCAGCGCCGGCATATACCGCTGCGCGGACTGAGCCAATGCCGCCACCTCTTGAATTTTTCTTTTTTCCTGCGCGATCACAAGTGACTCGGCTAAGTTTGATCTGGCCGACGCGCACTCCATGGAACGTCGGAAGTCCCCAACAATGGTAATCACTCCGTTTGGTCCGGGCAATTTCAGCTTCAAGTAGCTGATATGACAACTTTCCATGAACTTGTCCAGTGCTGGCCTTCCGAGCAACGCATGATACGTGCTTTCTAAGTTCACCACTTCGAACTCCAGATTTTCAGTTCGGCAATTATCCCTCGTGCCAAACAAGACGTCAACCCGGACCTTGCCTATGGGCTCGCAAGAAATGCCGGGCACAATGCCATGGAAAGTTGTCCTCGTGGCCTGGAGCATGTTCTCCGAGATACCCAACTTGCGCATTGTGTCCGCATACATGATATTTATGCTACTGTCGTTGTCGATCAGTACCTTTGAGAACCTTACGTTAATGCTAGGTCCAATGAACGTAGGATCCAGCACCAACGCATACGAACCAGGGCTCGGCATGAGCTTGGGATGATCCCTAATGCTCCAGGTGATTTCCTGATCAGACCAAGGCATGTACCTCGTCACTGCAGGCATTACTGCATTCACCTCCATATGCCTACGCTGCAAGCTTTTTCTATCAGTTTCTTCTGTGGTGAATACACAGTAGCTCTGGTGATGCTCCCTATACTCGTTTCTCCCCTCATTTCCAGGGTGCCTCTGATCCGGCTGATGCTGATTTTCTACCTGATGCACTGCATCCCTTCTTTCATTGTTATCATACCTCGGCGAAGGGGGAGGCAACATTAGCTGTTGCGTGTTCGCTCCGGAGAGCAATTGCTGCCGGGGTAACTCCTGCCGAGGCTGATCATTCCGGGGTGCCTGAGCATTCCCCGAACCACCTTGCTCGATCTTGCGCATCCACTCGCATTGCCTCGTCATATGACCCGCTGGGTTGTTCGGATTTGGCGTGTGAAACTTACACGGCTGGTCCAACATCGACTCGTAAGTATACCTCGGACGGTCTTTCCTTTCTTGCCACTGCTTCTTTTGTTCCGGTGTCCAAGTTTTCTTCCCATCGTTCCTTGGAGTCCATTGACCTCCAGTTTTCTAGCGCTGGCTACCCCTGCTCCGGGTTGATCTTGATTCACAGCTGCAACTTGGTGCGAACCGTACCGGTGGTCCGGTCTATCATCTCTCCTTTTTCCTCTGTAATCATTCCTCCGGGATGATCCGGATCCATCCCTCTGATAGGACTCATCGCTTGAATCGTTTGATGCGAGCGTTGGTTGGGTCGGGTCACCCAACGCATACGAATCTGCAATCCGGATCATTTCTGCCAACGTAGTTGGCATTTTCCGTTGCAACTTCATCCATAGCTTGTTTCCATATCTGCACCCCTGTGCAAACCATGCTATGGCATGTGATTCTATCGCGCCTTCACATGAGTTTCTTACGTACACCACTAGGTCAAGAACTCCCGGTCTGTCTCATTGGGTCTTTGCTTGCACATAGCTAGGGTATGTGGCCTATTTGGCCTTTGATACGTACTCGAAAAATTGCTGATGAACATCTCGTCGAAATCTATCCAGCAGTTGATGCTTCCTGGTGGCAAATTGTTCAACCACACCCTTGCCGGGCCTTCCAACATCTGGGGTACATACCGTACAGCCCATCTCAGGTTGCCTGTGGCAATTTTTACAGCCGTAGCATAGTTTATCAGCCAATCCTCTGGCTTGGTACTACCGTCATAGGTCTTGGTGCCCCTGGGTAGCTGAAAATTTGGTACTGGTGGCTCTTTCATGATCCGGGGTCCAAAACACGCTGGACTCGGTGGACCTTGACATTCAATCTGTTTCGACCTATACAGTCGATCCAGTTTCAACCTTGCATCGTCCGGCATCAAATCCCTACTTCCCAATCTCGACCCTATCACATGATAGTCCGGTCTTGGATATCCCGCATTTGCCATCTCCAAATCACCGTCGTTGTACCGGTTTTGCTCTTGCGGCGCACCTTTCCGTTGCACACCTCGGCCGGCACTGTGCTCTTGCCTTGGTATGTTCCGCTGCTGCGGTTGTCTTGCTCCAGCTGAGTTTTGCTGCCCGGCATTGCCGTTCACAATGTTCCCTTGACCGGCATTGCCTTGGTCGCGGTTACCTCGGCCAGCTTCGCCTCGGCTCACACTCCGTCGATCATCATTTTTCTGCGCTTCTTTTTCTTTCCCTGCCCGTGTCGGGTCATACGGGACAGTCTGTTTGTTCCGTCTGGCCGAGGTTACCACCTCCTCTCTCCTTGGACCGCCATGAGGGGACGATACGGCTCCAGCGGATTTTTCCGGGTTACCCACCGCCGAATGGACGATCTTGGAGGCTCCAGCTCTTTCCGGCTTTGCCCTAAGCAGTTCCTCGTTTTGCCTATTTGCAATCCGAACCAGCTCGTTTACCCGATCTTGCTGCCTTTGCCGGGCTTCACCCGTCAGTCCCTCTAACTCGGACGCAGCTGCATCCGCTACTCTGAGGTTCTTGGCCGGGGTACTATACCTCGGCAGCCCCACAGACAAACAGTTTTCTGATTCCTCGATTCCAGCATCACCTTCTCTGTTCATCTCGCTCATGAGATTTCTCCCTTTGACTTTTACATTATCAACCTTGTTCGCCTTAGCGTACTCACGCAGCGTCATGTTCAACGACTGCTGGGCCGCGGCTATTTTCTTTGCACCCTCTAGTATTTTTTGCCTAGTTTCTTCCAGCTCGGCCTGTGCACGAGCCAGATCTACCGCTGCTACTACAGGGTTTGCCAAGCTATCCATTGCCTCTCTCAATACGTTTTCCGGCCTCTCTAGCGGAGGACCTCTACCTTTCCTTGGTGCTTTGGGCGTTACCTCTAGATCTGGCACCGGATCTTTGCTCGCACCGGCACCTGGCGCTGTCATCATTACCTCTGCATGGTCCGGGGAACGAGCGATACGCTCCCCGCGAGCCACAGTGAGGGGCGGTTCGCCTGCTTCGACGACGTGGCGCGGATGAACGCAAGACACGTCCACCGCAACGTAGACTTTGTGCGCTCCGAGCTTGACGAAGATGCCGTTGCGCGGGAGAGGGCGCGTGCCGAAGCAGCCTGCGTTGTCGCTGACGAAGTCCCGCGCTCCAAAGCGCTGAACGAGCCCGGAGACGATGCGTTCGCCGGTGGCGATGATGTTTCCCGTCCGGATTTTGACCCCTGCTAGCGCCGCTAGCCCCACGGTGGGCGCCAACTGTCGTGGTGGTGTCACGGCAGATGCCATGTATAGGCTAAAGGTGGGGACTAATACTCGCTAGGGGAATCCAGGGAGGGATAGTGAAGTGATTCTCCACACAAGAGTTTGTATTGATTTACTTCCAAGGTTACAAGTGCTCCTAGAGCTGTATTGGCAAGAGGAGGAAGAAGGAGCTCTCGCACTCTCACCCACAGATCACACCTGAAGCCCTAGCCCAAAACAGATTCGCAGAGAGATCAACCCCTTCTACAGAAGCCCTAGCCCCCCTTTTATAGGGGAGGCTCGGTTTCTGCCTAGGGCATACGTGGAGGCATATTCCTAAGAATATGCCTCCTCCCAAAGTGGTAAGCCGACCGGGGTACTTTTTCCCCCGCGTCACACATGCTTTAGCTGCGTAAGCCTCTACGGCGCCCTCGTCAGCCGACACGGGCGTCGTCACGCTTGTCGGCCACGCCCCGATGGTCCTGTCCTTGGTCGCTTCGCTCAGGCAGTGCTACCGGGGCTCCTTTTGACCAGCGAGAATCCTTCCTTCTCCTAGAAGCTTGCTGTGACCCGGATGGTGGTTCATCCGACCACACCCTTTCCTGCATACAGGTAAAACATGCACTTCCAACTTACTGCTTAAGTCGGATGAGACCTAGTTAGGTGAACGCCCCAGGTCCGGATTACCCCGTGATTCGGCCTGCCTTGAGGTGACCCGGCCAGCATCTGCTTTGGCCTTGCCGAACCTCGGCTAACTCGGCCTTTATACCCCGGCGTGACCCTACCCGGGGGTATCCCCCCAACAATTATGATATAGAATAGTGATGCAAAATGGACGTATCAACTCCCCGCAAGGTTAGACTTTGCTTGTCCCCAAGCGAAACTGAGCTCAATAAACATGACCTCAGGTTTATGGAGTGAAGAGTCGATAAAAGAATATGGACAAGACGCATCACATTCATCAATACATAGATCATAATAGCAAACAACTCATTGTTATATAACTTAACTTGCAATAGGTAAAGGGAACACAATAAAGATACATAAACTAAATCATAATTGATAATGGCAAACTTAGCTCTTGGTCGAAGAATAGTTGACAATTTTTCAATGATAGCTTTCAAAGAAGTAAACACTAAGATAAGAGCAAAGTGCAAAATAAGGAACATAAGAAACATGATTGAATAAATCATCGTATGAATGAATGAAACACAACAACTCAAAATATTGGCTGAGATAGAAGGGAATAGGTTTACTGACTCAACTAAAAAGTAAAAGAAAGGCCCTTCGCAGAGGGAAGCAGGGATTTCAGGTTTCATAAAGAGCTTGCAAAAATTATGGTACTTATTAGCTTTCAGCTCTCATTGCCCCTATCATAGGCATCTTTAGGTGATTGAGGTTAAAGTGACACAACTAAGAGGATATGCTCGACAAGTTATAAATTTTAGTCTCATGCCCCTTACTTATGAAGACTGAACCTCACGCTACTCAACTTCAGTCACAAGTAAGCTCTTGTCATTGTAAATACATTTGTATCATAGAGAACCGCCAACAGGGTATCCCTTGCACATGATACAAGAGCTATCCCATAATCAAAATGACAAGGCAAGCAGACAATGAGCATCTCAGCGATCTTTTTATTTGCTATTTGCATAGGTTTTTATTGAAGAGGCTTCATAGAATGCTCATTATAGTTATGCTGCAACTTTCCAGCATGATTAGGCATGGCTTAGGCTAGCGGCCCAGGCATTTCTCAAACAAACATACAAACTCCATGATCTTACAAGTTCCCCTTTTATTTCACACCGCCGGGATCCATAAGCAAAATAACATGATATCAACTAGGTATAGAGTACCAATGCAATGTTGAAAGTGTTCCCCATGATACATGGTTCTGCTAACTTCAACTCATAAAGCGCAAGCATATACGCAACAAAGATGGACCCAATGGTTCAAGTTTATTAAATGCAAGAAAGTAAAGTGTGCCATCAAGTTCATGAGAGCTTTAATCACTAATTTTCACATAACAAGTTCAATTTGTAAGGTAGATAAAAACATGAATTTACTTGGAATAGCAATAATGCTAATAGGTAGGTATGGTGGACACAAATGGCATAGGTTTTTGGTTTAAGGATTGGATGCACGAGAAGCATTCCCTCTCAGCACAGGTTTTTGGCTAGCAAGGCTGGGTAGCAAGTATAAGAGTTCAAGGAAACAAACAAACATACAAGCGATAAAAACAAACATGCAATCTTCCTTGGAAGCATAAAAGATCTTAACTAAGCTTATGAGCAAATCAAGAAAGAAAGATGATGAAATTATCTTTCTTTAGAGTACTTTTATCTTTTTCATTCAACTCTCAAAAATAATGTTGCTATAGACCGAGCTAGGTTTGCCAAAACCAACTAAATTAACTCAATGATCCCAAAGTGATACCAATACTAACAACAAGATCAATCATATAACCATGAATTGAAAACTAATATAAGATATTCAAAAGAGTAAATGATAGAACTTCTCATTAATATTCCATAACGGCAATTCACACCAAGGGATACATAGATATCTAACGATAGGGGGTACACTTCCATAATGCAAACCATCCTACATGATAACTTCTCTATTCATGATATGACTCTACTAAAAAGGTAAAAAGATAGAAGATAGTGATGTGATACCGCGGCACTCCCCCAAGCTTAGAATAAACCAAGGGGATGCCAAAACCTGGTGATGAATTACTCCTTCGGTGGTGGTGGTATTCTCTCGATGAGCTTTTTGATCAATTTCCCCAAGTCCTCAACCTAGAAGGTGAGGGTATGAATCAACTCGGAGTTTTGCTCACTGCGGCTCATGATCGTGTCAGGTTGCGGATCCCAACTTTTGCCATTCTTTCCCCACTCTACCTCCTTGAAGTCTTCTTTTCCTACATGGTTAGAACGAGGCAAATCCCAATTGGAGGGTAGTTTCTCCTTGGGCATATTCTGGTATTGATGTTCATGGATAAGGGTATGGAAAGGATTCTTGGTGCGTGGAGGAAGTGACCATGGATCCGAACAGTGACGAGGAGGCTTCCCTCCAGTTGACATAATCCTGGCAGGGTTTGCCAACACTCCAATGCTTGAAATGGTAGTTCCGGTGTTCTTTGCCTCCTCTTCGTCTTCTCTCTTGATCTCCATCTCATGCACGGGGTCTTGGAGATCTTCCTCCATAGGCTCCTTTCCTTTATCCTGGGCGGACACCATTGTGCTTCTAAACTTTTAAGAATAGTTCCTGGCAGAAACAGATCGAAACGAAAACACGACAAGAACACGATATACGAACCTCAGGAGGTCCGAGGGATTATATATTACGAGGTTTTACAACAAAAGGAAGGTACTGGGAGAAAACAGGTCGGAGACGGAGTCCGGGGCGGCCTCACCACCTGGTGGCGCGGCCTAGGGTGGGCCCGCGCCACAGGGTGGTGTGAGCCACCCAGGCTCCGTTTCCGTCCCTCTTTCGCTTCGTAGCTTTCCTTGTTGGATAAAAACTGCAAAAATATAACTGACAGAATTTTCGTGGAACTTTTCTTACCAGAACTGTTACCTATTCGAAAACGGACTCTACAGGTTTCTGAATTTGGTATTTAATAGATTATTCCGGAGTCACCGCTTGAATAACATCAATATCTAATCTTCATACACTTATTACTTTAGTCATGAAACCTTTCTCTTTTTTATTACGCCATTTTCTCCACTAACCTGGAAATTTCTTTCACACAAAACTTCACACAATTCTCATTAGCAACATTAGTATAAGTGAAGTGATAAAACCTTTTAAGTCCAATTTCAACTGAAATCCAGCAAAACATAAGGTACTGTAGAAACTCCTTCCGAAAACCCAAAAAGAATTGAAATAGGAAATCGATTCAAAGAAGCAAATGCAAGAGTGGTCAAAATCTTTCAAAACAGACCAGCAAGCAAAGATCATTTTTTTCGAAAATCTTCTGTTTCTCAAATCAAAAAGTGCAAAACTAATGAAAGTTAAATAACGACCTCGGGCAGAAGAAAAAAACATTACAGCTCAATCTGAAATACAGAGATCTCTCATGATTTTTTACGGTGAAGCACAAAAAATATGTTTCGGGACATCAACTTCCCCAAATCTTACTTCTCTCTCATTAGAGGTTGATCTTGACACAAAAACCAAACAAAAGGAATAAAGAGAGGTTATTACCGAAGTAATAACTTCCAAAACTCAAAGAAACAAAAACAAACTGAAAGGAAAAATAAATTGGGTTGTCTCCCAAAAAGCTCTTTCTTTATAGCCATTAAGATGGGCTTGATAATTTTGATGATGCTCACATAAGAATATGAATTCAAGTGTAAGAGAGCATTAAGAAGCAAAAATACACATGTTTAAGTCTAACCCACTTCCTATGCAAGGGAACTTTGTAGGCAAATAAGTTGTTGAAACCAGAGGCTACAAGCATAGGAAGGCAAAACAAGTGCAACATAAAGACTTTAAGCATAAAACAAGGGAACTTAATTTTATTGAGATGCATAAGAACTGTTTTCCCTCTCTCATAATAACTTTCAGTATCATGCACAAACTTAACAATATAACTATCACAGGAACCATCGTAGCAATGATCACTTATTCTAACAGAAAACACAGGAATACTAGTTCTTATAACACTACTTTGTGAAACAATATTAGAGGTATCCTTACAAAGGATAGTGTGTTCCTCTTCTACATTTTTAGTGAAAAAGTATTTCACATTTCCAATTATAGGTTCATCATCCATTTGTTTATCAAGTTCAACAGCTTTATTTGTACTTTCATTAACCATACTAGCTATCATAGAATGTTCCTTTATCTTAACCGGTAAAGGTATTTTCTCAATGTAAGGTTCAGGTAAAACATGATTAGCAGTATAAACTTCAGTATTTCTTGCAGGAACTCTCTTAGAAATATCTTTAGAAGGTTCATGATACTTATTCCACTTCTTTTTAGGCACTTCAACATAGGAAGCAAAAGCCATAAAATAAGTTGCAATAGCTTGAGAGTCTAGACCATAAGCATTTTTAATATTTTGAAAGTCATCAGTTCCCATAAAAGATTCAATGCATTCATAATCATAATTTATACCTAACTTTCTTTGTAACATCCCAAATTCAGCAACCCTGATTAGTTACCCAGAATGCAAAAATCAGGGGGAACAAAAAAAAATTCTTGTTCACTGGTGCAGTGTTTGCTTGTTGTTTGATTGTGCTTGCGCATGTGACTGTATGCCATATGATACTCCTTACCTGACCATCAGTTGACAAAAGTTATTTAACAAAACTATCCTGGCTCATTTTACATATTCTCAAATGTTCTGGCATTTCAAAACATGAGCCAATATGCTTGTGTAACCAAAACTAATTTAGTAGTTTCCATTGACAAAACTATGGAGAGCTATAACCTCCTTATGTTTTCAAGACAGAACCTTCAACTACTCTTACCTCTAGAATCTCCAAAAGCTTTTAGTAAGCTTTTGAATTCTACTCTTAGTAGAGATACCAAGGATTCTCATCTTATTCAAAATCCAACCTCTTCAAAATGCCTCAACCTTACCTCAAGCTAGGCTTGATGGTAACCCCGGTAGTGGATTTACTTAGTGTATAAGATGTGTTGCCTTGATATCCTGTTTGTTTTGTCTGCTTAGGAGATAGTATGAGCTACTCTAGGAGATCATCACTAGGATCAAGATGTTTCCAAATAATCACACCCTAAGCAAGAATACAAATCTGGATCTGATCTCTAGCTACTAGGTGATCATCTAAAACCCCTAACCAGACCCCTTCTGAAGTGATCCCTTCAAGAAGCTTCCAAGTCAATGAAGACCAATATCAAGAAAGGATCCTTCTTACAAAATCTACACTTAAACATCATCCACTTGATTATGCTTGGGTACCTTGCAACCCATCAAAAACATCCCCTCTCTTACTCTAGTCAAAATCCTCAAAACTGCCAAATTTGACTAAGTCTGGAAACTGTTTCAACAACACCTTTTTGAATGTCTCCCTTTCCCAACCCTTGTGCATTTTTGAAAATGAAATTGAACCATCTTATTAACAATCCCAAGTACTACCAATAACCACTCTTGCCCTTGGTTATATCATCCTCCAACCCACTTGTTTTGGATGGTTTTGCAGGCAAGAAAATAACTTTTCCTGCAAATCTTATCAACATGCCTACTTTGACAAAAGCTCACACCATCATCCAACCTTCTACTGACCAACTATTTGCATGGTTGTGATCTACTCATATAGGTCTACCAATAACTACTTAACTTGCTCAAATTGTATCTTGGTACTTCTTAAACCCACATGGTTTTGAAGGCTATCTAATAATCTGCTTTGGCAAGCTTATTTTATTCAAAGTTTGAAATCAATTCTTGGTGAACTCAAGCAGGATCAAGCTCAAACCTCTATACCATGTTGATGTAAATAACTTGGTATATCCATCCATATATCCCATGCCTCAAGGGGAGATCTGAGCTCCAACATCCAACGAGGTTTTAGTGGCATGAAAACAATCTTACCCAAGATCCTTAAATCTCTAGTTTTCACCAAAACCAACTTGGACTCTCCAATCCCAAGGTTTCAAATGATTGCTACACCTTGTCTACATCATCTACCTTGATCATCAAGATTTATCAAATTTTATCCATATTAATTATGGACCAAATCTATTTAATTCCTTTAATAGACAAAACCTCCAAAACCTCTTCCATAAAGGAAAGTTTGGTTTTTGCCAAAACACTTCCCCAACTTTGTGCTCAGTTGAGATCCATATATCATAACCTACCTTCCCATCTCAAAAATAAATATTTTTGAATAACTTTATTATTTCTTTTTGCCTATTTTCTTAAATGGCAGAAATGGAATAATAATAGTTTTAAATACTTTTGATCCTCAATAAATCTCGGGAAAATTCTCCTAAGTGTGTATTCACATTTGGGACCACCTGACATCCAAATCCAACAAGGTCCAATGTAAAAATATCAAATGAGCTCCAATACTTCACTTCTGCAGTTTTTGAATAAATGGTTTTAAGTGGACTTCTATTCTTCTGAAAAATCCCAAATAAATCCTAGTGATGCATCCTAACCTTACCCATCTACCAGCATCCTTATCTCAAGTTGTCAAGATCAAAATCAAGATATAACCTTTGTCCATCCCTTATGGAAATTTGGGACATTTAACCTTTGTGAATCAAAAACCAAACCCAAATACCACCAATCTTGCAAAGCAATGCACCATAGCACCCAGCACTCATCCCTGGTCGTGATCCATGTAGCACTACACTGTAGCAATTGCCCTCCCCTTGTCTTTTTCTCTTGGAAAGAGAGAAAGAGAGATATGGTCATATCTTTGATTTAAATGTGCAGCAGCCACCCTTTCTCTCTGCCCTATGCAGCTCACAGGACCCCATCACGACTCTCCACCACCCCTGCTTCCCAATGGAAGGCCAGCTCCCTCCCCATCCTCTCCTTGGACCTAGTCCACCATGGACATGCCTCCCTTGGTTTAAACTCCATCTCGGTTGTTTGCAAAGAAACCACTCGGGTGCTCTCCTTCCTACTCCCCTCCAGCTGCTTGTCATCTCTCTGAGTTCCCCCTTCTCCACTGCGCCTAACCCACCCCTTTCTTGATGGTACAGGAACACCGGAATAGAAATTCTCCGGGGAGCTCCGGCGAACTCCCCTCAGCCATCTCCGTGTGACGCACTTCCCGAGGAGGAACCAGTGGTTGGTGCCCCTTGTCGGAGTCAGCTGCACGTGCCACGCCCGCTCCGACACCTCCTCTGCAACATGCATGCATCCCCGAGCCTGCTTTGGCGAGCACCAAAGTGAGCTCCGACGGGTGCACATGTGAGAGAGAGGTCCCGGCGTCGAAACCGCCCCTACCGCCCATTGTTGAACTCGCGGTGATGCGTCGCGCCACCCTGGTCCGTCTCCGCCGCCTCCCGATGTCTATGGTGACCTCCCCCGCACCGCCAGGTCCTCCCTAGGGTTAGGTCCCCGCCGGTTTCCGTCTTCGCGAGAACGATGACCTACCGCCGCTGGATCGAGTCTAATCGAACGGCCGACGTTCGCTGATACCCCTTCACGAGCTCTGATCCACTAACGACCGAGCCCCACCAGTCAGCTTCAAAAACGGCCTCCCGCTCGCACCGGCGCGGGATGGGCCGGCTGTTGCCCAGCGCGGCCCAGTTCGACTGGATTCCCGGCCCAGCACTGCCTTTTTATTTTTCTTTTTAGTAGTTCTTTAAAATTCAGAAGTTTGACCTTTAGTTTAAATAATTTCAAAAATGCTAAATAACTCCAAATGCCCAAATTTAAATTCTACTAGATCCCTACAGGTTTTCCTCAACATTTAGTACCCCTGTTTAGCCTAGTTGATATATAGATTAAATATATTAAATCAATTTCCAGAAAGTAGCTAAAACACTCCTTAAATCCTACTAGTAGTTTTACAACTCCAATTGGAGTGGATCCTTTTGGCACTGCAAGATATTAGTCATCCCTTGCATGTCATACAAGCCCCACATTAAATTGCTTCCTAGTTTTCCTCAGGTAAAAATAACAAAAACAGACCATTCCTACTACTAGGAAATTCTGTAAGTCAAATAAAAATAGGTACTGACCTAATTCTAACTCTCATAGTTCCTAAAACATATAGTCTACCAAACCCCAGTAGCCCATAATTTTCTAAGTCTATGTTGATTTAGTGTGAATTAATCTGTTCTAGGCTTAGTTATTTCACTACTAAAATTACTCAAGCTTTTCTGCAACAGAAAAAAGGTTGATTCCAAATTCTACAGAAAGGTATTCTAAATACCTACCATGTGTCTTTCGAATCAAATCAAAAGCTTATGTAGATTAAATTTGGTGAAAAAGACAAAACAGCACAAGAACTGCCTTTGGGAATTTCCTGAGGGCATTCTGGTAATTATTTTGGAGTGATTCCAACTCTCAGCTACTCAGTACACCAAAAACCACTTAATAAGCCAAGGAAATAAATTTTGGGGCTCCAGAACTTTTCTGGTGAATTATTTCCTAAAACTAGAGCTTTTATCACTAGAATATTCATAAGAAATCAAAGAAAAGTGATAAAATAGTGAAACCACTTTTGTTGGCCTTATTTTGTCAATACCTACCTGTTGGTATCATCTTTGTATATTAATATCATACAGACCCAGGCCTAGTTCTAAATCCCCTTAACAAGTGGTATTTGGACAAATACATCATAAAACAAATACCACAAGGGCAATTAAAGTAATTCGAATTACAACCCACTCAATCTATCAAAACCTACTGAATATTATACTTGTATTGTCCACTTTCTTGCTGTGTGAATGTCCACTTGTGTGCATTGTTTTGATTGTGGTCTTGCTTGTTTGCATGTATACTCGATGACGACGATAGTTGCGCTTGTACTAACGCCGAGAAGAAGGGATCTTATTATTATTGGTATTGGTATTCTTGGTTATCTAAAGAAGAAGTCCAGGGACATATTGCCATATTGCTGATCATCAGGCAAGCCACCTTCTTGCTCATAAGCCTTGTCCTACTGTTTTACTTATGCATGTTTCATCTTTTGTTTATTAAAAACTGCATTGTTTACTATATGTTGATGTATATATGGTAGTGGTTTGGCTCTTCCGAACTATTACACTCTTGTACTATTAAGTACAAACCCCCTTGATGACACCTACTGGCCCCTAGTAGAATAGATGGTGTATATCACCATAACTCACCGGAGACCCTGTTTTAGCCGAAGCAAAACTAGAGGATGGGAAGACCCCCGAAAAAGTTTTACCATACGTTTTATGATAAAACCCTGGGTGAGGTGGGACCTCCCAAGAGATGATGAGAAAGAAAAAGGTTTTGTTTTACAAAATGCTGAAGGAAGCTGGAGGAAAAAGGTTTACGAAAACGCACCTGGTTCTTTGCAGTTTTGCTAGAACAATTAACCCTGTGCAACCACATTACTCTGGAATGGGACAGAGCTGGATTTGATGTTTGTCTATTCTAGTATAAGCTGCCTCGCAACTACTACAAGGGATCGCGATCCCCGGAGGCTGGGCCTTCTCCCATAAAGGTCCATGTGGGACATCGACCTGGAGAAGGAACCAACTATTTGCGGACAACCAGGTGTTACTATGAGCCCTTCACTGAAAGCGCCCACTGTGTAAAGTGTAAAATGCGCTCAGGTTGGTCCTTGGTACCCGATGTCCCGGTTAGGGGACTAACACTCATATGGTAGGCACTTATATTGGAGCAAGCATTTGGAGAGTCTTGATCAGTTACCCGACCCACGATCGGTGTAGATCAGGGTAGTGTACTCGGATGGTGTGGGAAAAGTGTGCAACCTCTGCAGAGTGTAAATCTATTCGAATAGCCGTGTCCGCGGTCATGGACGGTTGGGAAGGTTGCTGTAGAGAGGTGCTGGTTTTGTTTTCAAAAAGGATTTCATAACAGAAATGGCCTTGGAGATGTTTTGACCATGGGATGGTCGTAAAGGAGAAAGGTTTTGACCATGGGATGGTCGGAAGGAGGAGAAAGGAGTTTGGTCGTCGGACGACCTGAAGACGGGAACAAATGGGTACCCCAATCCTAGTGTTTAAAAAACTTTTCAAAAGGTTTCCAAAATGGTTTACAAAAGTTTGCAACAAAGATATGTAGATGCTATATCTACAAGAGAAATTATTTGAGAAAAGAACCTCTCTTGAAGCCCTCCTACTACCACCGCCATATTGCATATCCTCTTGTTATTATTATTTTCTTGAGGTGGTTTGCGAGTACATTCAAAGTACTCACTGGCATTGTCCCTAGGTATTAAATTGGTCAGATATCAAGAAGAGGATGAAGTTGACGGCTAAGCGAGCTAGGACGTTCTCCTAGTCAGTTGCCTGTAGGTTAAGGCATGGCTCGGGCTCTACGCTTAATGAAGTTCTGCTGATGTTGATCGATGTAGCCATAATGGCAACTAAGGTATGACATGTATTCGTTATGTATTGGATGTTTACTTTGATACTTGTATGTTATGTGCCACGACTAACTGATCATGGGATCGTGGTTGTATGCATAACAGGGATTCTCGGAGGATTAATCCGGGGGGCCCACATTCTTCCTTTGTCATTCTCCCATGCTTCAACATTATCTTGAATACGGTCCAGAAGATCACA
The DNA here is from genome assembly GCA_910589775.1 of Avena eriantha. Classification (NCBI taxonomy): domain Eukaryota; kingdom Viridiplantae; phylum Streptophyta; class Magnoliopsida; order Poales; family Poaceae; genus Avena; species Avena eriantha. Next base: position 23,504,532 of record OU342740.1, read on the forward strand.
TTTAACTTCTTCTTCCATGCGAGTGAATGATCCAGCACAAGAAGTGTCCAATAAATCCTTATCATGAAGAGAAAGACATGCATAAAAGTTATTGATAATAATATTGTTGAGGAGCTCATGAATGGGACATTTGAGCATTAGTAACTTCAATCTCCCCCAAGCTTGAGTTGTACTCTCTCCATCAAGAGGCCAAAAGTTGTATATTTGATTCTAATCTTTATGAATCTCACTAGGAGGATAAAACTTTGAATAAAAGAGAGGTACTATTTCCTCCCATTCAAGAGCTTGGCCATTCTTCAGCAGCTTATACCATTCCTCCGCTCTTCCTTTCAATGATAATGAAAATAACTTCTTCTTGACTTGATTTGTTGTAATACCTGCACACTTGAACAAACCGCATAATTCGTATATAAAGAGCAAATGATCACCGTGATGGACAGTTCCATCTCCAACATAATATTTATCCATAACACGATCAATAATTCTTGTAGGTATTTTGAAAGTATCATTCTCAGCAGGTGGTGGTTCATCTGCTACCTTAGCAGTGGTAGTAGCATTACGAAATAAGAAACTCAGTGAATTATCCATATTGAAAATAAAGTAACTAACAGAAATAAACAATACTCACAGTAGAAGTTTACTTTACCAGTTCCACTCTCCAATAGCGCTTCACTCCCCGGCAACGGCGCCAGAAAATAGTCTTGATGATCCACAAGTATAGGGGGTGTATCACAGTATTTTCGATAAGTAAGAGTGTCGAACCCAACGAGGAGTAGAAGGTGCTGGCTAGTGGTATGGATCAGGAATTATCTGCAAATACTTAGGGGTAGAAGATTTTTAGGGGTTTTTGATAGTGCAAGTAAATAAAGTATGAGTAAATAAAAGACAATAAGAATAAATGCAGCAAGTGCCCCAACCCTTTCTTAGCAAAGACAAGCCGGTTGTATTACTTAAGATGACCAAACATTCTCGAGGACACATGGGAATATCGTCAAGTGCTTTCGCTTCATATAGTTGATTAATCTTCTTTAGCTTGCTAAGTGTTGTGTGGGTGAACCTGTGCTAATGTACTGACCTTCCTAGGACTAATACATACTTGTGATCAAAACCATTGCAAGCATCCATAAGAGCAAGAAATTAATTAAGGTAGAAACCTAACCACAACTTTAAACTCTAAGACCCTGATGTCCCTTGTGCAAAGGTTTCCTAACAGGGGTTCAGGTTTCTGTCACTCTGGCAACCCCTACGATCAGTAGCCAAATACACAATGCATTCCCCTAGGCCCATATAGGTAAAGTGTCATGTAGTCGACGTTCACATGACACCACTAGAAGAAGTACACCACAACTTAATTAACAAACCATTGAATCTTTCTCAACACAATTCCACTACTAACAACATGACTTCTCCCATGTCCTCGAGAACTAAACGAACTACTCACAAGACATCATATGGATGACGATCAGAGATGAAATAATGATGTATAACAATCTGAACATAGACAATAATCTAGTGGTTCCACTCAATAGCATCAACTACAAAGAGTAATTAACACCGGGAAAGTTTCCCCTAAGAACTATGCAAGATTCAACCCAATTGTTATATCGGTATGATGGTGGAGATCATAGTGCTGATGGAGATGATGATGATGATCCCGATGAAGTCCAGCTGGATGGTGGTGTTGATGGCGATGATCTCCCCTCTCCGGGAAGGAATTCCCCTGGCAGAATTCTGTCTACCAGAGAGATCTTTCTCTTTCTGTGTTTTCCGCCCCGCAGAGGCGGCAGAATCTTTCTGTGGAGGGTTTCAGGAGGATAATATACGCAAGAGGGGAGAGCCAGGGGTGGACATGGGTGGCCACACCACCTGGTGGCGCGACCTAGGGTGGCCTGCGCCAGGGGGTGGTGTGGGCCCCCTGTGGCCCATCTCCACTCCCCTTCTGGCTTTCTTCGTCTTCTAGAGAAATAGGATTTTCCATGTATTTTCCCGGATTTTCTGATCTTCGCGAATTTCGCCTCCAAACAGCCCCTTTTTCCATCAGAATCCTGAATGCAGCGGCCCATGCTCCAAAAGGCATCAACCATGCAAAAACAGATGAAATTACATAAGTATCATCTCTTAATATGAAATATATCAATGAATAATAGTAAATTATGATATAGAATAGTGATGCAAAATGGACGTATCAACTCCCTGCAAGCTTAGACTTCGCTTGTCCCCAAGCGAAACTCAGCTCAATAAACATGACCTTAGGTTTATGGAGTGAAGAGTCGATAAAAGAATACGGACAAGAAGCATCACATTCATCAATACATAGATCATAATAGCAAACAACTCACCGTTATATAACTTAACTTGCAATAGGTAAAGGGAACACAATAAAGATACATAAAGTAAATCATAATTTATAATGGCAAATTTATCTCTTGGTCGAAGAATAGTTGACAATTTTCCTGGAGTTCACAAATAACTGGTTTTTCAATGATAGCTTTCAAAGAAGTAAACACTAAGATAAGAGCAAAGTGCAAAACAAGGAACATAAGAAACATGATTGAATAAATCATCATATGAATGAATGAAACACAACAACTCAAAATACTGGCTGAGATAGAAGGGAATAGGTTTACTGACTCAACTAAAAATTAAAAAGAAGGCCCTTCGCAAAGGGAAGCAGGGATTTCAAGTTTCATAAAGAGCTGCCAAAATTATGGTACTTATTAGCTTTCAGCACTCATTGCCCTTATCATAGGCATCTTTAGGTGATTAAGGTTAAAGTGACACAACTAAGAGGATATGCTTGACAAGTTATAAATTCAAGTCTCATGCCCCTTACTTATGAAGACTAAACATCATGCTACTCAACTTCAGTCACAAGTAAGCTCTTGTCATTGTAAATACATGTGTACCATAGAGAACCGCCAATGGGGTACCCCTTGCACATGATACAGGAGCTATCCCATAATCAAAATGACAAGGCAAGCAGACAATGAGCATCTCAGTGATCTTTTTATTTGCTATTTGCATAGGTTTTTATTCAGGATGCTTCATAGAATGCTCATTATAATTATGCTGCAAGTTTCCACCATGATTAGGCATGGCTTAGGCTACCGGCCCAGGCATTTCTCTAACACACATACAAACTCCATGATCTTACAAGTTCCCCTTTTATTTCACACCACCAGGATCCATAAGCAAAAGAACATGATATCAACTAGGTATAGAGTACAAATGCAATGTTGAAAGTGCTCCCCATGATACATGGTTCTGCTAACTTCAACTCATAAAGCGCAAGCATATATGCAACAAAGATGGACCCAATGGTTCAAGTTTATTAAATGCAAGAAAGTAAAGTGTGCCATCAAGTTCGTGAGAGCTTTAATCACTAATTTTCACATAACAAGTTTAATTTGGAAGGTAGATAAAAACATGAATTTACTTGGAATAGCAATAATGCTAATAGGTAGGTATGGTGGACAGAAATGGCATAGGTTTTTGGTTTAAGGATTGGATGCACGAGAAGCATTCCCTCTCAGCATAGGTTTTTGGCTAGCAAGGCTGGGTAGCAAGTATAAGAGTTCAAGGAAAACAAACAAACATACAAGCAATAAAAACAAACATGCAATCTTCCTTGGAAGCACAAAAGATCTTAACTAGAGTATACTAAGCTTATGAGAAAATCAAGAAAGAAAGATGATGAAATTATATTTCTTTAGAGTACTTTTATCTTTTTCATTCAACTCTCAAAAATAGTGTTGCTATAGACCGAGCCAGGTTTGCCAAGACCAACTAAATTAACTCAATGATCCCAAAGTGATACCAATACTAAGAACAAGATCAATCATATAACCATGAATTGAAAACTAATATAAGATATGCAAAAGAGTAGATGATAGAACTTCTTATTAATATTCCATAACGGCAATTCACACCAAGGGATACATAGAAATCTAAAGAGAGGGGGGACAGTTCCATAATGCAAACCATCCTACATGATAACTTCTCTATTCATGATATGACTCTACTAAAAAGGTAAAAAGATAGAAGATAGTGATGTGATACCGTGGCACTCCCCCAAGCTTAGAATAAACCAAGGGGATGCCAAAACCTGGTGACGAATTACTCCATCGGTGGTGGTGGTATTCTCTCGATGAGCTTTTTGATCAATTTCCCCAAGTCCTTAACCTTGAAGGTGAGGGTACGAATCAACTCGGAGTTTTGCTCACTATGGCTCATGATCGTGTCGGGTTGCGGATCCCAACTTTTGCGATTCTTTCCCCACTCAACCTCCTTGAAGTCTTCTTTTCCCACGCCAGGGGGTGGTGTGGCCCCCTTGTGGCCCATCTCCACTCCCCCTTCTGGCTTTCTTCGTCTTCTGGAAAAATAGGATTTTCCATGTATTTTCCCGGATTTTCTGATCTTCGCGAATTTCGCCTCCAAACAACCCCTCTTTCGATTAGAATGCTGACTGCAGTGGTCCATGCTCCAAAAGTCATCGACCATGCAAAAACAGATGAAATTACATAAGTATTATCTCTTAATATGAAATATATCAATGAATAATAGTAAATTATGATATAGAATAGTGATGCAAAATGGACGTATCAGTGATCTGTGGTAGCGACTTTTTGGCGATATCTGGCTTGTTTACTCATCACCTGAGGCTTATTTATATATGGGTCCCTTAACAAAAGTTGTTCTGTTTGACCTAACAGTGGCGGCACCAACTATACGATCGGAGCTATACGGCTGGAATTTTGCTCCCGTCGTATAGTTGGTCGTTAAAGCGTCTGCCTCCGCTTTACGACTCTTGGTTTCTTCTGGTTGTTGAAAATCTCGTATCTTTGACTTTAATGTAGTGATTCCCATCTTCAAATGACATTATCTGTGTAGGAAAAATATAAAAGAAAGGATTGCATACCCCTCTGAATATTAGGCGTTAGTGGCAGGGTTTAGAGTGATATTTCATCAAAATTATGAATAATATCTAGTTTAAATGTGGACGTAGATGGCTATATTTTAGAGCCATCAACATCCCCAAGCTTAAACTTGATCATCCCCGAGCAAGAAAACCAAAATCAAAAGGAACTCAGCATTTAAACTGAAATAACAAGATGGTGATCTTACTCATGATTGGTAGTCTCATGTTTCCTCTACTTCATAAATCAAAAAAACTTCGACATAGATAGAGTAATGGCAAGCATATCATACGGGTTCTATGCATCCTTATAGTGTAGCAAAGTTATTGTTAGCATGTATGATTCAAATGAGTAAACTTTATTCCATGTCATGTAATCAACTCATAGGCTTGCCTTTGAATAATAAAGTATAATCATGTAAATTAAGAGTGTGAGAGTTGTCATGAAAAGCATATACACTAGAGTATCTCAATTCTCCCACATCAATAAATCAAGACTTTTCAAGCACTACTTTTCTATTCATTGTCCTTCAAGAATTTGAGTTTTTAAGTAATTGAGAGCATGTCGAAGATTTTTATTAGTTTGGTGGGTTGTGATGGACACTCATGGCATGTAACACCCCCAAAACTCTAATCAAGATTATCAAGATCTAATCCCCCAATTTTAGGGTTAACAAAAACTTTAATTCCAAAATCTATATGAATGCATGTGTGTGATTGCATTAGTGTAGAATTGAGTGAATTTGCCATGTTTGATTGCTACAAATGATAAGAAATGGTTTAATGATGAATGCTACATCATCTAGACCAATTACAAACAAAATCCAAAGAAAAAGAAATCAAAAATGAATTAATTAAGAAAATGGTCATTTTGACCAAAGTTAACCACTAGGCCACTTTGAGTGTTCCTAGAAGAGAAATTCTAACATAAACAATTCCACTTATTTTCACCCCTTGCTAGACCAAGTAAAAGTGAATATAAGCAAACTTTACAAACTCACCAAAACTATTTTCAATTCTATTTAAAGGACATTTGAAAATTGAATCAAGTGTATGTACCAAGATCACCATTTTGCAAAAACCATCTAAACCATTTCCCTTTGGCAAACTCAAGCAATCATAGACACTCAAGAATAAGACCAAATCACTCACCAAATTTCATTTGAAAATTTCAAACTTAATCTCTTTCGATCATTTTATCAAACACCTTGTTTACACTAAATAATCATCTGCCTAACTTCACTGTTTGAGCAGTAATCCTAGACCAATTTGGTCCCCTCTTAACTCCCTTGTCTCCCCTAGTGTCGAGCAGCACCAGACCAACCCCCCTGAGCCGTTGTGCATAGTGCAGCGCCGCCCGAATTTTGTCGCGCCTACCGATAGTGGACAGCACGACAGAGGCCACGCCACCCTCACCCACGACGCGCACTAGACACGCCGCAGTCTACCGCCACCCCCTGTCCAAGCCATGACCCCATCCTGGCCCTGGACCACCCTAGCGACAGCACGCTCCATGTCTCTGCGCCGTGCCCAGAGCACGCCAGTGCGCCGCACCCGACCGCCTCGCACAGACCGCGCCTCGCCCTCTCCGCGCACGCGCCCACTAACCATGATCACCATAACCTCCCAGACACCCCCGTTCGCCGCCGCGTGCCCCATAGCACCCGTGCGCCGTCGCAAACACCGCCGCTCCCACACAGAGCATCGCATGCTCCCCACCAATCCACACCTCCCCATGCCGCGCCATTACTTCCGTGATGATTGCCAGGTAACACCGCACCGTCCCCTAGCCTCAAAGCCACAATGCTAGCCGCATGTACCGCCCTCGCCGGAGACACCAGCCCATCCCGCTCAGTCCCCTCGCCGTAGTATAAATGGAGACCCCCACTACCTCCATTATCCACACCAACACACTCCCCACTCCTCACAGACACTCCCTCACCATTCTCCGGAGCAAGGCGAGCTCTTCTTTGCCAGAATTTGGCCGGAGCCCGCCGCTGCTAGAGAGGAAGGGCGTCATCGATTGGAGCCGCCCTAGGACCTGCCGCGACCACCATTCGAACAGCCATCCACGACAACACCGTTCACCCCCATTGTCGACCCTAGCTGGAGCCCAGGTGAGCCCCGCTGGACCGCCACCGCCGCGTTAGGTTAAAATCCTTGCTGGACTTGTTCGTCGTTGATGATGACCCTCAGCCGTTAGATTAGATTTTAATCGCACGGTCTAGATTCGCAGATATCGCTTCGCGTCGTTTAAGTCGCTGACTAGTGGTCCCCCTATCAGCAGCCCGATGTGCTGTGCTGTGTAGATTGGGCCGGCCCGTTTAGTTTCCCGCGCAACCCAGTGAATTCAAATTAGTATTTTCCAAGGTAGTTAAAACCCCATTCTGTTAGTAGATTCAAAAATTAATTCAGAGAGATTCACTAAACCAAACTGCATTATTCAAATTTTGTTAGAAAGATATTTAAATTATCTATCTAAGCCAGTTGAATTTAAATCAATTGGAGTTAGAGATCACATATAGTAAAAATAACAAGACAGAGACTTTTGCAACTTCAAACATTTTTCAAAAATCAACCATAAATGCTTTTGAGTTGATTCCAACTCTCAAAAATCACATTTGATGAGGTCTATCTGAATATGTAAAAACATTTAGGTTTGCATGCAGAGAAATTGGACTAGTATCAAAATAATGCTACATTGGCATTTCTAGTCACTTTAATTCCATTAAATGATAATCTTAAACTTTATAAAATATGACCAACACTTTAAATCACATTCCCATGTATTAGAATATGTGGTGATGACATGTGTCAACATGATCCCATAGTCCATTTGGAGAATATTAAATCTTAATTAATTTCAATGAGTAGAAATTACTTTTCTAAAATAAGATAAATAGGATTAAGCCTTTAATTCATGTGATGATTGTGATGATGCTAGATCATCAAGTGTGAGCCTTAGTGTGCTAAATAGAAATAGTTAATTATTGTTTGGTGATTGTGTACCCCGTATTCATTTATAGACGATAGTACCGACCCGGGATACGAGGAGGAGGAGTACTACCAGGAAGAAGAAGAAGAAGAAAACTTCAATCACTACACCAATCAAGCCAAGATTAGAACTGTGCAAGTTCACACTTGCCCCCTTGATAACTTAAGCAAGATGCAATAGGCATGCTTTGGTTATACCATTTTGATTATACCAATCCCAAGTTTTACTTGCAAGCTTTATTCTTCTACTTTACCAAAGTTCTTTACTTTTTGTTAGTGCTTTGCGAGTATTTGGAAAAATAGTATAGATAGCATAAAGGGTATAAAACTAGGCCTATCTAGTTATACTTAGATGTCTTTCTATGGCATGAGATTCAAGATTAGAACCCGTCATTAGTGAACACTCTTAACTTTAGTGGCTACTGCTAAGCATAAAAGTGGAATACTTTAGATGGGAATACTTGGTGAAAACGATTATGAAAACCTTGGAATGATGATTCATTATATTGAGATGTTTTGACATGTGTTGAGAAACACCAAATGATTTGATGATGAAAATGTTGAGGCATGAGCCTTAGCCCTTTATAAAAACTAATGGTTGGGTTCGGATGCGATACCATTCCAATTTTACTGTACTACCACAATACCTGAATTGGGTAGGGCTTAGCCGGAATATTATATGCCTTCGTATGGGTTCCCATGCGGAAGAGGTTTGAGTTGAGGCTACCTCTTGATGATGTCCACCTATGCAGTGCCTAGGATGGCAGCTGGCCATGGCTGGGAGGCCAAGCTCATAGGGGAGGTGCCTATACTAGAGTGTGTAATTGAAAGGTTATGATTGATTATCCGTATACTAAGTATGATTGATTCAGCGTTATCCCTGACGGATGTATCGAATTTTGTGGTGAAAGTGTACCACCTTTGCAGAGTGTAAAACTATTCGAATAGCCCCGTCATGGACAGTTGGAGTGGACATACTGTTCCGTCGTCAGATGTTTTCAGAATGAATTATGAATTGAACTATGACGTTGACTTGACCACAACAGGGTTGTGAACATGAAAACTAAGTTCCCACTTAGGTGATTTAGAACCTTAACTTAGCTTTCTTTACTTCTGAACTCAGCTTAAGATAAACCTGGCTTTTTGCAAATAAACCTAGAGCTTAAGATTCCTACTAGAACTACCTTACTTGTTAGTGATAATTTGCGAGTAATTAAAGAGTACTCATGGCTTTGTCCCTGGTTATTCCCGTGGCCAGACTATGAGGAGGACTACCAGGATGATGGGCACCGGGATGTCTATGACAACTAGGATCACATCGTCAGCATTGCATGTGACCCTGAAGATGGAGCCCACTACTACGTTTACTATTCCGCTGCTTGATTGTATTAAGACTGGATCCAGAGATCCTTTATTTGTGTAAGACCTTATAATGGTTTGTAATGGATGATGTACTATGATATCCAATCTGTTATGTCTCGCAAAAATGGTAATCCTGGGATTGCGAGGTATGGCATAACAAGTTGGTATCAGAGCCATCTTGACCATAGGAGACCCTAGTTAGAATGGATGTTCGAACCAAAAACTTAGTTTCAAAACAAAAAAAGTGAGTATTTATGAAAACCTATTCCCACTCTTATCCTTGATTCTTTCAAAAAAATCATGTTCCTCACTTCTTATATTCCTACATAAAATTTGACACACTTGATCACCCCACTAACTTACTCATCCTAAATTCTTATAGATGGAAGTCCAGTATTGCAAGTTCTACCAGTTGGGAAATGGAGGCCAACTGATCTTTGAGAGGGATCTAGATGCATTGTCAGAGTATCTAGAGCGCCCACATCCGGAATTCTTTGGGGCACAACTCAGTGATCGTGTAGGAGGAGATCTGCAATGGCTGATAGTTGCAGACCTCAGAGGCAAGATGGAAGCACCAACTTCTGAGAAGATTCAATTCACCCTGCGGGAGAACAACTGGCTAGACGGATTTTCCAGATGTATGCATGAAGCTATTGCTCGTCTGTGCGGACAAAACATCAACCTGATCCAGGGAACTCACTTTGCTCACTTTGCAAGGCGTGTTTCTATGGGAATGCCTTTGGAGATGCTAGGACATCCAGAGCTGAAGCACCAGGTGGACAATCTTGACTTCATGTTGTATGATAGGCAAAAGGAGTTGGACAAAGCTCGCGCCTACGCCAACCACAACCTTTCCATTGCCGCCAAGAAGGACTAGACCCTCTCCATTCTCGCCAAGGAGCTCCAATCACTTCGTTGTCAGCGCAAGAAGAAGGATCGCACCATCGATCGTCTCCGCAATAAGGTGCCGCTCTCGAAAAGACCATCCGTGAACAGGAAGACCAGCTCGAAGCAAAGGAGGTGGAGGAAGGTGAAGATATCCAGGGAGATCTTTACTCTTACCTTAGTGATGACAACAACTACCTGGAGGATGATGCCATGGAGTTCTACACTGATGATGATGATTCAGACTTCATTGATGATGAGTAGATGCACTTGACCACTACCATAGGAATGAGTTGTACTGGTCCCACTTTATCTTAGTTCGACAGAATGGTTCTTAAAACCATCTATTTTCTATTTGTGTGTGGTGTGTGTTTTTATGGTGTTCTTTGAATGAATGAAGGAATGAGAGGAAGTTGTTAGTTTACAAAACCTGAGTCAAACTCAAAGTTTAAAGCTTTTCAAACAAAACCATGAACCTTAGGAATTCCCTCTTATCTCATTATCTATCTCAATCTTCAGATGACTCGTGGAAACCCTAGAGGAAGCAGTTCATCTCATGACCCGATGCTACAGATTCTTCACATGCTAGTTTCTGACCGTGAAGCTAGTAGAGCCGAACGTCAAGCCAACCTAGCCACTCTTCAACAGATAGCTCAGATGGCCCACAATAATCAAGGCCATGGAAACCAGGATCACCATGGATCCAAGCTCAAGAACTTTCAGAATACCAATCCCCCTATCTTTAGTAAGTCTGAGGATCCCTTAGATGCTGATGACTAGATGCAAACCATGGAGAACAACCTGGAGGTCGCAGGAGTTGAAGCCAATGAGAAAGTACTGTTTGCCACCCACTATCTGACAGGAGATGCAAGAGCCTGGTGGAATAGCACCCGTACCATGAATGACGGTCAGATGATGACTTGGGAAGCATTCAAGATCAAGTTCAGTCGCACCCATGTGCCCCAAGGTTTAGTCACCCAGATGAGAGATGAGTTCAGATAACTGAAGCAAGGAAGGATGACGGTAGTTGAGTACCGCGACAAATTTCTATCCCTATCTAGATATGCCCCTGATGAAATCAACACCGAAACCAAGAAGAAGGAAAGGTTCCTGAATGGATTGCATGATGAGATGCAGACTGTGTTAGTCAACATCCGTTTTGAGGATCTAGAAGAGCTAGTGGATTCCGCCATTCAGATGGATGGGAAGATCAACCAAGCCAATGACAATTGCAAGCGCAGAATGAGGCATCACACTGGATCCCACAAGACCCAGAAGTATCGCCCCAACCCGATGGCCGGATATGCTCCAAGAAACAACAGACCCCCTATGTCCCATCCCAACTATCCCAATCGTAGCGGAGGAAACTTGAAGTCTAGAGGAAACCACAACAACAACCCCGGCAACTCCAACAACTTCAACTGTGCACCGCCCAAGTCCAACAACAACAACAACAATACTACCCCAAGGACGGGAAGCAATGTTGTGCCTGTTGCAGCCAAGGACAAGTCCTAGATCACTTTCTTTGAATGTGGAGTCAAGGGTCACTAGTCCAACGAGTATCCCAAGAAGCTTGCAGCCATCACCAATGTGAATGCACCTGCTCAGCAGCAGCACCGTGTTCAGCCTGGAAGGAGATTCGCCCCAGGAAATTCACTCGACCGCAACGGTAGTCTGTTCCACATGAATGCTGAAGAAGCCCAGGAAGCGCTAGATGTCGTGCTGGGTATGTTTTCTGTTAACTCGGTACTTGCAAGAGTGTTGTTTGATTCCGAAGCATCGCACTCATTTGTTACAGAAGAATTTGCATGCACTAGTAATATTCAACCAACAAAATTGAAGCACGTTATGATAGTTCAAATACCTGGTTCAACCACCAAAGCTAGAACATTTTGCAAGGTTGTACCTATCAGAGTCCATGGGATAGATTTTTATGCCAATCTAATAGTACTTGGAACCAAAGGTTTGGAAGTAGTACTAGGAATGCATTGGATGTCGAAACATAAAGGATTAATCGACTGTGCCAAGAAAGCCATAACCATGACCAATAGCTCTAGAGTATCAGTAGAGCACGTATCTGAGACCTTGCCCCGTCAATTCAAATGCAACAAGAGTCTAGCCCAACCAACCCTAGACCAAGTCAGAGTAGTCTGTGAATACCCCGATGTATTCCTCGATGAATTGCCCGGTATGCCCCTAGATCGGGATATAGAGTTCATTATTGAACTAATTCCTGGAACCGGACCCATAGCTCAGAGACCTTATAGTATGAACCCCTCTAAATTAGTGGAGCTGAAGAAACAACTTGATGTTATGCTGGCGAAAGGTTTGATTCAACCAAGCGCATCGCCATGGAGATCGCCTGTTTTGTTTGTGGATAAGAAAGATGGAGGTAACCGTTTGTGCACGGATTACCGGAAGCTGAATGATGTCACCATCAATAACAAGTACCCATTGCCGAAGATAGAAGATCTGTTTGACCAGTTGACTGGTGCGAAAGTGTTTTCTAAGATTGATCTTAGAACTGGTTATCATCAACTCAAGATTCGTGCAACGGATATTCCAAAGACTACCTTTACCACTAGATATGTATTGTATGAGTACACTGTCATGTCTTTTGGATTAACCAATGCCCCCGCTTATTTCATGAATCTCATGAATAGGATTTTTATGAACTTCCTAGGTAAGTTTGTCGTTGTTTTATCGATCATATTCTAATCTATTCAGAGTCAGAAGAAGACCATGAGCTACATCTGAGAACCATCCTTGAAACCATTAGAGAGCATCAGTTATATGCCCAGTTTAGCAAATGTGAGTTCCGGTTGAAGGAAGTAGGATTCCTAGGACATATTGTGTCGGCAGAAGGAGTCGCTGTCGATCCCGCCAAGATCAAAGATGTTGAAGCATGGAAAGCCCCAACCACTCAAACCCAAGTCCGTGCATTTCTCAGATTAGCGGGATATTACCGCAAGTTTGTTTAAGGATTTTCGAGCATCGCAAGACCGAGGACCCAATTGTTGAAGATAAGAAGTTTGAATGGACGGACAAATGTTAAGCAAGTTTTCAAGAGCTCAAGAAGAGATTGATTTCAGCCCAATCTTGATTATGCCAGATATCAAGAAGCCTTTTGATGTGTATTGTGATGCATCCAAGATTGTTCTCGGATGTGTGTTGATGCAAGAAGGCAAAGTCATAGCATATCTGTCCCAGCAACTAAAGCAACATGAGAAAAACTACCCTACCCATGACCTTGAGCTAGCAGTCGTAGTTTTAGCCTTGAAGACATGGCGTCATTACCTTATGGGTAACCGTTGTGAGATTTATTCGGATCACAAGAGTTGAAGTATACTTTCACCTAGAAGGAGCTGAATATGAGGCAAAGGATATGGATAGAGTTAATCAAGTATTATGACCTTGACATTCACTATCACCCCGGCAAAGCCAATGTGGTAGCGGATGATCTTAGCAGATTGCCATGTAGATTAAACACCATGATTAAAGAAGCCTATCCAAGTTTGCAAGAAGAGTTGGAGCAGCTTAGAACGGATCTAGTTAGCAAAGGATTTTTAGCTAGCATTGAACTTCAACCCACGTTGATCAGACAGATCAAGGAGGCACAGAAAGGAAATGCGAGTATCGACGGAATCAAGCATCGTATCGGTACAGGGAAGGTACCCGGATTCACCGAAGATGAAGAAGGAGTTTTGTGGTACAAAGGACGTATCTTTGTGCTAGCAGATTCCTAGCTGAAGCAAGTTATCATGCAGGAAGCTCATGATACTCTTTATTCTATCCATCCCGAAGGAACGAAGAAGTATCAGGATTTGAAGGAACAATTTTGGTGGCACAAGATGAAGAGAGAAATCGAAAGCTACATCGCCAAGTGTGATATCTGTCAGAGAGTCAAAGCGGAACATCAGAGACCCGCAGGACTTTTGCAACCACTACAGATTCTAGAATGGAAATGGGATTCTGTCGGAATGGACTTTATCACCGGTTTGCCTACCTCTAGTAGGGGAAATGACTCTAGTTGGGTCATAGTTGATATACTGTCCAAGGTAGCCCATTTTATACCTGTCAAGACCACCTACCAGAGTTCGAAGCTAGCAGAGTTGTACATTGCTAGAATCATCAGTTTGCATGGAACCCCTAAGACCATAGTATCGGATCGAGGAACTCAGTTTACCTCAAGATTTTGACAGAAAGTCCAAGAAGGATTAGGAACCAAGTTGAATTTCAGCACGGCTTATCACCCGCATACCGATGGACAAACTGAAAGAGTCAACCAAATCTTAGAAGATATGTTGAGAGCTTGTGTGCTAGAATATGGATCAAAATGGGAAGATTGTCTGCCTTCCACAGAATTTTCATACAACAACAGTTATCAAGCCAGTTTGCAAATGCCCCCCTATGAGTTCTTATATGGAAGAAAGTCCCATACCCCCCATGAATTGGTCACAAGTAGGAGAGTCAGATTTTTGGACCCGACATCCTACGCAAAGCTGAAGAGAAGGTTCACAAAGTCCGTGAGCACCTCAAGACCGCCCATTCCAGACAGAAGAGTTATGTTGACAAGAAACATTGAGACCTGACCTTCAATGTCGGAGATTTTGTATACCTCAAAGTATCACCCTTGAAAGGAATGTCAGCTATACATAATGTGTTCCATATCTCGTTACTTCGCAAATGCCTAGAAGTTCTGGATAAGACCGAAGTATTCAAGAACATCGATCACCGGGCCATAGATATCAACAAGGATCTGACGTATCGTGAAGTACCCATTCGTATTTTGGAAGAAGCCTTCAGAACCACCAGGACTAGGAGTATAAAGTTTCTCAAGATCCAATGGAGCAACCATACTAAAGAAGAAGCTAACTGTGAGTGAGAAGATTACATTAGGACTGAGTTTCCAAATCTCTTTAGTTCCTAGATTTTCTTAAATCTCAGGACGAGATTTTGTTTAAGGAGGGAAGATTTGTAACACCCCAAAAACTCTAATCAAGATTATCAAGATCTAATCCCCCAATTTTAGGGTTAACAAAAACTTTAATTCCAAAATCTATATGAATGCATGTGTGTGATTGCATTAGTGTAGAATTGATTGAATTTTCCATGTTTGATTGCTACAAATGATAAGAAATGGTTTAATGATGAATGCTACATCATCTAGACCAATTACAAACAAAATCCAAAGAAAGTGAAATCAAAATGAATTAATTAAGCAAATGGTCATTTTGACCAAAGTTAACCACTAGGCCACTTTGAGTGTTCCTAGAAGAGAAATTCTAACATAAACAATTCCACTTCTTTTCACCCCTTGCTAGACCAAGTAAAAGTGAATACAAGCAAACTTTACCAACTCACCAAAACTATTTTCAATTCTATATAAAGGACATTTGAAAATTGAATCAAGTGTATGTACCAAGATCACCATTTTGCAAAAACCATCTAAACATTTTCCCCTTGGCAAACCCAAGCAATCATAGACACTCAAGCTTAAGACCAAATCACTCATAAAATTTCATTTGAAAATTTCAAACTTAATCTCTTTCAGCCATTTCATCAAACACCTTGTTTACACTAAATAATCATCTGCCTAACTTCACTGTTTCAGTAGTAATCCTAGACCAATTTGGTCCCCTCTTAACTCCCTTGTCTCCCTAGTGTCGAGCAGCACTAGACGAACCCCCCTGAGCCGTTGTGCACAGTGCAGCGCCGCCTGAATTTGGTCGTCACCGGCCGACAGTGGACAGCATGATAGAGGCCACGCCGCCCTCACCCACGACGCGCACCAGACACGCCGCAGTCTACCACCACACCCTGTCCAAGCCACGACCCCCGCTTGGCCCTGGACCACCCTAGCGACGTCATGCTCCATGTCTCTGCGTTGTGCCTAGAGCGCGCTAGCGCACCGCACCCGACCGCCTTGCACAGACCGTGCCTCGCCCTCTCCGCGCACGCGCCCACTCACCATGATCACCACAACCTCCCAGACACCCCCGTTCACCGTTGCATGACCCGTAGCACTCGTGCGCCATCGCAAACACCGCCGCTCCCGCGTAGAGCATCGCATGCTCCCGACCAATCCACACCGCCCCGTGTCGTGCCATTACTTCCGTGATGATCTCCAGGGAACACCGCACCGTCCCCTAGCCTCAGCCACGCCGCTAGCCGCCTGTACCGCCCTCGCCGGAGACGCCAGCCCATCCTGCTCAGTCCCCTCGCCGCAGTATAAATAGAGACCCCCACTACCTCCATTATCCAGACCAACACACTCCCCACTCCTCACAGATATTCCCTCACCCTTCCCCGGAGCAAGGCGAGCTCTTCTTCTCCGGAATTTGGCCAGAGCCCACCCTTGTTGGAGGAGAAGGGCGCCGTCGATTGGAGCCGTCCAGGACCTGCCGTGACCACCGTTCGAACTGCCGTCCATGACAACACCATTTGCCCCCATTGCCGACCCTAGCTGGAGCCCAGGTGAGCCCCGCCAGACCCCCATTGCCACGTTAGGTTAAAATCCTCATGGGAGCTGTTCGTCATCGACGATGACCCTCAGCCGTTAGATTAGATTTTAATCGCACAGTCTAGATTCGCAGATACCACTTCGCGTTGTTTAAGTTGCTGACTAGTGGACCCCCCTGTCAGCAACCCGCTGCGCTATGCTGTGTAGATTGGGCCGGCCCGTTTAGTTTCCCACGCAGCCTAGTGAATTCAAAATAGTATTTTCCAATTTAGTTAAAACCCCATTCTGTCAGTAGATTCAAAAATCAATTCAGAGATATTCACTTAACCAAATTGCATGATTCAAATTTTGTTAGAAAGATATTTAAATTATGTATCCAAGCTTGTTGGATTTAAATCAATTGGAGTTAGATATCACATATAGTAAAAATAACAAGACAGCGACTTTTGCAACTTCAAACATTTTTCAAAAATCAACCATAAATGCTTTTGAGTTGATTCCAACTCTCAAAAATCACATTTGATGAGGTCTATCTGAATATGTAAAAACATTTAGGTTTGCATGCAGAGAAATTGGACTAGTATCAAAATAATGCTACATTGGCATTTCTAGTCACTTTAATTCCATTAAATGATAATCTTAAACTTTATAAAATATGACCAACACTTTAAATCACATTCCCATGTATTAGAATATGTGGTGATGACATGTGTCAACATGATCCCATAGTCTATTTGGAGAATATTAAATCTTAATTAATTTCAATGAGTAGAAATTACTTTTCTAAAATAAGATAAATAGGATTAAGCCTTTAATTCATGTGATGATTGTGATGATGCTAGATCATCAAGTGTGAGCCTTAGTGTGCTAAATAGAAATAGTTAATTATTGTTTGGTGATTGTGTAACCCGTATTCATTTATAGACGATAGTACCGACCCGGGATACGAGGAGGAGGAGTACTACCAAGAAGAAGAAGAAGAAGAAGAAGAAGAAGAAGAAAACTTCAATCACTGCACTAATCAAGGCAAGATAGAACTATGCAAGTTCACACTTTCCCCCTTGATAACTTAAGCGAGATGCAATAGGCATCCTTTGGTTATACCATTTTGATTATACCAATCCCAAGTTTTACTTGCAATCTTTATTCTTCTACTTTACCAAAGTTCTTTACTTTTAGTTAGTGCTTTGTGAGTATTTGGAAAAATAGTATAGATAGCATAAAGGGTATAAAACTAGGCCTATCTAGTTATACTTAGATGTCATTCTATGGCATGAGATTCAAGATTAGCACCCCTCATTAGTGAACACTCTTAACTTTAGTGGCTAGTGCTAAGCATAAAAGTGGATCACTTTAGATGGGAATACTTGGTGAAAATGATTATGAAAACCTTGGAATGATGATTCATTATATTGAGATGTTTTGACATGTGTTGAGAAACACCAAATGATTTGATGATGAAAATGGTGAGGCATGAGCCTTAGCCCTTTATAAAAACTAATGGTTGGGTTCGGATGCGATACCATTCCAATTTTACTGTACTACCACAATACCTGAATTGGGTAGGGCTTAGCCGGAAGTTTATATGCCTTAGTATGGGTTCCCTTGCGGAAGAGGTTTGAGCTGAGGCTACCTCTTGATGATGTCCACCTATGCAGTGCACAGGATGGTAGCTGGCCATGGCTAGGAGGCCAAGCTCATAGGGGAGGTGCCTATACTAGAGTGTGTAGTTGAAAGGTTATGATTGATTATCCGCATACTAAGTATGATTGATTCAGGGTTATCCCTGGCGGATGTATCGAATTTTGTGGTGAAAGTGTACCACCTTTGCAGAGTGTAAAACTATTCGAATAGCCATGTCCGTGGTCATGGACAGTTGGAGTGGCCATACTATTCCATCGTCAGATGTTTTCAAAATGATTTGTGAATTGAACTATGATCTTGACTTAACCACAACATGGTTGTGAACATGAAAACTAAGTTCCCACTTAGGTGATTTAGAACCTTAACTTAGCTTTCTTTACTTCTGAACTCAGCTTAAGATAAACCTGGCTTTTTGCAAATAAACCTAGAGCTTAAGATTCCTACTAGAAATACCTTACTTGTTAGTGATAGTTTGCGAGTACTTAAAGAGTACTCATGGGTTTGTCCCTGGCTATTCCCGTGGCCAGACTATGAGGAGGACTACCAGGATGATGGATAGCAGGATGTCTATGACAACTAGGATC
The DNA here is from genome assembly GCA_910589775.1 of Avena eriantha. Taxonomy (NCBI): domain Eukaryota; kingdom Viridiplantae; phylum Streptophyta; class Magnoliopsida; order Poales; family Poaceae; genus Avena; species Avena eriantha. The sequence continues at coordinate 23,523,379 of OU342740.1, forward strand.
ATCTCCCATCGTCAGCATTGCCTGTGACCTTGAAGATGGAGCCCACTACTACGTTTATTATTCCGCTGCTTGATTGTATTAAGACTGGATCCGGAGATCCTTTATTTGTGTAAGACCTTATAATGGTTTGTAATGGATGATGTACTATGATATCCAATCTGTTATGCCTTGCAAAAATGGTAATCCTGGGATTGCGAGGTATGGCATAATAGGCATCTGGGATTAAAAATCCGGGTGTTGACATGGCATCACTAAGGTTTTTGTTCCTTTTGCATAATGGTTACTCATAATAGACAAAGGAGTGATTCCATCATGATTACAGCTACCCTGGAGTGCCCAGAATCTTACCCACTATAGCATTTCTTTTACAAGTGTTTAATCAACTCATAGTCGAAATCTAGGAGTTTCCTCCATGAAGATTGTTCATATGCTAGCGGTGTTGTTGGCATCCCATGAAGTTTGACATGCATAAAGCTATATCATTCTTATGATTAACAAGTCAAACTTTGGCATGCTCACAAAAACCACTAAACATTAATTCAATCGAACAAATCCTTTCAAAGAGAGCTATCAAGTCAATCAACATTTTCAGTGGTGTTGAGTGTCACTAGAAATAAACCTTCAAGACTAAGCACTACAACACCCAAGCCTTCAATTGTGAGACTTTTTCTTATTACAATTGTTTAGCAATTTTTAGGCAAGACTTGAATAATTACGAGAGCTGGAACAAAATGTACCCAATTAAATACCCATGCAAACAAAAAAATCTTACTACAATACAAAGACTCACTCCACCAATATAATATCTCAACATTTACTACTAACTAAGATGGGTTTCTCAAACTTCAGAAGTGGGGAGTCATAAGGCATACCTCTCATGTTTGGTTCCACTTATCTCTTCCTTTTTTATTTGTTTCTTGGAAACTCGAAGTCAATCACTCTCCTCCAAACATATGAATACCTCGAGGTGGAAAGAAAAGAAAGAGGGAAAATAAGGAAAATGGAGAAATCTTTTTTTGATTTTTTAAGAGAGGGAATTTAAAGAATAGAAAATTGGCGGCAAAGCTCGGCTAGAAAATCTCGAAAGCAAATAGAAAGAACTAGAAAATAAAGTGTTGGGGAAACCAACACGAGTGCTTATAAACTCAAATAAAAACACAACCTCTAAATAAATAAAAGCAAATAAACGCCAAATAAAGATACTTGAGGAAACTTCCCCAAGCTTAGGCTTTTGCAAGCCCTTCAAATCATTATGGTGGCGCAAAAAAGTCGTTACTCCAGTTCACAAATTGAGTTGAGAAGTTACTACTTGATTCTCGGAGGTTCAACGAGAGACTACGCATCCTCTCCACAGTCCCTCCAAGTCCTTGGAAATCTTGGTATGTGGCGAACCGGGTTTGTGGCTGCTCCTCTTGGTAAGGAACATCTTGCTCCTCCTCTTGGTCCCCATACTCTTCCAGAATCTCCTCCTCGGGTTGGTGTTCCTCAACCTGCAAGTCATATAGAAAATGTCCTTCCTCGATAGAGAAAAGACCATTAGGCAAAGGAGCAGGGTAGAGACGCCCAACTCTAGCAATATGCAGGTAATAAACACCACCTCTCCTAGTGAGCATTCCACAAGCTTTTAGGGTGGAGAAACCAACACGTGTCTCACCTAGCATAGGTTACAACTCACCTAGGTTGATGCCTAGGGCAGTGGAAAGCACGGTGATGACGCCTCCACCTATGATTGGTCCTTGGCTTTGGGAGGCTTGGTGCTCCAAGTAGCGCACAAGGATGGCGCCCAAGTTGAGTGACAAGCCGCAGTTGATGTAAAGATCCCTTGCAAGGACAAGGATGTCCTCCTCGTTGAGTCTGATGAACTCATTACGTTCCTACAAGGTGTTAGCAATAACATAGAACAAATAGAGAATTGCAGGATGTTGAATATTATTCCCCTTGTTCACTCTAGTAGTGAAACTCATTCCATTATAATATTGTTTAAGGGAAGGATTTAAGCCAGTAAAGGATGCGTGCAAGGCATGAGCATCATAGTTTGGCAAATTAAAACATGCTCACCATTAGTTGGAAAGAAACAGTGTAGTTGTTGTTCATCAGTCGGAAAGAAACAGTGTCCTCTCCTTGCCATTATTTAACGGTGCTTTTCAACGAACTTAAAAATTCAATGGTTAAGCTGCGATAAGTAGGCACATCATTATACACAAAGTTTTGCAGGCCAGCTCTATTGCAAAGTAAATTGAAGTCATCAGAAATACCTAGTTGGTTCAATATAATGTGGCAAGCCCACTTGGTGCCCTTCACTTCATGGTTCTTGATCATGTTGAACCGATCACATTGGGGCTCATCCTTGAACTTGATCCCCATGCGTTCTTGAGAAGCAACCCGAGAAGCGCTAGCGGTGGCACGAGCACGAGTTTGGCTCCTTGTGTTCATCATCTAAAACATTGAATAAATACAAAAATAAAACTTTTTGATCCAACAACAGTAAGTACAATATATTCCTCATCATAGCACACTAAAGAATCTCCTCAAAAATAATAATCTAGGCAAGAAAATCATGGGAATTGGTTCATATTAGGTCTCACCCTAGATTGATAATGACAATAGATTGAAGATGAATTTGCAAAAATTAATTGGAGGATCGGAGGAGAAACATACCATGGATCACTCGTGTGCGAGGAAATCGAACAAAATTGAGTAGAGATGAAGATATCTTGAGGTTTGAGAGAGTTTGGAGGTAGAAGAGAGAAAAAGGATTGAAGTTTAGGAGTTGGAGATACCTTTCCGTGCGATTTTGTGGTCGGACGCAACTTTACGGGTGCAACTATACGGTCGGAACATTGTGTTCCCACCGTATAGTTGGCCTTCTGCCAAAAATTTAGGGTTTCCTCCTGTTGCTGCAGCTATATGGGCGCAACTATACGGCCGAAACAAAATGTTCCTGCCGTATAGTTGGTCGTTAAACTATCTGTCCCTAGGAAACAAAATATACAATGGCATCGATATCTATACGACCAGAACTATACGGCTAGAATTTTTATTCCCGCCGTATAGTTGGTTGTTAAACTCTCAGTATATTAGAAAAGAATTCATACGGGGGCATCGATATCTATATGACCGGAATTATACAGCCGGAATTTTTATTCCCACCGTATAGTTGGTCGTTAAATTCTCTGTCATATGAAATAAAATTGTCAATGACAAAGATATCTATATGACAGAACTATACGGCCGGAATTTTTATTCCCGTTGTATAGTTGGTCGTTAAACTCTCAGTAAATTTAAAAAAAAATCGATGGCAAAGATATCTATACGACCGGAACTATACGGCCGGAATTTTTATTCCCGCCGTATAGTTGGTCGTTAAACTCTCTGTGTGCATCAAAAAATTATGTTTCTTCGAGAATTGCTTCTTTTCCTGTAACTTAGTAATATACCTTGTTTATGATAGAAAATTGAAAGTAAATATTGTCGACCCACAATAGCATGTACGTAGCAGAATTTTAAGTACTACCGAACTTCTTCTCCTCAAATGGGGTTTTCTAGCACTTTTTATTAAACATAAACTTAAACTTCAAAACTAAAAACTTAACTCAAACCTTTATTTAACATGGGTTACCACCCATTGAGCGCTCTTTTACGGTAAATAGCTTGAACTTCACGTTACTCACTTAGGCCAGATGAGTGGAACACCCACTCCAAAGTAGTTGGCCTTCAAGGTGATGGCTTCCTTTCTTGTCATGTTTGGATTTCTTGTTCCTGGGGAAAAGGATAACAAAAGGATCACATGAAGACAATTGAAGCTTCACATTCCCTTCATGGAGGTTAATTAAAGCCTTTATAGTTCTCAAGAAAGGCGGCCTAGTATTATAGGAGCAATAGTATCTTCAGGCATGTCAACAATAACGAAGTCAATTAGAGCAGGACATCCTTTAATGTAAACTAAAGTGTTCTCCTTAATTCCTACAGCTTGTTTGTAGGTAGAATCTACTAGATGCAACTTTAATTCAGTGATTTCAAAGGAGCCAAGGTTTAACTTGTTAAAAAGACTCTTTGGAATTGTTGAGACGCTTGCACCTACATCACAAAGTCCAGCTATCTCATTGGTTCCAATTTATATCTTAATAGTAGGCTCAAATATGTCATCTAGTTTAACAGCTAACATTTCAACGATTTTCTTGTATTCCTCTTCAAGCTCGCGTACCTTAATTGCTACTTGATCAACAAAGTGTTGATACATGGCTTCATCGTTACCTTCACTTACTAGAATTTTGATGTTGATCCTCTTTACGAGGTCTCCGATGGTGTAGCTTGGTGAAGGGGCATTACTATAATCAAGTTCTTCATGCTCCTCCATTTGGATCCTCATCATTTTGAGTTCTTCCAAGGATTGGGCTCAACTTTACCTGCAAATTTAGCTAGAATAAGAGTTTGACTCTCGGTTATCTTACCTAGTTGTGCCTCAATGATCCTCGTTCTTTCTTAGAGGGCCTGCAAATCATTTCTCAAACTAACAGCTTGGTTAGATAATTTACCAAGCATAGCATCATGGTTCTCCGTTATTTTAACAAGAATATTGTTTTGTTCATTTTGTGAGTCTATAAAAGACTTAAGTGTTTCTTGGAGACTACCATTACTAGTTCCCATGTTATTTTTAGAATTACCTGCATGACTAGAATAATGTTTTTGAAAGTTAGGATTGTAACTCTTCTTCCAAGCAGGGTTGTAATCATTACGAGCTATAAAATCTATTTATTCAATATTTGTTTCAGGGGTGTCTCTTACCTAGGTTTCCTTACCTTTTACGGCTAATATGAGCTCATCCAACTTAGCATTGAGTTCTTCATTTTCTTGTGGTGAGACGGAGTTCACCTTCTTCATGTGTGATCTATCCACATGCCATTGGGCATGGTTATCTTGCATATTGTCTAGCAGCTGCTTTGCTTTGGTAATATGTTTACCCATGAATGTTCCTCCAGCTGTAGTATCAAGCATAGACTTAGACACAGGATTAAGAGCATTATAAAATAAATGGAGGATTAACCAATCTTCTGTCCCATAACTAGGACAGTTTCTTAAGCATTCTTTCATCCTCTCCCATGCAAGCGCTAGTGGCTCACGCTCTTCCTGTCTAAAGCTAGTAATATTAGATCTGAGTTGCATAGTATTTGCAGGTGGGAAAACTTTAGTCATAAATAAATAAGTACATCCCACCCATGATGTAATAGTATTTCTAGGCAAAGATAGCAACCATTCTTTTGCTCTCCCTCTTAGAGAGAAAGGAAATAGATGTAATTTGACCGCATCAGGGTCAACGTCTTTTATACGCATCATATCACATATTTTAGTGAAAGTATTCAAGTGCATACCTGCGTCTTCAACAGCAGAGCCTCCAAATTGATTATGTTGAACCAAGCTTAAATAATGGGGCTTAATTTCATAGTCATCAGCAGCAATTGCTGGCTGAGTAATAGGAGTATGCAAATAATCATTGTTGGGAGTAGCAAACTCCCCAAGATTCTTTTCAACCATATTTCCTATGTTTTTGGGTTTTCTTAAACAAAGAATAATAGTAAAAGCAAGAATTTAAAGGCTAACTAATTTTTTAGGTTTATCAAATAAAGACTGAAAGCAAACTAACAAAATTAAAAACAAGAATTAAAACTAGCAAGGTTCCTAATAACCTCACCAGGGTAGCTATTGCTTCCCCGGAAACGGCACCAGAAAAAGGGTTGATACCTTTGATCTAGATTACGAATGTAGTGTAGCTTCTTTTTCCCTAGTAGACCTAGGTTATCGAATCCTCGGGAAGTGAATGCGTAGTGAAGTTACTTTAACGGACCTTTGGGAGTTTTAGAATTCCTTTTGTGTTTTTACCAGACCAATAGCTTGCATCTTTTTGTTGTTGTCGATGATGGAAAGAGAGGGCCTAGGGCATTCGGTTTTACCTGTAGCTGTGCAAAACATCTGATGGGAATAAAAGGAAGAAATAAAGTATGCATATACTTGTTAGAGCAAGATAAATTATATGTGGGTAGTGCATCCATAATTGCTATTTCCTCCGCAACCGCTTATAGCAATAACCTACTAGTCTCATCCATAGAAGAAAGTGAACTAATGATATGCATAGTGAGATCACCGTTAATCCCAAGTAAATCCCTCACATACAGCCGTACTACCCCTTCTGTCACTAGATTCCCAACCTGCAGATCAGTCATTACTCATACTCCCTATACCTGGATCAACACTTGGGGTCTTGGGTCCTGACAAGTCCTTGGATTGAGGCAAGAGAGGATACAATAATCATCATGTCATACAAAGTAATACGCGATCCCATCTATGATAAATAACATGCACAATCGCTACATGGCTAGGCCGAAGCCCTTAGCCCAAGGAGAATTACTCACACATAGAGATGAGATCAACAATCACAAACATTGTAATAAAAATCATAAGATTGATAGAAATAGTCTTACAATGTCACCAATCGAAGGAGAGATCTACTATTACAAGTGGTGGAATATGGCTATGGAGATGGAGAAGGGTTTTGAGATCTAGAGGCGGCTATTGATCTGTGGTAGAGACGTTTTGGTGAGGTCTGGCTTGTTTTCTCGTTGCTCGAGGGCTCTTTATATAGGGGTCCCTTCATGAAACTTGTTCTGTTTGACCTAACGGTGGCGATGCCAACTATACGACCGGAGCTATACGGCCGAAATTTTGCTCTAGTCATATAGTTGGTCGTTAAAGCGTCTGCCTCCACTTTACGGCTCCTGGTTTCTTCTGGTTGTTGGAAATCTCGTATATTTGACTTTAATGTAGTGATTCCCATCTTCAAATGACATTATCTGCGCATGAAAAATATAAAAGAAAGGATTGCATACCCCTCTGAATATTAGGCATTAGTGGCAGGGTTTAGAGAGATATTTCATCAAAATTATGAATAATATCCAGTTTAAATGTGGACATAGATGGCTATATTTCAGAGCCATCAACGCCATAAGAAGAATGGGCGTGGGATATTTCCACCACATTGAGGAACCCCTTGTGGCGGATCGGGAAGGACAATGCTCTACTCAAGTAGAGCCATCATCGACACAAGCTCAACATGCCCCACTCGCTGGAGAAACCACTACACCATCACCTCCACCTGCTGAAGATCTTACATCATCTGCTTCAGGAAGCTCCAGGCCGGATTATCTAGTGGACATCGTATTATCCGGTCAGTCTACCTCGAATGCCAGGACCGAACAAATCAACGAAGAAACTGATGCAACTCCTAGGCCAGATTTTTGGGCAACGCCGGATTATCCAACCCTTCTCCAACTTGGGTAAGAAGTATCCAAGACATCCAAGAAGGACCAACTACTCCCAGGTCGGATTATCCGGCCACACCCTCGACCGGATTATTCGGCCCTGAAACTTCAGAACTGCAGCAGCCTCCTGTTATGGCTGCTAATCAACATCAAGGGTAAGGTTCTTCATCTCCAATTCTCGTTGATCACATTGTAGATCAAGGCCAAGAAAGTAGTCCCAATGAAGACTCAAATGATGAATAATTTCTTCCAAGAAACAACAAGTTGCTTGAACTTCACTGCAAAGCTCAGGCAGAAAGGAATCTTGAATTAAGAGGTCACACACTTGATAAAGTTGTAGGTGATCTCAGACGGAGGGTGTCCACAAGAAGGGAGCTTGCTAGATTCGGTGAGAATCAAGCTCACATATCTATGGTGGAACCCAAGAAAGTGTGTGAAGCTCTTAAAGATCCGGACTGGGTTGCTAATATCCATGAAGAGTTAAATAATTTTGAGCGTAACAAGGTCTGGAATTTAGTTGAGAAGCCCAAGGATTGCCGCAATATTATTGACACAAAGTGGATTTTCAAGAATAAGCAAGATGAGAATGGCACTGTTGTAAGGAACAAGGCAAGACTCATGGTACAAGGCTATTCCCAAGTTGAAGGCATCGACATTGGGGAGACTTATGCTCCAGTGGCTCGTCTTGAGTCCATCAGTATCCTTCTTGCTTATGTCGCTCATAATAATTTTAAATTATAGCAAATGGACATTAAGAGTGCTTTTCTTAATGGTCCTCTACATGAGTTGGTATATGTAAAGCAAACCCCAGGATTTGAGGATCCCAACTTCCCGAACCATGTCTACAAACTCGATAAGGCACTCCATGGCCTTAAACAGGCCCCACGTGCGTGGTATGAGCACCTTAAAGAACTTTTGCTAGACCGTGGTTTCAAAGTTGGGAAAATCGATCCAACTCTTTTTACTAAGAAGGTTAAGGGGGAGCCCTTCATATGCCAACTATATGTAGATGACATTATCTTTGGTTCTACTAATAAAGCTTTTAATGATAAATTTTCAAAGCTTATGACTGACAGGTTTGACATGTGTATGATGGGGGAATTACGGTTCTTTCTAGGATTTTAGATCAAACAACTTAGAGAAGGAACCTTCATAAATCAAAAAAATACATCCAAGACATGCTCAAGAGGTTCAAGATGACAGATCTTAATGGCGTTGCCACACCGATGCAAATTAAATGCCATCTTAAACTTAATCCCAATGGTAAAGATGTGGACCAAAAGGTATACCGGTCCATGATTGACTCTCTTCTTTACCTTTGTGCATCTAGACCGATGTTGTGTTGAGTGTAGGTGTGTGTGCAAGGTATCAAGCAGCTCCTAAAGAAAGCCACTTAGTGGCAGTCAAGAGAATCTTCCGATATTTGGTTCATTCCCCTAATTTTGGTTTATGGTATCCCAAGGGCTCCAATTTCTCTCTATGTGTTTATACTGATTCAGATTGGGCTGGGGACAAGGGTGATAGGAAATCAACTTCTGGAGCTTGTCAATTCTTGGGAAGGTCTTTGGTATGTTGGTCTTCTAAGAAACAAAATTGTATATCTCTCTCCACCTCCGATGTTAAATATGTGGCTGCTACAAGTGCATGTACTCAATTATTATGGATGAGACAAACTTTAAAGGAATACGGTGTAAATTGTGACAAAGTGCCTCTTTTATGTGATAATGAAAGTGCAATCAAAATTGCGTACAATCCGGTGCAGCATACAAGGACAAAGCATATTGAGATTCGAAATCACTTTATTCAGGACCATGTTTCTCATGGTGATATTGATCTATCTTTTGTGAGCACGAAGAACCAACTTGCTGATATTTTCATGAAGCCACTTGATGAAGCAAGATTTTGTTATTTGAGGAATGAGCTAAATATCATTGATTCAAGGAGTTTGTCTTGATTACCCATGCACACACTCTTATATCTCCTCCTTATGTGGTTTAGGTGTGGGCATGGATATAGGGGGAATGTGGTCCTAGTTGATTGGACAAACCCTCCCCCCGTATTGCCGAAAGCAAGTAAAATCATTTCTCTTAATATCATTTTGTGATATGTGAGTTTATTGATGAGTATTGGTCATGAACCCAAGATATATCTCCGCGGTGTCATACCATGCACTCCAACATGGTGGCCTAGGCCACCACCCTCTTCCATAAGAAGAGTTGGTTATATGTGGATCTTCTTGGTTTTTCTTGCTTATCTTGTGTTCTTATGGAAACCACACTCAATTTTGGCTTTTATTTGATTTGGTTCTTGCAATCTTGGGTGTGTAGTACCATCTCAGTTTGGTTGTCTAAACCCAAGCCTTTTTCTATCCCTGAGCCATCTTTTCTTGCACACAAGTCCATTGTTTATCTTGTGGGGGTTTTGTTTGGTGGTGCGCGGGCCTGAATCTATGTACAACAGAATCTAAGAAATCGGGCTGGATTATCCGCCCAAAGTGGGGGCGGATAATCTGCCCCTGACAGCTTCTGTCCTTTAAGGGCTGCGTGTCAGGGGAAAGAGCTCAAACAGAGCAGTTCTTCTCCCCCGACCCCCCCCCTCTCTCTCTCTCCCAAGCCGCCACCCGTCGCCCCAACCCTCCCCGGAGCCGTTTCGGCCACCGGATTCTCCGTGCCTCCCTTAGATCTTCTTCCCCACGCATCCGGGTACCTCCTCCTCCACGTTCTTCCTTCAATGAGTGAGGGTAACTCCCCCTCTCCCATCTTTTGTGTAGATGTGTTACTTGTTGGTGGAACGTGGACTAGGAGTCTCCTTGTGGTTCTTGTTTTGTTTAGAAATCATATTCTTGCAATTCCTGTGCCCGATCTACGTTGTTGCAAACAATCTAGGCCGATTCTGAAAATTTTGCTACGACCGGATTATCCACCCCTGGCATGGTTGGATTATCCGACCTAACAGACTCAACTCTGATTCGGAATTTCTTAGATTTTTGCATAATGTATTTTTGGGTTGTGGATTGTCTGTCTACTATTTCTACTGTCCTCGACTTTGTGTGTGCTTATCCCCGTGCTATCCATCTTATTTATTTCATAGGTGGTTCTAGTGTTCCCAAAACCTACAAGTGTCGTCCCTGTGGTCTCTACTTCAGGTCTGACGGTGAAGGTGGTCTCGTGGACAAGTTTAAATTGACGAGGAGGAAAAGAAAGGTTGACTGAATGGCAGAACAAGCAAGGAAAGAGAAGGGAAGACATGGTGTGTCCAAGAGAAAGAATAAGGCACCTAAGGTCAATTATATGGCAATGGATTCTGTCACTTACTCTTCGATTCGTCATCGTGATCTGTTTGTGGACACTGAGCAAGATACAGAGCTTGGTGACTCCCACTTTTGGTGTGCTAACCAAAAGTCCATCTATGAGGATGTTTACTCATCTCTGAAGATTCGCACTATGCGTCCCATGAATATTGTTGATGCTATGGAGAAGCCTCAACTTGTTGATGCTATGGTTGTGACTGAGCGGATGGGGCTGCACACTCTTATGGCCCTTCAGAGTTCCTATGACTCCAAGGTGGTGAACAATTCTTGTCCACTTTAGTAATTTGTGGCGATGAGAACCGCACCATGAAGTGGATGACCCGTGACACTATGATGCAATCTGATTTTCAGACCTTCGTTGGGGTGCTTGGCTATCCGTTCCTTAGAAGGGACCGTGCTTGTGGCCATCGTATCATCACTCAACTCAAACCCAACAAAGATGCTGCTCTTTCTCCTTGCACGGCTGATGATGGGATTGTGGGTACTCTTGCAGGCCTATCCCCTCTTTAGGCTAGTTTGGTTGGTATTTTTCGTGACTCCATCATGCCTAGTGGGGGAAACAATGACAGTATTTGTGGCCACTTGGTTTAGTTGCTTGCTTTTTCCTATGAGGTGGCCTCCAGTGAGGATGAGTCTGTGGACTACAAGCTGGATGTGATGGAATTCATCTATCATGAGTTGAATGATGCCATGTTCAATAGGCTCTCCGTTCCGTATGCTCCTTATATTATGATGCTCATCAAGTACTTACTTCCCACTGGAGAATTTCACTATGATGTTGAGCATAAGGTGAAGAAGATCTACAACAAGTTAAGGAAGACCTCTTATCGATCCTCTGCTCCTAAGGGTTTTATGAGGGATGCTCGTGCTAGTGCTTGTAGGCCCCCAGTGCCTCCTGTTGCTCGTGAGGTGGAGCAGTTGAATTAGTTTCACCAGAACATATTGTGCATGGGGGTGGATACTCACAAGGGCAGTATGCGGCATACAAGCAGCTCCACGAGATGGCCCATACCCAACAGCTCATTCTCAATCATGTGTCTGGGGCGTCAGGCGCTCCTCCAGCTCCTACAGCTCCCACTCGATATGATTAGTGCAACTCTTCTGGACTCAACTATGGAGAGCTTGAGCGCCACATGTTTCCTACTCCAGCGAGGGAGCCCACTCCACCATCTGATGAGGAGAAAGATATAGAGGAGTATGATGATGAGGACGCGGATGAGGAAGATGATGAGGACTATGAGTGATTCCTTGGGGTGCTAGAATCGCTCTTCTTCCTTTTAGCATTTCTATGCCGAAGGGGAGAAGTAGTTCTGTTAGGTCTTCGTGGATTTGCATGGGTCAGGCACAAGCATTTGCACTTTATCGTTTTGGTCTTATTCTCGCTTGTGCCCATTTAGCGTTGAACTTTTATTCATGATTTGTGTTGTATGAGACTATGTTGGTGTGTGACACTGGAATTGTCCTATGCATTTATCTGTCGATGATTATGGATCCATCTATCTCATTGGTTATTGGTTTTCCCTCTCACTTTGGAAGGCCTCAATAATGGTTATCATATTGGATATCCTTGCATTATATTGTGGTCTTCTATTTCACGATGGTATGAGGTTTTGTGCTATCTTTTCACGTGTGTAAAAATTCCTTCCCTATGAAATAGACTTGTACCTACTTGTGTCCATTTGTATTCAAATGCAATTTTTTAACTATGCACACACTTAGGGGAAGTCTACTTCATGTTTATGTTTTTGATAGTAGAGCTATATTGCAAATCCGGCATGTCCCCTTTGACCACACACTTAGGGGGAGACCACAAGGCGTGTATCTCTGTGAGGGGGGCAAAGAAGGTTTTCAAAGTGGGACAAGGCGCGTCTCTGAGTAAGGGGGGCAGGTAATCTCTCGGATTGTCTGGCCAGGGCTGGAGTTTTTGCCCGGGCTAGATAATCCGCCCCCAAAGCAGGCCGGATAATCCGCCCCCCGGAGATGTTTGCTAAGGATTCCACCTCACGTGTTTCTGTATGGGGCGGAATTTCCCCCGGAAAATCCGAGTCTGGGTCGGACTTTTACCCCAGTTGGATAATCCGGTCATCACTTGGGCCGGATAATCCAGCCCTAGATTTCACCAACGGCCAAGTTTGGACAGGGGGTATAAAATCCGCAATCACCCCTCCTATTGCAAAAGCTCTCATTTAAGGTCTCCCACTTCAACCACCCGAAGGCTCCGATCTTTGGGGAATCAAAGGAGGAGACTTCATTCATCGACATCACGAATCAAGTGCATCACTTCCCCTCCATTCACTTGGAGATTTCTCGATCTAGTATTACTTGTTAATATCCAGATCTTGTGTTTTGGTTTTGATAATATTTGTTCTTGTGGCAGCTTGTTGTCATTACAGGAGCCTCCAATTCGGCTGTGGAGTGTGCCCTACTAGTTGTGTAAAGGCATCGGTTCCCGCCTCGAAGGGTACCAATAGTGGAAAGGTGGATCAGGCCTTTGGTGGCGAGATCCATTAGAGAACAGGGTGAGGCCTATTGTGGCGTGGTGGTCTTAGTACCGCCCACCCCTCCAACGCAGATGTACTTCCCTTAACAAGGAAGGAACTGCGCTAAAAAAAATCTTGTGTCTCCGCATGCTCCACTACGGTTTCCTTGCTCCTCACTCTTACTCGCCTTTACTCGCTACTAGTTAGGTTTGCATATAGGGAAATTCTTCGTATTTGCATATCTAGAGAATTTACCGTTGTGTCAAGCCTAAAATTGAAAAAGCATTAAAATTTGAAGTAGCACCTATTCACCCCCCCCCCCTCTAGGTGCCCATACGATCCATTTCAGCTGCAACATGATTCCACGTATGTCTAACAAAATATTTTTGGAGTTGGTCATCAGTTGCACCAAGGATGGCAATGGAAAGGGTATGGGTATGGGCATGGTAGAGCAATACCATACCTATACCTATGTTTTTAATGGGTACAAAAATTTATCCATACTGGTACTCGCGGGTATAAAACTATAACCATACTCATATCCAATGGGTACATGTACTCATTGGATACCCGGCGGGTAGATCAAATAGTACACAAGTTATTAATAATTTTACATTCGTCTATAATATATTTGATTAAAAAATCAATTATCTCAACTATAGAATAGGTAGATGAGAACATAATAATTAACAAAGTTTGCAAGTCGCAATCTCATACTTACCTCTAGGATGCTCAGGTGCATAGGTTGGAACTCTACAGGTAAGGTCTACATATCAGTTTAAATGGGTATGGTATGGGTATTATCCAATGGTATAAAAGCGCGCACATACCCTGCCCATTCTAGTATGTTACCCGCGGTCCCCATATCCGTGGGTAAAATTTCCATCCTTAAATTGCATGGTCTCGCCTTTCATGATGGACTGTGATAAAATCTCCAAAGTCAATCGATGGACCGGAGTACGACACAACCAACTCACCCTGAAACTCTCACCCTTGGTCATGTACACTGTCATCATGCTCCTTCTCAACGATCATGTTGTGCATGATCACACAAGCTGTCATGACCTCCCACATCTGCTCCCTGCTCCATGTCCTAAAAGGGTGCCAAACAATGGCCCAACAAGATTGGAGGACACCAAATGCCTGCTCCACATCCTTCCTAGAGGCCTATTGATCTTTAGCAAACCTATTCTCGGTCTCGTTTGTTGGTTTGTGGATTATCTTCAGAAATATGGTCTAGGAAGGATAGATACTTTGGTGAGATAGTACACTTTGTCATAAGGGTGGAAATTGATCTCATAGCTCACTTTTGGAGCATGGTCGTCTGTAAGCCTAGTGAACATATGAGATCAGTGAAGCACGTGCTATCATTGTGAGAGCCTGCCATTCCTGAAAAGAGTGCCAAACCCTGAGATCTTGTGATGCAACCACCTCAAGTATGACCGTGCACCCTTCAACATGGCCTTGGTACTGCCCTTGCCAAGCAAATGGATAGTTCTTCCATTCCTAGTGCATGCAATCTATGATTCCAACCATACCAAGAATTTCCCTACTCTTGTTGATTGACAATAGTTAGGCAATGTCGGTAGCATTTGGTTCTCTCAAGCATTCTTGTATGAACACATGAACCACTTCTTTGAGAACTGACTACAAGAAAAGTGTTCATCCGCAACGACTTGGCCCGTCGGTCGTCGGAGAAAGCATCTTCCCCAAAGAATTTCTCGGCTCGACCGTGGCCGATGGAAAACATTTTTTCTGGTTTTGCGGCCCACTACTACGATGAAACCACTAAAAACATGGAGGAAGCTCGGCCGGCGCGTGGCAGAAGCAAGACTTTCGGTTCCTCGCTTGATGTTGACTCGCCGAAGTCTTTTGAGGCGTGTGGGTCTCGGACGTCAGTGTCTAGCTGTGACACCCCCGAGATCAGGGTTAAACAAATCCTAGACCTTAGCCTGACATAAGCTTAACCTAGAGCTCGAGGATATCTAGTGGGAAATCGGTAACACAATAGTAACCCTGCGACACAAAATTATTACAGCAAGCTCATAACTGAGTGAAGAACCAAAATATTACAAGCAGAGGTCACTGACCACAAACATCAAACAACAGAAGGCAAGTTATGCTCCTAAGAGGCCTGAAGCATAACGATGATGTCCCAGCCCATAGATTCCAGGCTGACGGCCGGGAACCCCAAGCTACTCGTCGGTGTCGACGTCGTACAGAACTCGTCTTCAGGTAACACTTATTCTTCTACAAAAGTATCAACAAAGAAAGGGTGAGTATAGGGTGTACTCCGCAAGACTTATGGCTGGTGGGGTTATTTTGCGTAAAGCCATCTTCTTTTGTAAAACAAGAGGGAGAAGAAGCTCGTCTAATCGGAATATTTTAAAAGGGGATAAGAGAGCGACATCTCGGAAGAATTGATCATCATCTTGATATCCACCAAAGTAATCCTCATCTCACAACTAGGATCACCCCCTTGTACCCATGAGGAAGCATCCTTAAGCACATGTTGATCCGCCAAGTTTTACGATTAGGTTGTAGTTCTCTATGATCTTAGAATTCGGTCACCAAGAGTTCATAACCGTGAACACGGCTTTTCAAAAAGATTTAACCCTACAAGGGTGTACAACTTTACCCACACGTACCAACCGACTCTTAATGCCAAGCTATTAGCCCTCTTCCTTGGAAGGCTGGCAGAGGGTGGTTGGACACGACCTTTACCTTGCGTTCACCGAGACCATGAGTCATGCCCTAAGGATGGTTCCGCCATAACGGGTCAAATCCGGAAGTCGGTCCCTAGAGATGTGGGCGAGGTTGTTTTACCAGGGGCTCCATCGACCCCAAGCAACCCCGGCCATGCTTACCTACCTGTATGAATGCACCTCCTTCACCGCCTTCGAGAACAACCAGAATGCATATGTCGAATGGAACGCCCGAACTATGTGACTCATGGAATCTACTAGGCAAGTTAGTTACTCGTGAGGTTTTCTAGGCCCCGTGTGGTTGTCCGCTCGTCTCGGTTCCAAAGGCAAGAACTCAGTTCCTAGTGGTGGCGAGCATGGGACTAGAAAAACCACATCCCACCGTGGCCTCCCATACAAGCCTTAGCATGTTTAACCTTTACCACGGATCTTACCTCATCAGTATACCTCGTTCTCCTGTCATACTAGATTCTCTACAATTGGTACATCATCTAGATGAACTAGCACTGACAGCTATGCATGGCTAAGCAAGACAGAAATAAGATCTAGCAGTGCACACAAGCCAAACATAGTTATTCTAGGAGCAGTGGATCAGGTAATATAAGCTCAAGGGAGTAATTCAATAGATAGGATACTCTATCTATTGGTAAAAGACCACGGTAGAATCGTATGCATCATGGCAAGCATTGAAATGCTTTTGAAACCATAGGATTGTATAATGGTGGGGCTATGCTTGCCTTGTTTGTTGATACCTAGATATAGATCTTAGAAATCCTTGTGCTTGACTTGATTATAGTTGACCAAGTATTGTTCATCGATCTTCTATGGTGTTGATCTCGGTCTTCGATCACGATATCGTATTCTACCGGAAAGAACCAAACACCAGAAAGAAAGGGGAAACAACAATCAACACATGGCATCGATGCAATGCTCAAGCAAGGATGATGATTTCACAAGTTATTTAGAGTTGAAGTATAACCCTAAAGCATGCTTGACCATTTTAAACAGGGTCCGAGGGTAGCAAACCCTAGAACAGGGGAAAACCCGGAACACCTCTGAGGGGTTGATTTCGTTCTCTAATTAAGCTTGTAATTAAAGTTGTTGAACAATGCATGATTATGAGTCTATTGTAAAGATCTCATTTTTCTGAACATTTTCATATATTATTTGTATTTTTCTGAATTATAAATAATTAGTTATGGATTTTCTAATATTTATCCTTTTTCTGCAATTTCTAAAATATCAAAAAGCTTTATTGCGTCAGCATGAGGTTCTGCTGACCTCAGCGCAGGGTGGGGGTTGTTTTGTACTGAGGCTGGGCTACCCACAGTCACTGACATGTGGGGCTCGTGCCACCTCAGATGCCACGCTGGCAGGGCTTGGTCTGCGCCCATGTCAGGCACACGCGGCGCCACGTCGAAGCCATAGTGCCGCCACGTAGGCTCGTCGGCGGACGGCCAGGCGGTGGCCGTACGGCTAGGGTTTCGGGATCCTATGGGAGAGGAAGAGAGAGCTAGGGAGAGGGGGAGAGAGGCACATGCAAAGAAGGACATGGCTCGATGCGTGGTCTTATCCTTCTCCGGGCTGCGATGGACGGCGATGCTCAGGCGGCGGGGATCGACGGTGACGCCAGCGACAGTGAGCTATGCGTCTGGCAGGAGGAAGACGACGAGGGGAGGGGACGAAGCGGTATGGGCTAGCTGGGATGCAGTTGGGCCAGGGTTGGGCTGCAGTGGCTGCTCGGGCGGCAGATAACAGAAGGAAGGTGGCCTTCGGCCCAGGTGGCTTTTGCCTCTATTTTTTTAAACAAAAGCTTTTTTCCAATTTCTATTTTCATTTCTCTCTTGTGTTTGAATATCAAATCTGTTTTGCACATTTTCAAAAATGCAAGAAGGTTTGTAAAAGTATTAAAATAACCATGAGCCCGAGTATTCAATTTGGGCTCCATAGTTTTGGGTCTTTTCAAAATATAAAAACCATTTTGAATAACTTTCAAAAAGAGGGAAGAACTAGGGTTTTATATTTTATCTTGTTTCTTGCATGCATTTTAAATTAATGATGTCCATGATGCACAAACAACCCTAAATACTATTCAAGTAAAACTGGGGTGTTACACTAGCGGAACATACTTTTTGGTTGCGCCTCCCTGATTTGATATCGATAACTTTGCTCGATGCGTCTGCTATGTAGTTAGGCTACTAGGTCCCACATGTCAGCCTCTCATTAGAAGAATTGTCTATATGATAGAATTTTTTTCTTTCACTCGCATTACCTTATTCCGAACATGATAGCGTTGCTCGATGCACCTGCCGTTTAATCAGGCTGATGGGTCCCACATGTCATCCTCTCATTAGAAGAAACATGTGCATGATGGAACTTTTTTCCTTGGCTTGTGCCTCCCTGATTTTAACTTGATAACATTGCTCGATCTATCTGCCGTTTAGTCACGCTGCTGGGTCCCTCATGCCAGCCTCTCATTAGGAGAATCATGTGTATGATGGAATTTTTTTCGCTCATGCTACCTTGTTCCGAACTTGATAGTGTTACTCGATGCATCTACCGTTTAATAAATCTCCTCGGCCCCACATGTCATCCTCACATTAGAATAAACATGTGTATGATAAAAAAAATTACCTCGGTCGCGCCTCCATGTTCCGAACTTGATGGAGTTGCTTGCTGCATCTACTATTTAATCATGTTGTTGGGCCCCACATGCCATCCACTCATTAGAAGAAACGTGTGTATGATGGAATTTTTCCCTTGGTCACGCTTCCGTGTTTCGAACTTGATAGCGTTGCTCGATGCATCAGCCGTTTTTTCATGATGCTTGGTCCCCCATGTGATCCTCTCATTAGAAGAAACGTGTGCATGCTGGACTTTTTCTCTCTTGCGCCTCCCTGTTTCAAACTTTGGAATGTTGCTCGATGCAACACCTGTATAAGGTCACGCTAGTAGGTCCCACATCTCGGTCTTTCTCTAATTGAAACGTGCGTATGGTGGATTTTTTTCCAGGCGTGTCCACTGTTTTCACCTTGGCAACATTGCTCGATGCAGCACTTGTGTATGGTCTTGTTGCTAAGGCCCTCATATCAGCCTCTCTGGTATGTTCTAGCTTGTGGGTCCCTGATGCAGCCTTGTATGTTTTGGTGGGTGGGTCCCTGATGCCGGCCTCTCTATACAAGTATTTAACTTTTTTTTCAAACCCGATCATTAGACTCAAGGGATGCTGTAGGCTAGTGGTTCTGTGATGTCAGTCTCTTCGGAATGTGATATTACTAGAAGAAAAAATGTAAACCCAAGATATATATATATATGTACGCACAGGGGATTCGAACTAAAGACCTTCAAATCAAATAGATGTAAACTGACTGCTTTGCAACTACACCAAAGATATTTATAGAAATTATATCATTAAACCTCTATTAGTACTACAACTTATGTATCAGTCTTCTAAAAAATATTTTGTGTGTCTATGTTTATCTCTTTTAAAATATAAAATGGCAGTGCTCTGGCATCTCAATTTATAAAATGCCACATAATGGAGCAGTTTTTCAAAACATGGGTAGGCAGAGTTTTTTTATTTCGAGAGGTGGGGCAATGCCCAAAAGGCAGAATTAATAAGTGTTTGACTCTCTACATGAGCTATACTACATAGGGTATGCTCCATGGGCTCCTTTATCAAATTTCACTAGGCTGTGCTCAGCAGTCCCCTAGCCGCTAAAAGACTGAACTAAAATGTTCAGGGCTATGCTCCCTGGGATCCTTACTCAAATTTCTATGGGATATGGTCAGTAGTCCCCCATGTCCCTCTCATTAGAAGAAACGTCTGCATGCTAGACTTTCCTCGCTCACGCCTCCCTGTTTCGAACTTAGAAATGTTGCTCAATGCAGCACCTGTATAAGGTCTCACTACTGGGTCCCACATGTCAGTCTCTATAAATGAAACGTGTGTATGATGGACTTTTTTGATTGTGTCTGTTGTTTCGACCTTGGAAACGCTGCTCAATGCGGCACCCGCGTGTGGTCTTGCTGCTAGGGCCCACATGTCAGCCTTCCTGGTATGTTCTTGCGTGTGCATGTCAATATACCTGGTATGTTCTGGCTTGTGGGTCCCTGATGCCAGCCTCTGTGCACAAGTACTTAACTTATGTTTTTCAAACATGCCCATTAAACTCGGGGGATGCTGCAGGCTGGTGGGTCTGTGATGTTAGCCTCTCCATAAAGTAATATTGCTACATAAAAAATTAAACTCAAATAAATATATGTCAAGCACACGGGATTAGAACTCAAAACCTCAAAAAATATAAACCATATGCATTGCCACTACGCCAAAGAAATCAGATGAAAATTATCATTAAAAGCTTTATAGTACCTATAACTTATGTATTAGTCTTCTTAAAATTATTTTGTGTGTCCATGTTTATCTCTCTTAAAATAAAAGGGCAGTGCTACTGGAACCTCAATTTATAAAATGCCACATAATGGATTAGTTTTTTTAAACATGGGTAGGCAGAGTTTTATTAGAGGTGGGGGCAATGCCAAAAAGGCCAAATTAAAAAAATTGTGTTATGGTCAATGGGCTTCTATCTCAAAATTCACTAGGTTGTGGTTCACCGGATTCAAACACAGACCTTGTTGGAAATATGCCCTAGAGACAAATAGTAGTAAGGACTATTATCATATTTCATATAGTTTATGATTAAGTTTTATATCATGCTATAACTGTATTGAGTGGAAACATCAATACACGTGTGATATATAAACAACCAGGGGTTCCCGGTGAAACTCTAGTCACTGGTTCATTGGTCAACAGATGATCATGTTTCCTGATCATGTGGCATTTATGCCAGTTGGAAATGAGGTCATCTCATTCTGTGAATGAGATAATGAACCAATACCCAACCTAAACATTGTGACTCTATCATGTCACGAATTTCAAGTTACGATGATTAGGAAAGGATCCTCGTAGACTATTCCTTAGACCGTGAGGCTATATCAATCACTGTCTCCCGAGAGTGCTTAGATAGCATCAAACGCAATCTGGTAAAACGGTGGTTATAAAGGTGTGTTAAGGTATTCGGAGGAAACCGTAGAGGCAATATATGTCAAGAGCGGGATTTGTCCGTCCATGTGACGGGAAGATACTCAAGGGACCACTCGGAGAAGTTATATCCAATAGCTGCGCAGCGTGTGATTTGATCACGGGGATATCACTTGTCGGAACGAGTCAAGTAGCATTGTTCAGTAACGAGATTGAACATAACATGGTGATGTCATTGATCAGATCTCGGGCAATTTAAGTATCGAGAGACAAAGGGAATAAGACACGACTGTCCCGGTTCAAACGACGAAAGATCTCCGTGGAACATACAGGGGTCACATGGCCATCCAGGTCCCTGTGTCCATCATTGGTGCGGAAGTGTCCTGACCATGTCTGGAGTGTTCCTGAACCGTGGGGTATCACGCTTAAGGGCTTGATGATGCTTAGAGAGTGTTTATAGGATCGATAGAATCACCGAAGAAAAGAAGGGAGAAAACCGGAAGGGTTTCGGTAGGTCCAGAGGATGTCCGGAGTGGAGGTGGAAGGTGTTCCATGGCCACGGAGGTTGAATAATATGTGAATGAATGTTAAATATTGATTTAATCATTTATTCATAATTATTTAATAAAGAGAAAATCAATTAAAGGTCAAAAAGGCTTAATGGGCCAATTCCGGAGGGAGAGGGCCCATTAGGGGAAAGGAGAGAGGGAAGTGGGGCCAAGGGGGAGACTGGCTGGGCCTAGCCCCCCCTCCCCCCTTGCAGGGCCCACTAGGTGGCTGGCGGCCACCTCCTCCCCCCTCCTCTCCTTTAGTCCCACCCCGGGACTTTGAGGGAGGTAGTACCTCCCCTCCCCCTATATATAGTGGGGTATTTGGCCTAGAAAAATACACCAATAATCAATAAAGGTCTCTCCACATTTGGGAGTACCTCTAATTGATATTTTCTCTCTCCCCCTCTCTCTCTCGTGACCGTGGTCCCAAGTCTGGACTGCGCGAGCGAGAGACATCTTCACTGCGAAGCGTCGTCGCGCTATGGGATTCGGATCCGGGAGCTCTACTTCCGCAACTGCTGCCGGATCGGGGAAGCGAGAGTCATCATCAGGCACCGGATGTGTGTAACTCCCCGCGAGGTGTCGAACTTGAGGCACTCAAGTCATTGGAGCCAGAAGGAGTGCAAGGACTTCATCACGGCCTTGAGGTCGGCTTCAGCTCGTCTACATCAACCACGCTCTCCTGAGCGTTCACAATGCTTTTCGGTCTTCAAGGGTAAGTTCGTGAAAAGCCCCTCCCGTTACTGTATTACTAATAAATAGGTCATGGCAGCTTCAGGGATTCAGGGGCGTAGGGTTAAATTTTATTGTTTTCATACGTGGAACCCCTATAGTGGTATCAGAGCTAGATGTATGCGTAGTAATGCTAGTACGGGTAGAACACACGAGATGTAGCGTGTGGGTGTTGATCTTCTAGTTGTTACCCTCCCACGTGTACTTGTGTATACCGCAGTAATGCTTGATGAAGTGGCCCCCAACCGACTTTACACGTTCATTCGCGAGACTGGTCCATGCTTGACATACGGCTTGTACCGTATAAAGTGGCTTAGGGGGGTGTCTGTCTCTCTCGCATTAGTTGGTATACCATTTGCAACGGAGGGCCCCGAAAGGGGTGTAGTAGAGACAACTACTTGATCAGCGTTGTGTTGAAAGTTTGTAGGTAAGAACGGTTCTTGTGCGAAAGCCCATTCAGCCACGTAAAACATGCAAAGATAAAGTAGAGGCGTCTAACTTTGTTTTGCAGGGGGGCGTTGCTTTGCGATATGGTTGTGGCAAAGGTAAAGTGATTACCTTCTGTTACGGAGTAGTAGATAGTCACGAAGGTGACGGACTACCACGCCGAGAAGACACCAGTACCCTGGTGTCTACGGTGCCGGAACCCTAGCGCCGGAACCCGGTGACGGCGGATGGAGATCACGACATGAAGGACCATATCACACAGCATTTACATTCAATGTTATTGTTTGTATGTCTTATTGTGTGCTAGTATTAGATACTCGACGGAAGCCTAATAAGATGACCCCTGTTAAAAATTACCAATGATTGTGCTCCCCCTTAGTGTGCACCACCAAGAAAGTTCTTCGGTATGAGGCGATCCAGGGTTACAGGCTTGGGTGTCAGACATATCTACGTTAGCATACAGTGGGTGTAAGCCATGTTGCATAGCGAATACACTAAGGTTGAGTTGGCGAGCCTAGCACGCTAGAGAAGCGTGGCCTCAGAACACGGATGATCGAAAGATCGAGAACGAGTCGCATAAATGATGTGACCGACGTTTAGCGTCCACCCTTGAACCTACATTGATGGCCGTGACGATCGGGGGAGATGTGGCTGATAGGGGTCGTGTTATCACTAGGAACCCTCACTAGGGATAGGTGTTTCTGAGTGGAGTTTCTATTAACTCATTTAATTATAAACTTAGTCTAAATTCCTTTTGCAATTATAAATGTAGATGGCTAACCGTGAATCTTACTTTGCCATTGAGGATTGGGTAAAGGGTGAGAAACTTAGACTTGATGGATCCAACTTCCCTAGTTGGCTAGTGCGCCTAGATGATCTCCTTACTAAGGATCATGTGGTAGACTACATACACCGCACGATGGATTTGACTGCGCCAGAGTACTATGAGACCCCACAAGAGCTGGCAGACCGCCACTATCGCCAAGAGATGTCCACCTACATTCAGATAATAATGCGTTACGGGATGGTGGATGAACTACATCTGCTCATGGGTGATCTTGATCCATATTCGATGGTGGATCAGCTGAGAGCAGAGTTCATAGGCCATGTGCGCATGTGGAAGCACGAGTTGCTTGGAGAGTTCCTTTCCATACAGATGGAGGAACATACATGTCTGAAGGGTCACTTGGAGCGCATGCTTGATGCACACACGAGCCTGGTTCACTTCGTGGACTAGTGGATGGCTGATCCATTTGCGATAGACGTACTGCTTCGGTCATTGCCTCCCAGCTACAAAGGACATGTTCGGACTAGCATCATGAGTGGTGATACGGAAGCATTAGATTTCCATGAGTTCATATTACGTTTCCGGAACGTAAAGGTTGAAACAATCACCGGAGAGGTCATCGATGACCAAGGTATATATTTGATATACAGTTTTATAAATGTTATAATCTTGCAAACACATTGCAGTGTTAAGTATATCTGATACTTGTTCTGTTTTACTGAAAACAGGAACTTCTGCATGAGAGGTGCTTGCTGGAGAGGAGGTGACATTGCGGGTTGATGGCGAGCATGATGATGATGGCCAACGACACTCTCCCTCGACATTTATCATTTAGTTTGTGTTTTAGCATGATTATTGTAATCAAGAGATTGTGAACTTCTTTAGTGTGTCTCACAATTCGTGAGACGGTTATTCATATGAGTTTTTAACAAACAGTTGTTCCACTTTTATGAATGATTTCTATTCGTGTTTGATACATCCATTTTGCATCACTATTCTATGTCTTAATTCACTATTATTCATTGATATATTTTGTATTGAGAGGTGATACTTATGTTATTTCATCTATTTTTTGCATGGTTGATGACTTTTGGAGCATGGACCGCTGCAGTCAGGATTCTGATGGAAAAGGTGCTGTTTGGAGGCAAATTTCGCGAAGATCAGAAAATCCGGGAAAATATACGGAAAATTCTATTTTTCCCGAAGACTCAAGATGCCAGAAGATGGAGTGGAGGTGGGCCACAGGGGGCCCACACCACCCCATGGCTCGGGCAGGCCTAGGCCACGCCAGGGAGTGGTGTGGCCACCCTGGCCCACTCCAGCCTCTCCCCTCTGGCGTATATCTTCCTCCCGAAACCCTAAGACTCGAAGAGCGACCACAGAAAGATTCTGCCGCCTCTGCGGGGCGGAAAACACCGAGAGAAAGATCTCTCCGGCAGACAAATCTCTGTCGGGGGAATTCCTTCCCGGAGAGGGGAGATCGTCGCCATCAACACCACCATCAAGCTGGACTTCATCGGGATCATCATCATCATCACCACCACCATCATCACCATCAGCACCCTCATCACCATCTCCATATTGCTGTAACAATTGTGTTGAATCTTGCTATAGTTCATAGGCGAAACTTTCCAGGTGTTGATTACTCTTTGTAGTTGATGCTATTGAGTGAACCATTGAATTATTGTTTATGTTCAGATTGTTATACATCATTATTCCATCTCTGATCATGATCCATATGATGTCTTGTGAGTAGTTCGTTTTGTTCTTGAGGACATGGGAGAAGCCTTGTTGTTAGTAGTGGAGTTGCGTTGAGAAAGATTCAATAGATTGTTATTTAAGTTGTGGTGTACTTCTTCTAGTGGTGTCATGTGAATGTCGACTACATGACACTTCACCTATATGGGCCTAGGGGAATGCATTGTGTATTTGGCTACTAATCGTAGGGGTTGCCGGAGTGACAGAAACCAGAACCCCCGTTAGGAAACCAGTGCATAAGGGACGTAAGGGTCTTAGAGTTTAAAGTTGTGGTTAGGTTTCTACCTTAATTACTTTCTTGTACTTACGAATGTTTGCAGGGGGTTTAATCACAAGTATGTATTAAGTCTTGGATGGGATGGTACATTAGCACAGGTTCACCCACACAACACTTAGCAAGCTAGAGAAGATTAATCGACTATATGAAGCGAAAGAACTTGACAGTCTTCCCATGTGTCCTCGAGAACGTTTCGTCATCTATAGAAATACAACCGGCTTGTCCTTTGCTGGATAAAGGATTGGGCCACTTGCTGCATTTATTCCTACTGTCTTTTATTTACTCGTACTTTGTTTACTTGCTTTATCGAAAACCCCTAAAAATCCGTTTGCTAAGTATTTGGAGAGAATTCCTGATCCATACCACTAGCTAGCACCTTCTGCTCCTCGTTGGGTTCGACACTCTTACTTATCGAAAATACTATGATACACCCCCTATACTTGTGGGTCATCAAGACTATTTTCTGGCACCGTTGCCGGGGAGTGAAGCGCTATTGGAGAGTGGAACTGGTAAAGGAAACTTCTACTGTGAGTATTGTTTACTTCTGCTAGTTGCTTTATTTTTGTTATGGATAATTCGCTAAGTTTCTTATTTGGTAATGCTACTACCACTGCTAAGGTAGTAGATAAGCCACCACCTGCTGAGAAAGATGTTTTCAAAATACCTACAAGAATTATTGATCATGTTATGGATAACTACTATGTTGGGGATGGAACTGTCCATCCCGGTGATCATTTACTCTTTATACACGAATTATGCGGGTTGTTCAAGTGTGCAGGTATTACTACAGATCAAGTTAAGAAGAAGTTATTCTAATTATCACTGAAAGGAAGAGCGGGGGAATGGTATAAGCTGCTGAAGAATGGTCAAGCTGTGGAATGGGAGGAAATAGTGGCTCTCTTTTATTCAAAGTTTTATCCTCCTAGTGAAATTCATAAAGATCGGAATCAAATATACAACTTTTGGCCTCTTGATGGAGAGAGTACTGCTCAAGCTTGGGGGAGATTGAAGTTACTAATGCTCAAATGTCCCATTCATGAGCTCCCCAACAATATTATTATCAATAACTTTTAAGCAAGGCTCCATCTACATGACAAGGATTTATAGGATGCTTCTTATGCTGGATCATTCACTTGCATGGAAGAAGAAGTTAAATGGGACCTTCTAGACCATATTCTAGACAACGCTGAACCTTGGGAAAATGACAAAGGTAGAAAGTCAGGTATAAATTATGATTATGAATGCATTGAATCTTTTATGGGAACTGATGACTTTCAAAATATTAAAAATTCTTATGGTCTAGACTCTCAAGCTATTGCTTCTTATTTTAAGGCTTTTGCTTCTTATATTGAAGTGCCTAAAAAGAAGTGGAATAAGTATCATGAACCTTATAAAGATATTGCTAAGAGTGTTCCTGCAAGAAATACTGAAGTTTATACTGCTAGTCATGTTTTACCTAAACCTTATATTGAGAAAATGCCTTTCCTAGTTAAGGTAAAGGAGCATTCTATGATACCTAGTATGGTTAATGAAAGTATGAGTAGGGCTGCTGAACCTAATAAACAAATGATTGATGAACCTATTGTAGAAAATGTGA
This sequence comes from Avena eriantha, assembly GCA_910589775.1. NCBI lineage: Eukaryota > Viridiplantae > Streptophyta > Magnoliopsida > Poales > Poaceae > Avena > Avena eriantha. The sequence goes on from OU342740.1 coordinate 23,550,377, forward strand.
AAGACTTTGTTGCTAAATATGAAAAAGAGGGACACACTATCCTTTGTAAGGATACCTCTAATATTGTCTCGCATAGTAGTGTTATGAGAGCTAATATTCCTGTGTTTTCTGTTAGAATAAGTGATCATTGCTATGATAGTCCTTGTGATAGCTATATTGTTAAGTTTATGCATGATACTGAAAGCTATTATGAGAGAGGGAAAAGTGTTCTTGTGCATCTCAATAATATCAAGTTTCCTCGTTTTATGCTGAAAGTTTTTATGTTGCACTTCTTTTGCCTTCTTATGCAAGTTGCCTTTGGTTCCAATAACTTGTTTGTTTACAAAATTCCCTTGCATAGGAAGTGGGTTAGACTTAAATGTGCATGTGTTTTTGCTTCTTAATGCTCTCTTTCACTTCAAATCATATCCCTATGAGAGCTTCTTCAAAATTATCATGCCCATCTTAATGGCTATAAAGAAAGAGCTTTATGGGAGACAACCCAATTTGTTTTTGCTTTCAGTTTGTTTTTGTTTCTTTGAGTCTTGGAAGTTATTACTTCGGTAATAACCGCTCCTTATCCGTTTTGTTTGGTTTTTGTGTCAAGATCAACCTCTAATGAGAGAGAAGTAAGATTTGGGGAAGTTGCTGTCCCGAAACAGATTTTTGTGCTTCACCGTAAATATTCGTGAGAGATCTCTGTATGTCGGATTAAGTTGTAATGTTTTGTGCTTCTGCCCCAGGTTGTTATTTAACTTTCGTTAGTTTTGCACTTTTTGATTTGAGGAACAGAAGATTTTCGAAAAAATTGATCTTTACCTGCTGGTCTGTTTGGACAGATTTTGCCAATCTTGCATTTGCTTCTTTATTCGATTTCCTTTTTGAATTCTTTTTGGGTTTTCGAAAGGATTTGCTACATTAACTTTTGTTTTGATGGTTTTCAGTCGAAGTTGGACTCAAAAGGTTTTATCACTTCACTTATACTAATGTTGCTAATAAGAACTGTGTGAAGTTTTATGTGAAAGAAATTTCCAGGAAGTGGAGATAATGGTGTAACAAGGAAGAGAAAGGTTTTATGACTCGAGTAATAAGTATATGAAGATGAAGATATCGATGATATTCAAGTGATGACTCCGAAAGGATCCACTCAATACCAAATTCAGAGACCTGCAAAGTCCGTTTCCAACTAGGTAACAGTTCTTGTAAGAAAAGTTCTGCGAAAACACAATCCAACTATATTTTTGCAGTTTTTAGTCAATAAGGAAAGCTATGAAGCGAAAAAGGGACGGAACCGGAGCCAGGGTGTCCCACACCACCCCATGGCGCGGGCCCACCCCTGGCCGTGCCACCAGGTGGTGAGGCCACCCAGGACTCCGTCTCCGACCCGTTTTCTCCCAGTACCTTCCTTTTGATATGAAACTTCATAATATATAACCCCCCGGATCTTCCGAGGTTCGTATATCGTGTTTTCGTTGTGATTTTGTTTCGATCTGTTTCTGCCAGGTGTAATCTCAGATTTGGAGCCACAATGTCTTCCCCTGGAACATCCAAGGGAGATCCCTTAGAAGATATCATCAACCCATATATGAGAGAATTGAAGATTCATCCCAAGGAGTTGTTGCTCAAAGGTGGGGAGGTCCGGATTAAGGAGGTTCAAGGCCCTAAAGGTGAAGGAAATCTGGAGGACAGTATGGAAGCATTGGAGCAAGAAGTCTTTAGGTACAGGAAGATGGCGGAGCGCGAAGTGGACATCATCCACAAGATTTGTTCTGAACTCATCGCCGAGCACCAAAAGGAGACTTCTGAACTCAAAGATGAAGTCTTTTCACTCCGCCAAACAACCAACGAACTGCAAGCATAGTTCTATGACATTCAAAATCAAAACTGTGAGTATGAGGCTAGATTTAAACGCATAAGTGTTGCTGCAAGTTTCAGGATGTTGGAAACCACGATGTCCTTTGTTGATGGGAAGCCTTTACCCTGGAAGACGGACGAAGATGAGAACATACCACCACAACCTAAGGAGTAATTCGGCATTAGGTTTGGCATCCCCTTGGTTTGTTCCAAGCTTGGGGGAGTGTCGTGGTATCATGTCACTATCTTCTATCTTTTTACCTTGTTAGTAGAGTCATATCATGAATAGAGGAGTTATTTTGTAGTATGGTTTGCATTATGGAAGTGTCCCCTCTCTTGTTAGATTTGTATCCCTTGGTGTGAGTTTCCATTATGGAGTACTAATGAGAAGTTCCATCATTCACTCTTTTGCATAGCTTATGATAGTTTTCAATTCGTGGTTATATGATTGATCTTGTTGTTAGTATTGGTAGCACTTTGGGATCATTGAGTTAATTCAGTTGGTTTTGGCAAACCTGGCTCGGTCAGTAGCAACACCCTTTTTGAGAGTTGAAAATAAAAAGATAGAAGTACTCTAGAGGAAAATAATTTCATCATCTTTCTTTCTTGATTTGCTCATAAGTCTAGTTTTCTCTAGTTAAGATCTTTTGTGCTTCCAAGGAAGATTGCATGTTTGTCTTTACCATTTGTATGTTTGTTTGTTTCCTTCAACTCTTATACTTGCTACCCAGCCTTGCTAGCCAAAAACCTGTACTGAGAGGAAATTCTTCTCGTGCATCCGCCTCCTTTAAACCAAAACCTTCGCCATTTGTGTCCACCATACCTACCTAGTAGCATTAATGCTATTCCAAGTAAATTCTTGTTTTATCTACCTCCCAAATTAAACTTGTTATGTGAAAATTAGTGATTAAATCTCTCACGAACTTGATGGCACACTTTACTTTCTTGCATTTAATAAACTTGAACCATTGGGTCCTTCTTTGTTGCGTATATGCTTGCGCTTTATGAGTTGAAGTTAGCCGAACCATGTATCATGGGGACCGCTTTCAACACTTCATTGGTACTTGTACCTAGTTGATATCATGTTCGTTTGCTTATGGATCCCGGCGGTGTGAAATAAAAGTGGAACTTGTAAGATCATGGAGTTTATATGTGTGTTAGAGAAACGCCTAGGCCGCTAGCCTAAGCCATGCCTAATCATGGTGGAAACTTGCAGCATAACTATAGTGAGAATTCTATGAAGCATCCTCAATAAAAACCTATGCAAATAGCAAATAAAAAGATCGATGAGATGCTCACTGTCTGCTTGCCTTGTCATTTTGATTATGGGATAGCTCCTGTGTCATGTGCAAGGGGTACCCCGTTGGCGGTTCTCAATGATACGCATGTATTTACAATGACAAGAGCTTGCTCGTGACTGAAGTTGAGTAGCATGAGGATCAGTACTCATAAGTAAGGGGCTTGAGATTTCAACTTATAACTTATCAAGCATATCCTCTTAGTTGTGTCACTTTAACCTTAATCACCTAAAGATGCCTATGATAGGGGCAATGAGAGCTGAAAGCTAGTAAGTATCATAATTTTTGGGAGCTCTTTATGAGACTTGTAATCCCTGCTTCCCTCTTTGAAGGGCCCTTTCTTTTACTTTGTAGTTGAGTCAGTAAACCTATTCCCTTCTATCTCGGCAAGTATTTTGAGTTGATGTGTTTCATTCATTCATACGATGATTTATGCATTCATGTTTCTTATGTTCCGTGTTTTGCACATTGCTCTTATCTTGATGTTTACTACCTTGAAAGCTTTCGTTGAAAAACCAGCTATTTGTGAACTCCAGCAAATTATCAACTATTCTTCGACCAAGAGCTAAGTTTACCATTACCAATTATGATTCACTTTATGTATCTTTATTGTGTTTCCTTTACTCATTGCAAGTTGAGTTGTATAATAGTGAGTTGTCTTCTATTATGATCTATGTATTTGATGAATGTGATGCTTCTTATCCGTATTCTTTTATCGACTCTTCACTTCATAAACTTGAGGTCATGTTTATTGAGCTCAGTTTCGCTTGGGGACAAGCGAAGTCTAAGCTTGGGGGGAGTTGATACGTCCATTTTGCATCACTATTCTATGTCTTAATTCACTATTATTCATTGATATATTTCGTATTGAGAGGTGATACTTATGTTATTTCATCTATTTTTGCATGGTTGATGACTTTTGGAGCATGGACCGTTGCTGTCAGGATTCTGATGGAAAAGGTGCTGTTTGGAGGCAAAATTCGCAAAGATCAGAAAATCCAGGAAAATATACGGAAAATTCTATTTTTCCAGAAGACTCAAGATGCCAGAAGATGGTGTGGAGGTGGGCCACAGGGGGCCCACACCACCCCATGGCGCGGGCAGGCCTAGGTCGCGCCAGGGAGTGGTGTGGCCACCCTGGCCCACTCCAGCCTCTCCCCTCTAGCGTATATCTTCCTCCCAAAACCCTAAGATTCGGAGAGCGACCACAGAAAGATTCCGCCGCCTCTGCGGGGCGGAAAACACCGAGAGAGAAAGATCTCTCCGGCAGACAGATTTCTGCCGGGGGAATTCCTTCCCGCAGAGGGGAGATCGTCGTCATCAACACCACCATCAAGCTGGACTTCATCGGGATCATCATCTTCATCATCACCACCATCATCACCATCATCACCATCAGCACCCTCATCACCATCTCCATATTGCTGTAACAATTGGTTGAATCTTGCATTAGTTCATAGGGGAAACTTTCCCGGTGTTGATTACTCTTTGTAGTTGATGCTATTGGGTGAACCATTGAAATATTGTTTATGTTCAGATTGTTATACATCATTATTCCATCTCTGATCATGATCCATATGATGTCTTGTGAGTAGTTCGTTTTGTTCTTGAGGACATGGGAGAAGCCTTGTTGTTAGTAGTGGAGTTGCGTTGAGAAAGATTCAATAGATTGTTATTTAAGTTGTGGTGTACTTCTTCTAGTGGTGTCATGTGAATGTCGACTACATGACACTTCACCTATATGGGCCTAGGGGAATGCATTGTGTATTTGGCTACTAATCCTAGGGGTTGCCGGAGTGACAGAAACCTAAACCCCCGTTAGGAAACCATTGCACAAGGGACGTAAGGGTCTTAGAGTTTAAAGCTGTGGTTAGGTTTTTACCTGAATTACTTTCTTGTACTTACAGATGTTTGCAAGGGGTATAATCACAAGTATGTATTAGCCTTGGATGGGGCGGTACATTAGCACAGGTTCACCCACACAACACTTAGCAAGCTAGAGAAGATTAATCGGCTATATGAAGCGAAAGCACTGGACAGTCTTCCCATGTGTCCTCGAGAACGTTTGGTCATCTATAGAAATACAACTGGCTTGTCCTTTGCTGCATAAAGGATTGGGCCACTTACTGCATTTATTCCTACTATCTTTTATTTACTCGTACTTTGTTTACTTGCTTTATCGAAAACCCCTAAAAATCCATTTGCTAAGTATTTGCAGAGAATTCCTGATCCATACCACTAGCCAGCACCTTCTGCTCCTCGTTGGGTTCGACACTCTTACTTATCAAAAATACTGCGATACACCCCCTATACTTGTGGGTCATCAGTGTTCATATCTTGTTTGATTACTTGTGAATTATCCTTATTGTTTGAAACTAATTGATAAATGCATGAACATTTGTAAAACATTAAAATGCCTTGTTTAAAATACACAACTTCATGATATGTTCATTGATGAATGAAACCATTGTTAAAATTCAAAGTTATGCGATAATATGTGAAAGTCATTCGATTTCTTCTCACATATAAATCATGCCTAAGTTCGGCAAAATAACTTGAACACCGTGTATTACTTGAATACAAAGTGTTTAAAGAATTGTTAAAAGTAAATACATATTCGATGTATTGTGTTTTAACGAAAATGGTAATTTTCATTATATGATTGTTTAAATGTGTAAAGTAGTTTACCAAAGAAACATGAATATGAAACTATTTGATTTGATCAAAGTGTTTCATCAATAAGAGGGTATAAGTATAAAAGAGAATCCAATTACTATGATTTGATCAATAGTAATGAAGTTCAACTTTATAAGAATGGCATAAAAGGAATTGTGGAATGCAAAGTGTTTTGAAACGTCAAAATACAGAGCATCACAATGTGATATTAGATATCAAAGGGGTTGAATATAAGGCACCAAATAAATCGTTGTAGTGTAGATGTAGAAACCATTAGCTTAGAAATATTTAGCACTCAATTAGAATGTAGTGAACCATTTGAATTCGTGAAAGTTTTGGGGTTATTCGATATAACCAAAACAATAGCGAATAAGTCCTTGTAGAGTATTCATTGGAAACTTTGAATACGAAATCCATAGCTGAGACTAAAAGGAAAGCAAGATTCGTATTGCTTGGATTTTGGTGCATTCTTGAGAAAGCTCACTTTTAGTGATGTTTCTCAATTATGAAGCAAATGGAAGATAGTGAAAAACACGATGAGGACTCAAAACCCTGCATCAGAGTGTTGAGAAGCGCAACGGACAACGTTCCTGAACGATTCTCTTCACAGAAAGAAAGAATCAATGATTTTGATCATTGTGTTTTCCCCACTAGTGTTTTCACTACATGAAGTAGGATTCAAAATGTAATTCATATCTTGTATGGAGACATTTTTGAATCATTTGTCATGATTCTTGGAATGTGACATACCTACGAACTACAAAGGAAATAATGGTAAACTAAATTATGAGAAATCCTAGAAGCAAACTTCCCTTGAGATTAGAAAGCAATTCGTTGCTGAATCTCACAAGTAAAAGGGGTTACTTGAATTATCCCAAATGACTACAAAGCCATAGTAGGAAAAATAGGGTGAATGACAAAATCACAGTTTGTCAAGTATCGGATAAATTCAAATGAATTTGATTCATGTGTGCTAAATGTCTAGTGGATTTAAAACTAGTAAAGTACTAGTATATCATAGTAAAACTCCAAGTTTGATATTTGATCAAAGGATTTTGAAATTGTTCAAAATAGTGAGTGGACATGCAATTTGCATAAAATTGAGTGGGTGCTATGAAAGTCTTCCTAAAACGATATGTGATTGACATATTTTAAGTGGAGCAATATAAGACTCAACTTCAAATATGAAGGAACATATTTTGAGTGGGAGCTTATAGGAGTAATTCTTAAGTATGTTAAGAATGAAAGGTGCAAATACTTATAAATAATGATTTATAAGATGTAGAAGTTGATAATAACTGTATTATGATATTATGTAGTATTCCTTAAGGGATTCTGAAAAGGGGTTTCAGAATAGAAGTTAATTAAGGAACTGGTCCTTAATAACTCAAATTAGGAATAGTATTAAGTTTAACATGAATGGTTGAAAGAAAGAAAAAGGATGATCGTCATCCACTATGTTAAAGACATAGGTTCTATCTTAGTAAACCATGATGATAACTTAGCATAATATGTGATCCAAAAAAGGAACTTTTGAAAGTGATTAAGTTCGAATCACAAAACGTTAAGCTAAGTTTGTCTGCAGTGTCTGAATAGAGAACTGTAGACATGTTTTCCAAATCCATAAAGGATGACATATCTTAAAGCATAAAGAGTTATGTTATAAGGGACTATGTTGAAAACTCCCATAGATACCAATTAAAGTCAAGTAGGAAGAAAGGTGAACTAAAACATCGAAAGTTGCACAAAGTGCACTACTGTTTCGATGAATACATTTGTAATAATAGATAAGGGTACCATCTAAAGTGTTGTATAAAATTATGGCGGGGCTAGTTCGCTTTTAACGTAGAATGATGTGTCCCAGGGCACAGTGCCCATGAGAAAGCCCTCGAGGTTGATCTAACGTCACTATAGGCTCCTGGAATCAGGCCTCGTTCTGCTGCCACAGCGATGATGCATTCACACAGATGCTATCATGTGATGATAAAGTATTAATGTCAATCAAAGATACATTAGTAAGTTGCAAAGGATGTGGGATTGTAAAGTACAGACCCAAGACTCAACCTCTTCCATGAGCAAGCATGTTCAGGGTACCGGGCATATGGTGCCAATGATTGAGAACAAATGCAGCTAGTGTATTTGTACTCTAGTGCAAGTGGGAGACTGTTGGAAATATGCCCTAAAGAAAAATAGTAGTAAGGACTATTATCATATTTCATATAGTTTAAGATTAAGTTTTATATCATGCTATAACTGTATTGAGTGGAAACATCAATACACGTGTGATATATAAACAACCAGGGGTTCCCAGTGAAACTCTAGTCACTGGTTCATTGGTCAACGGATGATCATGTTTCCTGATCATGTGGCATTTATGCCAGTTGGAAATGAGGTCATCTCATTCGGAGAATGAGATGATGAACCAATACCCAACCTAAACATCGTGACCCGATCATGTCGCGAAGTTCAAGTTACGATGATTAGAAATGGATCCTCGTAGACTATTCCTTAGACCATGAGGCTATATCAATCACTGTCTCCCGAGAGTGCTTAGATAGCATCAAACGCCATCTGGTAAAATGGTGATTATAAATGTGTGTTTAGTTATTCGGAGGAAACCATAGAGGCAATATATGTCAAGAGCAAGATTTGTCCGTCCATGTGACGGGAAGATACTCAAGGGCCCACTCAGAGAAGTTATATCCAATAGCTGTGCAGCGTGTGATTTGATCACGGGGATATCACTTGTCGGAACGAGTCAAGTAGCGTTGTTCAGTAACGAGATTAAACATGACATGGTGATGTCATTTATCATATCTCGGGCAATGCAAGTATCGAGAGACAAAGGGAATAAGACACGACTGTCCCGGTTCAAACGACGAAACATCTTCGTGGAATGCATAGGGGTCACATGGCCATCCAGGTCCCTCTGTCGATCATTGGTGCGGGAGTGTCCCGACCATGTCTAGAGTTTTCCCGAACCATGGGGTATCATGCTTAAGGGCTTGATGATGCTTAGAGAGTGTTTATAGGATCGATAGAATCACCGAAGAAAAGAAGGGAGAAAACCGAAAGGGTTTTGGTAGGTCTGGAGGATGTCCGGAGTGGAGGTGGAAGGTGTTCCATGGCCATGGAGGTTGAATAATATGTGAATGAATGTTAAATATTGAGTTAATCATTTATTCATAATTATTTAATAAAGAGAAAAGCAATTAAAGGTCAAAAAGGCTTAATGGGCCAATTCCGGAGGGAGAGGGCCCATTAGGGGAAAGGCGAGAGGGAAGAGGGGCCAAGGGGAGGCCAGCTGGGCCTAGCCACCCCCCCATCCCCCCGCGCGGGGCCCACTAGGTGGCCGGCGGCCACCTCCTCCCCCTCCTCTCCTTTAGTCCCACCCTGGTACTTTGAGGGAGGTAGTACCTCCCCTCCCCCTATATATAGTGGGGTATTTGGCCTAGAAAAATACACCAATAATCAATAAAGGTCTCCCCACTTTTGGGAGGACCTCTAATTGATATTTTCTCTCTCCCCCTCTCTCTGTCGTGACCGTGGTCCCAAGTCTGGACTACGCGAGTGAGAGACATCTTCACCGCGGAGCGCCGTCGTGCTGCGGGATTCGGATCCGGGAGCTCTACTTCCCCAACTGCTGCTGGATCGGGGAAGCGGGAGTCATTGTCAGGCACCGGACGTGTGTAACTCCCCACGAGGTGTCGCACTTGAGGCACTCAAGTCGTTGGAGCCAGAAGGAGCACAAGGACTTCATCACGACCTTGAGGTCGGCTTCAGCTCGTCTACATCAACCACGCTCTCCTGAGCGTTGACAATCCTTTTCGGTCTTCAAGGGTAAGTTTGCGAAAAGCCCCTCCCGTTACTGTATTACTAATAGATAGGTCCTGGTAGCTTCAGGGGTTCAGGGGCGTAGGGTAAATTTTTTTTGTTTTCATACGCGAAACCCCTACAGACCTCACCGAAGGAGGGAAAAGCGATAATTCCTTTGATAGATATTCATGTAAAAATGTCTAAAGAACCACGGACACACACCGTGTGAGCCAAAAACATGGCTGGTATCCAATGACTTCACTATGTGAAATCACGCTATATCTTTACCCTCTCATCTCTTTCCAAAACACATCCAACGGTTCCACCTCTCCTCGCCCTCGTCCACCGACTCCCGCGTCGTGGACACTGGAACTATTTCACCGACTCCCTCACCGCACCGTATTTGCTTCGCCAACACTATCATCTACCTACGGGGGTGCTTCACCGAATCACTAGTCGCTGACACCGAAATACCCAGCCACCGCCCCCGCCTCCCTCCATCCATCCTCGCTGCGTAGCAGTAATTTCTCTTCCCCGTTTGCTATTTTTTGGGTACTCGTAAGCTACGGAATCGTTAGAATGTTGCTCAATATCCTGAATACTATTGAAATTTCTTTTGCACCCACACCTGGTAGGTCCTATCCACATCATTAGCTTATCTCTTTTGTTCCCTTTCTTACATTCTCACGCTATCGGTATAATCCTGCAATACTAACTCATAGATGCTATTCTTTCCGAGCGCTCGCACAAGTCATGCAAACAGCTCATAGAGGATCCAACACTTACAATCTGACGCCAAGCAAGGCTGAAGTGTGAGGATTCCTTGAGTTACTTAGGCTTGTTTCTTGTCTTGTTAATAAGTTCTATAACATGCATGCCTAATAAGTTAATAAGTCATTCTACCTAAAACCTTGACATGACATTTGCATTCATGTTCTATTGTGTTTCTATTTGCGAATGCTTAATTCAGAAAATGTCCATCTAGTTTGAATCATATATCGGGTCATTTTTAATGCTATTTTTGGTGTTTTCACCTGCTTTTATCCTTCCAAACCAACTATCTAGTTTGAATCATACATCTAATAATTTTTAATGTTATATTTTTGGTGTTTTTCAAGAGTTTTCCTCCTTCCAAACCAGTTAACTGGGTTTTAAATGTCATGCCTTAATGCAGAGAAATGACAATGGAGTACAAGGACCAGAGTTCCAGCTACTCGGCTCGGATTCTTCTAGCATATTGACCAAGAGCCACACCCAATTGAGAAGGAGATACTATCAGTCTGAACGTTCTACTGTAAGTTCATACTTAATTTAAATTATCTCTACTTTATATAATACTACTTGTTTTCCTTGTTCTTTGTGTTAACCTCTTTCACCATATTTTAACAGGTTGTAGTTAAAACCAAGCAGGAAAGGCAGGACTAAAAGTTGTGATCCCTCTTCCCATTCATCCTCCCATTGCATTTCTAAAGCAAACAACCTACTTAACAATCCACCTAGAACAACTCATGTAGGTGATAAATATATAAAGGTTATATTGCATGTAGAAAAAAAGGGTGTAGCTGCTCTTAGATCTGTAGCTGAAATGTTGAAGAAGAGGACATATGATACATTAAAGCGAATCGCCATGTACTAATCTCTTATTGATGATACCAACACTTTTTAATCTTTCAGAATGTCTATTTTGTTGTATAATCTGTTGTAATAAACTTTTATTGTTGTGTAATAAGTAGTTTAAATTTGTGCGTGTTTATTAATTGATGTATTGACATTCCTGTGTTGTTCTACAAAAAAGTAGGCACTACCAAAAAAGACCGAAACAGTAATAGGTCGGAGCAGTAACATGACGAACATTGAAACAACATAAACATGGATGGTCCAAAAAAACATTAAAAGGGTAAAACAGTAGAAGGCTAGAACAGTAGAAGATCGAAATACTGAATGGCCAGAACATTAGAAGACCAAAACAGTGAAATGCCTGAATAGTAGAAGGAAGGAATAGTGAAAGGCCTGAATAGTTGATGGTTGTGATATACAATACTTTTTAGCAATATAAATTGTGTCATTTTCTTATCATATCATGCTCCATCTAACTACTGATATGCATGATTACTTGTTTTTATTAAACTCAATATGAGCTTTGGACATTTGGTAGTTTAGGTAGAATTTTATCCCTCATCGGTGTCTTTGACATGTGTGTAGGTGTTGATGATGATTATGGATAAAACAAAGGCAAAAGGAACAAAGAGAGCATAGTATGTATGAATTGCAGGGAACAGACTAAGCCATTTGAGGTGTTGGAAAAGTGAATTTTTCTAGCTTCTCAAAATAAATATCCAATACCACAGGGTTGTAGCCCTCGATGATACGAACTCAACGAGCCCAAGAACACCCAAAACAGAGTTCGTATGAAGAAATAGCGACCAAACTACTAAAGGGGGCAGACAATTTAACGAGCAACTATACGACCGGAGCAAAATTCTGGCTGTATAGTTGCGCCCGTATAGTTGCCAAAAAGGTCAGAAACGACAAGATTTTGCCCTAGAAAAGCTCTAGAACCTTCCCAAAGTCATATGACGGTATTGGGGGAATCCTAGGGCACCCCCAAGGCCTATATAAAGGAGGGAGGGCCCAAGGAAGCCACAAGACACCATATACAAGATCTAGATCCCATCTACCGCCTCCACGGTGGCGCCCTGCCTTCGTGCCGCCTCCATAGCCTCTGCAGCTCCACCAAGATCTAGATCTCCATCAACACCATCAAGCTATCCAAGCAAGAAGAGGAGGAGGAGGACGCCGTCATCACCACGCTGATGCCACCATCACCGCGTCGTCATCACCATCTCCATCACCGCTACTCCTTCATCCTTCCCCATCATGATCTCCGTGATGGGTTGTAACATGGCTTGAAGCCCCTTTTATTAATGTTATGATGATTTGAGTAATTTAAGTTTGGTGTGTTCTTGTTAATTAATATATTTATGCTTTCTCTTTACATCGTTCTATTCATGATATTATTCTAGTGATTGGAGACATCCAATCCATTGTTGAGGAGTTTACTAGGGATTCACGGAGTGTCACAAAACTTATCATTAGTCTCTAGTCGTCCATGGGCCTGACAAGTCATTGGGTATAACTAATAGGCTATTTGTTATAAGTGATTTGCGGAGGCAATAGCAGCTTAGGATGCACCACCCATTAAGATTTAATTTCCTCAAGCTCACTCATGATATAGATAGGTATAGTGTTGCGAATTGCTTGACCCCAAAGTGACATATGGGATATCTTGTGACTAGCACACTTGCTTAGGAGTATGGTTGTCCATAGAACTTAATGACTTTGCTCTGGTTTACCTTGATTGGTCTTGTTACCTTAATACACTATTCTCTTACAAATGACTCATGTCCGGAGAGGGTGTGGACAGTTGAGTTGTCTAGTTGCCACTTACCAATGGTGGGAGACAACGATATATGAGGGACTGCCACAATTATAGTTAATAGCTATTCCATAAGAACTTATCATGCACACCGGTATACACAACATTAGTTGAGGAATCATAGCATTAATATTTCATATCATTGCATTCACCTATTTTTAGTTTTACTTATGTTCTGGTTTTCTTCCAGTCTTAGTAGTAGTTATTACAAAAAAACTTAAATTCATTTATCCTAGCAACTTATAAAATAGGCTATTTCCAAACCATGGTTTGGGTGCGTACATGGTCGCATTGACAACGCGGCTGCGGGGGTCGTGTTCGCCGAGATCCCATTGGGACAAACTCTTAAATATTTGCTGCTGCAAGTACTGTAATAACCCTGTTTTGGTGCAGGAACCCCAGTCCATCAAATTAGCGCCGTTGTCGGGGAGAAAAGAGTTCGGTTATCTACTTGCACATAGTTTATTTCTGTTTGTTGCTATTATCTTACTACTTTCTTTTATATTGAAAATAATAAAAAATACAAAACCAAAAATTTATAAAAACTATTGCTACTAATCATGTCTTCCGAAATAAATTTTGTTCTAGAGAGGATACAAGAATTGGAGGAGATAAAGGATTCAAGTTCATCAAGCCTGGTTGCTAGACATGAGCCAATAAATAAATTGTTGGACCAATTGGAAAGGCATTCATTGTGGTTGCATTCTAATGATGGATCTTATTGCACAATTTGTATAACAGATGCCACCTTAATTTTCAATGTAAGTATTCCAACAACCCTACTCTAGAAAATTATAATAGAGATAAATCATATGCGAGTTTGGAAGTACTAGAATACTTTCTTTTCAAAGGTGCATCTGAAATGGTATTTAGACTACAAAGTATTGATGTTGAAAGTTAAGCACTTGATGGAGTTTTTAATTTAGTGTACCTCATATTGCTCTTTTGCAAAAATAATTTAAGTGAAGAGGAAAAGGAGCAAAAGGAAGAGGAGGAAGAACGGATTGATCACCCGCTCAAACCTTCAACTCCTACTTTTGATTATATCATTGCTATGGAAACACTAGTCGATTAAAAGGAGGAACAAAAAAGTGAGGTTGACAAAGAGAGTCACGCTACAACTTTTGTTTCTGATGCCTCTCACTCTAGTAGTGATTTTTATGATGCTAAAACTGTTGATAATTGTTTTGCGGAGGCCTTGTGCCTAGACACTCATATGGAGAGCATTAATAATAATGAACTAGAGATAGAACCTTGTTATACTAACATGCAGGATCCTGAACTCCCTGCTATGAAGGAAGAGTACTATGAAGTGTTCCCCTACAAAGGTAACCAAGGTAAAGATTTAAGAATTTTATATGAATCTCAAATCCTCTCGTTGCAGCTATACACGGAGGCATGTTCAGCAAGCTTGGTCCATCAACACTCGATTGAAAGCAAGAACTTGTTCATCTACATGATGCTGATGCACCGTAAGCGGGTACGATTGTGACCGAACTCTACTTAGAGATGCTCCAAGCTAGTATGTATAACCTCACCTCGAGTCGATATCCCTTGGGATCCAGGTGGGTAATGTATGGAGCATCCTAGCCTGGCTTTATGGCTTTAAAGAGAGCGCTTTCCGGGAGGCAACCCGGAAGTCATTAGGCGTCTTTCTTAGTTTTGTGTCTTGAATCTAGTTGCATTCATATTGCATTGGCACTTTTATTCTTCGCATGTCTTGCTATTAGAGTAATTTTGTTGAAGTTTTCAAATGGTAGAATTTATTGTCACTATATTATGTGTTGCATAAACTCGGTAAAAAGAAAGAGAAAATCAGTTTCAGGTAAATCATTCAATTATATGTATTTGTTGGTCAAAAATTAACGTTGTTATTTTACTGTCAAAACAAGTTATTTCACTAAGTTATAGGATAAGAAATAATTCACGAAGAAATAGAAATTTTCTGATGTATATAGAAGGTTTAACGACCAACTATATGGTGGGAATAAAAATTTCAGCCGTATAGTTCCGCTCGTATAGATATTTTTGTCATCGATAATTTTTCTTTCATATGTACTGACGGTTTAATGACCAACTATATGGCGGGAATAAAAATTCCGGCCGTATAGTTATGGTCATATAGATATCGATTCTTTTGTACAATTTTTTTCCAGGTAGAGAGGGTTTTACGACCAACTATACAGCAGGACCTTTTTGGTCCGGCCATATAGTTGCAGCCGTATAGATATCGACACTTCGATGTTCAAGATACTTTAAGTTTAGCGACTAACTATACGGCAGGACCTTTTTGGTTCGGCCGTATAGTTGCATCCGTATAGTTGGGAAAACCCCTCAATCGCCAACTGGAAGGTAACCATTGCTCAAATTTTCATTCTTTCTTCTTCCTTTTTCTTATAAAAACCTTGAAACACCACCTGGGAGCGTCTCCCATGTTTTACAGAAGACAAGCATATGTAAACAATAAAGTTCTATCTTAGAAATTCCTTAAGTTGTAATTCTCTTTAGTAGTTCATGTTTTCTTTTTGTTTTCTTTCATTAGTTGGGTGAACGAACTTTGTTCATACACCAAACCGTTGTCTTTTATTTTGTGTGTTATTTTCGCAGGGACTTGAACCTTGTGTGATGACATGTACAGTAGTGTCAACCGTGCAAACACTCGCATGAGCCACTTGGTTCCTTCAATTCAACGTTTCAACAATCAGTGTCCGGTAAAACCTTCCAACTCGAACCTCTTTTAAATAAGCACATAGGGGCTGCTCACTGGTGTCTTGTATTCTGTTTCACTTGCACCTCATCACAATCTAGGAGAGTCTACTTCTAGAACTAGTTTGTTAACTTACGCATGGTGCTTAGGCTGATGAACCGACTCAATGGGACTTGTATTTTTATCACTTGTGAGATAAACCCATGTCTTTAAAAACACAAAAATATTTTGTCTTCTTTCTAGTCTTGTTCCTGCCAGATTCTTAAGGAAGGCATACACCGGATCATGAAGCATTCATTGAAGTAAAGGTTCTGTGTCCATCAAAGTAGAGGTTAAAAGCACCTCAACGGTAAAGTGTGTCACCCTTACTTTAACTTAAGCTTGGGAGGTAACCACTTCTTATACTCTCTTTTGATAATTGCATTTTCTGTTTTGTTTTCATGATCTTCTCAAATGGATGGAAAGTTCTTAGCTTGGAGAGGTTATTTTGCATGCATAGAGTCTTGTGCAAAGTTCTTTATCTTAAAAAAAATTTAAGCTATTGCGTATCTCTCTGTTTTAGAATGCTTGCTTAGGTGAGATTTTGTTCATATTTATATAAGGGATATACTTGCTCATGTTAGGCCCCATAGGAGACAAGCCATAGCTTTGATCCACCTTGTTCAACTTTTATCTAGCTTGTCAAAAATATTGTGATCCTCTATATATACATTGTCATATTCTCCACATTTTGAAAAGAAAAAATAATAATAAAGAAGTTCTTCGAAACTTGCTAGTTGTCACAGTTCAGAATTGTCTTAAGTAAATGGTTATGGAGTAGCATGACCCCATAGTGCTGGAAATGATGGTATTAATAGATGCTTAATGAGTGAGTTGTCAAATAGGAAATGATGTTTCAAAGTTTCGAGATTACATATGCCAAAATTTTGTCTTGGAAATCAAAGTGAGATATTGCTTTATGCGTGTCTTGTGCTACTATCGCATAACATGGGATGCTAACAACCTCACTAGCCTAAACAATCCAAAAAGAGGAAACTCTTAGAGTTTGGCTATGAGTTGTCCAACATATGTAGCCAAAATGCAACACTTTTTAGCAATCTAACACGTTTTACCAATATACAACACTTATAGTTGATGGTTGTGATATACAACACTTTTAAGAAATATAAATTGTGTCATTTGCTTATCATATCATGCTCCATCTAACTATTGCTATGCCTAATATGCATGATTACTTGTTTTTATTAAACTCAATATGAGCTTTGGACATTTAGTAGTTTAGGTAGAATTTTATCCCTCTTCCTTGTCTTTGACATGTGTGTAGGTGTTGATGATGATTATGGATAAAACAAAGGCAAAAGGAACAAAGAGAGCATAGTATGGAGGAGCTGCAGGGACCAGACTAAGCCATTTGAGGTGTTGGAAAAGTGAATTTTTCCAACTTCTCAAAATAAATATCCAAGATACGAACTCAACGAGTCTAAGAACATCCAAAACGGAGTTCGTGTGAAGAAATGGCAACCAAAATACTAAAGGGGACAGACAATTTAAAGGCGCAACTATACGACCGGAGCAAACTTCCGGTCGTATAGTTGCGCCCGTATAGTTGCCAAAAAGGTCGAAAACGATGGGATTTCGCCCCAAAAAAACTCTAGAACCTTCCCTAAGTCATATGACGGTATTGAGGGAACCCTAGGACACCCCCAAGGCCTATATAAAGGAGGGAGGACCCAAGAAAGCCACAAGACACCATATACAAGATCTAGATCCCATCTACCGCCTCCACGGTGGCGCTCGGTCGTCGTGCCGCCTCCATAGCCTATATAGCTCCACCAAGATCTAGATCTCCATCAACACTATCAATCTATCCAAGCAAGAAGAGGAGGAGAAGGAGGACGCCGCCATCACCACGCCGATGCCACCATCACCGCACCGTCATTACCATCTCCATCACCACTACTCCTTCATCCTTCCCCATCATGATCTCCGTGATGGGTTGTAACATGGCTTGAACCCCCTTTTATTAATGTTATGATGATTTGAGTAATTGAAGTGTGGTGTGTTCTTGTAAAGAGGGTGTGGACAATTGAGTTGTCTAGTTGGCACTTACCAACGGTGGGAGACAACGATATATGAGGGACCGCCACAATTATAGTTAACGCTATTCTATAAGCACTTATCATGCACACCAGTATACACAACATTACTTGAGGAATCATAGCATTAATATTTCATCTCATTGCATTCACCTATTTTCAGTTTTACTTTTGTTCTAGTTTTCTTCCAGTCTTAGTAGTAGTTATTACAAAACATCTTAAATTCATTTATCCTAACAACTTATAGAATAGGCTATTTCCAAACCATGGTTTGCGTGCGTGCGTGGTTGCATTGACAACACGGATGCGAGGGTCGTGTTCGCCGAGCTCCCATCGGGACAAACTCTTCAATATTTATTGTTGCAAGTACTACAATAACCCTGTTTTGGTGCAGGGACCCCAGTCCATCAGTAGTGGAAGACCAGAATAGTGAAAGGTCTCGATAGTAGAAGGCCGTAACTTCTAAAGGCCAGAACAGTAAAAGGCCAGAATCTACTAAAAAGGTAAAATGCCAGAACAGTAGAAGGCCAGAACAATGAAAGACCAGTATAGTGAAATGCTACTATAGTAACAGTCCGAATAGTATACGCCTGAATAACCAAAAGGCCAAACACTAAATGGCCCAAATAGTAACGGGACGAAAATCCTAAAAGGCTGGAACAGTAACAAGACTGAATTGTAATAGACATGAACAGTAAAATGCTAGATTGACACCAGGCCTGAACAGTATTGGGCCGTCGTGGTGTAGGCCTCAAGTGGACGCACAGTGTTGGGCTAACTTGGGCCTCATGTAGGCCGAAACAGTATCGGATCTGAAAGTTTCTAGGCCACGGTTGGCTGCAGTATTGGGCCTATTTCAGACAGTGTATGACAAAACATTAAAGGGTCGTATTCTTATTAGACTCTCCTCATGGACCGGCCCACTTAATAATTAGCAGGCCTTGGCTGGCCCTAATTTCTACCACGGTTTATGTGACCATTAACGGCGGTAACTAGGCGTTAACGGCGTTTTCCACGTGGCAGTTTGTATGACGTCAGTAGTCTACGTGGCTGGCGAATAGATCTACGATGGAACAAGTTTTCGTGGCTGAAGAGTGCGATCTTCCATGGTCAGGAAAAACCTGTGGTAGAATCATTTGTGACAGGGCTTTAACACGAAGGCCATACGTCGTAGAAGAATTTTTAACCACGAAAAAGGTCCTTCAACCATAAAAATCGTCTATTACAAAAGTCAACTTTTCTTGTAGTGACTTGTATGTTGACCCTAGGAAATTAAACTCGCTTATGTGCATGTACTCATCAACTAGGTCGCTGTCAACTCCATATCCAAGCAACCCCACAGCCGCAGTGCATTTCTGCTAATAAGTGAAGCCAAACTTACCTTTGGAATCCTTCTTTAGCCGGAAGTAGTCATCATAGGCGGTCACTCCATGAAGAATGCGCAAGAAGACATTCCTTGACATCCGAAAGCGTCGACAAAAAAGAGAGACCTTGTACATAGTGCGGTGAAAGTAGTCCCAATAGAGTCGATCATGGCTGGCCTCTTGAGCGGTTCAACGCGAGGCTCCGTCCCGACACGAGCCCCAGAACCATGGCATCTGGTCTCCTCGTGGTCATGGATGAGAAGTGCCACAACCACCTAGAGATCGTTGTCATCATCGAATTCGTCTGACGACGTGTCGATGACATGGTTGAATAAGAACTCGTCGGAGCGATCCATGATCTATGGACGTGGAAAACAGACAAACAGGTTGTGAGCGGTGAGCACCGCGGGCTCGCATGAGACTATGGCGGCCAGAATGCAGCAGCCATGGCCGGAACGAGATGGCGGCGTTGGGGACAACGGAAATAGGACTAGACACGTACTGCCACCAAACGGCCCGAACTGGTGGCTGAATCGACCACGGTAGTCTAGGAAGCGGAAGGGCGAGATGTGTCTAGGAGGGTAGGGAGGGTGGGTGTGGCCGGTTTGTTGTTGGCTCGTAGGCCTCGAGCCGGATAAAAAGATGCGTGTCATGTCTACTAGACCGCAAAACCAGCTTAATTTTGGGCTAAGAATATAGCAAAACAGACGGGTCCATGCATCCTGGTCGACTTGCGGGCATAGATTTAAAAACCGGACCGGTCAGTGAACCGGTGAGACGACTAGTTCACTGGTTTGTTGGTTGGATCACCGGTTCATTCGGTTCGATGACGACAAAAAATCATCAGTTTTCATCAAAATTTAAGCAAATTTTAGAACAAAATGACCACTAAAGGTATATATAAAGTATATTTAAGTTTGTAATCACAAAACATGGTGTGTCCAAGTGGTATTGGGCTTGACGTGTTCTATTTATGCCTAGCATATGGTTGATGAGTTCGATTCCTCTATTGAACATCTTTTTTCTTTTTTTTTTACTGTTTAGACTGGTGTCTCTTAAAAACCAGTGAGTACATCAGTTTAGATTTTTTGGTTAAACCACCGAACGGTCTGATTTTTAAAACTATGTTTGCGGGACGTCGTTGGGGCCTACCCTCTAACGGCCGTGGTCCATTTGCGGGCGATTAGCCCCGTTAGGCTTCAATTCCTAGCAGTTACATCAAATCGAATCCGGGATACTAGCTAGCGACGCAAAAATAGGCGCCGGATTCCACGCTTTTCGCTGCAGCAATTGATTTCGATCCACAACGAAATATAAGGATTTTAGCGCCTCTATTAGCAACCTGCTTTGTAGGATAGGACGATCGCCTACTTTTTTTTTTCGTACATATATTATTTTTAATCACCTAAGCGCTCGTCTAAACGGCTGGCGTAGTACGTGCCCTTAGAGTTGCCCATGTCCCCTTGTGAGGCGCCAGGAGGGAAAATTGGGCAGAAAGACCGTCGTGCGAATTCGAAAGTTAACGATGGACACAATCTGGTTTGAGTTACTCTAACACACCCGACTATGACTATGACTACGAAATATATTTCTATTTTAGTTCTTTTTATTCGTTTGAGCAAATTTGAGTCAAAAGTGTGTTTGTCGGGCTGCATTCAGCGCTTGGTAAACTGGCAGGCTAAAATACAGCGATGGAGCGGTAGCCGCTCGTGCGCGCAAAACCGGGATGCGGCACGCTACAAACACATTTTACAGCGCCATATTTTTGGCGCCTGTTGGAGATGCCCTTAGAACGTGGAACAAGGGCTTGCAAAATTTGTGAAGTTTCAAAGAGAATCGATCGCTTCATCGCTAGAGGGAGGAAGAGATACAGAGAGTAAACACAAGACAGATTTTGTGCGGTGATCAACTGACCGTTTTCCGTTGCTTTCCTTCCTTTTATTCTAGGATTACACCATGAGACATAGGATCATGCCCCACATACTAGGACGTGCAATCTCTTTGAGAACCAACCCGTGGTTGGATGGTTAGGAGGCAGTGGTACCTCCAGACCACCAGAGTTCAAACCTCGGGTTTGACGATTTGGTATCTCATAAAGGCGGAATATTCTTTTAGTGGGAGGCGGCGTTCCCGTCGATAGCGAGGTGCCTGTGGTGACTTCGTCAATTTTAAGACCCGCCGGCTCAGTCTCTCGGAGGTGCTCATAGGGGTAGGGTGTGCGTGCGTGTGTTGATAGAGATGAGTATATGTACGCATTGTGAGCGTCAGCATTTGTACTGTATTTCTAAAAAAAAAAAGGACGTGCAATCCCACGTCGAGGAACAGGTCCTAACTAGACTACAAACTCGGATCAGCCCGCACAGCCACGATGCAGATCCGTTTACATGAACTTAGAAATAGCTGAAGACTGAACTAACCGTCTAACTGAACCTGACTGCTAGGCTAATTATTCCAACAATCTCCCCCTAAGCTAGCCGTGATTTCTACTTAACCATCACCATGCCAATTTTAGCCAGCTCCAAGAACCTGGTGCGTCCAAGTGGCTTGGTGAGAATGTCCGCGAGCTGCTCGTCAATGCTGACGTACTCGACGTTGATCTTGCCAGCCTCGACGCACTCGCAGATGAAGTGGAAACGAACATCGATGTGCTTGCTCCGGTCGTGAAATACTGGATTCTTGCACAGCTGGATCGCCGAATTGTTGTCGATGAGAATGTTGACAGTGTCTTGGTTTTTCTCGACCATGTCCTCCATCAGACGCTGGAGCCAAACACCTTGGCATGCTACAGTGGTGGCAGCGACGTATTCAGCTTCACAGGAGCTCAATGCCACAATCTTCTGCTTTGTTGATTGCCATGTGATCAGATTGTTGCCTAGTAGGAAAAAGACACCAGATGTACTTTTCCGGACGTCCACATCGCCTGCCAGATCCGAGTCATTGTATCCTGTCAGCCTTTCTTCCCCGTCCGCCGTGAACCTGCATCCAAGATTAATGGTGCCCGCGATGTATCGCAACAGGTGCTTGACGGCGGCGAGGTGTTCGGTGGTGGACGCCTCCATGAAGCGACTCACATAGCCCACCGCGAATGAAATGTCTGGGCGTGTGTGCACTAGATAGTGCAGGCACCCCACGACACTCTGGTAGAGCGTGGCGTTGGCGGGTGGCGCCTTGCTCTCCTTGCTGAACTTCAACCTGGGCTCCAACGGCACCTGAGCAGGGTTGCAGTCCGCCGTGCTGGCATGTTGCAGCAGCTTTCTTGCGTATGTGCCATGTGACAGTGTGATGCCACTCGCACTCTGGTTTACCTCGATGCGAAGGTAGAAGCGCAGGGGTCCCAGGTCGCTCATGCTGAATCGGCTCTTCATCTCTTGCTTGAACAGATCAATCTCGCCTGGGTCAGCGCCAGTGACGATCAAATCATCCACGTAGACTCCGACCGCAAGCGTGAGCGCCCCTGGCCCCGAGCGTACATGGCATGCTCGGAAGGACTGCTGCTGAACCCCGAGTCCTTCAGAGTGGCGTCAAGCTTGTGGTTCCAGGCTCGTAGAGCCTGGCGGATACCGTAGAGAGCCTTGTGGAGGCCGTACACCTTGCCCTTCTCGCCGTCGCGGTCGAACCCCGGAGGTTGGGCGATGTACACCTGCTCCTGGAGGTCACCGTTGAGAAAGGCTGATTTGACATCTAGCTGGTGCACCTTCCACCTCTGCTGCGCAGCGATGGCCACCAGTACGCGGACAGAGTCGAGCCGCGCCACCGGTGCAAATACCTCATTGTAATCGACACCCTCCCATTGCACGTATCCCTTCGCAACCAGGCGGGCCTTGTGTTTCACCACAGCTCCGGCCTCATCCTTCTTTGTTTTGAACACCCACTTGAGACCAATTGGACGCTGGCCTTCGGGTAGCTCTATTAGAGCCCAGGTGCGGTTCTGCTCGATCGAGTTTAGCTCCTCCAACATGGCTTGCCTCCAGCACTCATGTGGTTCGGCCTCCGGAAATGTTCCAGGGTCCTCGACGAAGAATAGGCGCCCTGCGCGCGCAGGTGCAGCCGCATCCTTGTCTAGGAGATCAGCAACAAGACGGAACCGATGTGGTTGTTTAGCCTCGTTTGTTATCTAGTTGTTCACTGAACGATGTAGGCAGCGTGACATGGCGCACAGGGGGCGTGCTTGGCGTGGCTGAGGAAGATGCTCCCCCTTGATCTGGGGATAGTGGTGTAGGGGTAGCTGCACCTGAGGCTGGCGTGCCCCCTTCTGCCGCCCCTCCCGTGGCAGCGTTTGGCTACATTTTCTCTATCGCGGCAGAGTCTATGGAAGGCTCGAACGTGACTTGATCGCGTGCTCCGCCATGCACCATGTACTCAACGACGAGAGGAGTCTCATCCTCCTGCTCCTCCTGCGCCTAGTCCCAGCGTCCTACCTCGTTAAACACCACATCGCGCGAGACGTGGACATGCTTGCCGACGGGGTCATAGAGACGATATACCTTGGACCCTATTTCATAGCCAAGGAACACCATTTTCACACTGCGGTCGTCGAGCTTCTTTGCACGTGGGCGCGTGACCTTGCCGTAGCCAATGCAGCCAAACACACGAAGATGCTCCACGCTTGGCTTCCGCCGATGCTAGGCTTCGAATGGTGTGGTGTCTTCGAGTGTACAAGCGGTTCAGGATGTACACCGATGTCGTGACGTCCTCGCCCCAGAACTTGTTCGACATGCCCTTGGCCTTCAGCATACTATGTGCCATCCCCACCACAGTTTGATTCCAGCGCTCGACGACGCTGTTTTGCTGGGGAGAGTAGGGCGCCGTCAGATGCCGCTGCACTCCGTGTTCAGCGAAGAAGCTGGCGAGGGACACCGAGGTGAACTCACCGCCTCTGTCCATGCGGAACGTGCGGAGAGGGTCGGAGGACTCAAGCTCCGCTGCTACCTTGAAGTGCTTGATGGCCGCAGCTGCGCCGTCCTTGGATGCCAACAACACGACCCACACGTAGCAACTAAAGTCGTCGACCAGGAGCATAAAGCATTTCTTGCATCCGGGAGTGGGTGGCGAGATCGGTTCGCACAGATCCGCGTGGACAAGCTCCAGTGTCTCCGTTGCCCTGTACTTGGCCTTTTGTGGGAATGACATCCGCCTTTGCTTGCCGACGAGGCATGCGTCGCAGAGTTGCTCGACATGAGCGATGGTGGGCAGGCTGCGAACCATGTTCTCCCTCGCCATGCGTCACATGGGCCTCGAAGTGCAGGTGGCCTAGGCGCGCGTGCCACCGCCATGTGTTGCTCCTGCCCTACGCACATAGGCAGATCGGAGCCGAGATCTCCAACCACATGACGTACAGGCACCGGGCGTTCCACCGAACGTGGGCTAGGACCTTGTGCTGGAGATCATACAGGGTCATCATGCCTACGCGGATGTTGGTGTCGCAGCCATTCTTGTCCAACTGCCCAAGACTTGCGATGCTTGTATTCAGTCGAGGGATGAAGTACACGTCGGAGAGCGCTCGCTGGTCCCCGGAGCGGATGGTGAAGATCACGGTGCCATGCCCCTGGAAGGCCACCGTCGAGCCATCCCCAAACTTCACGCTGCCAGTGATGCGCTCGTCTAGTTTCGCGAAGGAAAAGCGATCGCCGGACATATGGTTGGATGCACCGGTGTCCAGGTACCACCGGCCATCGCATGGCTCCTTCTCAGTGCCAAGGTTGGCCTCGGCGCATGTCTCGTTGAGGAACACTTGGCCGCCCATGTTCTCTGGATCCAAAGAGGCTGCAGTGATCGTGGCCATGAGGAGGGTAGGGTCCACATCCTCTTCGTCCTTGCCATTGGCCGACCACGCAAGGTGAGCCTCCTCGTGCTTCTTCTTCTTGTAGTCACGGGCCCAATGGCCCTTTTTGCCGCAATAGCGACACTCGTCATCATGATATGCGCCACCGGGGCCACCTTCCTTGCAACGCTCGTGACTTTTATCACGACGGTGCTCGCCGCTGCCCGAGCCACCGCTCGATGAACCGTTGTTCCAGCCCTTTGTGCGTGCTCGCCACTCCTCTGTGAGGAGAAGCTCTCCAACACCACAGTGACATCTTTGTCTAAGGCATAGTGCTCCTTTGCAGCCTTGAGCCGCCCCACCAGATCCTCGATGGACAGTGTGTCCAGATCCACCAATGTCTCGATGGACATGGCGATCTGTCCAAAGCGGCACGGCAAGATGGAGAGCATTTTGCGCACCTTCTCCCCCTCC
The DNA here is from genome assembly GCA_910589775.1 of Avena eriantha. Classification (NCBI taxonomy): domain Eukaryota; kingdom Viridiplantae; phylum Streptophyta; class Magnoliopsida; order Poales; family Poaceae; genus Avena; species Avena eriantha. The sequence continues at coordinate 23,575,838 of OU342740.1, forward strand.
GAGATGATCTTGCCAAGAGTGCCATCTGGTTCACCATGCCAGTGATGTGAAGTCGTCAACAGTTTTGCCGGCCTTGAATTGGATGGCAGTGAACTCCTTGTTCACCGTGCCCGCCCTAGCGTCCTGCACGCGAGTGACGCCGAGCCGCATCGTCTTTAGTGCATCCCAGGCGCCCTTGGTAGAGCCCTTAGCAGCGAGCGTCGACATCATCTCCGGCGACACGCCACGGAGGATTGCCTCAAGGGCAAGTCGATCGTCGGAACGCACTGTGGTGCCGTTCTCGATTGCATCCCACAGAAGTCTCCCCTCGAGCATCACCTGCATCAAGACAGCCCAGTCCGCATAGTTGGTACGCGTTAGCTATGGCCAATTACCTCCATCGTTGCGCATCATGCGCTGTTGTGCGGCTCCACCAGCCATGGCGTCTGCTCCATCGATGATCCTAGCAAGTGATGGTGGAGGTGTATTCTCGCCGAGCTGGGACGAAGCGTCACCGACCTCAGCGGCCTTCTTCCTCCTAGTTATTGCAGATGACACGGATCTCTCACTCTCGCTCTGATACCAGATTGTGGAGTTTCAAAGAGAATCGATCATGCAAAAAGTGTTCCCTCGCGTTAGAGTGTTTTTCTCTTGCGACGCCCCCACAACGCCGTCATTGAGATCCTCGCTTTCCTGATCCGTCCCTCTCTGCTCGCTTGTGAATCCTAGGCCTCGGCCTTAGTCCTTGTATGCGGTGGACATTGGGATCTCGAGGGGGAATCTCCATGGTGGCCAGCTGGTCTCAGATGGCGATGGATTTGGATAGAGCTTCGCCGAGTGGGGGTGATGGAAGTCTAGAAGCAATGATGAAATAGCTTGGCCTATAGGAAGATGACCTGGATGATGTAGTTTTTGAAGAGGAGGATCAACTACCACCGGAGGCGACCAGAGGGCTGGCCATTGCTAGGGTTTCTATGGATGGGGAATATTCGAGTTTCTGGTTTTACAAGAATATGCGATCTGCTTGGGACCTAGCAAGAGATGTGCAGACAAAAACCCTAGAGGTAACCTCCACTCTTTTCAGTTCGAGTGCCTTGGCGACTAGGAGAGAGTCATGGAAGGAGGCCCTTGGAGCTTCAGGGGTAATCCGGTGGTGATTGTGCCATGGGACGGGTTCACTAAACCCTCAATGACTAAACTCAATTATATTAACATTTGGATACAGATACATGATCTCCCGGTCGGATATGCTCCTATGCTGAAATATCTTGCCTCGAAAGTGGGGATCTTCTTGACAGCTGAAGGTATTTCAAAAGATTTTAAAGGTAACGTTTATCGTGCAAAGGTGAAGTTGGGTGTTAGAAAATCTCTGAAAATTGTGGTATCACTGATAAGGGAAAATAGGAGAGAACTCTTTTTGGTGAAGTATAAAAAGCTCCCAAATTGGTGTCAAGTGTGTGGCCATATGGGTCATGGGTATAAAGACCATGGGGATGGTATTCATCCTCCACAAGCTTTAACTTTTCAGAACTTGTGTGCTATATGGTCAGTTCGATCTGGTGGACGCCCTACTAGAGGTAGGGGAAGTGGCAGTGGTAGGGGTGGTTTTTCTGGCAGAGGTGCAACTAATCGTTCTAGCTATCCTAAAGAAGTTCTCCCAACGCAGGAAAAAGATGATTTGGGCACTAAGCCAAGTGAGGAGGATCTTGTGATGGATGATGCAGAAAGAAGCAAAAAAAGGTGTTGTCATGGGCTAGAATACTCTTGCGCTGTTGTCACCAGGCACAGTAGCTTCTATGGATGAATCTCTTGATGGTAGTACGGCAAATAATATGAGCCCGCCTCCAAAATGAGACCCAAAATGATTAAGGATGGGTGAGGAGTTGAAGGATAATTCTGGTAATACAAAACTGATATCGGCGACTCCCAACAAGGGGGCTGACCAGAAGCAATGAAAATACTAGCTTATAATGGTTGTGGCCTTCAGGGGGCTGCGGCTATCCAGGCTCTACGAAACTTATTTCAGCGGAGTAGCCCGAACATTTTTTTCCTGTCTGAAACTCACCTTGAGGAGTGGCCGGCAGAGTGTTTAAGAAGGAAACTAAATATGGATTATAAGGAGGTTGTTTGTAGCGATGGAAGGAGTGGGGGTCTGCTACTACTATGGAAGAGAGAAATGCATGTGTCGTTAAGGAAAAAAGCGAGGAACTCCATTGATGTTGAGATTGGAATTGGCATTGAGGATGTGTGGTGTTTTACGGGATTTTGTGGTGAACCAAGATGGCAGGATAAACATTTATCTTGGCAATATCTTTGAGACCTGAATGTTACTTCAAACATGCCATGGTTAGTAATGGGAGACCTGATTGAGATTTTGTATCCTTTTGAAAAAGAAGGAGGAAACCCTAGGCGGGGTCATTTCATGCAAGCTTTTCGTGATGCTCTCCATGACTGCAATCTTTCTGATTTCGAGTTCAATGGTCATAAATTTACTTGGCACAGAGGAGGATTAGAGAGAGTCTCGACCGAGCTTTAACTAATGACAGTTGGAATTCGATATTTGGTGATGCAACATTACAAAACATGGAGTACAGCCGCTCAGATCACCAGCCCATCCTCATGGAGTTCGATGTTGAAGAGGGACATCCATCTGGAAGTCCTAATGTGCTGCATCTTGAGGCTAAGTGACTCAAAGAGCCGAGATTCCGTCAGGTTGTGGAGGAGGCTTGGGAGCTAGCTGGGCCACAAACTCAAAATGACTCGTTAGCGGGAAAGGTTGCTTTTGTCCACAATCAGCTGCATAAATGGGATAGAACGATCTTCCAGAAATCGAAAAGGAAACTAACAGAAGCCCAAAAGGATTTAGAAAAGGTGGCCTCTGGTCCGTTGACCGACGAGAGCATTCTGCAACAACGTGAGCTTGCAAATGAGATTAAAGCTATACTCGAACAAGAGGAAATTCACTAGACCCAAAGGAGTAGACTGAACTGGTTGCAGTTCAGGGACAAAAACACTACTTATTTTCACAATTTTGCTAATGAGAGGAGGAGAAGAAATACGTTCAAAAAGCTCAGGGATGATAATAGTATTTGGCAAGAGGGATGCCCATCTCTTAACCCAATGATATCGTAGTACTTTGCTAGTATTTTTTTCAACAGAAATTGATGAGCCTGACCCGGATCTTCTCGCCAAAGTCACGGTGAAAGTGACTACTTCGATGAATGAATAGTTGATGAAGCTTTATTCTGCTGAGGAGGTAAATAAAGCCCTCTTCTCAATTGGGGACATGAAGGCCCCCCGGGGGTGATGGTCTATATGCTTTGTTTTTTTTTAAATGCTGGAATATTCTGGGAGAAGTGATATCGACTGAAGTTCTTGAGGCGATCAACAATAAAATTGTTCCTCTGGGCTGGAACGACACGGTTATTATCCGTATCCCAAAGGTTGAAGCCCCGGAGCTCATTGCCCAATACATGCCAATCAGTCTTTGCAGCGTCTTGTATAAGGTAATTTCTAAGATGATTGCATTTAGGCTAAAATATGTTCTTGATGATGTCATATCGCCTGTCCAAAGTGCCTTTGTTCCAGGTAGATTGATTATCTATAATGGCCTACTAGCTTATGACAGCCTTCATACAATAAAGAATAAGAAAAAGGGAAATTGGGCATATTGTGCAGTTAAGTTGGACATGCATAAAGCTTACGACTGAGTTGAGTGGAATTTTTTGGAAAATATGATGATTCGGCTAGGCTTCCATAATGACTTCGTGGCTTTATTAATGGGTTGTGTTAGATCGTTGACTTATAAGATCAGATTCAATAATCAGGAAACTAAGTCCTTTATCCCGAGTAGGGGTCTTCGCCAGGGGGATCCACTATTCCCATATTTGTTCGTTCTTTGTGCGAAAGGTTTATCAAGTATTATTGCTCATAGAGAGGAGGTTCATGGTATGGCAGGTGTCAGGGTATGCAGAAATGCCCCATCAGTCTGACATTTGCTCTTTGCTGATGATTCCCTTATCCTTATAAAAGCTAATATGACTAATGCAATCTCGTTGAGACAGATTCTTGATCAATACTGTGCAAGCTCTGGACAATTGGTGAGTCAGGCAAAGTGTAGCATTTTCTTTAGCCCCAATGTGGATCCTAATTTATGAGCAAAAGTTTGTACATAACTTAATATTATGATGGAAGCAATATCTGATAGATATCTTGGGCTTCCTGCATTGGTTGGCGCAAGACATAGTGAGAGTTTTGTGTACTTATTGGAAGAATTATTAAGAGATTGGAGGGGTGGAAAGAAAATTTCTTATCTATGGGTGGAAAGGATATCCTATTGAAAGCAGTTATGCATTCCATACTTGTTTATGTTATATCTATGTTTAAGATCCCAATGAGCTTGTGTAAGGAGATAACAGATGCTATAGAAGGCTTTTGGTGGGGAGACACTGAGGAAAAACACCACATGCACTGGATGGCTTGGTGGAAAATGTGTACACCGAAGAAACTCGGAGGAATGGGTTTCAGAGACATCCATGCGTTTAACCTCGCGATGTTGGCAAAACAAAGTTGAAGACTTTTAACTAACTCGGATTCTCTATGTGCATAGGTCCTAAAAGCTAAATATTATCCAGATGGGAACCTATTGAAGGCGGGGCCAAGGCAAGGTTCCTCGTTCACCTGGCAAAGTATCATTGCAGGCCTTGCAACTTTCAGAAAAGGCCATATTTGGAGAGTGGGTTCAGGAGAAAATACTAATGTTTGGGAAGATCACTAGATTCCCACTAGTCCTGACCGAATTATTCAAACTCCAAAAGGCAATGCAACTGTGAGAAAGGTTAATGAGCTTTTTGATTTAGACTCATTCTGTTGGGACGAGGAGAAAATAAAGGAAATATTCCATCCTCTGGATGTGGAAAGAATTAGGAGAATTCCTTTGAATTCGAACCATACTGAGAATTTTATTGCATGGCACTTTATAAAATCTTACTCTTTCTCGGTTCCCTCTACATACTACACTGAGTGGAATCACTATCACGGCAAAAGAATGTCAAGGAACAACGTAACTGGTTCTTCTTATAGCAATCCTGTTTAGGAAATCATGTGGAAGCTGAATGTATCAAGCAAAATTAAAATATTTGGTTGGAATCGAAGGCGTTGTATGGTATAATTCCTGGGTATTCGATCATCGCTAATAGACACATACCGGTCTCTGGTCAATGTCCGGTGTGTCTACAGGGTACGGAAGATATTAAACATTTGATGTTTACTTATACACGAGCGAGATAAGTGTGGTCTGCTATGGGTCTCCTTAATGTGATTGATAATCTAGGGTGCGTACCGATCATTGTGAAAACTGACTCTCTTGAACTTGTACAAGACTATAATGGTGAGATTGAGATTTGGGGTCCTTATACGGCGATTTTGACGGAGTGTTCTGCTATTGCTCATTGGATCGGCCAGATTAAGGTGCATCACGGTTGCTACTTTGGCACACTTCTTAGCTAAGCATACTTTTGAGTCCAAAATGGCTATGTTATGGGACCATGATCCCCTAGCTTTATTAAATCCCATGTACTAAACAATATAATTCTTTTCTGAGAGACTGCAAGTTTTAGACACACTCTTTTTCTTACCAGGGTATCTAAGGGACTGGAAGGTTTTAATGACACGGCTTAGGGCACGTACAATGGTCTTATCTTAGCAATGCCACATAGGATGATTGTTGAGTTGGAGAAGAGAGAAACGAAAAAAAGACCTCTGCCTTCTCTTGGCTAAGAGATCATCTCTTAGCTACAATATGTCTCACCACATATTTAGGAACATCTAGTGCTAGAGATAAGACTAAAAAAAGAACCCATTGTATGTCATATTTTGTTGTCATATCAAATGATGTTGCATGTATAGATAAGACTGTATTATCAACTATTGTACATGCCCTTACGGACCTAATATATGATGTTTAAAAAAAAAATCTATCGCTAGAGGGAGGAAAAGATACAGGGAGTAAACACGAGACAGATTTTGTGCGGTGATCAACTGACGGCTTTCTGTTGCTTTCCTTCCTTTTATTCTGGGATTACACTATGAGACATAGGATCATGCCCACCTACTAGTCAGGGTGCAGGCGGGAGTGGGCTGCCCACGGAGCCCACTACCCAAGCCCACATAAAAGGCTATGCGGGACACCCGCGGGTAAACAAAAAATAATAATGGGTTTCCGTGGGAAACCCGCGATCGCATCGAACATCAAAAAAATTATTTCGATCCAAATTAATATTTTTATATTTGTCTAAATTTGAATATGTCTAGTCATATTTCGCGGGTATATGTGGGTATACGTGGGATAGTGAACACCCGCATAAGTTTCGCGGGCTCCCGCGGGACACCCACTTAAATTGTGTGGGACTGTGCAGGCGTATGCGGGCCTCCCACGGACAGTCCCACCTGCACCCTGACCTAGTAGGACGTGCCATCCCACATCCAGGAATAGGTCCTAGCTCGACTACAAACTCGGATCAGCCCGCACAGCCACGATGCCGATCCGTTTACGTGAATTGAAAAATAGCTGAAGAATGAACTAACTGTCTAACTGAACCTGACAGCTAAAAACGGCTAATAATTCCAACAAAATTGAGCGGAAAGGCCATGGTGCGAATTCCAAAGTTAACGATGGGCACAATCTGTTTTGAGTTGGACTCTAATACACCCGACTTAGATTTTCATGTCGTTCCACAGGGCTGATCTGGTTAGCGTGGACCATGGACAAACTATGGTGGTAAAATCAAAGCCATGGCTAAGTCTAATAATCATGGTGGGCATGCCGGACAATTTATGCATCCATGCTTAAGCTTACAACCAACCCTATAAATTCGATATGAAACGAGAGGTTTATGCATCCTCAGGTGCTCTAAAACAGTCTATTTACAAGTCGTGTAACGAGATGAGCTCTGAGAAGACATCATGGCCGGAGCTGGTTGGCACACAGACCAATCCCGCGTTAGTCATCATCAACCGCGACAGGCCCGACCTCACGATCGTGCTGCTGCAGGTGGGTGCCGCCATTAGCCCACCGGGCTTCCACGCGTGGCGCGTCTGCCTCTTCTTCGATGAGCAAACCGGTCTTGTCGCGGCCGTCCCCGCCGTCGGCTAAATGGTGTAGCCAAGCCCCAGTACCCACTTCGACTGGAACTATTGCTGATATGGCTTTGCTAACATCCATGAAGCAGATTGTATCGTATTACTCATAAGTTGCAGAATAATATATTGTATCATGACTCTGTTGAATAAACAGTCATACTTCCTCCGGTCAAAATTAATTGACTCGGATTTATCTAGATCTAGATTTAAATGTATTTAGACATATTTTAGTACTAGATATATCCGAATCTAGTTAAATCGAAGTCAATTAATTTGGATCAGAGGGAGTATATAAATTTGAGAGAATTCACCCCACGTTTTGTGATGTTTGAATCACGGTGTGTAATTTCTTTACCCATTTAATCACTTGCCCTCCATTCTGATAGCATGGAACCACTGGTCATCGACATGGATAGAGAATCGGACTCCATGTCAGAGGGATTTGCACCTGCAACATGCATCCGCCCGGCCTAAGACTTGTGGAAGAGAATATGGAGAGAGAGAAAACAAGCAAAGTCAAGTGATTTTAACCTCCAACGATGATATGATGCATCTTAAAATAGTAATGATATTTTCGAAGATGGCAGTGATGGCAGGGTTCGATGTGAGTGTGAGTCGAAGAGATGAAAGGAAACATCGAAGAGATGAAATAAAACCCCCAGATTAAATATGTCTCCGATTTGGCATTGATCTGACTAACAGTCCAAGTAGGCCTGACTCGTGGACGATGTTGTTGGAACTGCGGGCAAACTACAAAGGCCATGTACAATGCAAGATGCTTAGCCACGTCCTTACAGTAACAAACCAAACTTCTTCATAAGGAACAATGCTTATTTTGTTAGAATTGGTCCTGACATGTCGTGTAAACTCGTCGAGTGCTTTCCGGCGGTACGCGCACGTTGCAAGGCTTCCGAGCAGTTCCGGCAGTATGTTCCGGCAAGACGTCGCAAATACACACAGCCAAGCTAGCTAGCCTTCATTGATTGATCAAGCTAGTAGCAACACACACACGGCAATAAACTTGATGGCCACACGTGCATATCGCACCTCCCTCATAGTTTATTTCTTTGATTCAACTCACGGGTATGTTGACAACCTGGGTTCATGCATATATATACTGGGATTCTAGTATGCCGACTCGACTACTAGCCCAACTCTAATCCTAGTAGTACTCAGTTACATGCAAGTATACGGATTGGACTCAACACACACACCTCGGTGTACCTCTAGGAATCCTATACGTATACGACTCGTATATGTGACACCGTGTCAGTGCTGGACACGGAGTGCTTCTAACAATCACCCCCTAAGCACGGCGTGCTCTTCAACATCCACCTGGATCCCAAATATACACGCTGCTTCTCGCGGACGTCATCCACGGCATTGCTTTCGCCGCTTCCCTTCTCAGCACCCATGTCACCGACTTTACTTTCGTCGGCTTCTCCATGGCTTCACGCCGACAACCCTTTTTGTCCGCACCCTTCTCCACGCCTTCACGCTGACTGTCCTTTTTGTCCGCGCCTTGAGACATTATACTTGGTTCGATGAAGTACTTTCTCATCGATGCTTCACATATTTGATCTTCTGATTGCCGGTACTCTTGGATGCAATAGAACAAATACGTAGGAGCTAGCTCACGTTGGTTGACTAGCAAAGCTAGCTTTCTACCGTGACTAGCAATTCTGACTTCTACCTGCTCCTAACCAACATCGTCTTCTGGCTTGTCCGGAGTAGCAATGCACAGGTTGCTTACCTGTAGCGATTCGCCTTTTATTTTTGAATCTCTTTCTAGCATGTTTTCTTCTAACTTCTCTATACCACGTGAAAAGCTTCTTGATGGATCTGCACCCCGTATTGTTGGGTCTCCTCCATCTGTCTGGCCATCAGTCCACACTCTTGGACCATCGCCTTCTGGCCTTGCTGGCCTGTTTGCTGGGATCGCTTTAGTTCCCCCTCATCTTATAATTGATGGGCAAACAAGTGTAGGTATCGCTGCACATGCCTATGCGCACCCTTCTAGTTCCATATCTTTTGGCCACGGACTAGCCTTTTTTCAAACTATTTGTCTTCTGGGAGAATCCCTAGTGCTTCTGGCCTGGTGTCCACGCCTGGAGCACCTCCTAGGCCTTCAACGCCTTCTAGGCATGAACTTGCTGACAAGGATAAGCTTGGTTGATCCATATTTTCTTCATACTTAAGATCCCATGTGACGTGAAAAGTTGGATATCTCGGTTCGTTGGATCCCCAATTCCATGACTCGCCTTTCTCAAAGATTACGTCACCCCTGACAACCACCTTATTGGTATAAGGATTGCACAAGCGGTATTCCTTTGAGCTTCCATAGCCCGTCATGATCATTGGAGTCCTCTGCTCCGCCAATTTACTCTTATGGTCAGACTCCGTCTTGACATGCGCCACGCACCCAAAAGTGCGAAGATGATCAACCGAGGGTTTCCATCCGTACCATGCTTCGTACGGTGTTATACCAACTCCACTCTCAGTTGGCTCCATGTTCAGCAAATACACAGTCGTATTGACTGTCTTACCCCAGAATTTTCCTGGCAAGCCTTTACTCTTCATCATGCTCTGTGCCATGGTCAACACAGTTTGATGCAGCTCACCCCCCTGATCAATGCGTAGGGCTCTTATCTTTGCCTCCACCTTGAACTCTTCGGCTTCCTTGATCTTCTCGAATGCTTGTTGAGCTTGACCCTTACTTTTTAGCAACACAATCCACATGTATTTACTATGATCATCCACCACAAGCATGAAGAATTTATTGCCGGACAGAGTTGCAGGTGAAATTCCAACGCATAGATCACCATGAACAAGTTCCGAGGCTTCACTTGCCTCAAACGTGGCTTCACATGGAAACGGGGCACTCCGTTCCTCGTGATCCACACACGGTAGATCGTGATCTACTTATGCCACAATCTCCGTAGTCGGTGATGGAGGATCCTCCTCATCCTTCAGCTCAGTTACTTCGAGCATCAGTATCATCGGTCCATCATCTCCTTCCTGGGCGATTAGAGCCCTCTCCTTTTCCTTTGGTGATTTACGGCAATCAGCCTTGAAGTGACCGAGCTCGCCGCAGTTATGACACCTTACTTTCTTTATGTCAAACTTCCTTCGCGGCAGGGCGTCATCTTCATCCTCCTGCCCCGCGATGTACTTTTTCGTTGGGCGTTGCTTCTCCTTGCCGCTCGTGGAGCCTCCTTGCTTTTCTTTCAAAAGAGTCATCCACTATTGCTTCGTGAGCATCAGGTGCTCAACTTGTTCTAGATCACCGAAGCTGATCCGAATTCTCTCGTCGTGTGCCTTGAATCTTCCAACGAGATCCTCAACCATCAATGTATTCAGGTCGAGACATTGTTCGATTGATGTGACGATCTGCATGTAGCGCGCCAGCGCCGCACGCAGGAACCTTCTGATGTTCTTGACCTCATCCAATATTTCGCCATATACCCTGATTGCGTTGACGAGGGTAATGACGGGCGGCAAACTGATCAACCGTCTCACTCTCCTCCATCTTCAGATCTTCATAGATTTTCGTCAAAGTTTGAAGATGTGCTTCCTTCACGCGGGCATGACCTTGGTGCAAGATCTTGATCGTCTCCCATGCATCCTTCGCCGATTTCTTTCCGACGAGGTGCTGCATCACGTCCTTCGGCACTATGGAATAGAGTGCCGTTAACGCTTAGCGATCCTTCCGGTACTTCACGCCTCCCTTGACGTACTCGTCGCCTCCTAGATCGACGGCCTCCCAAACCTCCTGAGCCTCCATGGCCACCTCCATGTTGAGTGCCCATAGCCCGTAGTCCTTGCGATCGAGGCGCGGATACAAAGCCGCCCCCACCGTCTCTGTCACCGGTGCCGCTGCCGAGCTCTCGCCTGCCTTGACCAACGCCATGACCTCCTTGTACTTTCATCAGATCATGGACGAAGAACCTCAGGCTCTGATACCAATTGTTGGAATTGGTCCCGACACGCCGTGTAAACTCACCGAGTGCTTTCCGACGGTACGCGCACGTTGCAAGGATTCCGAGCATTTTCGGCAGTATGTTCCGGCAAGCCATCGCAAATACACACAGCCAAGCTAGCTAGCCTTCATTGATTGATCAAGCTATTAGCAACACACACACGGCAATAAACTTGATGGCCACAGGTGCATATCGCACCTCATAGTTTATTTCTTTGATTCAACTCACGGGTATGTTTACAACCCGGGTACATGCATATATATATACTAGGATTCTAGTATGCCGACTCGACTACTAGCCCAATTCTAATCCTAATAGTACTCAGTTACATGCAAGTATACGGATTGGATTCAACACACACACCTCGGTGTACTGCTAGGAATCCTATACGACTCGTATACGTGACACCGTGTCAGTGCTGGACACGGAGTGCTTATTCCTAACATATTTCTATATAAGAAAGGTTCCTAATTAGACATTGGTCTTGTATACATAAGCATTGGTGTTTAGTTAGAAACCGACTTATTTTTTTAGGAACCTACATAAGCAACCTCCATTGTGGGGTCAATACTTCGAAATAATCGAGGAATGTCGTATCCTGCTAAGGTTTTACTCCTCACGCTAGTCTGCTCCGCCATCCGCTAACTCTCCTCCCCCTCGCTGATTTCGTTTGGGCCGATCCAGGGGTAACCTTGTGTTGTTGCCGAGCGAGGCGCGGCGGTGGCTAGAGGGCAATGGAAATTCGAGATCGAGTGCAACATGCGTGGTTAGGGTTCTAGATGGATCTAAAAGCCTCAAGTCTAGGAGGATCTGGGAAGGATGGTCTTGAAGAAATGATGAAGAAACTAGGGATGCGGGAATAGGACTTCCATGACATGGTTTTCTGAGGATGAATCCCCGCCGACAGCAGAAGCAACACTATGGCTAGCCATCGCTAGGGTGGTTACAAATTTAGTGATTTTTGGTCCTATAAGAACATGAGGACAGTATGGGATCTCGTGCAGGAGGTGAAGTTCATATCACTGGAGAACATGTATATGATGTGATTTTCCTGTCTTGGCGACTGGGATAAAATGATCGGAAGGGGGGGCTTAGACCTTTCGAGGACACCCTATTATTCTACTCCCTTCGTCTCAAAACTAGGTCAAGTAGAGTGAGAATCTTGTTTGATGTGAGGAAATAATTGAAGAATGGTGTCTCCATGATCCAAGGAGGGAAGAGCGTCAATTGTTCCTAGTAAAATATGAGCGGGTGCCTTGATTGATGTGCATTTTGTGGGATGATTGGTTATCTTCATCTGAACATGATGATGTGGTGCATCCACCAGCGTCACTAGTTTTTAAAGATCTAAAGGCAAGATGGGGTATCCGGAATTCCGGATTGCTAGACGTGGAAAAGGTCACGGACGGGGTCATGGTCATGGTCGTGGTCAAGGAAGAGGGCCACATGATGATTTTTACAATGAGGATTATGTGAACCAATACAACGAAGAGGATGAAAAAGTTGAGGAGGATGATTTGATGTCTATGGACCCAAATCAGAAACGCCTATTGGACGGACTTCTTCAGTGCTCCTCCCTCCCACAAATATAAAAGAGCAATACTAGTATCCGGACGCGTCTCTCCTCCCGTGAATAAAAATAGAGGTGGCGGCTATGGTGGAACCCTAGCCCGCTACCGCCATCTGCGTCTCGTCTCCGCCGTCGATGGATCCCCGTCTTCTTTGTTTATTGTGCCTTGTACAGGTTGTGAACTCATGGAATAGATTCAAATCTTTCTCGCAAAAAACACATAAAAGAGAAATCTGGTATTTTATTATTAATTAATCTCTAATCCCATATTAATTATATTGGTCGTTTAGTTCTAAACTTGAACCCATACGGCCTTCGTTTCAAAGTTTAAGACATATTTTTTTTCAAAAGTCAAACTATGTAAAGTCTGACCAAGTTTTTACAAAAAATATTAATATTTAGAATGCGAAATCCATACTTTTGATACATCATAAAACATATTTTTACATGGCATCTATATAATATCATAGTTTTCTCTAAAAGTTAGGTCAAACTTTTCGTAGCTTATCTTTTTTAAAAATATAAGCCTTAAGCTTTAAAACAGAGGTAGTATTACCCATGTGTATACACATGTATTCCTATACAGGGATCTATCTAACTACCCGCCATCCTTGAAATAAGCACCATGATAGACGTACGTGAGGACGAGGACATGTCTGCCGCAAGGCACGAAGCCAGAGACAGCGACACCATTTCTTGTTCACTCATCCCTCCCCTTCCACATTGTACTGAATTTGTCAGTTGTCGCTAGCTCAATTATAAACCATTGCATGCACAATTAAAATAGAGGTATTTTACGGTACCCTCAAATGAATAAGAACCACCTATTTTTTATGATCCAAAGGCCAATATCAGTTTATATGACTAGTATAATGATACTACTGATCAAAACATGGGCAAAGTGGGTACTATCAGAGAAATCCCCAACGTATACTTAAACGGCCCAACGGAGCCCATCGGTGTTGTCAGTCAAAAAAAAAACCCTGCTCATGCCCTCATGGCTGATGCATTGTGTACTTTTCTTCCGGTGGTCCTCGTCAACGGCAGTGTGTCCCCGAGAAATTCAATCGTCCGCATGGCCGCCCACCTTGGTAGGAGTCGTTGTTGTCCAGGAAGCCGGTGTTGCTGCTAGACGAACTTTAGTCGCCGTCGATGCATCTTGAGCTAAAGCTTGCTGGTGGCGTTCATGGAAGTTGGACGGAGAATATTGATTCGTGTGTATCAAATCCGTAATTCTAAATGTGTGCAACCGCATGATAGCTTGTAGTAATAGTTCTGAATGGAAATTAATAACGAGATTAGTGCCCTGGGATGGAATCCATCCGGCACAACAAGAAATTTCAGGCGAGCAGCAGAGCAATAATCTTGTTATGTTTTTAAGCGATGTGATATGCTCTATGAGACTGCTCGACTGGTTGCGACACATTTATTTTCTCTGTTCTCTGTAGTATGAGGAGAAAATCAGAACATCGCTGGCGGAGCGGCCGGTGAGAACTGCATGGCAGCGGCAATGGTGAGGGCAAAGAACTCGTACCAGGGTGGGGGGCGAAGGGACGAGCTGTCGATCGATTGTTACTGGGCTTATGGGCCTCATCCATAGCTAACAATTAAGAACCGATTGACCTAAAAAATGTCTAAAATGCCCAAAGAATCGACGGCTAGATTAGATTTATGCTACTCAATACTTGGGCAGTAGTAAAAGGTACCATAAAAAAAGCCTTAAAATATCAAATTCACGTTGATAGATGACTTTGGTGATAACGACGCTCGATACTTATAGGAGGAAACTACTGCTTGCCGCCGGTAGTGCCGAGGACGTGCCATCGCTCATCACCGGCGAAGAAGAAGCCACCATGAATCGTGAGCGACAAGGACATGCATACCACGATATATAGATTACGTACGTACATGTTTATTCAGGATATCGGAGGAGCACCGAAGCAGAATTACTTGCAGATGGGACTGAACAGATAGAAGGTGTCCAGCCTACAGCTCGTGTGTTAATACGCTGGTTAATCCGTTTCAGATAGCACCAATTAAAAGGTATCCTAAGAGGATTAAGTCACAAGAGAATGGGAAGGAAGATGGTAGTGCTAATAACCTGGAATCGGTGGGTCCCAAGTGGGGCGCCGCCAGGGTAAATGAATCTTCTATGTTTGAACTACCGATGACCGGGGAATCCTCGGACAGTTCGTGAAGTAGAGAATTTGATGCAATCACATTCTCCCGTCTTGTTTTTTTCTTTGTGAACAAGACCAAAAACTGATAAGATGAAGAGGTCGAGGAGTTGGTTTGGACTAAAGGGTTTTACTAGTCATGAGAACGATGGTTTGAGTGGTGTGTTGGCCCTATATTGGCATGAATCTTTGCTTGTGGAGGTAGAGGATGAAACTGGCCCGTTGTATTGATATACTTGTTAAAACAATTGATGATGGACCTCAGTGGAGACTGACTTGTGTACATGGAGAGCCAAGAGTTGAGCATAGACACCTCATGTGGGAAAAAATCATTGAGCTTCACTCTCTACATGATCTTCCTTGGTTGTTCGTCGGTGATTTTAATGAGTTCATGTGGGGGGTTTGAGCACTTATTAGCCAAGAGCCGAAACTCATATGGCCATATTCTGATCTCAAAAAAAAAATGGCCATATTCAGGGATACGCTTTAAGTTTGTGGCTTGTCGATTTGGGATTTTCTAACGTCCCTCACAGATATGATAACAAACGGTTTGGTAATACTAACGTCAAGGTGAGCTAGACCGTGTTGTGGCATATAATCCGTGGCGAAATAAATTCCCATACAGTTCTATCACACACTTGGTGACCCCTATTTCTGACCATGTGGCGCAGCTGAAAAAAGGAGAAGAAGGGGAACCACAGATTGGTCCAAAAAGATGTAACCAATTTGAAATCATGTGGGAGCGCGAATATTGCCTGCCATAGATAATACACAACATATGGGAGAAGGTTGGTGATATTCATGATCTTGCTGACGTAAATAAAGCGCTTGGGAAAACATTGACCAAGCTTCACGAGTGGATCAAATTAAAGTTTGTAACGTTAATGATGAAGAGATAAAGAGGTGGTTGAGGTCTCAGCCACAACAAATCAATAATATGAATGACGACTGGCAGGAGATTAGAAGAATAGCCGATAGAATGAACGAGCTCCTCTATCGTGAAGAGTTAACATAGTGATACATGTATTTACGTCATTTATTTTGGGACGGAGGGAGAGGAGACAGAGACTGAAGCCAAAGACACAAACATAAGTATGTAGTTTTATGGTAAAACAACATTCGGCATTGGTCTTATACCAGAAACTCGGCGTTAATCCGAGGAAGGGCGGTGCACGCAATGTGCTTACGGTCGTTTGAGTCAACGGTGCGTAGCCATAAATTAATAAGCTATCAGAATCGCGCTTTCTCCTTCTGGGATGTCATGGGATCGTGGCCGGTGACGTCTCGCTGGAGCTCCACATGCGTTAGCGACAAAACCGTCCGGCTAGCCCTAGAACTTTTGCAAAAACTAGTTGAATCTGTCAACCATGTCATGTTTCCTAATAAAGCTTCTTCCATTCTCTCCAAACATAGTAATATGACATCCATGCAGCAGCATGTCTCGGATGACTAGCCAGGCTGTTTTGTGAACAACCGATCTACTATCCAAAAACTAGTCCGTTAACATCAAAGCATTAACTAACCCGGCTTACAATCAACCCTATAAATTCGATCTGAAACGAGAGGTTTATGCATCCACGCGGAGTGCTAGTCATTTCAAGTCAAAAAGAGATGAGCTCCCCGAAGACATCATGGCCCGAGCTGGTGGGGACACCGACCAACCCCGCGTTAGTCATCATCAACCATGACAGGCCCGACCTCAACATCGATCTGCTGCAGGCGGGCACCGTCGTGAGCCCGCCAGGCTTCGATCCGTGGCGCGTCGTCGTCTTCTTCGATGAGCAAACCGGTTTAATCGCATACACCCCCGTCGTCGGCTAACTGTTGTAGCCAAGCTCCAGTACCCACCTCGACTGGAACTATCATCGCTCATATGGCCCTGCCGACTTCGTGGAGCAGATTGTGTCGTTTCTATACTCATAAGTGTTGGAATAATGTGGTTTATCGTGGCTATCTTGAATAAAGAGACATATATATATAAAAGTATACATATTTGAGTGAATTTCACTTTTCACCCTCTCTTTGTGATGTTGTGATAGTGTTTACCCTATTTTAATCACTTGCTCTCAATTCTGATAGAATGGCCCCTTCGATTATCGACATGGAAAGTGAGTTGGACGTCGTGTCGGAGTGTATTTTTTCTCACCCGTTTGACCTAACCACTCCCCACCTCTGTCGCATCCGCCACACCTCAGACTTGCGAAAGAGAATATGGAAGATAGGAAGAGTCGAGTGAATTTGACCTCTTAAATCCTATAAGCTCCAAGATGGCCAGGTTGGATGTGCGTCGTAGGTGTGGATCGGGTGAATGAGAAGAAAGAAAGCGCCCTGATCTTATTTGGCATCTGACTAACCATCCAAATAGGGTTGACTGGTAGGCCATTTTGTCGCGACTGAGGCGGATGACTAATGGGTAAAACTTGAATGTCACACGTTTGGCGTAAAATGTGTCACAAAAATGTGATGAGATTGCCCAAAATCACAAGGAGGAGGTAAAAATCCGGACGCCAAATTCGCACTATAATGTGCACCATTCAATGTGGAGATTCATCGTATCCGTCGGCATGTATAATGGTTGACAAGATTATGTCTTTCCTTAGCATCCACATCATCTAGCGAAGGCAATAGATATAAGTTGTACAATATATTATCTCTTGTTTTTATCCCTTCTCGTTAATGAGAATTATTCAATTTTTAAAATAAAATTATATTGTTAATAAAAACATGTGGTACAATGGAGAAAATGGTTTTTCAAGATATCATCTCTTAAGGGAAGATAACGTTCTATTTCTTCATTCTCTCTCCATCGGCTAAGCAAAAAATCTGACGTAGCATCCCTAAGGGAAAGGCGGATGCCATCACATTGTACATGTCCTATCAACCTTTCCCTTAGAGTTGTCACAAAGGATTTTTGTTTAGTTGGAAGAGAGAGGATTGAGAAAGAGGAGTTTGGTCTCTTAGATAATATATAAGAGAAGACTATTTTCTCCACGGTACCACATGTCTTTCCTTGTTTTTTTTTTTGCGAAATTTCACTGATCTATTAAAAATCATCAACAACATTACAAAGAGTTCTAAAAGTAATAAAAATTATAAATAGATCAATGGACCACCTAGCGACGACTACAAACACTGGCGCGATACATTGAGTTTTCGTTTAAATCGTTGTCGTATGTCCGCCCGTGACCACCATAGTAGGCTAGCAAATTGCGCATGACGATCGAGCGGTGCAGCTGATCAGCTCAAGCATGTGATGGGATCATGGCCGGACGATTCTCGCTGGAGCTCCCCCATGCGTTGCCGACAAAGCCGTCCGGCTAGCCCTAGAAGTTTTGCCAAAAAACAGTTGAATTAGTCAACAACCATCTCTCTCTTTTTCTAATAAAGCATCTCGCGTTTTGCATAGATTCTTTCCAACATATTATATCCACGCAGCATCACGTCTCGGGTAACTAGCCCGGCTGTTTTGTGAGCAAGCGATCTATCCAGGAACTAGTCCGTTAACACCAAAGCATGCACCGCCATGCCGGCCGGTGTATCAAGCTTATATATTCGGTGCGAAACGAAACGCTTGTGCACTCCACCCGCAGGTCGAGCCACGGTATCTGCAGCAGCAACACACACGTACGAGATGACCTCCCAGAAGACGTCGTGGCCGGAGCTGGTGTTCGTGCCGGCGACGGAGGCTGTCAACAGGATCAACAGCGAGAGGCCCGATCTGACGACGGAGGTGCTCTTCGTGGGCATCAGCCCGAGCCCGCCGGAGTTCGACTCGACGCGCGTCTGCGTCTACCTCGATCCCCGTGACAAGGCTGGCCTTGTTGCCGCCGTCCCCGTCGTTGGCTAGCTGCTGATCGGTTGTTATGCCGTGGCCGCTCATTTGAAAGTTATACTAATAAATAGTCCAATGCACAACTGGTTTATCAAAAGAACTTGTTCAAATTGCAGTGTTATTCTGTTATACTTACTCTGTTCCCGCTGCGGTAGACTTCGGTAGATAATATACGGCATGCACAACGTCTCTTTTCCCGCCGCGGCACAGCTGGGGGGCGCTCCAGGTTGCCGCTAGCTTTGGCCACCCGCGCCAGCATGCAAAGCCTATGGAACCTGGTATGAATAACAGGTAGAGTAAAACAAAGCTAGAGACTGAACGAGAACGGGACCATTCATGTGCAAAAGTTCCAACAGCATTCCAAATTATCAGTCTAAAAAAATATCCAATAACAAGCAAAATTGGCTAGCCCCAAGTTTTCTAGTTGTCATGTTTGTCCTTCTTTCCTATCCCATGCTAATCATATGTTGGAGGGCTACAAGCTGCCGCAAGGGAGGCAACATTAACCTGCCAACCTGGGGAACGAGAGCCAAGAAGCGAATACCAGTCTACCTTGGTCTCCTTGGCTCACCCAGAACACTATATGCTATAGTAACACCATATCTGACCAATCCCAGAACATGCACTGTTGTCAAGCCCTCGGCATAACTGCCTAATATTGTACAATTACAACAAAATATCCAGCAGAGCACGAGACCTGACTAAAGGCAAGCAGACCTGACTAAAGGCAAGCAGATCGTTTTGCATGAGCCACATCGCCAAGGAAAATCCTGCTGGTGTGGCACCTTTTTTTAGGGTAGCAGCAGTGCTGCTTATTGCATCATATGGTCGACAGAAGAATCAGTTTGCATGTCTGTGTAGCTTCCGTTGGGTTCTGCTGATGAATCCATGTCTGCTGTATCTGTGATTGCAAGGGTTGAAAATAGATAAAGACCAGAACCAGGAGCCAAGAGATATATCTAGTAAGATGTTCACACACAAAGCCAGTAAGAGGAAATACTCTACCAGATGTGTTGCCACCACTAGGCTGGCTTGTAAAAGAGGAGCTCCGTTTAGGATCTGCATATGTTTCTGTTTGCATGTAAGGAATGAAACTAATAGAGTAAATCTGTTTGCATGTAAGGAATGAAAAACAGCAATGACTACCGAGCTTAAAGGAGCAAAATTAAGACCTGAGCAGTTTCTACTTTTCACCATTGCGGAAATATAGGACCATTTTAACATTTTTACCATTGATCTAAAAGGGGCTTGGCAATTCTAAGCACCAAGTACAACTAAGTAAGAGCAGAGACCTTTTTTCAATGAATTATCTGGTGTAAAGATTTACCACTTACACTTCGCTTATTAAAAAAATGTAACAGGGACCTTACCACAACATCTGGGAGCAAATAGAAAAATAATGGCTAAAAGGAGAAATGTGTTTTTCAGGGAGGGGAGTAAAATGAAAACTGCTAGTAACAGACAAACGGTACCAGCCAGTTAAAACAATCTTAGCTATCATTTGAACAGACTAATGATGACAAGGAAACAAACCTGCAGACAGATGTGAACCTTTCACAGCATCAAAGTTCTTGTATGTATAGCCCACAAAGCTAAGATCTTTAGAACTGGGAATCATCTGCAATAATATTTCAAAACAATGGCAAACAACTTTGGAGTATAACGAAATAATGGCATAAACAATGGCAAGCTAAGATCATTATTACAGAGGCAGAGTTTATCCCTATCTATGGAGATCTAAAAGTGACAAGTAATTAAGATGATTCAGAAACTTTGGAGTGAATAAAAAAATAAGGTGCAGGTTATTGCAGTGACCGGAATTGATGCCCAGGCATGGACATTTACAAAATTATAAGTAAAAGAAAAATAACGCTCCTTCATCCCATATGGTTAGATCCTGTTTTGCTAGATAGATGCAATTATTAGACAGGTTAAAAACTCTTCTTCTTTCAGGGAAAATGTCATGCAAAGTTTCAACACATTTATGAAAAAGGGAATGCAAGGCTGAACATGCTTTTACGCTGGCTTTGTTGAATCTCAGACCTACACACCAGACTGATGGTTCATAATTTTATTCATACCTTCCTTGAGGACCCAGAACCTGTTCTTGGGGGAGCAGGATCTGCCTGCAGAGACAGAACGGAAATGGTCAATATAGTTTACACACAATACAATAGAACATATGGAGCTAAAATATTGGCATACTGAATACGAAATCGAATTTCTTCAAACTTTGTTTAAAGATGTAGCAAAATAATGGAAATCGATTTTCTTACTTCGTCGAACTTCTGAAAATTCTGTGTATCCAGTTCATCATTTACTTGAGGCTTAAATGCTGCCTCCAATTCATAAAGCTTGTCCCATTCAACTCCATGAAACCAAGGATGAGCCTAAGAAAAAGAGATATATGTCAACCAAAATAAGCATATGCAAGTAATACTCTCTTGGAATCCAAATACTCCTGTCCCAAATTAGATGTCACATAGTATTTGTCTAGATACGCATGTATCTACTGTATACACTAACATGCGTATCTAGACAAATCTGCGACATCTAATTCGGGGCGGAGGGAGTATAAGAAGTCAGTTTGGACAACAAGATTCCACTTGGATTGCTCAGTTTTGTTACTGCAGAAGACAAAGTTATAAGGATGCATGCAACTATATTTCATGATAAATAGGAGTATAGTAATCACAATTTCATGCAGCCACTTTGGGTACTATGTGCAATTGGAGACCGCAGATAATACTAAGAGACAAATACCTTTATTTGATCTGCCCCTTCACTCCCAATCCTGTGATCAACATCACACAAGAACCGACAAATGAGATCCTTAGCTTCAGAAGACAGCCTTGATTTTTCTGGAAATTTCAAATAGCTTCTCCAATATACAATCTATGAAATAGTAAAGCAGAGTCAGTGCAGTACCAAACAGACTCGATGAGCACGAGACGGTCAACTACTCACTTCGCTTTACTGATTTGGACCTTAGCAATCTAGGGCAAGTTGTTTTATAGGTTTTTTAAGGTAAACAAATACATGAAAATGGACTAGACTTGACCAACTTTATTAGCATGTAATTACTACTTACTATGTATGTGTGGAAAGGACACAAAACCAATTAAATACAGCAAATACTACAAAACATTCAGATGTATAGTGGATGGAAGGTGGGTAAATATCCCCCTTGGCAGCACACTATTACCATTTTAGTAAATTTAACTTGCACTTAAACATAGCTCCATACTAAACTGTAATAGAAGCCAAATAATCAGGTTAAATCACTGCACTATTAGTGTAACCATTGTGAAAAATGTAAAATTGCTATTACCCTCCAAGTAGACATATTATAATAAAAAATGATAATGTATGGTTAGGAGTCCATTCAAAAAAGTAAAAGATGTACCCTCCTTTTGGTGGGGCTACTGATAGTGTGTGTGTTAAACACCCTCAGGGAAAATAAGAGAAGTATAGTAGAGACTCCCACAGAGAAAAAAGGAAAAAAATTATATCCCACAGTTTGGCAAGGTCTTAATTGTGGCTAATCAACATCCATTTCTCCATCACATTTTATCTACGGGGTTTGATACCCTTAGATATTATCTGCAACATAGTGTACAATTCTAACCTGTTAGATTTCACCCACGAATCGATCACATGAAAGTAGACAAATGCACACATACGAGGGCACGTTTATAATCTTGCATACAACGCTGCATATTTATATACGCAGCCACAACCAACCACACCATGTCCTACACGGATTGGAACTCATGAAGTTAACTAGCTACTACAGTACTACTAGGAAACCAACTCAAACTAGGACTCATATACCTACTCGTATTTCTAAGCAAACCAGCAAACACTAACGTACAGTACTAACTCGACTGGGATACATACTAGACCTACCTAATTATGCCTATCTTGGTATGTTTGGATTAATTCCAACATAACCTGCAAAGACAACTCTCATAAGACAAGCTACAAGGGAAGATCGGACCAATGCCATTACCCAGTTGTAATTTGAAAAACGCCAGTGGTAAACAAGGTTTGACGTGTCATTGAGACACCCAATTGTGTATTTTAAAACTGCACACTTTGCAATGACGTCTCGAAAATTTACAAGTATACAAACAACTGGGTGGGGTGTGTGTAGGTGTGTGTGTGGGTGGGTGGGGAGGGGAGGAGAGGGGGGGGGGGGTGCTTAATAATCCAGTTGTAGATAAAGTATTCAACAGCCAAACCTTTCGACATGTAGTTATTGGATCATCAGAATAAAACGGTGGATACCCAACAAGCATCTCATACATGATAGCACCCAGGGACCACCTGCGTGTAAGTAAGATATAAGCAATCATATTGCAGTTATTGGAAGGAGACAAGTTTGATATTTTCGTTTGAAGACCAAAACAAGAAATAACTATGTATGTGCACGTGTAATTCTTAGCATACCAGTCACACTCAATTCCATATCCCTTTTTTAGTAGAACCTCTGGAGCAATATAATCAGGCGTACCAACTGTTGAAAATGCCTGTAAATTCGTTTAAAATGG
Source organism: Avena eriantha (assembly GCA_910589775.1). Taxonomy (NCBI): domain Eukaryota; kingdom Viridiplantae; phylum Streptophyta; class Magnoliopsida; order Poales; family Poaceae; genus Avena; species Avena eriantha. Next base: position 23,599,069 of record OU342740.1, read on the forward strand.
ATGTAAAAAATATTCAGTGAAAGTTTTTCCTTTTCGAGAAAAGATGCCGAGAATTGCAAAAAAATATGATGTTGTGTGCAACTAGTTTGATGCTAACTATGTAAGCACACACCAATTTTCTCCTATTCTTCTGCCAGTGTTGAAGCTGTTCATTTGGACTTCTCCACCTTCTACCATTTGTTGTATCATGGAGAGAATGATCAATGTCCATAGACTCCCTAAGATTTTCATCGGTCATAGGTTCATCTTCATTCAAGGTTGACAATTTCGAGCAATCAATTGGCTTGCACAAGCCAAAATCTGACAACTTCATGTGACCATTCTTATCGAGAAGCAAATTATCAGGCTTAATATCTCTGTAAGGATAATAAAAAAGAACTGAATAAACAAATAGAACATACTAGACCATATCCAAATCTGATTCACAAGAATATGACCTGTGTATGTAATTATGTTTATGAATCGACTCAATTGCAAGAACTGTCTCAGCAATATAGAAACGAGCCACATTTTCAGTTAAGGTGTCCTCTCTCATGAGGAGGGTCATCATATCACCTCCAGGAAGGTATTCCATGATAAGGTAAAGGTACTCAGCATCTTGGAAAGAATAGTATAGCTTCACAATGCAGTGGCTACCAACTTCAGCCAGCAAGTTTCTCTCAGCTCTAACATGCTCCACCTAATAGATATGATGAAAATATTAGTTCGAGAAATTAAGAATAGAGCAACTAAAGTTACTAAATATTCCCCTAATAAATAGTTCGATTTTTTAATCAAAACCAAGAAATAAATCTGGGAAACTTAACATATCAAGCATCTCGCAATTAAGAAAAATATCATGTAAGCAACCTACCTCAAAAAATGTGTAAGGTAATTTTCTTTGTAGAGTACAAAAACAATACAGAATCCATGACAGACATTCCTACTCTACAATCTGATCCAGATTTACTACTCCCTCCGATCCAAATTAGTTGACTTAGATTTGTCTAGATTCGATTGTATCTAGACATAATTTAGTATTAGATACATCCGTATCTTGGCAAATTTGAGTCAACTAATTTGGGTTGGAGGGAGCACATAACATCTCTGTCAAAATTATAAACAGAGAATCCAAGACAGACATCCCTATTCTGCAATCCAATCTGATACACTGAGCCAAACTTAACCAAATAGGTAAAGAGTACAATGCTCTCATCCTACCTGACCCTTGACAACCATTTCAGACTTCTTTAGCTTTTTCATTGCGTAAATGTTTCCAGAGGATTTATCCCGGCAAAGTTGAACCTGTCAAATAAAAATTAGTTATCACCGAGATCAAAGCTCAAGCATGGCAAACAATTGTACCCCAAAAAATAGGAACTCCAGAGAGTCGACGGATCTCGCAAATGTTACATGCAACCGACTGGCACTACCAGTCTAAAATATATTGGCATACCTACTATGTTTATTTGCTAAATGTGAACTGCTTACTGAGCACATATCATAGAATGAATAAAAATTATAAATCTGAAATGCCAAAAAAAATGACTTAGAAACATTCTTGTAGATATTGGAGGTGCGAACCTCCCCATAAGCGCCTCTTCCAATGAGGGTGAGCAGCTCAAAGTCATCTACACAAATTCTATGTCTTTTAAGTCTCATGTATTCAGTCTCCTTCCTCTGCAACTCCTCTATTAATTTTATTTGCTCCTCCCTAGGAACTTGTGAAGAAGCTAGTTGTTGTTCCAAAATTAAGCGTCTGCAATTGTACAATAGACAAGTCTCTAGTATCAATAGAAATGGAAGCAAACGGTGTTGAGAGATAAGCTGATAACTGATATGTAATAAAAAAGACAAGATTACCAAAAGAAGCAATGGGTCAAAGAATAGATATGCAATCCCTACAGATAAGAGTGCAAAAGGTTGACAGGAGAGAAAAAGCTTCCAATCCTGTTTACTACAAAAAATTACTATTTTCAAGGTCTTTGGTAATAGAAATAATGATGAAGAAAAACTGAAATAAATGTGCTGAAACTAGACTGAGTGATCTAATTTCAGGAGATATTTGGGATGTGTGGTGCCTATTGAGTTGATTGAGCTAGTGTTTGTGTTCAGCAGTGTGTGGTTCTGTGATGCATGGACTGGTCCACTTTTCTAGCTAGCTGCTGGTTTCCTTTGATTGGGTGAAGGAGATTTGCAATTAGGAAAGTAGGTATGACTGTTTTTGCATGTGACTTTATGGTGACATAATGGTTTTTCAGCTTCATGTGCACAATTACATTCCAAATATTATGGTTCGTGATTGTTTTGCTTTTGTCTTTGAAGAGAGTGTTATCAAGCTGCATGTTAACTTTCAACTCTAGTAGAGAGTGGACAAATGGACATGAGAGTGTGGTCTTAGAGCAGGAGATAAGAGTGACACAGAAGAGTAATGTTTAGTAGGTTTTTAAGTCCTTAGGGTGCACACTAGACCCATACATTTCGCTTGATATTTCTGGCGGATTGTCTCATAAACACTAATCTGTATACAGTTGTGGTTGCTGCCTTATGCTGGGCAATCTCGAAAACAAGAATAGGGCATGTTTTGAAGAAAAATTCATCAAAACACCTCTGGAATTGGTTTGTTACATGTCCTCCTTCCTTCAATATTGGGCAGGTTAACAATCTGCCCCGATGGGGGTGCTCTGTTGGCTGGAGCTACACAACTACATTAGACGGCACTGAGGAGGGTGAATGAGCAGCAAGATCACCGGCAGCCCCAGTAGGTCCTAAGCCCCAGCACTTCAACTCAGTAGCGAACACATGAAGAAGGAATGATAAACTATCTCTGATTGCTGCGTTCGTTTCTGTTAGCATGGCCATGTGGAAGATCACAAACCCCTGGGAGGTCTTGTGATGCCCCTACTTTGTTTTTGGCACTTCCTCTTGTACTTAGCTGGTTGCTAGCTGATAGCTGTGCAGGTGGCCGGCGAAACATCTCTTGGTCTTTTCTTTTGTCCTTTTGCACAAGGATGCTGGGATACTTTGGTGTGTTGCTGTTTTGTTATCCCCTGATCATGTAACCCGGCTCCAAATGAGGGAGGCGTATGGGGAAAAAAAAGCAAATATGTAAAGTAATTTTAACACATGGATTGCTCCCAATGCTTTTACTTATTTGTTTTTCCATGATGACTCAACTCCTTTACTTGAAATTACTTACTAAGCCAATGGAATGTAACAGCTCCATTGTGATCCAATTTAACGGTGACCAGTGGCGGAGGATAGAGGGTCCAGGTCCAGGTCCAGGTCCAGGTCCAGGTCCAGGTCCAGGCAGGGCCTGGATCCCCTATGATTTCCACCACCCGTATTAGCATTTAATACCAGCAAAATAACCTTGAAGTGATTAAGTGTGTGTTTAGGTTAAGCTAAAAAAGGCACCAACATTTACTTTTTAATGAACACTTCAACATCACATTTACTTTAATGATAAATGTGCAAGCACACAGCTTTTTTCTGAACTCCCAAAAAGGTGCACAATTATCTCTTTTATACGTTTATGGTTTGGTCAAGCACCTCTATCTAGTTTTTGTCCTGACATTGGTTGGGTAAATAACCTGTAAGTATGCGCCAACCTCGGTTATAGCGCAAATGTGGGCTATGTCCCACCCCGCATTCTATTTTGTTGCTTTACATCCAATTATCATGTTACATAAGGAACTTCCTTACAAGAAAACACATACTTTTATAACAGCTTGCAGTGCTACTATTATGAACTTATAGTATCAACACTCAACCAAAGAAAAGAATAGCGTGCTATAGCAAATAGCGGCAGCCCTCAAAATCCGCTGTTTCGGTGCTATAGCGTGCAATTGTACATATATTTCATTTGGTGGCGCCTTGCTCAAAACGCTACAGCACCGCCGTAAAGGTGATATAGCGTGCTATTTAAAACCATGCACTCAACACCCACATAAGCAACCAGAAAACACAAACCCAGTTTTTTTGGGTCCTCCAACAACTAGAAACGCACTGCCAAAGGCTGCTCAGCATAACTGATGCAATGAGCAACAACTCAATTCAATTAACAGATAAGTACTACCAAGCATCCTAAATTCCTTAGCGGATCGGCTCGCTCCAATTGCACATCCCAAAATCTTAGGAATAGCTCGCAGTAGAACTTACAGCCACAGTCTACAACAAACCACCATAGAACTTGCCGAATCACCAGTAATCCAGCTAAACATGCAGCGCAAACTCTACCGAGGAAACCAATCGCTGAGATAGCCCCAGTCCCCCCTCTCGATCATCCCAGCCCACGCGAGATCTAGATACATCGCAGATCGCACGCGGCGAAATCTGAAACTGGGAAGTTCGGGTACGAATTTCGGGACTGGGAGGCAGAACGGCAGGACTGGTGATGGTACCTCTCGTTGCGCTCCCGGAGGTTCTTCGTGCGCTCGCGGTAGCCGTTCTCGATGATCCTCTTCGCGGCGGCCACGCGCTCCATGGTTCGGCTCGACGGCACCTCCTCCGCCAGCGGGTCGCCCCTTCCACCGCGCGCCGCCGTCTGGGTCTCCATGGTAGTAACGCCCCAAACCGCGCGGCCCTCGCCTCCACTATCGCTCCTCGCTGTCGCGAGCTCGAAATATTTTTAGTGATTTGTTTATTTCGCAGTGTGCTTGTGTTCTCTTTTTTTCTTGTGCAGGATTTATGTCCTCTTTCAGCTTCACGGACGCGGCGGCGGCGGCTTCTTTTTGTTTAGTCTGAGGTTAGCATTGACTAATCGGGTTTAACAAATGATTGCAGGCTGGAAATAGCCGATACTGGTAAACTCAAATGGAACACGCTTGTGTTTGATGGCAATCTTTCTACGGAAATTACAAAGATATAACGTTTCCCGTTTCTCGTATTCGCTAGTGTATTTGCAGGAAATAAAGGATTATTTCAATTCCCGTAAAATCTCCTTAGTCTGTTTACTACTCCGGATTTGGCCGGGATAATCACGGGATATTACCGCAAATTTTTATCTAGATTGAAAACTCTCCTACATGGTAGACTATTTTTGGAAAAGAGTATTTGCGGGAATTAGAGAGTATTGGATGAACACCAAATCGTCGCATATCCCCACAACTCTAGTGGATAAAAATACGAGAGAAGTAAACAAGGCCTTAGTCAGACATATAATTTTGGTATTCATGTTGACATCAACATAGTGTCGGAGATAATAAAGGTAAAACAACAGTGTGGGAGATTTAAAATGATTTTAGTCTGAACCTTCCATCTGATCATAGTCCGTTTCACCATTGTATTTATTTATATCGACTGATTTTCGAAGGTATTAATGGCAAGGGATCCCCTAGCGAAAAACTTAAATGTTTCGTTTTCCTTCGATGGCGTCAAAACTACTAAAAGTGTTACCGCGAGTTCGTTGATTCTAGGATTGTTTTCTCTCCAGTTCATTGCTTAATCGTTGATCACTATCACCGCCCCTCCTCTTTGGGGTAGAAATGGCTGACAACGCAGAAAGCAAGCAGGTCAAGGTCCAATGTTGATGAGGATGTGGAGGAGCTCTTGGGTCGACTGCATCTGGAAGAAGATGAGATTGAGTATTGTGTCCGGGAGGAAGAGGTGGAAGAGCCATAGATCAAAGCAAAGTGGTTAATCGTTGCAAAAGTTCATACATCAAAATTAGGGGTTTAGTCAGCGCACCCTAGTTGCGGACATGCGATCTGCGTGGAACTCGGATAGAGAGGTAACGTGGAGACGGATCGAGGCAAATTTTATTCACAATTTAGTTTAATTGCTTAGCGGATTGGAACAACGCAATGGAGCAGGAACATGGTTGTTTAGGGAAGGATCTGGTCATAGAGGAGTATGACAGATTCACTGGTCCGAGGTCGATCAAGCTAAATAGGGTCGCAGTATGGGCGTGCCTACACAAACTTCCCGATAATTATCTTAAAGAAGATGTGATTAAAGGGATGGCCCGTGGTGTAGGATAAATCAAGAAAGTTCACATAAAACTCCCAGATAATTTTGTTAGAATAAGTGTGAGGCTTGATGTTAACAAAATGTTGAGTGGATTTATGTCTATCACAAGAGATAGGCAGAAGGGATATTACCAAGTGGAATTCGAGATGCCTCACTTGTGTGCCAGTTGTGGCATGATGAGACACATGTGTGAAGAATGTGGAATAGGGGAACACGGCCTAGCAAAATTTGAGTGGGGAGATTTTTGCTAGCTGATGGTGGAGGAGGCCGAGGCAGCGACATAGGCCCTGGTCAAGGCCGTTGGGGGGAGAGGGAGTGATCATTCGGATTAGGGAGAGGTGGGGGAAAGAGGTTTTACCAACTCTACCCATGATGGGGAACCTACTTATGTGGAGCAAGATAACCATGGTCTAGATTTTACTCTACGTAATCCTTTCGTGCGGAAGAGACTGGCCTTGGATTATAAAACAATAAGGTTGATAATGAGCTAGACGGCAATGAAGGACATACTAATGTGGACAATATCATAGGTTCCTTCGAGGGAGAGAAGAACTCCACTGGTGGAGCAGATGGAGATCTCATGACGCCTCAGAAGAATATGAATTAAAAGAAGCAACACTTAGAAGGCGAGATTGAGACCGGCAAAAACCCTAATGATATATCGGCAGGGACCGATAGACACAATGAAACTAGCAGGATGGAACTATCGTGGGGCGAAAACACATTGGGAAGTCCATGCTCTTCAGGATGTCCTAAGGAAAAGCCAGATGTGTTGTTTCTATCTGAAACACATTTATTGAGAGCTAAGGAAGAAAAATGATGAAAATGTGGTTTTGATTTTATGCTAGTTGATGAAAGCGATGGTAGAACTGTGATGATATGGAGTAAAGATGTCAAGGTCATAGAGTTGAGTGTGACAAAACAAAATATTGATGTGATTATAGATGAAGGGGGAGTGGAGGCTCATGGGAATATATGGTGAGCTGGAATAGGAACATAAGGATATAACATGGGTGGATCTGAAGGACTTGCATGCACTTTTTAATATTCCATGGGTGGTTCTTGGAGATTTCAGTGAGATATTTTTTTAATAGAGAGAAGGACGGCGGAAACCCAAGGCGCCTAGATATATGCAAGCCTTCCATGTACTTGATAGATGTGCTCTAATGGATATGTATTATGCGGGTGACAAATTTACATGGAGAAGGAGGAATGAGAGAAAGACTTGATCGTTCTGCGTGTAGCCCTGAATGGAACAATATTTCCCCTTTTCTCATTTAGTAAGGCCTCCTTGATTCTCAGAGTAGGAAACATAAAGGGAAAGGAATTGTATAGGATTGAGTTGCCATGTTCAATGGAATCCTACAGTATAGGAAATCTTGGCAGGATTTTTTCATGGGGTCTAACCTCATGTTAAGTTTTCTATGAAAATACACTACCCAATTCCTATGAGAATAATTCCTACAGGGTACAATCCTATGATTAAACACTATCCAAAGGAAAATATCCATAGGGTCTAAATCCTATAGAATTCCTGATACAATTCTATGAATCAAAGAGGCCTAAATGAATGGATGAACAATTAAGTCTGATCTCGGGTCAATTGTTGCCGGTACTGAATATCATAAGAAATTAGTTTCCTAGTTAAGAAATAACCCAAAACGCTTTGAAGCACGATGGTTAGAAGAATCATTTGTTAAAGAGGTGGTCGGGAACTTATGGAATAAATCAAAGTTATCAGGCAAAGCTATTATGGGAACTCTAGGCGAAGTTCGTAGTGATCTACATAAGCAGGGTAAAAATGTTCTAAAAAGTTTTTAAAAGAGGATCATTAAACTAAAAGGCGAGTTGAAGGAGTTGAGAAGGGGTCCAATGATGAATGAGGCATTGGCTCGGTAGCAAGAAATACTTTTGATCCTTGAAAACTTATTTGAACAAGAGGAAATAATCTAGCCACAATGGGGAGAGAAAATTGGCTAAGGCAAGGTGATAGAAATACCAGTTTTTTCACCATTGTGCTATGGCTAGGAAGAATAAGAAGTTGTAAAATCATAGATTCATGACATTGGAAACCTTGTTGAAGGTAATGATAATATTTCCTCTTTGATCATGAATAACTTTGTGAAGTTGTTTACTTTAGAGGTACAAGTCCTGGATTTGAAAATATTTAATAAAATTCTTGTGCATGTCATAGGTATAATGAATGATATGTTGTTGGCACCTTACACTTAATAAAGAAGGCTATGTTTGGCATATGGGATCTCAAGGCCCCTGGTCCATACGGATTGCATGCAATCTTGTATAGAAGGTTCTTGGCTATGTTAGAAGAGGATTTGGTTAATGAGGTACTGAGTGCGGTGAGTTCAGCAAAAATACCAGATGGGTGGAATGAAATAGTGATTTTTTTATCCCAAAAATAGATAACCCGGAGAAGGTGACACATTTCAGGCCAATTAGCCTACGCACATTATCTACAGGTGATTAGTAAAATGTTGGCTAATCGACTAAAGAAAATTATCCTAGAATTAATTGGTGTTTCACATAGCGTAATCGTTCCGATAGATTTAGAATAGACAATGTTGTTGTTGCATATAAGAGCATTCATGCAATTAAGAAGAAGGCAGGAGAAAATGGCTTATGCACGGTGAAACTCGATATGCACAAGTCATACGATAGGGTTGAGTGGTGCTTCCTTGAAGGTATAATTCTCAAGATGGGGTTTGATTAAATATGGAATACCCTTATTATGGAATGTGTATGCTCAGTTAGGTACACAATTTGATTTAATTATACGAAAATGGCATGTTTTGAGGCATCGTGTGGCCTACGCCAAGGTGATCCATGGGTCCTCATTTATTTTTTTTGTAGAAAAATGCCTCTCATCTTTACTATTGGATGTTGAGAGACATGCATCGCCAGCTGAGTGGAGTCAAAGTCTGTAGAGATGAATCCTCGGTGTCGCACATGTTCTTTGCAGACAACTTGTTAATTTTTATGAAAGTAGGTGCATATAATGCAAATTGTGTGATAAAGATACTATATGACTATTGCATGGCTTCGAGTTAACTTGTGAGTGAGCCGAAGTGCAGTATAGATTTATCCCCAACACTATGGTAGAGAGAAAAGTAAAGGTATGCACTATTTTGAATATAATGGTTGAAGCCATATTGGATAAATATCTAAGTCTAACTGACGAGGGTTTAACTCATCAATGCCCATTGTTATGGACTTGGATTTTGGAGAAGGAGGGAGCGCTGGAAGCATCAACCGGCTAGCAAACAAGCACACATGGACGCAAGGTTTACCCAAGTTCAGGCCTCGTAGAGGTCCCTACTCATGTTTTTCTGCTCTTGGAATTAACGAAGGAATCGAAGATTACAAGGATGCGTAGATGTAATCTGGCGAGAGTTGTGGAAACTAGGGTTGCGTGTGTCCTCCTCGCCGCCCCCTCCTAGCCTTTATATAGATAGGCCAGGTCTCGGGTAGCAGGTCGAGTCGGTTACTGTTGGGGATATACTTTCCGGGTATCCTCAACGTTCCTCGCTGACCAGGGTGGCCCACTTCGGGTTAGAGCTTTGCTTCATGGGCGGCCCAGTTAGAGAGAGAAGAAGGAGTCCCATCCGGCTACGGGAAGGCCCAGAAGACTTACCGACTTAGGCCCATAATGTTACTTATAGTTCAAGATGTACTCTGTAACCAACTCTTAGTCGTAGCCGGATTGATCTCTCCTGTAAACCCTAGGCCGGATATCTATATAAGCCGTCCTAGGGAGAGCCTTTAGGGCAACACTAGACGACCAATAGTCTACAATCTCAACTCGCACAGGCGAAACCCTTGTAACCCATATTCCAGCTTTGCCGTATTACTGGATTAATAGCAGGAGTAGGGTCCGTCCAAAGCCGGCAGATTCGAACCTGGGTAAACTTGTGCGCTCACCGTCTCGGGACACCGTACGCCTCGCACCCCTCTCTTCCGCACGCCTCGAGGACCCCCTCATGGCGTACTTGTCATCAATCCGACGACAGTTACAGATTAGGGTTTTCCCTTTAAACTTTCTATCTTTAAACTTCTTCTTGTCTCGCAAGTCATCGAGAGTCCGTAGGCCACTCGAAGTCTTCATTGGGCCGTGGCAACGTCGTGGGCTTCCACCATATCTGGACGGTATATATCAAACTCGAGTACCTGCAGGGTGTACCCATGTCAGTAGCCCCCGAGTGTACAGTGGAATCGTAGATTCGACTGGGGACTTTATGAAGCCTTTCGAGTGCATGACTGAGTACTTTTCGAGTATTCTGTTTATATCATAGGAATTGTTGATATGCATGCCTGATTTAACCGATGCATCGGTATCAATTAACTGCCTTAGGGCAAAACAACACAACCTACTCGAACTCGAGTCCCTGGACTCGAATTTGGAAAAGTGCTGGTGTAATTCGACTCAAGCCGCGGAGGTCTTATAGGAGTCGAATTCCAATATATGAGTGTGAGCACTCGACGCGTCCATCAAGGCATGTTCATCATACCTGTAGGCACGGATATATTTCTGGTAGTGCGTAGCAAATGTGTTGACAGGCCTTATTCAGGTCTTATCTTCACGCTGCAAGCGCGACATCCGAATTTTTGTCATCATGGAGATGATTCGGGTGGCCCAGGAGAGCAGTCTCTTTGTAGGAAAAAATATGAGGCGGTGTCGCCATAGACTTCGAGTGTGGATGTTATCAACACACTGTACGACGTACAAATAATCATAGGGTGCACGACCAGCGCTCCCTATGGGAGTAGCCCCCGAGTGCCTGGTTGAGTCGAAGACTCAGGCAGGGACTAAAGAACTTTTGCGACTGTTGTCGTCTTTTGTTTGCTTGTTTCAGTCGAATTTGTTTCCGGTGCTCCCTATGGGAGTAACCCATGATCCATAGTCGAATCGTAGATTTGAGTGGTTGGGTATGCTTTGAATGTCTATATTCCTGCATAAAAATGAAAATCGTAGGGTGCGCGACCACCGCTCCCTATGGGAGTAGCCCCCGAGTGCTTTGGTGGAGTCGAAGACTTGAGCAAGGACTAAAGTAGTTGAAGTCTTCTAGTGCTCAATTTGATGACATCAGTGCTGATGATGTGGTGATCTCAGTTGCCCGCGTGAGCGGCTTTGACGGGACGTGACGAGCGGTGGGTCCTTTTTCTGACTTTGATTTGACCGGGCGTGCGTAATCTTTCGTTTTAACTGCGCCTCCTTGATTTTCGCGCGTAATGGAGATAGTGGGGGACGGTTCGTGCTTTCGCTTCTCCACGTGTCGACCACGATGTGCGCCACGCGTCCAATAGGGTTTCTGATGGCCGTTGGATTGCATCCGCAAGGGGGTTAAGTAGCAGCGCAGCTGCGGTAATTTTCCCATTTGCTCTTTTCTCTGCTTGTGCTTCCCTCGCCATTGCCGCTGCTCTCTGCTTCCCAGAGCTTGTCCTCTTCGCGGCGCTGGACCAACTCTGCATGTTCCCGATCTACTTCCTCCGCTCGCACCACCATCGCAAGATGGGGAAAAAGAAGGGAGGCGTCGCCACTGGGTCTACTGCCGCCATCACCAAGAAGAAGGGTGGCTCCGCCGCCATGGGCACCAGCGCTGCCGGCACCGGCAAGAAGAAAGGTGCGGGCACCCCCTTCACTAATGGCGCGTGGCGTGCATCTACCATCAAGGCCTCTGAACTCCGTCTTCTGCGCCAAGACGGAGTTCTTCCGCTCGCCGAAGACGATTCACGAGTGTCTGGTGACGAGGTAACCCCTTGTCCTCCATCAGGTTTTCGGGTGATGTTCCTCGCGTTCATCATTCGTGGTCTGTCTCTGCCCCTGCATCCCTTTGTCAAGGGCGTTCTTTGTTTCTATGGGCTCCAGCTGCACCAGCTGTCCCCAAACTCTCTTCTTCACATTGCGTGTTATATCACGCTTTGCGAGTGCTGGCTCGGAGTCGAGCCACATTTTGGTCTCTTCAAGCGGCTTTTCAAGCTGAAGCGTCAGTCAGCTTCTGGCTCGTTAGTCTATGACGTAGGCGGCTACAGGATTCATGTCGACTCCTTCGCTACCTACTTCGACATCAAGTTGACGGCGTCCGTCCAAGGGTGGAGAGACAAGTGGTTCTACATCCGCGACCAGAAGGCCGACGGAGAGCACTTCGGACTCACGCCCTTCGACCCTGTGACACCGTGCAAGAGGAGGCGTTCTTGGAAGAACATTGTTATGCATGGCGAGTCCGAGGAGACGGAAGTGCTGTACGAGCGCGTCTGCGACCTCGAGAGTCGCATGGGTAAAGAAGAGGGAGGCGCCGCCCTCATTCGCACATGGTTGCGCTGTTGCATCCAGCCTCTGCAGGCCAGAGTCCACCCCATGTTCCAATGGGCTAGTGCAGACGATGTCACTCACGTATCTGCCGATGGCATTTCCGTGGGTGAAGTAGATAAGAGGGTGCAACTGGTGACCAAGTACACCACCAAGGATGTTCTCCCTAGTGAACCAGCCGTGCCTCCCTTCGATGCCTCTAACCCTCCTCCTGAGGTATGATTGTGCTACGAAGTAGCTTTATTTTTCGATTGCTTCTGAGTTCTTGACATATACTGAATTGTTTTCTGTATGCAGGATCGGAAGGTATCTCCCAGTTTCCTCCCTCTTCATGAGGGGGTTATTCCTCGCGAAGTAGATGAAGAGGACGAGTCAAAATCGACCGTCCCACTTGAAGAGGAGGAGGAAGCCCCCGAGTCTAGCGGTCCGGACACTCGCAAGCATTCGTGCAGCGAGGATTCAGATGCTTCGTCTCCTTCAACTCCAGAGGGCCCATCCATCAGTGCGGAGGAGCCGATACCCGCCGTTCCTGTGCGCTCTATGGCTCCTCCTGCCCGGAAGAAGCTTCGACTGCCAAAGGAATCGTCGGAGTCAGAGGAGCAGTCCTTCGATCTTGATAGATTTGACTGGTAAGTCCTGTACTCGCGAATTCATTTTGGTTTCTTTTTTGAGTTGTCATCTGTCTTGAAGCTCTTGTTTGATTGTGTGTTCCAGTCAAGTGGCGGCGTCGTCTTCTGATGACGTCCAATTTTTGAAAGAGTCTGGAGTCGCAGACTCCAAGTCCAAGAAGGTGGCCTTGCGGTCTGCTTCTCCTCCATTGGTGGCCCACTCCGGGCATAACTCATCGAGTTCCCTGCATGCTGGGGGGGCATCAGATGGTTACCCGGATGACTGTGCAACAGCCTTGTTTGGAGTCTGTGGAGGATCATGTAAGTACCTTGTAGTTGGCAGTCGAATTTATTCCTGGCATGCTTTTACTTTAACTTGGAATGTCTCTGATGCAGCTCATCGTGAAGGAAGTCACCCGCTTGGTGGAGCAGGTCCTTAACATGGGTCGACAACATGCGCGACTAGACAATCGCCATCGTATTGTCGAAAGTAAGTTTTATCTTCGTCCTTGTATTTTGCGGATATTATTGATTCGATTTGGTAACACTATCTGTTTGTTGCAACTGAGCACAATGAATTTCTTCGCCATGCTGCTGCATTGGAGAAGACATTGGCCGCGACGACGAAGAATCGTGACGAGGCAGTCGCAGCCTTGGAGGAGTCGAGAAAGCGAGAGAAGGATCTCCTTGCCTCCACTGCTGAGAGGGAGAAGATGTTCGAGGAGCAGCTTCTCTCGATTGCCAAGTCCCTCTCAGTTATGGCCTTTTTCATCTGGATATGTCTTGCTCTTATGCGCTTTGACGTATGATTGTTGTATTGATGCTTTTTGTATGCAGATGCCAGTGGCTTGAGTTTCGATGCCCAATCTCTGTGTCGTGTGGATGCTTTGGCTGGTGCCATCGCCGCAGTCGAGGACCGCAACGTTTCCCTCTAGGAGATGCTGGGGAAGGCCAAGGATGTGCTCAGTCGCATCCGTGAGGACTTGATTCTGAAGGCTAGGATGATCGACAACCTCGGCGACCTGGTGGAATCCCTGGCTGGAGGAATCCCTGCGGACTTCAAAAATTCGCAGCACTCCATCGGCGCCACCATGGCACTCGCAATGGTGCAGGCCCATGGCGTGGAGATGGATCCCGTAGCTATCTCTGAGGCGATGCCTGTCAACGCTGGAGGCCAGCAGGTAGCTTTTGCTCCCTATGCTGGTAAATGCAAAAAATTACGGTCCCTAGCTTATCGAGACACTCGCTAAGTACTCCGAAGAGCAGCGTCAGGCGAAGGCTGTGGCTTCTGGGGGTACTGCTGGCAGGTCCGTGGCGTCGAAGACAACCACGGATGAGGTGAAGCCCCCGAGGCCTAAGTCCAAGTCGAAGAAACATGATGCGCCTTAGTCTCCTTTTGTAATAGTTGTAGTGGCTTAGCCTTTTGCTTTATGGAACAATGATTTTGTGGGGGTGTCCCAATCGAAACTTTTCCTTTGTCTGAATGCATATATACCCTCTGCCAAATGTATTCTTGGTCTCTTATTTGCTTTTTACTTGATTCGTATTAGGGTACATCGAGTGATCCTTCGAGTGATCCTCCTTCTGCCGATGAGAACTTGGCGCAGCCTCGTTCGAAGGTGGAGGAGTTGTCGTTGCTCTCACGACTGCGCGATCATATTAAGCAACTGGAGCGTGAGTTACCCATCCTCCGTGGTAGCGCTGATGTATGGAAGTCGAAGGCGGAGAAAGCCTCTGCTCGCGAGAAGTACCTATTGGAGGAGGTGGCCCAGCTGAGTGAGCAGTTCAAGTGTTAGCCTTCTGTCTTCTTATCTTTTCCTTTAGTCAGTCGCAGCGATGCCTTTGTTTCACACTTTGCTTTTGTGTGGTGCAGTTGTCAGTGCTCACCATCCACAGGATGAAAAAGATCGGATCGTTGTTCGAATGAATGATTTGACCCAGGAGCAACTGCAGGCGAGTGGGTACTTCTGGGTGGATCATGACCGTGCAATTACACTTGCGACCCTGCAGGACCGTGCTTCTCGAGTGCTTCATTTTCTGAAGAAAGCGCAGTCGTGCCTCAGGCACATTTACCACACGATGTTTGTAGGGGTTCCGCGCATGAAAACAATAAAATTTTACCCTACGCCCCTGAACCCCTGAAGCTGCCAGGACCTATCTATTAGTAATAAAGTAACGGGAGGGGCTTTTCACGAACTTACCCTTGAAGACCGAAAAGCGTTGTCAACGCTCAGGAGAGCGTGGTTGATGTAGACGAGCCGAAGCCGACCTCAAGGTCGTGATGAAGTCCTTGCGCTCCTTCTGGCTCCAACGACTTGAGTGCCTGAAGTGCGACACCTCGCAGGGAGTTACACATGTCCGGTGTCTGACGATGACTCCCGCTTCCGCGATCCAGCAGTAGTTGCGGAAGTAGAGCTCCCAGATCCGAATCCCGCAACGCGACGGCGCTTTGCGGTGAAGATGTCTCTCGCTCGCGTAGTCCAGACTTGGGACCACGGTCACGAGAGAGAGAGGGGAGAGAGAAAATATCAATTAGAGGTCCTCCCAAAAGTGGGGAGACCTTTATTGATTATTGGGTGTCTTTATCTGGTCAAATACCCCCACTATATATAGGGGAAGGAGGGGGTACACCCTCCCTCAAAGTACCGGGGTGGGACTAATCAAGGGGAGGGGGTGGGGAGGCACGCCGGCCAGCCCCGCACCATGGGCCCCACGTGGGGCAAGCCCACTAGGGCCGCCGGCCACTCCCTAGGCCCCTCCTAGGGGTGGGATCCCCTCTTGGGCCTTTTCCCCTCCAGGAATTGGCCCATTAAGCCCTTTGACCATTTAATTGATTTTTCTCTTATTTAAATAATTATGAATAAATGATTAAATCAATATTTAACATTCATTCACATATTATTCAATCTCTGTGGCTATGGAACACCTTTCACTTCCACTCCAGACATCCTCCGGACTTACCGAAACCCTTCCGGTTTTCTCCCTTCTTTTCTTCAATGATTCTATCGATCCTATAAATGCTCTCTAAGCATCATCAAGCCCTTAAGAGTGATACCCCACGGTTCAGGAACACTCCAGACATGGTCGGGACACTCCCGCACCAATGATCAACAGAGGGACCTGGATGGCCATGTGACCCCTGTGTGTTCCACGAAGATCTTTCGTCGTTTTAACCGGGGCAGTCATGTCTTATTCCCTTTGTCTCTTGATACTTGCATTGCCCGATATCTGATCAATGACAACACCATGTCGTGTTCAATCTCGTTACTAAACAATGCTACTTGACTCGTTCCGACAAGTGATATCCACGTGATCTAATCACACGCTGCGCAGCTATTGGATATAACTTCTCCGAGTGGGCCCTTGAGTATCTTCCCGTCACATGGACGGACAAATCTCGCTCTTGACATATATTGCCTCTACGGTTTCCTCCGAATACCTAAACACACCTTTATAACCACCGTTTTACCAGATGGCATTTGATGCTTTCTAAGCACTCTTGGGAGACAGTGATTGATATAGCCTCGCGGTCTAAGGAATAGTCTACGAGGATCCATTTCTAATCATCGTAACTTGAACTTCGTGACATGATCGAATCACGATGTTTAGGTTGGGTATTGGTTCATCATCTCATTCTCAGAATGAGATTACCTCATTTCCAACTGGCATAAATGCCACATGATCAGGAAACATGATCATATGTTGACCAATGAACTAGTGACTAGAGTTTCACTGGGAACCCCTGGTTTTTTTGTATATCACACGTGTATTGATGTTTCCACTCAACACAGTTATAGCATGATATAAAACTTAATCATAAACTATATGAAATATGATAATAGTCCTTACTACTATTTGTCTCTAGGGCATATTTCCAACAGTCTCCCACTTGCACTAGAGTACAAATACACTAGTTGCATTTGTTCTTAATTATTGGTACCATATATCCGGTACCTAGAATATGCTTGCTCATGGAAGAGGCTGAGTCTTGGGTCTGTACTTTACAGTCCCAAATCCTTTGCAACTTACTAATGTCACCTTGATTGACATCAATACTCTATCATCACATGATAGCATCTGTGCGAATGCATCATCGCTATGGCAGCAGAACGAGGCCTGGTTCCAGGAGTCTACAGTGACGTTAGATCAACCTCAAGGGCTTTCTCATGGGCACTGTGCCCTGGGACACATCATTCTACGTTAAAAGCGAATTAGCCCCGCCATAACATTATACAACACTTCAAATGGTACCCTTATCTATTATTATAAATGTATTCATCGAAACACTAGTGCACTCTTTGCAACTTTCGATGTTTTTGTTCACCTCACTTCCTATTAGACTTTGATTGGTATCTACAGGAGTTTCCAACATATTCCCTTATAACATAACTCTTTATGCTTTAAGATATGTCATCCTTTATGGATCTGGAAAACATGTCTACAGTTCTCTATTTAGACATTGTGGACAAAACTTAGCTCAACGTTCTGTGATTCGAACTTAATCACTTTCAAACGTTCCTTATTTGGATCACATATTATGCTAAGTTATCATCATGGTTTACTAAGATAGAACCTATGTCTTAACATAGTGGATAATGATCATACTTTTCTTTCTTTCAACCATTGATGTTAAACTTAATGCTATTCCTAATTTTAGTCATTAAGGACTAGTTCCTTAATTAACTTCTATTCTGAAACAGCTTTCAGAATCCCTTAAGGAATACTACATAATATCATAATACGGTTATTATCAACTTCTACATCTTATAAATCATTATTTATAAGTATTTGCGCTTTCATTCTTAACTTACTTAAGAATTGCTCCTATAAGCTCCCACTCAAAATATGTTCCTACATATTTGAATTCGAGTCTTATATTGCTCCCACTTAAAATATGTCAATCACATATTGTTTCAGGAAGACTTTCATAGCTCCCACTCAATTTTATGCAAATTGCATATCCACTCACTATTTTGAATAACTTCAAAATCCTTTGATAAAATATCAAACTTGGAGATTTACTATGAGATACTAGTACTTTACTAGTTTTTAAATCCACTAGACATTCAGCACACTTGAATCAAATTCATTTGAATTCATCCAATACTTGACAAATTGTGCTTTTGTTATTCACCCCTTTTTCCTACTATGGCTTTGCAGTCATTTGGGAAAATTCCAAGTAACTCCTTTTACTTGTGAGATTCAGCAATGAATTGCTTTCTAATCTCAAGTGAATTTTGCTTTTAGGATTTCTCATAATTCTAGTTTACCATTATTTCCTTTGTAGTTCGTATGTATGTCATATTACAAAAATCATGACAAGTGATTCACAAATGTTTCCATACAAGATATGGATTTACATTTTGGATCCTACTTCATATAGTGAAAAACAATAGTGGAGGGAAAAACACAATGATCAAAATCATTGTTTCTTTCTTTCCATGAAGAGAATCGTCCAGGAACGTTGTCCGTTGCGCTTCTCAATACTCTGATGCAGGGTTTTGAATCCCCATCATGTTTTACACTATTTTCCATTTGCTCCATAATTGAGAAACTTCACTAGAGATGAGCTTTCTCAAGAATGCACCAAAATCCCAGCAATACGAATATTGCTTTCCTTTTGGTTTGAGCTATGGGTTTCGTATTCAAAGTTTCCAATGAATACTCTACAAGGACTTATTCGCTATTGTTTTGGTTATATCGGATAACCCCAAAACTTTCACGAATTCAAATGGTTCACTAATTCTAATTGAGTGCTAACTATTTCTAAGCTAATGGTCTCTACATATACTCTACAACGATTTATTTGGTGCCTTCTATTCAACCCCCTTTGATATCCGATATCACATTGTGATGCTTTGTATTTTGACGTTTCAAAACACTTTGCATTCCACAATTTCTTCCATGCCATTCTTATAAATTTGAACTTCATTACTATTGATCAAATCATAGTAATTATATTCTCTTTTATACTTATACCCTTTTATTGATGAAACACTTTGATCAAATCAAATAGTTTCATATTCATGTTTCCTTTGGTAAACTGCTTTACACATTTAAACAATTAATTAATGATAATTACCATTGATGTTAAACTCCAATACATCGAATATGTATTTACTTTTAACAATTCTTTAAACACTTTGTATTCAAGTAATACACGGTGTTCAAGTTATTTCACTGAACTTAGGCATGATTTATATGTGAGAAGAAATCGAATGACTTTCACATATTATCACATAATTTTGAATTCAAACAATGGTTTCATTCATTAATGAAATATCGTTAAGTCGGATATTTTAAACAAGGCATTTTAATGTTTTACAAATGTTCATACATTATCAATTAGTTTCAAACAACAAGGATAATTCACACATAATCAAACAAGATATGAACACGAATAGAAATCATTCATAAAAGCAGAACAACTTTTTGTTACAAACTTATATGAATAATCATCTCACGAAGTGTAAGACACACTAAAGAAGTTCAAATCTCTCGATTACATTAATCATCCTAAAACATAAACTAAGTGATAAATGTCGAGGGAGAGTGTCGTCGGCCATCATCATGCTCGCCATCAACACGCAACGTCACCTCCTCTCCAGCAAGCACCTCTATGCAGAAGGACTTGTTTTCAGCAAAACAGAACAAGTATCAGATATACTTAACACTGCAAATGTGTTTGCAAGATTATAACATTTATAAAACTGTATATCAAATATGTACCTTTGTCGTTGACGACTCCAGCGACGTTGGGTTCATCTATCACATTTTTGAAATGTGATATGAACTCAAGGAAATCTAGTGTTTCCGTGTCGCCTCTCATAACGCAGATCCTGACTTGTGCTTGGAAGCTTGGAGGAAGCGACCGCAACACAACTCCCATCGCAAATGAGCTTGAGAACCAGTTGTCCAGGTAGTATGCCAGACTCATGTACGCATCGTACAGGCGCAATAAGTGCTCATCCAGTGAGAAGCCCTCCTCCATCTTTATGGAGAGGAAGTCCCCCATCAGCTCATACTCCCACATGCGCATTTGTTCCACGAAATGTGCTCTCAGATGTGTCATGACCACCCGGGGCTTGAGACTCCCCACTATTGGCCATAGCCCATCCTCCATTCCGAGGCGCATGGTCACTGATACGAATGTGGCCATCACACGACGACGATAACGCAGATCCCGCTGCTCCTGGGTCTCATGAGTATAAGGTGACTCCAAATACATCTCGCAGGTCATGTAGTCAGCTACGTTGTTCTCACCAAGGATACCAAATAGGCGTATGACCCATGCAGAAAAGTTGGATCCATTTAACTTGAGGTTTTCTCCTTTTAACCAATAGTCGATAGGAAAGGTAATCTCGGGAAGAACCATTTTCTACATTTATAATTGCAAAAGGAATTTAGACTAAGTTTATAATTAAATGAGTTAATAGTAACTCCACTCAGAAACACCTATCCCCAAAGAGGGTTCCTAGTGATAACACGACCCCTATCAGCCACATCTCCCCCGATCATCACGGCCATCAATGTGGGTTCAAGGGTGGACGCTAAACGTCGGTCACCTCATTCATGCGACTCGTACTCGATATTTCGACCATCCGTGTTCCGAGGCCACGCTTCTCTAGCATGCTAGGCTCGCCAACTCAATCTTAGTGTATTCGCTGTGCAACATTGATACATTGCAAATGTATCTATAATTTTTGATGCTCCATGCTTGGTTTTATCCACTTTCTCGTTGTTTTGTCCACACTTTGGAGTACTTTTCATATGATTTCTTGGAATAACCTATTAACAAGAGCCATAGTGCCAGCTGCCTATTTTCTGCTGTTTTTGGTTCCAGGAAAGTCAGAAAATGAATATTTTCGGAATTGGATGGGACAAAAGCCAAAGTGCCTATTTTTCTAGAAGACTCATGGAGCCAGAATACGAGACGGAGGAGGGCCAGGGGCTGGCCACACCACCCCCAGGCGCGGGCTAGGCCTGGCCGCGCCAGGGCATGGTGTGGTGGCCCCAGGCACCCCCTCGGTCTCCCTCTTCGCCTATAAGAAGCCTTCTAACCTAAAAGCTTCGGGGGGTTCGACGTTTTTCCACAAAAAGTTCCGTTGCACCGCCGCCATCGAAGGGGAGATTCAGGGGACAGAAAGTCTCTGTTCCGGCACCCTGCCGGGACAGGGAAGTGCCCCCGGAGCCATCTCCATCGACCTCCACCATCATCTTCATCGACCATCCATGTTTCCCCCATCTATGAGTGAGTAATACCCCGTTGTAGGCTATGGGGATGGTAGGGATTGGATGAGATCGTTCATGTAATGGCATCAGATTGTTAGGGCATAGTGCCTAGTATCTCTATTTGTGCTTTATGACTTTGTTGCAACTTTGTTGTGCTTAATGCTTGTCACTAGGGCCCGAGTGCCATGATTTCAGATCTAAACTTATTATTGATTCATCATGATAGTATTGTTTTGGGTCTTATCTACAAGTTGTTTACACACGTCGTTGTCCGGAACCTATGGTCCCGAAGTGACAGAAATCGGGGTAGCCGGAAGGGAAAGGCTTTGATGTGAGGATCACATGTGTTCACGGAGTGTTAATGCTTTGCTCCGGTGCTTTATTAAAAGGAGCACCTTAATTGCCAGTAGTTCCCTAGAGGCCCCGCTGCAAACGGGCTGGCAGGACAAAAGATGTTGTGCAAGTTCTCATTGCGAGCACGTATGACTATATATGGAACACATGCCTAGGATTGTCTAGTACTTGGGTGCTTTATCTTATTTATCTGCAATTGCCCTATGTTCTGATTGCTATGTGAATTGTCTTGTCCATGCAACGCCTGTCCATCCATCCCTATGCCTACCGCACTTGAATCCCACTTTTACTGCTTTTGTTACTACTGTCTTTGCTTTGCTACTGCTGTTACTTTACTATTCCTACTACAAAACTGTTGCTACTGATAAACTGTTGTGAGCAAGATTGTTTCCAGGTGCAGCTGAATTGACAACTCAGTTGTTAAGGCTGATAAGTATTCTTTGGCTCCCCTTGTGTCGAATCAATAAATTGGGTTTCACTTCCCTCGAAAATACTGCGATACACCCCCTATACTTGTGGGTCATCAAGACTATTTTCTGGCGCCGTTGCCGGGGAGCATAGCTTTATTTATCAAGTTCACTTGGAATCTCTATTGTTCAAGCTAAGTTTATCTTTCTCCTTGTTTGCTTGTTTCTTTATCAAAAATACAAAAAAAATTAGTTCCTACTCTAGTTGTTATTTTCATTTGTCTGTTATTGTCTTGCTTTATCATGCTTATTGTCAATGGTTGGTTTCTTTGATACTGAAGCTTATTGTCAAGGTGGGTTCACGGAAGATCAAAAATATTATTATAAGGAACACCGCTTGTCACAAAGAGGGAAACACTTATGGGAACAAATTGATAGATTGTATACCATTGCTAGGAACGTGTGCTCTACTTATAATGTTACTTATTGCTGTGATGAGTCTTGTTGCAGAAAGAGGTATAAACACCTCCCTTTTCAATGTGAGTATAGTGATAATGATACCATATCTTCCTATGCTAAAGGAATTTATGACTTTTATGATGCGGAACAAATTGAAGAATTTATTGCTTGGAAGGGTGCTTTTGAACTTGCTAGTTTGCTTGAAAATATTGATGATTCACCTTACAAATATGAGGTGTATGGTATACTTAAATTTTGCTTTGATAATTACAAGGATGAAAATGGCTATATTCTTGAATATTTTAATAGATGCTTTCCACAAATGGAAGAGACTAATGCCTTGCAGGATCCTATGGAAGAAGAAATTGATGAACCTGAAATCTCACTAGATGAAAAAGAGGAGGAGAGTGATGAACAAAAGGAGGAAGAATGGATTAGCTACCCATGCCTACCTTCTAATGAGAGTAACTCTTTATCCCTTACATTATTTGAGTGTCCCCCTTGCTTACTAAAGGAGAATGAATGTTTTGTTCCTGAGGTTTCTCTTGAAAATGTTTATAATAAAGCTCTAGTACTTGTAGATCATGAAGAGCATGCTTTATGTGATAGTTATATTGTTGAGTTTCTTCATGAGGCTACTGGAAATTATTATGAGAGAGGAAAATATGGTTGTGGAAGTTTTCATGGTATTGAAACACCTCTCTATGTGCTAAAAGTTTTGAAATTACTCTTGTTTTATCTTCCTATGCCTGTCACTTTGTTCTTTGCAAATTTATTTGCATACACGATTCCTATGCATAGGAAGTGGGTTAGACTTAAATGTGTTTTAAATTTGCTTCTTGATGCTCTCTTTTACTTCAACTCATATTTATTATGAGAGCATCCTCTCAAACTTTTATGCCTGAAGATGATAATATGTCTATTATTTTTGGGAGACCTTTTCTTAAATACTGTAGGAGCTGTTATTAATTGTAATCAAGGGAAGGTGACCTTCAATGAACACATTGTCTATTTCCTCAAGAAGATTGAAAGGACTTATGGTTTTAATTCAATTAAACATGTTGAGGGCATTCAAGTTGGATAAATATATTGTCCCATACCAAGAGAAAAAATTAAAACTATTATGATCGGGACCATTGCTATCAAGGTTGAGGTAACATAATCATTAGTGGAATACAAATTTTTGTCTCATATGAAATTGTTTTGGTAGCAAGACCTGATCAACCTTGTTAACAAAAGGATTTCATTGAACAAAACAATGTTTTCACTATGATTATTTCTGTTTACTTTTATTCTGTCCATTCTAGTTTTTGCTTATGCCTAACTTAAAGGCATTAAAGAAAAGTACTTATTGGGAGATAACCCAAAAGTTTTAGATGAGTCTTCGAAGTTATTACCTCAGTAATAACCACTCCTTATCCTTTTTATTTTGCTTTTTGTGCCAAGAGTAACCTCTAATGAGAGTGAGGTGATGATTGGGAAAGTTGTTGTCCCGAAATAGATTTCTGTGCTTCACCGTAAATATTCGTGAGAGAGCTCTGTATGTCGAATTAAGCTGTAAGTTTTTGTGCTTCTGCCCCAGGTTGTTATCTAACGTTCGTTAGTTTAACACTTTTTGATTTGAGCAACGGAAGGTCTTCGAAAAAATTCGTCTTTACCTGCTAGTCTTTTTGACAGATTTCTGCCATTTTTTGCATTTGCTTCTTGTTGGTTCCTTCTTGAGTTCTTTTGGGGAATTGAGATTTTAGAGGGAAGTGCTACAATAGCTAGTGTTCTAATGAAAGTTCATTTGGTGTTAGAACTGAACCTTAAGACTTATTTATCTTAATTGCACTAAATGTTGCTAATGAGATTGTGTGAAGTTTTGTATGAAGAAAAATTTTTAGGTGTATGGAAGGAATGAGTAATGAGATGAAGGATGGACTAAATCTCAAGCTTGGGGATGCCACGCGTGTCACCCCAAGAAATATCCAATAAGTACAAGCGTCAAAGCTTGGGGATGCCTAAGGCATCCCCTTCTTCATTAATAAAAATCCCAGGTTCCTTCCAAACACTTCATTTTTATTGTTTCATGCACAATTGTGTTGTTCTTGGAGCATCTTCTTTTTTGTTTTCGTGTTGGTTTTTAGTTTGCGTGGTTTGCTTATTTTGCTGAATAAATTGGTTGGACCTCCCCTTTCATACATTGGTGTTCAAATGGTTTGGTTTGGTTTGGTTTGGAAAAGAGTAGGAAAGCTCATGCTTAAGTGGTAAAGAGAGCTTGTTTTTGACTGTGGCCTATGCTCTATCATGCCATGCTTGATATTGTTTTTGCTTTATGCTTAGTATTCTTTGCTGTAGCATGACTTGTTATAAACAATTGAGATTGCTTAATGTGCCTTGGATGAATCATGCGTTGCTTTAGCATATTAAAGCATAGTATAGTGGTATTCTCCTTTGATGCTTTATTTGGGTTGACTTGGCGCATGCTCACACCATGTTATGACTATCTCAAGTCACCATAAGCCTTTATGATCCTTTAGTTTTCAACTTGTAGTATCACTTTATGCTTTGACCAATGATGTTTTATCGCTCTGCATGATTATGGCCATTATTGCTCTCTTAGTTTGTCGCTCCCAGTCTTTTTCTAGCCTCCACAACAAAGTATGAGTTCTACTCATGCATCCAACTCCCTAAACCAAGTTATTTCCAAAGAGTCCACCATACCTACCTACTAGCTTATGTTATTCCGAGTATATTCATGCTTTTGTTTACCTTTCACTTGTTATGAGAAAACTAGTGATTAAAGCTCTCACGAACTTGATGGCACACTTTACTTTATTGCCCCTAATAAACTTGAACCATTGGGTCCTTCTTTGTTGCGTATATGCTTGCGCTTTATAAGTTGAAATTAGCAGAACCATGTTTCATGGGGAACGCTTTCAACATTGCACTTGTACTTTGTACCCCGTTGATATCATGTTCTTTTGCTTACGGATCCCAGCGGTGTGAAATAAAAGTGGAACTTTTAAGATCATGGAGTTTTTATGTGTGTTAGAGAAACGCCTGGGCTGCTAGCCTAAGCCATGCCTAATCATGGTGGAAACTTGTAGCATCACCATAATGAGCACTCTATGAAGCATCCTCAATAAAAACCTATGAAAATAGCAAATAAAAAGATCGCTGAGATGCTCATTGTCTGCTTGCCTTGTCATTTTGATTATGGGAAAGCTCCCGTATCATGTGCAAGGGGTACCCTGTTGGCGGTTCTTAATGATACACATATACTTACAATGATAAGAGATTACTCGTGACTGAAGTTGAGTAGCATGAGGATCGGTCTTTGTAAGTAAGGGGCATGAGATTTCGGTTTATAACTTGTCAAGCATATCCTCTTAGTTGTGTCACTTTAACCTTAATCACCTTAAAGATGCTTATGATAGGGGCAATGAGAGCTGAAAGCTATAAGTACCATAATTTTTGGAAGCTCTTTATGAGACTTGAATCCCTACTTCTTTTTACAAAAGGCCTTTCTTCCACCATTATATTGAGTCTCCACCTTCTATCTTTATGCACTACTTTGAGAGCATAGTGGCCATTCTTAGTTCTATGTGCATTGTCCCAAGAGTAGTTGATTGATGCATAACTTGTTATTGCTTGTTTTAAACTATTGTATAATGTCACTCCTATGAACTTTGAAGGTGTCCTATGTATTTATATTTGCTACTCTATTGAGGGACAAGCTGAATACTACTATGCTATGTTTTCTTTATGTGAAACAAACAAACGTCTTGCAAGCATTGTTATTCATGAATCTTTTGTTTGTGCCTTTTCATGTTGCATCATAGTTTCTTTGTCTTATTGCTAGAACTTTGTCTTTCATGTTATGATTGAAGTACTATGATCCCAGCTTTGAGTGTTTACAAATATTTTCATCAAGTCTTTGATGGTGCATGTCACCTCAAAAAATTATTTCTTTTTATCACTTACCTACTCGAGGACGAGCAGGAATTAAGCTTGGGGATGTTGATACATTGCAAATGTATCTATAATTTTTGATGCTCCATGCTTGGTTTTATCTACTTTCTCGTTGTTTTGTCCACACTTTGGAGTACTTTTCATATGATTTCTTGGACTAACCTATTAACAAGAGCCACAGCGCCAGCTGCCTGTTTTCTGCTATTTTTGGTTCCAGGAAAGTCAGAAAATGAATAATCTCGGAATTGGACGGGACAAAAGCCAAAGTGCCTATTTTTCCAGAAGACTCACGGAGCTAGAATACGAGACGGAGGATGGCCAAGGGCTGGCCACACCACCCCCAGGTGTGGGCTGGGCCTGGCCACGCCAGGGCATGGTGTGGTGGCCCCAGGCACCCCCTCGGTCTCCCTCTTCGGCTATAAGAAGCCTTCTGACCTAAAAGCTTCGGGGGGTTCGACGTTTTTCCACGAAAAGTTCCGCTGCGCCGCCGCCACCGAAGGGGAGATTCGGGGGACAGAAAGTCTCTGTTCCGGCACCCTGCTGGGACGGGGAAATGCCCCCGGAGCCATCTCCATCGACCTCCACCATCATCTTCATCGACCATCCATGTTTCCCCCATCTATGAGTGAGTAATCCCCCGCTGTAGGCTATGGGGATGGTAGAGATTGGATGAGATCGTTCATGTAATGGCATCAGATTGTTAGGGCATAGTGCCTAGTATCTCTATTTGTGCTTTATGACTTTGTTGCAACTTTGTTGTGCTTAATGCTTGTCACTAGGGCCCGAGTGCCATGATTTCAGATCTAAACTTATTATTGATTCATCATGATAGTATTGTTTTGGGTCTTATCTACAAGTTGTTTACACACGTCGTTGTCCGGAACCTATGGTCCCGAAGTGACAGAAATCAGGGTAGCCGGAAGGGAAAGGCTTTGATGTGAGGATCACATGTGTTCACGGAGTGTTAATGCTTTGCTCCGGTGCTTTATTAAAAGGAGCACCTTAATTGCCAGTAGTTCCCTAGAGGCCCCGCTGCAAACAGGCTGGCAGGACAAAAGATGTTGTGCAAGTTCTCATTGCGAGCACGTATGACTATATATGGAACACATGCCTAGGATTGTCTAGTACTTGGGTGCTTTATCTTATTTATCTGCAATTGCCCTATGTTCTGATTGCTATGTGAATTGTCTTGTCCATGCAACGCCTGTCCATCCATCCCTATGCCTACCGCACTTGAATCCCACTTTTACTGCTTTTGTTACTACTGTCTTTGCTTTGCTACTGCTGTTACTTTACTATTCCTACTACAAAACTGTTGCTACTGATAAACTGTTGTGAGCAAGATTGTTTCCAGGTGCAGCTGAATTGACAACTCAGTTGTTAAGGCTGATAAGTATTCTTTGGCTCCCCTTGTGTCGAATCAATAAATTGGGTTTCACTTCCCTCGAAAATACTGCGATACACCCCCTATACTTGTGGGTCATCAAACATGGCTTACACCCACTGTATGCGAACGTAGATATGTATGACACCCAGGCCTGTAACCCTGGATCGCCTCATATCGAAGAACTTTCTTGGTGGTGCACACTAAGGGGGAACGCAATCGTTGGTAATTTTAACAGGGATCATCTTATTAGGCTACCGTCGAGTATCTAATACTAGCACAGAATAAGACATACAAACAATAATATTGAATGTAAATGCTATGTGATATGGTCGTTCACGTCGTGATCTCCATCCGCCATCACCGGGTTCCGGCGCCAGGGTTCCGATGTCGTAGACACCAGGGTACCGGTGTCATTCCGGTGTGGTAGTTCGTCACCTTCGTGACTACCTACTACTATGTAACAAAAGGTAATTACTTTACCTTTGCCACAACCATATCACAAAGCAACGCCCCCCTGCAAAACAAAGTTAGACGCCTCTACTTTATCTTTGCATGTTTTACGTGGCTGAATGGGCTTTCGCACAAGAACCATTCTTACCTACGAACTTTCAGCACAACACTGATCAAGTAGTTGTCTCTACTACACCCCTTTCGGGGCCCTCCGTTGCAAATGGTATACCAACTAATGCGAGAGAGACAGACACCCCCCTAAGCCACTTTATACGGTACAAGCCGTATGTCAAGCGTGGACCAGTCTCGCGAATGAACGCGTAAAGTCGGTTGGGGGCCGCTTCATCAAGCATTACTGCGGTATACACAAGTACACATGGGAGGGTAACAACTAAAAGATCAACGCCCACACGCTACATCTCGTGTGTTCAACCCGTACTAACATTACTACATATGATACCACTGTAGGGGTTCCACGCATGAAAACAATAAAATTTTACCCTACGCCCCTGAACCCCTGAAGCTGCCAGGACCTATCTATTAGTAATACAGTAACGGGAGGGGCTTTTCACGAACTTACCCTTGAAGACCGAAAAGCGTTGTCAACGCTCAGGAGAGCGTGGTTGATGTAGACGAGCCGAAGCCGACCTCAAGGTCGTGATGAAGTCCTTGCGCTCCTTCTGGCTCCAACGACTTGAGTGCCTGAAGTGCGACACCTCGCAGGGAGTTACACATGTCCGGTGTCTGACGATGACTCCCGCTTCCGCGATCCAGCAGCAGTTGCGGAAGTAGAGCTCCCAGATCCGAATCCTGCAGCGCGACGACGCTCCGCGGTGAAGATGTCTCTCGCTCGCGTAGTCCAGACTTGGGACCACGGTCACGAGAGAGAGAGGGGAGAGAGAAAATATCAATTAGAGGTCCTCCCAAAAGTGGGGAGACCTTTATTGATTATTGGGTGTCTTTATCTGGTCAAATACCCCCACTATATATAGGGGAAGGAGGGGGTACACCCTCCCTCAAAGTACCGGGGTGGGACTAATCAAGGGGAGGGGGTGGGGAGGCACGCCGGCCAGCCCCGCACCATGGGCCCCACGTGGGGCAAGCCCACTAGGGCCGCCGGCCACTCCCTAGGCCCCTCCTAGGGGTGGGATCCCCTCTTGGGCCTTTTCCCCTCCAGGAATTGGCCCATTAAGCCCTTTGACCATTTAATTGATTTTTCTCTTATTTAAATAATTATGAATAAATGATTAAATCAATATTTAACATTCATTCACATATTATTCAATCTCTGTGGCTATGGAACACCTTCCACTTCCACTCCAGACATCCTCCGGACTTACCGAAACCCTTCCGGTTTTCTCCCTTCTTTTCTTCAATGATTCTATCGATCCTATAAATGCTCTCTAAGCATCATCAAGCCCTTAAGAGTGATACCCCACGGTTCAGGAACACTCCAGACATGGTCGGGACACTCCCGCACCAATGATCAACAGAGGGACCTGGATGGCCATGTGACCCCTGTGTGTTCCACGAAGATCTTTCGTCGTTTTAACCGGGGCAGTCATGTCTTATTCCCTTTGTCTCTTGATACTTGCATTGCCCGATATCTGATCAATGACAACACCATGTCGTGTTCAATCTCGTTACTAAACAATGCTACTTGACTCGTTCCGACAAGTGATATCCACGTGATCTAATCACACGCTGCGCAGCTATTGGATATAACTTCTCCGAGTGGGCCCTTGAGTATCTTCCCGTCACATGGACGGACAAATCCCGCTCTTGACATATATTGCCTCTACGGTTTCCTCCGAATACCTAAACACACCTTTATAACCACCGTTTTACCAGATGGCATTTGATGCTTTCTAAGCACTCTTGGGAGACAGTGATTGATATAGCCTCACAGTCTAAGGAATAGTCTACGAGGATCCATTTCTAATCATCGTAACTTGATCTTCGTGACATGATCGAATCACGATGTTTAGGTTGGGTATTGGTTCATCATCTCATTCTCAGAATGAGATGACCTCATTTCCAACTGGCATAAATGCCACATGATCAGGAAACATGATCATCTATTGACCAATGAACTAGTGACTAGAGTTTCACTAGGAACCCCTGGTTTGTTTGTATATCACACGTGTATTGATGTTTCCACTCAACACAGTTATAGCATGATATAAAACTTAATCATAAACTATATGAAATATGATAATAGTCCTTACTACTATTTGTCTCTAGGGCATATTTCCAACAATGTTTCCACTAGACGCTGTCCCTTCAAGACTGTTGGCCCTTCTGGCGAGATTCCAGGATTTGAATGCAGTTCGTGAGTGCGTGCGACAGTAGTTAGTGGTTGGTGCCAAGGCTGCTCTCTCACTGGTGCGACTGCATAGGCCTGATGTGGATATTGCGGCTGTTGCTGCTGGGCCGGCGACTCCACCGGCAGGTTCGACCTAGAACATGGTTCCGCATTACCAGGCAGTGGACCGCCCAGCAGAGGAAATTGTCGACGTCTTTGAGGAACAGACAAACGTTCTTCTGCTGTAGTAGTAGTTTTGATTTGTATCTTGCACATAGGTATATCAGTGTTGTAAAGTTTGTGTGTATATGTTGTATAAAATTGATTGATATCGATATTGATATGTAAAGAGCTTGCTAGCTCATGTATTTTGTGAGTGTATTTGTACTCTGCAGGTCCTTTTCGTTAGCCTGACTTATTTTATCTCAGCGCCTTGCCAACCTGCCAGGTGCGTTGCAACTGGGTTGGTGTATCAAGGGTTCGATTGTTGTTGCGTTAGCTACTCGGGATACTGCATATTGTTCGTAGAACTAGGGTGTAAAGGGTGGCGTAGCGCCCGAGTGATATAATTGCTAGAAAAATGAGAAAAACACAGATTTTTAGGGCACTTAGCTTTATTTATTCGCAGAATCAGTACGAGGTACAATGTGTGGCTAAGTAGCCTGACTGAATAGCCTTATTTGCAATGTAAAAAAAGACGACTAAGGGTAGAAGCGTCGCAGATGCGCGACGTTCCAGGGTTTGGAGTATGCGACTCCTGTCTCGAAACCTTTGAGGCGATAGGCGCCACCTGGGATTACTTCTGTAATCACGTATGGTCCTTCCCAAGGGGACTCGAGCTTGAGGTGCCCTTGTTGCTTCAGTCACAGGACTAGGTCTCCTTCGATGAAGGATCTGGGGCGTAGCCTTCTGCTATGGTAGTTGCGCAGGTTCTGCTGGTAGATCATCGATCTTTCTGCTGTGATGTCCCGTGCCTCGTCAAGGAGATTGACGGAGTCTTCGAGTGCAAAAGTTGACTCCTTCTCGCTGTAAGCGACCACCCGCGGGGCTTTGTAGCGTACTTCTGTGGGTAGCACCGCTTCAGCACCATGCACCATGAAGAACAGAGTGTATCCCGTGGCACTATTTGGAGTTGTGCGTAAGCTCTAGAGTACGGATTGCAGCTCGTCTGGCCAGCATCCGGCGGCTTGTTCGAGTGGCCGGAGGAGTCGCTTCTTGATTCCGCCACAGACGAGGCCGTTGGCCTTTTCGACTTGACCGTTGGTCTGTGGATGGGCTACAGAGGCGTAGCTTACGTCGATTCCCAGGTTTTCACAGAAACCCTGGAACTCCTTAGAGGTGAAGTTCGTTCTGTTGTCCATGATGATGCTGTGTGGCACTCCGAAGCGATAGACAATGGACTCGAAAAACTTGACGGCATTGGCTCCTGACTGGTTTGTCACCGGCATGGCCTCTATCCACTTGGTGAATTTGTCGACTGCGACTAGGAGGTCGACCATGTCGAGTCCCCATTGTGCAAAGGGCCAAGCCAATGGTATTGGTCGGAGTTTCGCGCCAGGTGCGTGCGGTTTGTCCACGAATCGCTGACAAGCATTGCATCTCTAGACAATGTCCTTGGCGTTGCGCATGGCTGTGGGCCAGTAGAATCCAGCTCGTAGAGCTTTGGCGACGAGGGCGCGACTGCCGGCATGGTGCCCGCAATTCCCTTCATGTATGTCGAGGAGGACGGCCCTTTCGTCCACGTTGGAGACGCACCGTTGGAGTACTCCTGTGATGCTGTGCTTGTATAGTTTGTTGTTGATGACGGCGAGTGCCTTGGATCGTCGTGCGACGTGTCACGCGTCAGTCAGGTTATCCGGTAGCCTCTTGCTGAGAAGATATGTGATGTACGGTTGAGTCCAAGATGGCTCGATCATCATGACCCCCATTGGTCCCTCGAGTCCTGTGTCAAGATCTAGGTCATTGAGTGCCATTTGCTCATTGGGCGGCGTAGCCCCCGAGTCCGTTGTTGCGCTTGTTTTCTTCTATGCGGCCTTTGGCTTGATGAGCGTTCGCAGATATGCTCGAGAAATACCCCAGGTGGTATGGGGGCGTAGGTGGAGCCAATGTTGGCGAGTGCATCCGCCTCTTTGTTGCTTTCGCGGCCTACGTGCTGCAGCTCACAATCGTCGAAGTCCCCTTCGAGTGTGCCATAGAGGTCGCGGTAGGCAATCATATTGTCGTTCAGCGCGTCGCACTCGTGCATCGTTTGGTTGATAACCAGCTTGGAGTTGCCGTAGATGATGAGCCTCTTGGCGCCGCAGGCTTTTGCCATCCGCATCCCGTGCAATAGGGCCTCGTATTCAGCTTCGTTGTTGGAGGCGGTGAACTGCATTCGCAGAATGTATTTCAGCTTGTCTCCTTGGGGCGAGTCAGTATGACACCTGCGCCAGCCCCTTCCTTACGTTTGGATCCGTCGAAGTGCATCGTCCAGAGGTAAGACATATCTAGTTTTTTGGGGAGCTGATTCTCCATCCAGTGTACGAGGAAATCAAGGAGGACTTGCGACTTGATCGCGTGGCGCTTCTTGTATGTAATGTCTCGTGGAGACAGCTCGATTCCCCAAAGCGCGACTCGTCCGGTGGCGTCGGGGTTGTTGAGAATATGCCCAAGTGGGGCGTCATTGACCACCATGATTGGGTGCTCCTGGAAGTAGTGGCGCAGTCTCCTGGCTGTCATGAAGACGCCGTATGCCAGCTTCTGGTAGTGTGGGTACCGCTGCTTTGTTGGCGTGAGCACCTCGCTAAGGTAGTAGACTGGGCGCTGCACCCTGTGGCCTTTGTTTTCTTCGGCTCGTTCCACCACGAGTACTGTGCGGACCACCCTGTTGGTGGCGGAGATATATAGCAGCAATGGTTCTCTTTCGCGTGGGGTCACCAATACTGGTGAGGTAGATAGTAGACGCTTGAGGTCTTCGAATGCTTCCTGCGCCTCATCGGTCCACTCTAACTTGTCAGTTTTGTGGAGAAGTTGGTAGAAGGGCAGTGCCTTTTCGCCCATTCGACTAATGAATCGACTGAGCGCCGCGATTCGCCCAACCAACTGTTGGACGCCTCTTATATTCTTCGGCTTCTCCATGGCCAGTATGGCTTTTATTTTCTTCGGGTTCGCCTCAATTCCCCTCGCGGAGATGAGATACCCGAGTAACTGCCCAGATGGTACGCCGAAGGCGCACTTGTCCGGATTGATCTTGATCCGGTAGCGGTCGAGGTTGGCGAAGGTTTCGCGTAAATCATTGGTTAGCGAGGCTTCCTCCTTTGTTTTGATGACGATGTCGTCGACGTAGACTTGGATGCTACGACCAAGTTGATCCTTGAGGCAAGCCTGCATGCACCGTTGATAGGTGGCTCCTACATTTTTGAGCCTGAAGGGCATTGTGTTGTAGCAGAACACACCAAAAGGCGTTGTAAACGCCGTTTTTTCTTGATCTTCCTCCTTCATTCGAATCTGATTATAGCCTGAGTAGGCGTCAAGGAAGCAGAGGTGCTCACATCCCGCGGTGGAGTCGATGATTTGGTCGATTCGCAGTAGCGTGAAGTGATCCTTTAGGCAGTGCTTGTTCAGGGAGGTAAAGTCCACGCACATCCATAGGATATCCGTGTCTTTTTTAGGTACCAGTGCCGTGTTGGCGAGCCAAGTGCTTTCCTTGATCTCGCATATGAACTTGGTGTCAATGAGTCTGTTGATCTCCATTCCGACCGCCTTTGCCCTTGGTTCAGACAGTCACCGAATTGTCTGTTTGACGGGCCTTGCGTCTGGGTTGACATTGAGTGCGTGCTCGGCGAATTCCCTAGGAACCCATGGCATGTCCGCTGGATACCAGGCAAAGATTTCCCAATGCTCAGGGAGGAATTCGATGAGCGCGAGTTCCTATGCAGAACTCAAGTTGTTGGCGATGAGGGCCGTCTTGGTCGGGTCCGATGGGTGGACCTAGACTTTCTTCGTGTGCACCGACGAGTCGAAGGACAGGTCGGGTGAACTTGGCCGGCTCAGGGGAGGCAGACTGTTGTTTGTCGACTCCTTCAATCTTGCGAGCTCCTCCTGCATGCCGAAGGACTGGGAGATTGTGTTGAATTCCCTGTCATAGCTGTCGGACCTTTCAAAGCTTCCGTTGATTGTGATGACGCCGTTTGGACCTGGCATTTTCATCTACAGGCAGGCGTAGTGCGACACTTCCATGAACCTAGCGAATGCGATGTGTCCGATGATGCAGTGGTACTGTGAGGGCTAGTCGACGACTTCTAAGTCGATGCGTTCGCGTCGAAAGTTTTTCGGTGTGCCGAAGATGTCGTCGAGGTTGATTTTTCCCAGGGGATATATGCCCTTGCCGAGACTTCTAGACACGTCAGAGGGATCCTCATTGCTTGCAAGGTACTTGCGACCATGAGGTTAATGCCGCTTCCACCATCCATGAAGACGCGGCTCATGTCGAAGTCTTCGATCTGTGCCTCGAGTACGAGGGGACAATGGCCTGGATGAGGTACTTGGCACGGATGGTCGCGCTTATCGAAGGTGATGCAGGAGTCGCTACCACTGAGGTACTCAGTGGTGGATGGCGGAGAGTTTGTCGCCAAGTTGACTTGGCGAGTGATGGCCTTCTGCACCCGATTTGAGTGGCGGCCCTTTTGATCATCATGTTGCCCACAACCCGTGGGTATGGCTCGCCGCCTTGATTCTGGACCGGTCCGGCCGCGGGTCGTGGTACTCTAGGTGGTGGTGGAGGAGCTCCATGTGCTACAACGCCTGGGGCGACTCCATAGCCCCTGTTGACTGCATCGCGATTCATCCGAGCCAAACTCTCGTGTAGCTTGAGGAACTCGCGGCAGTCCTTGAGAAGGTGGCTGGATTTTTTCTTGCCGTCGTGCTTGTCAATGCAGAAGTGCATGTTGCACGGCCCAGACAGTTTGTCCTCAATTGTTGTTACGGGTGCATCTTCGCGAGTGTGGCGCTGCCATACCTGCGTGGTTTTCCCGGAGTCGTGGTGTCCGCCGCTGCGATAGCCGCTGTTGCGGTTGTCGTCGCGCCTGTCGGCGTAGCCGGCTGCGACCATGTTGACGTCGTCGTGATCATCGTAGATGCGCATTCGACGCTTGCTTCGGCGATCGCGTCTGCGCTCGAGTTCCGCTTCGTCGTCGGAGTGAACGCGGTTTTTTCACCGAGTCTTCTCCATCTGCCCACCGATTCGCGATTTCCATCAGGTGGTCAATTGTTTTAGGCTTCGAGCGGCCCAGCTCTTCCCTGAGCTCTATGCGGTGAACGCCGCCGTTGAATGCGTCGATTGCGCTATCTTCCCAGATGTTTTCTGCGGAGTTCTTGATGATCGACCACCTCTGGATGTACGAGCGTAGCGATTCGCTCGAACTTTGCTGGCAGCACCTCAATTCTTCGATTGATGCGGGCCTTTTGTAGGTGCCCTTGAAGTTGCGCACAAAGTTGTAGACCAGCTCTTCCCAGCTGCGAATGGATCCGCGCAGGAGATTGTTGAGCCATGCTCGGGCGGCGCCCTGCAGCTGTAGCTGCAGGCATTGCATGGCTGTGCTTCGACTCCCGCCGTGGAGCCTGACGGAGGAGATAGGTCCTCCAACCAGATTTTTGGGTCCTGTAGGCCATCAAATTTTGGGTTCTCCAATGGGAGCTTGAACCCCTTGGGCATTCGCTTCTGCCTGATAGCCCTGCTGAAGCATTTGGCGCCACAGAGCTCCACGTCTTCGTCCTCTGAGTCAGTCGAACGGGCGCGTCGTGCCCTTGACTTGTTGATTTTGCGTTGCGTGAGGTCATCGCACGCATCGTAGTCATGGTCGTGTCACTGTGAGCGGCGACATCGAGACAGATCGTGACTGTCGTCACTGGATGAGGGTGAAGAATAGTGTTTTGCCAGAGCTTTGCCTTTCTTCGGCTCCGGCGTCGACTCTTTGTCGAGAGCGGCCTCGATTAATCCCAAGCCCGCGATCGTAGATCGGTGCATGGCGGCTCGGGGGTCCCCAGCCGGCGGCTGGTTGTTGAGGAGGTACATAGTGGCCACTGTCACCGCAGCTTGCGGCGTCTTTGGGACCACGTTGCCGCGTGTGTCGGCTGACATAGAGCTGAAGTCGAGAACTTTCGCAGCTTCTATGCGCTCCTGCTCGGTAAGGTTGGCCATTCAAGATTGCCTCTTGATGGCTACGTACTCGTTGCCCTTGGAGGAGGATCCTCCGTGGGAGGAGAGCCCGGCCCGTCGAAGACTTGACTCATCCGCCGCCTTTTTACGCGCTTTGAGTTGCGCGATCGTTTGTAACTAGCGTCTATACTCTTTCCTTTAGTAGCCAATGATAGCCCATCAGCAGATCTTGCGGCGTGTCGGGGGGCAAAGGATTGCCTCGCAGAGCTTCTCGGCAATGGGCCCATTCGAGATCGTTGAGCCTGATTACGACACGTTCACTAGTGTGTTCGTTCACCATGGTTGGAGGTTCGACTGCCCCTCCATTGTTGACTGGCACGCCATTGCCACCATTGGGTGGTCCGCCGTTAGGTATGCCACCGTTGGGTGGATCAGGGCCGTTGCTACCGTTTTCGCGATTGGCGCTAGTTTCGCCGGCGTTGATGACGACGCACATGAAGTGGTTGGGGAAGCTGTTGCTTCCGCAACTTTCGGATCCGAAGCCGTAGACCCCATCTTCCGTTGCTAGGCCACCCAGATCAGATCCACGACTACTGTCACTGTCCGTGTTCTCAGCTGTTGCTGAGGTGTTGAGCTCGCTGAGGGCGCCGATTGGTGATGGGAACCACGATGCTAGGGCAATCGCGGATGTTGTTGGCTGGTCAGGCATGCGAAGCGTGCCCATCTGACCAACTTGGAAGCGGAAGGTCCCGATCGCCAGGCTGATTCCATCGCCCACGGACTCGAAAGCCGGGCGAGTGGCCGGTGTATGGACGGTGAAGTCGAACGCACTGAAGAGCTGGCGAATCTCCGCTGTTGTGGAGTTTTATATCGCGGTTGATGGGGCCGAAGAAGCCGCAACATCAGCACGCCCAATTCCCATAGACGGCGCCAATTGATGAGGGTTTAACTCATCAATGCCCATTGTTATGGACTTGGATTTTGGAGAAGGAGGGAGCGCTGGAAGCATCAATCGGCTAGCAAATAAGCACACAGGGACGCAAGGTTTACCCAGGTTCAGGCCTCGTAGAGGTCCCTACTCCTGCTTGTCTGGTCTTGGAAGTAACGAAGGAATCGAAGATTACAGGGGCGCGCAGATGCAATCTAGCGAGAGTTGTGGAAACTAGGGTTGCGCGTGTCCTCCTCGCCGCCCCCTCCTAGCCTTTATATAGATAGGCCAGGTCTTGGCTAGTAGGTCGAGTCGGTTACAGATTAGGGTTTTCCTTTTAAACTTTCTATCTTTAAACTTCTTCTTGTCTCGCAAGTCATCGAGAGTCCGTGGGCCACTCGAATTCTTCATTGGACCGTGGCAACGCCGTGGGCTTCCACCGTATCTAGACCGTATATATCAAACTCGAGTACCTATACCCATGTCACTAACCTTGTTTGTAGGTGCTAACAAAACTGATTGCTTTCACCACTTGATGGTTAGGGTATTTCAACATGTCCATAATGGAATTGTAAGACCACTCTCAATTGGAAGAAAGGAGGTAAAACTTAAAGATGTTTCTCGAGGTACACCTACTTTTGCGATGACGGTATTCTTTTAATCCCAAAGAAATTATTCAAAGGGATCACAAATGGAATTTTGCGGTGTTGGTTTGGTGATGATGTAGCAAATAAAAAAAAATGCTTTGGCTCGTCTGGTGAAAAATATGTGTTCCAAAGAAAAGGGGTGGAATGGGTTTTAGAGACCCACATTCTATTTGTAAAGCAATGCTTGCAAATCAAATATGGAGAATAATATTCTAGCCTGAAAGTTTATGTGCAAGAGTTCTTATGAGCAAAAACTATCTAGATGGGAGGACCCTAAATGCAAAATTGAAAATTTGATCTTCCTTTACTTGCCATAGTATTATGGATGGTTTGCAAACTTTCAAGAATGGTGCAATTTAGAGAGTTCGTGATGGCAAACCAATTAGTATCTGGGATGATACTTGTTTGTCCCTTTGCCAAACAGGGAAACTCTACACCCCAGGGGGTCAAATACTTCTGAAAATGGTGGATGAGACGATGGATGAAAATAGGAATTGGGACGATAATTTTTTAAGAGAAAATAATTGGATTGTCGATGTGAATATATTATGTTGATACCACTCAATGAGAATGGGATGGAAGATTTTGTTGCATGGGGATTCAATAAAAATGGTATTTCTGTAAGATCGACTTACCATATGGAGTGCGAATGTCAATTTGGAAATAATTAGTTGAGGCCAGATGCTTGTTTGGGACGAGGTTTGGAAATGCAAACTTCCAGCAAAAAATAGATCTTCGCTTGGGAATTTTTGTATGCAATTCTCCCATGTTTTGGGCCATTGGAAAATTGCCATAGTATTACCAACAGCTCCTTCCCATTATTGTTTTGGTGCTAGTGAAGATATAAAGCATACTCAATTTATTTGTGGAGGAGCTAAGGAGATACTGAAGATAAGAATTAATTAAGTTTAGAAGGAAATTGTTCGGCTAAAGAAAGACATATGATACAATTGGAAAAATAGGCTACTCTTAATTTTTAAGAGGTTGCCCCTTAGTAAGGGAAATGCAACCTTTTTTCTTCCTATTTCTCTCTTCTCTAATTGAGCAAAAAATCTACGTGACATCTTGAAAATAAGGCTGATGTCACCCCATTGTACATGCCCTAATGGTTCCCTCTGATATTTCGGTAATTAACTAGGTTCCCTTCACTAAAATAAAAAACTTGGCAATTCCTTTTTGTCTTAATTAATAAAAATCATACGTATTCTGTCTTGTTTAGAAAATATTTGGAAAAAGGAACAACAATTATATACTCCTTCTGTTCCGTTTTACTCTGCGCCTAAAATTTTTCTCTTTTTTTTCATATTAGTCTGCGTCGATGGGACAGTTTCCGAAAATAACCCTCAGCTGCCTCTACATGCAGAGTCGTGTGATGCTCAGCCACACACGCAAAGCGAACTCAGGGGCAAAATAGTGAGGAATGAAATAAAACAACCATGCACCGGGTCTCCTTGGTATGCGGGTCTAGCCCTCACGCGCAGAGTAAATGGGAACAGAGGGAGTATAAACAAAACGAGGCTAGTGCACATGAGCAAAAATGTTGAGACTGTCATTGACATCTGTTGAGCTGCAATACCACCTTAGTACAAGATATACAATGGTCGACATGAATTGTAGAAGTAAGTATAACAAAGAAAAAGATTTTAACTCCTCCGGTCCTGCATGTCCTACGACGTACCCTATGCGTAAATATACATACATATACACACATGTATATACCGTGTTTCGCACCTGTTTTGCTTCTAACGTACTGGTACAAGAGAGAATTAAGCAGTCAATTAAATGGATCTATACATACTCACTCACTCACTCCAATGAACCATATGGATCTATGGGGGTTGATCGATCACGGGTCGAGCTTGCCGGATTCGAACTCCTCCCCTTTCTTGGCGCTCTGCGCCGCGCCGGCCTGCAGCCCCTTGTCCTCCGCGAGCGCGCTGCCGCCGCCGGCGTCCTCGGCCCTGGGGCTTCCGGCGCGCGGGCTCCCCGAGGGCGACTCGCCGCCGTGCTTGGAGGCCGCCGGCTTCTTCTTGACACCGGCGCGCCAGTTCTTGAGCGCCTTGGAGGTCTGGTCGTCGAAGATGGACTGCTTCATCGTGGACCCCATCTGCGACACCAGCGCGTACAGCGGCAATGTCACGTAGCTGCACAGCACCTGCACCACCGCCCTGCACGCCGCGACATACAAAATCAATTAGTAAATATAATCAGAGAGAGATAAATTTGGTTGGTTGGTTGGTTGGTTTACCCGAGGCAGAGTCGCGCGAAGACGAACTTCTTGGAATCGTTGAAGCAGGAGTCCATCCCATACTCATACTGCAGGCAACGCAACCCATTGTTCGAATTTAATCATCATCATCAGCCCACCCAGATAACCAATCAATCGAGATTAACTGCAGAGCTGATGTACAGTAGGAAGATGGAGAATGTACCATGATCCATAGGAAGTAGATGATCTGGAATCCGTTCTGGAAGAGCGTGAAGTGGATGAGGAAGAGGACGAAGGTGGGTCGGCTGAACCAGAAGTAGCTGTCGCTGACCTGCACCAGCGGGATCCCCTGGATCACCGCGTGCCGCTCCGTGATGTCGATCGCCATGCGGCAGATGATCCCCTGCAGCTTCGTGCCCACCGACAGGATGATCTGCAGTGCAGCCATCAACCAACCAACCAACCATATGTATAGCAAGATCATCATTTTTTCATGTCGATCCGGGTTCAAATTTCACTTACCACCAGGGGCATTATGGAGATCCAGAGCATGGTGTGCAGCCCTGATACATTTTTGAACCAGACGAAGTAGGATAGTGTCAAGAGGAAATCACGCAGTGCCCCTTGTTCAAGGAAATGTAACTAATTAACGGACTCACTCACCGCTGATGTTGATGAGCAGGAAGATGAGCGCAGAAGCCCACAGAGGAGGGCTGCAAACACACACACACACACACGCACACAACAGCAAAAGGTTTAGCAAGCAGGCAGTATGTAATTAGTAACGGATTAATGGGTTTTGTTAATGCACCTGATCCCGACGATGACCTTGAAATCGTCCTCCAGAGACCGCTTGATGTACTTCTGGAAATCAAACTTGCTGCCGGGAGCCAAATGAACCTGCAGCAGCAGCAGCAGCAAGAAGAAGATGATTAAATCAGCAGACATCTGAAGAAGAAGAAGAAGAAGAAGAAGAAGAAGAAGAAGAAGAAGAAGAAGAAGAAGAAGAAGAAGAAGAAGAAGAAGAAGAATTTCTAGCTGAGAATTGGCACAGTTTGCTGCTTTAGTAGTAGTACTACTTACGTTGACGAAGCTGTGGCGCAGTGCGCAGTAGTCGGCCCTCCGGACCGATCTGAAGAACTGCCTGAAGAAGTTGCTCTGCGTCGTCGTTCAGAGAGTTCCATGTTGTCAGGTTCAGTTTGTGCATGTACTACTACTAGCTCTTGAGTGAGCCTTGACTCGAGCTACCTAGCTAGGCCCGGTTAGGACTTACAGTAGTTTTCAGAAAGGAAAGCTTACGA
Organism: Avena eriantha; assembly: GCA_910589775.1. NCBI lineage: Eukaryota > Viridiplantae > Streptophyta > Magnoliopsida > Poales > Poaceae > Avena > Avena eriantha. Next base: position 23,640,720 of record OU342740.1, read on the forward strand.
TGTAGAAGGAGGCCGGGGTCTTGTTCAGGACGTTCATGTGCTGCCTCACAAATGATGTCTCGTGGGTAAACCTGAAGCGCGTCGGATCTGCATGCAGCAGCAGACGTTACTTCTGAGACTGAGACCAAAGTGTGTGTATCTCTGAATGATGGACAAGCTGATACCGTTGGTGAACTCGAAATCTTTTTCCATGGCTTCTTTTTCCCACTCCTTCCATGCTCGTATCTACAACACGGACGGAACATCGATCAAGGATCACTCACCACCAACAATTGAAAAAGAAAGAAGATTAATTAGTAGTATGAGAGAGGTGAGTACCTTGGCCCTTCCGAGCGCCATGGTGATGGCGCTGTAGGAGACATGGAACACGGCCAGGAAGAAGATGAAGATGTGCAGCTGGTGCAGCGCGTCTATGGAGATGAGCGACACCTTCCCCTGCAATCAGTTTATCCGCACAGAGTCTATTTCAGGCCCCAATTTGTTTTTCTTCAGAATAATTAAGATTGTGATGCATGCGTACAATAGGGCATTTGGTTTTCATATTGGCCTCGCCGCCGGAAAGCATCCTGTGTGGGACGCCCAAGGAGGCGGCCGCGGTGAAGGGATGGCCGCCCATGCTCAAGTGTTCCGGCTGTTCGTCCGCACCGCCACTACCCTCGCCGACGCCGGCGTTGGCCCCGGCGGCGCCGTGGTGAGCCGGGTCGGTCTCGGCTTCAATGGTGCTCTTCTTGAGACGGCAGGGGAGCATGGTGTCGGCGGCCTCCTCCGAGATGCAGACCTTGATGATGTAGTTCTGCCCGAACACCAGAAGCAGCGAGATGAAACCCAGCACCATCAGCTCTGTACCCCCGGCCACCACAATCCACACCCACTAGTGTCAGATAATTCAGGTATATACGGACAGCAATTAGTTCCTAACTATCGGTGATGATCTTCTTCTTCTTCTTCTTCTTCCTCACCTGTCTTGACCTTCTCAAGGGTTTCGACCATGGCCTTCTTCTTCCTGTGCGCGAAGAACTACATGCCGCAGACCAACACCATCCAAAGCATGTGAGCAGACATACTACATTGCAAGGCGACATGACACTAGTAATTGACATGGATGGGTATACTGGGATCGTCTGACGGACCTCTCCGACTTTGTGGAGGCCCTTCTCGAGGAGGATGGAGATGAGGACGATGATGCCGCAGACGGATGCGACGGCCCATGTCGGCGTCTGGTCGAGCTCCCTCGTATTGCCGCCCCCTCCCCCGCCGGAAAGCATCCTGTGTGGGACGCCCAAGGAGGCAGCCGCGGTGAAGGGATGGCTGCCCATGGCTGCTGCCGATCCACCCTAGCTAGCTTTGGTTGTCTTCGAGGCTCAATCGCCGCCGGCCGGCGGTCGCGTTTTATTTGATTGACCCTGAGACGTCGGCCTGGATGAGAGGCGGCCGGGGAACGGGTCGAGCAAAGGAGGGAGACGGTCGAGAGGGTGGCGCAGATAAACTGGAGACAGGGTCAAAGGACAAGGAGGGGGCGACGAGGGAGCGGACGTCAATGGCCGATGGAGCCGGAGATTTGCCATTTTTCTTTGCTGCGCGTGCGTGCATGGGGATGGGAGCACAAAGCGCCGCTCATTTGCAGACAGAGGCTGCGCGCGAACCGTGGAGGCTCCGCTCAAATAATATTCTCCTTTTCTATTCTGTGTCTAGCCTGCACGTCGGCTAAGGGAATGCCGGCGTAATTTGGGCTGTTTTCCTTGGTTGCCTTCACCCTTGATCGAGTTGTTAGCACCACATTAGGACTCAAATTTCTATTTTATATCGCTTTATGTTCTGGTACTCAAATTTCTATTTTATATCACTTTGTATTATGGGAGTAAAAAATTACTCCCTCCGTCCCGTAAAAGATGTCGCAGCCCTCCCAGCGTCCAGTTCATTTTACTTTTTGCAAAAATATCCCTAATATATTTAGAACGTTTTACATTTAGGCTTCAAAATTGAAATCCAAATTGGAATCTTTCCGTCGTGCTGTCTCCGTCGATCGACCGGTCCGTCACTGTCCTGCTGCCCTCACGCCACTGGAAGCAAGCACACAGATCCCGCCGGCCTCCCGCCGGAGCCGGCAGTCCGAGCTCGTGGACGCACTGGAGATCGATCTCCGGCGTGCAGGCCATGATCAACCTTCGATCCGGATCGAGGACACCGGACTGAGATGCTCGACCTGGCGGGCGGGCGGCCAGCTGGCCGCGCTGCTCTCGTTCTCGTTCTCCCCCGCCTCCGCAAATCCCTCACCGTCCGCTGCCGCTCCACCGAGGAAGGAGGTCGTGGCCTTCTGCTTTGAGGATGAGGACGAGGCCGCTAGCTCCCGGTTGTGTCCTGACTTGTATAGGTTCAGTTGTACTGAGTCTGTCAGTGTCGAGCCAAAGAATCAAAATTTAGATGAATTCTGACAGCAGTATGAGTTCGTGTCAAAAAAACAAAATCTCAGATGAATTTTCACGGCAATACTAAGTTCTGAACTTACAGGAGATTACTCCGACAGCTTCAGATTTGTACTCCTGCACCTGAATTTTTTTCGAGGTTACCTCACCTGAATTTTTTTCGAGGTTACCTCACCTGAATTTTGACAGTATGTGTCGAGTCTAGCTTGTACCTCTGTCATACCTTCAGAGTTCTTTTGATACTGAACATGTAAGGAATCCTGAAAAGCAGGGATCAAATTTACCCTTGTCATACCTCCAGAGTTCTTTTGATACTGAACATGCAAGGAATCCTGAAAAGCAGGGATCAAATTGATGCACAACGTAGATTTTATGACTATCAAGTTCATTGAGAAAATTTCAGTGATCCTATCTTCTCCAGGATTGTATAAGGGCCAAAGTATTTCATAGCAAGTTTAGGAAAGGGACAGTTAACCACTGAATGCTGTGCATAAGTACACTACTTCTAATATTCAACAGTTCTAGTTCAAACAATACAGTGCACTAATGTTACTAGGAGTATTTGCAAAGTTTCAGTGCACTGTCAAGTTCATTGAGAAACTTTCAGGAGTAATGCAGTAGAAGATGTGTTGTAAAGGAGTACTTATGTGCGGTTATTGTTTTATTACTTATGTTAGTAGAACAAGCATAAACCTAAATCTAAATCAGTAAACTGGAACTCCATTTCTTATGCCAAACAGTAGCACATATGTTCTTGTTCAGTAATCATAGAAAAGATTAAATGTTCAGTGTACAAATAGCACCTTTAGCAGATATAAGTGGCAGACTGAAATATATTTGTACACCGAATTTTTTGCATAACCAGTCACACATAATATGACAACATATATCCAGTAACCAACATTTTGACTACACTGACAGATGATAACATAGGTTCAGCTAGCTGTACTAGCAGTGCACATACATTTTGGCTCCTTGTTGTTCTCAAAATACATACACATACATGTTGTACTAGCATTGCACATACATGTTATCAGCATAGAAAAATTTAATTAAAGTAGATATCTGTGAGCTTGGCTTAATATTCCTTGACGAAGTACTATATAAAGTACACGAATACGGTGAAACTGTCATATGTATCAAAAGCTGACCACTAAAAGAGATTTATTAACCAAAGGCTAGAAAAGATTGTCATTCCAATCACAACCAGGTTCTTAGTAGCAATAGACAGGTGTAATTCTTAGTAGCAATAAATAGGTGTAAAGAAACTTTTTGTTTCATGGAATTAATTTTCTGCAATTCTATAAACAAGACAATGAATATACAAGTATACCTTATTCTTTACTAGAACCGTAAGTGAAGAAAGCTATGGAGTTCCAATCACCTTCTGAACATAAGACAAGCTAGGAAATATAACTAGAGCATTACTCAATATACTCCATGTACCTTCATCTTTGTTGAGATAACTCACTGTATCCACTTCAACATAGCAACATATTGGAGTATCTTACTTTGTCTCCTTATTGTCAAATCAACTCCCTGTATACATACAGGTGCCTTTGTTGAGATAATTCTTATGTCAAACAATAGCACATATATTCTTGTTCAGCAAGCATAGAAAAAATTAAATTATGAAACAAACCTGAAGGGTATTTGAGTAATTACCTCAAATACAAAACTTTCATGAGCTGCTCAATGTGCCTGGATGTGCTTTCATCAGCTGCTCCATGTGCCTTCATATACAAATTCAGAGTATCAAAAAATAGTGTTAAAAATCAGAGTAGTAGCAAAAATCATCTGGCCTTCATGTACAATTGTTTTAGTCAAAAGTTACTAGCAAAAATCTAGCTTGCATTACCTGTAGCATGCCTTCAGGTTAAAACAAAACTCTGGAGTCAAAGTTCTCCTAGAATTTTCCCACTAGAATCTCTATTAAGAAAGAGAAAACTTGTCTAGATTCAAATTAATTGACTCCAACTTGTCTAGATTCGGATGTTTCTAGACATGTTTTAGTACTAGATACATCCGAATCTAGACAAATTCAAGTCAATTAATTTGGATCGGAGGGAGTACCACATTTCGACGAGATTCTCTCATAAAACACTAAACCAATTCTCATAAAACACTAAACCAATTCTGAACGTGAATTGATGTTGTTTCTGACTAACCGGATCCAACTGTAGAGATGATGTGGCACTCTGGGGATGGCAGCCGACACAACCATTAACAGTGGGAGTGGGACCCACCACTTACCTTGTTTTTCCAAATGAGTTGGGGGAAACGGGTTAGGTTTCAGTACCGGTGCGCGTGCCCGATCTCCCCATCCCCTTCTGTCCGTATCGGTGGCAATGTTGGTGGTGACTCCCGATGATGGAGGCGGTAAAATAAACGGTGTAGATTCCTCCAGGGATGGCGCGGGCTCAATGTGAGGCGGTGGTGGTGCTGATTCCTCCGCAGGCGGCGGGGGCTCGATGCGCGACGGCTCAATTGGCTCCAAAGGTTCGCGGTCGGCGGTGGTATTAACCTCAGAAGCGAGGTCGGTGACTACACTGGAGCGGGTGGTGACCTCCTCCCCGTCGAAGAGCAACCATCGATGGGCTCCCCCTTCGGTGGAGTTGAGCAAGTTCCTTTTCACCTCCTAATTAGCTAGTTTAGATTTAGGCTGTTCAAATAATTGTATCTCTGTATTTTCTATCAAATAATTGTATTTCTGTATTTTCTACGTGGTTTATATTTAGGTACTAGTTGTGTCTCTATAGATTTCTAAATCTAAGGTGGTTTAGATATAGATTTTCATGGATAAGTTCTGAAATTTGCACTCAACTGAGTTAATGTGTAGATATTTTATCATTGTCAGCTTATACTGAATATATTGATAGATTACTGTCAAACATTTTTGTTTATATTATTAGCTACATCAATTTGTGAATATAGACTCGTAGATATATTAAAATGATTTAGAGATGCATAACTGTTAATATTCAGACATATAGTATAACTGTCACTAAAATACAGAGATGTTATTACCCACTATTAATATGTGTCTTTGTTATGTTGTGTAGGCTAGATGATGAAATTTGGAAGATCAAATTTAATTTTTATGGGGAATATAATTTGGAAAGAACACTCTATACATCTAATATTACAGTATTGAATCTACTAGCCCTTATAGAGTGTCGTGATTATGAAATTAGGTATATCATGTATTATGTGAGGGAAAAGGATAGAAGAGGATGGAGGTAATTGATAGCATGGTGAAGGTTCATGAGATGCTTGCCATATATGAAGATGAAAATGTATTGCATATCACTGTATTGAAGAAGAATGTAGAATGGCTAGCTGAATTGAACATTGAGGAAGAAGAAGCAGAATTAATGACAGAGTCAGTGAAGTTTCCAGTTGACTCAGATGGTGTCAACTACATCTCAGGTGATGATGAATACATTGTTCTAGTGGTTGTTTATTTTCCTGTTGTACGGTACATTGGCACACAACTAAGCTGCAATTTTCAAAGGGAAAACAAAGTGTTCCTGTTGAATTCATCTCTAAGGGTGATTCAGATGAGGATGAATTTATGTATCCTTGTTAGTACCGACTAGAAGAGCACAACAAGATGGTAGATGAGGAGCTAGCACTAATACAAAAATTGAAGAGAGAGAATAAGGAGAAAGTAGTATACCCTAAGGTTGTTGCAATAATGGAAAAGCTGAAACAAATGTAAAAGTAGGGATAGGACTCTTTTCTTCGTTTTGAAGGGTATACTGATGTGGAGGAGTTGTTTGATTGTCAAGAAGATGAAATTGACAGTCATATTGCGTAGGCTGTTGAGATTTACTACTTTACCAAGAAGAAGAAGAAGAAGAAGAAGAAGAAGAAGAAGAAGCCATTGAAGCCAGGCCCAACTAGCAGATCTCATCATGAGATTATGGAGGAACCAATTTGTGAATTCATCCCCTCAACTTATGAGGAAATCAGTCCAGATGATTTAGGGGAAAGTAATGATGGTGGGATAGTCCCTAAGTTCACACTTATTTGTTGTAGGAAGAGGAAGCTGAAGAAGTTGAAGAATAGGATGTCGTATGATCCTAGCAAGGTTGATCCTCATAGGGTTGCCTCAAGCTATGCTTCAAAGATGTGTATACCAGTTTGGAGTAGCACCTAGAAATTACCACATTGCTTAGCTGAGGAAACTTCAACTATCACATGAATTGTAGTGATATGATTGTTTTCTTCTATTTCAATGTTTCACAGTCAATAGTTTGACATTCTCATACGTTTCGTAGTTCAATGGTTCGCGTATCATCAAAAGAAAGAATCAAGAAAATATAGAAACAAAACACAAAAAGCAAGAAAGAAGATGTAAAAAAGATAAGAAAATGTGCGAGAAAACTAATGTAAAAAACTCCGCCAAGAACTGCATGCTAACTTCCCTGCTGCTACCATTGCCTAAATGGTAGCAGCTCAAGAAGGAAGCTTGCAGAAAATCAGCCATTGTTTGTGCTCTGCTCGGTGATCAAGCGGCGATGCCCACCCTGGGAAAGATCACTAGAGGGGTGGACGCGGTCGAATAGAGAGAGAAGTAACACACTGCAAGCTGTTTCGGGTCTCGACCTTTGACGGCTGCATCACCACCTCCGGTTGTGGTCACCAGAGCAGCGCATGCAATCTACCAAGAGAAGGAACCGAAACAAAGCGGGGGAGGATGATAGGGAGGGGATGGAGGGGAGATAAGCAAGCTAGCATACTGCATACAGACAAAATCGGAAAACTATGTTATGCCATAACTGATTGTGCGAAAGGGTGGAAGCATCGATGTGCATGGTAGGAATCAAAAGCCGAAAGTTTGCGGCGGGCTGATAGAGGAAGGCGCGGCGCACATGCCGTCGTACACACAGTCTCTAGGTGAGGCATGGAGTAGAGAAGGTTTCGTGCACATGGATACCGTATGTGAGAGCGGCTCTCCCACGATGATGGGACCCATCACACGAACTCGACGTGATAACCCGCGGATGGTGATGGATTCTGCTGCCACCTCAATTGTCGACTATGAGAACCCTTGAGAACAGAGGGTTTTTGCCGCCATCTCAGCTCTCGCCCGCGGGAACCCGCGTCCAACGAGGTTTTTCCGCTGCCATCTCGATCATGACCGTGAGGACCTGCAGATGGCGAGCGTTTCCGCTGCCACGTTGGACGTCGATGGGCCCCACCACCCAGTGGGTGTAGAGCGCCTATCTCCCTTTCAACGCCTCTCACTAAGAGCGGTGATGCCCACAAGCACTGACGCATGGCCTAGGGGACGGAGAGAGGCCCACTGTCCGACGACCCGGGGCAGGAAAGGGCTCGTGAGATGCCCATGCCAGGGAACCTGGGGTGGCAGGGCTTGCCAACCCAGGAGAGCTGGGATCCGCCACGGTGTCGTTGCGTGTCCTCCTTGTGGTCCATCCCACGGCTGGAAAGAACCGGGTCAACATGGATAGTAGAATCGATCAAAATTTTCATGCACTATTATTGTCTCACATGTAGTATTAAGAATCGAGTCGACGTGGATATAGGAATGCTAGCCTTATTAAAGTAGAGTTATGATTACAATGACACCAATCACTTCATAGTAGTGGTACAATTTCTTAGACAATTTTTTGTTTATCTCTATTGAAGTGTTAGAGCATAAAATTGAATTCATTAATTAAAAGTGGATATCATTTGGGAGGGCATAATGTTCTACATATATGTTTAGCATGCTAGTTGAAAGGTCATGTATCTTAATGTTGAGTTGTCAGTTTTGATATGTGTTGAGCCTCAAAAAATATAATGGAGGTTCATAAGTATAGTAGAAGCTTGCACCCTAAAACAGCAACAAGTTGCATGTGAAAAAACAACTTTGATCAACAATAATGTTTTCTTACACATACTCTATGGGGAGAAACTACAAGATGAAAATATACATCCATTTTAACACTCTGCAATTTTGGATCATAGTTCACTTAACATGTATTGTTTTGGTTTCTGTGATATGTATATTCTATTTTGGAACATGTTGAATGCTCATGGCTAATAAGATAAAGTTTAATAATAGATCCAACATTTGGCTATAAGAAATTTACACGGTCATTTAGAGCTAACTTATAGTCAACATGTACAATAGTAGCTAGATATAAAGATATACTACTTTATCAGTATATGACATACTATTCACTCTCACAAAGGGTCTAGGAGCATGTGTTGTAGCTGACTCTTGCATGAGAGTTCATTCTCCCTATGTTTACATACTTCTCTTCTCCACACAGGCAAAAGTGCCACATAAACAGACTATAAGCCTACTATTGTACTTGCTCTAAGAACATCTTTACTGGCGCCCCCCAAAGGAAGGTCGACAAGATTGCCGGCAGTGACTTTGGGGGCCGGCGCCCAAACTGCCTGTGCTTTGGGGAAGGCTTCCCACACTAGCGAACCCCCATCGATCAAGTCACAAATACAGTACACGTAGTTCCATTCATATTATATAGGAATTGAAAACTTTTACATAGGAATCAAAAACAAATAGGGGCGCTTGGAGGTTCCCTTGCTAGGAGGGATCGACGATGGCTCATAGAGGCCCTACTAATCTTCGAGAGAGCGAAAGATCACCTTATCAACATCCAACTCCTCTTGAGATCGGTCGAGGCGGGCATGCAGGGTCAGGTCGCCAGGGTTGGCACGGGAGGCTCACAAGCAGTCGACGTATGAGTCCTGGAGTTCTTGCCACCGAATGTGATGCGGATAGAAAACTCGGTCGAGGATAAACTGAAGCGTTTGCTGGTGGTCTGGTTAACCCCACCTCGCTATGGCGGCTACGGCTTGCGGGGTCGCACCACACCATCGATGTCCTCGTTGTTGTCGGAGAAGCTGTCACTGCTTTCATTGTTGTTAGGAGGACAAGGGAGGCCATTAGGTGCGTGGGGGAGTGGGAGGAAGAGGGCGGCCAATGAGTGGGTTGCGACAGGTGTCGGGAGGAAGAGGGCAGTTAGGCATGGATCGTTTTGGAGGTGTGGTGCTGCGCCCCTACTCCACGAGGCTTGCCCCTTTTTATAGCGGAGCAGCCGCTCTGGCGGGAAAACTCACACGAAGAGGCGTGAGCCTACTGGAAACATCGGGAACTAGCCAGAACATGCGTGAAACATGGGGAAACGGTGGCGGAGGAACCCTTTCCCGTTATCAAGAGACGAGCCATCACGGGCAGTCTTTTTTGTCGCTAGCAGGAGGGCCCGACGTTGGGTTTCCAGCGTGGCACGCATTGCCGACAGCCCCAGCATAGCCCCTAATTTCCAGGGGCGACAAGGGAGTGTCGGATAATTCAATTAGTGGTTCAAAGTACTAGCACTGGTTGGAGGCCTCCGATGTATGTCGTTTTTTGCCCTCCACCCCCAACTCGGTTGAGGGCTGGGTTGGGGACGGCCGGTGGAGATGCTATAAGAGTAACTCTAGCAGATACGGTAAAACGTCCAAACCAGTAAAATAACCGCCAGTTAACAATTTGCGTGAAAACAATTGTCACCGATTAGTTCCCGTAAAACACGTCCGGCCCGTATTTATTTTTACCTTCACGCCGAAAACCAAGCGTCGATCCTTACATACGAGGGTTGCACGGACAAACCAAGCGCCTGATGTACTACTAGACGCGTTTGCGTTGGCCAGACATTTCACGTTGGACAAACCAAGCGCCCCTTTCCTGCTTTCGCTCCACCGCCGCCACCGATCTCCTGCCCCATTCGCTTTCCGGCACCGCTGCCCACCAGATCTGATAGCATGGACCCCACCGAGCATGTGCCCTCCACCGGTGAGCTCACGCCTCAAAATCACACCCACCGCCGCTAGATTTGCTGCCAACACCCCCGTAGATGGATTTGTCGACGGCGCCCCCGCCACGGGATCCGATGCCCATGCCATTTCTGGCAGTAGCAAGGGCGCGAAGAGGAAGCGATTGTGCACCCACGCCATCCCTAGAGCTCCGGTCCAGCCGCCGGTGGGTACCGCTATCGCCCCCAAGCCCACTCTGTGTCCGTGCATGCATGCGGCGGGGGACGGGAAGAAGGTGAAGCAGGTGGTTAACCGCAGCACCGCACCGCCTCCATCCATCGCGACGCCCCAAGCTGCACGTCTGCCGTAGCCCATCGTGCCGCCCCAACCCACGGCCAACATGGTCAATGATGAGTGCATATTTGCATCATGTTTTATACTATTATTTTGCATTGTAGATGTAAGATTTTGGTATTTTACGGTGCTCGCGCGCATATTTTATGTTTGTTTTCACCAGGATCAGAACAGATGATGGCTCCAATGGATACAATTATTGAAGCAGTTGTACTGTAGAGAAAAGGAGTAAAAAACAACGTAAATTGCTTATTTGGGAAATATTAATAATACTAGAAGAAAACCAGAAGCGAACGAAGGAGGCAGAGAGCGTAACGACCAACTATACGGTTGGAGAATTTTCTTTGCCCGTATACCTCTGGCCGTATAGTTGGCACCGCCTCCGCCTCGTCAAATAGTTTCACCCTGTGCAATTGGTTCGAGGAGACGACATACAGAACACCTAGAAATCGCAGAAACCTCACCTCTAGAAGGCATCTGGAGGGGGAACTCATCCGCCAAGGATGCATCTTCACCCTGCGCATATCCAGGAGGATAAGGCATCGATCTTCATCATCCACCGCTGCATCACCACCATCTCCATCCATCCCATCTACATCTTGTCTAGATCTTGTTTTAATTCCTATACTCGTTGTGGATTTATACAAGTACTATCCATCTATGATTATTTCCATTATCATTGCCATGAGGTTGATTGCCTCCATGTCTGAGTAGATCATTAGTTCTTGGGAAGATGGAGAAACCCTAGTATGAGATTGAAATAAGACAAAGTCTATTATGATATTCATCGTTGTGACCATGTGTTAGATTCTCTACATCCTGATGTTGAGAGAAGTCGATCTCTCAATATTTGCGTCTCGTGGGGACTTGATGGAGGGAACTACTTGTTGGTAGATGGAGGCGTGCTAGCACTTACAATGACTATAAAGTTGTTAGCAATCCTTACGTATCAACTTGGGAACCCGAGAAAACTCACAGAACACTATTCATGCCATGGGATACGTCCTACGAGATTACGTCCCTTAATAGCATAGTAATTCGATTGATGTCGATTGCTGACTGTTGTGGTTATGAGGATGATGTGAGCAACGGTTGTTGCCTATTCGTCCACATACGGAGTTCCTCCCACACATACATAGTTGAGAATGTTCATGGTGATAATGTTAGGGATATACTTTCCGGGTATCCTTATTGTGCCTCACTGACCAGGGTGGCCTACTTCGGGTTAGAGCTTTGCTTCACGGGCGGCCCAGTCAGGGAGAAGAGACAGAGTGCAGTCCGGCTACAGGAAGGCCCAGAAGACTTACCGACATAGGCATATTATGTTACTTGTAGTTCAAGATGTACTCTGTAACCGACTCTTAGTCGTAGCCGGATAGGTCTCTCCTGTAAACCCTAGGCCAGATATCTATATATGCCGTCCTAGGGTAATCCTTTAGGGAACCCTCACAATATTCTACAATGTCAACTCGCAAAGGCGAAACCCTTGTAACCCATATTCCGGCTCTATCGTATTACTGTATTGCTAGCAGGAGTAGGATCCGTCCAAAGCCGGCGGATTCGAACCTAGGTAAACTTGTGTGCTCACCGACCTAGAACCCCATACATCTCACACCCCTCTATTCTGCAGGCCTCGAGGACCCGCTCATGGCGTACTTGTCATCAATCCGACGACAGTTGGCACCTACCGTGGGGCAAGTGAGCTTCGGATCTGCGTTCCGAGCGGAATCTGCAAGAATTGGAATCGGCGAGACCATCATCGTCGGTCGCGTCCTCTACGCTAGCAACGCTCCTCTCATCATTCTCGACGAGACATGGATTCCGGCTAGGGAGACCATGACTGCCTACACCATCATGTCTTATGACGAGATTGATGTGTACATCGGCTTCGCTGAACCTTCCCTACCCTCCCAAGCGGTGATGATAGAGGCAGAAGAAATCTCTAGGTCCACTTTGTCCACGGAGGCGGCAGAGTTTCGGATCTCAGAAAACCCTAATCCCACCCAGCCCGCACATATTGCAGAGATAGTGGAGAAAGCTAAACCTGAAGCAGATCTTGCGGTGCAAGTCGAATCTAGAGTGGATCTCCCTAGCGAGGCCGAATCCCAGATCGATCTACCTGCTGAGGTCGAAATCCAGGAGGAGAAAGACAAAAACCTTGGTTTCGGCTCTGCCAATGCTAGAACAGATCAACCTTCCTGAGGCATACGTTGAGGCGCATGATGCTGCAAGGCACAAACGTGGATGAGGTTCTCGAGACCATCAGAATTTTCAAGGAAGCCCACGAGGAAAGCCGCAACTACCGCAGGACACATGCGTCGCACTTTGTCGGATATGTTGGATCTAGATCCGGCTCTGCCGATGCTGGAGACAATGAAGACTCGGTGGTAGAGGCGATCGGGACAAACACCAACTTACTAGCATCCTCAAATGATTCCATGACGTCGGCGGATTTCCAAAAGCTCTCCACAGAATACAAAGAGGAGTTTAACTCCAAAGCTGCAAAAGAAGGAGAAGCCATGGACGAAGGATCCGGAGAAAACTCTCCCAAAGCACAGGATGACATGGATCTCGGAGAAAATCCCGATGTCCAGATGTTCGAAAGTACTGACTAGAGCTTGACTCTCGGAAATGGACCCAAAGCCATCTTTGCTACCGCGCTGCCAAGAAGGCAAAGAAGAAGAACAAGAAGAACAAGACCCCAACAAAAGACCCTCCAGCAGAGGAAGTGATTGCCGAGGAATATGAGGAAGACTCGGATGGAGCACTTATCCTAGAAGAGCCCAAAGAAGCTTCGGTGGATGGACACGTGGTCACTGCAGGTGCCCGTAAACTCACTGATGCTGCGTTAACTACACCTATCCCTACAACTGCAGAACTTACTGCTGAAGAGCTGGAAGAAAGGGCTCAGGCCTTAGAAGCGCGTCGCCAAGTACTCCTAGATGAAGCCAACAACATCGAGAAAGAGAAGAAGCGCATAGCTAATACAGAGAAGTATATCTCTCTGCAGCATCAGAAGACCCGAAAACAACACACGCGTGACAATCAATTTCTAGGAGTCCACAAGGTTCTCTTTGAGGGAGACCCAGGGATGCCTCGACTCGACAATAAGGGAGATTTTGTGTACCCAACACCAGTACAAAACACTACCACAGCTCGAGATATCTTAGCAAATAATCCAGGCCCAGAACAAGTCTGGTTGGGCATAAAGCTACTCACCAAGGGTCTGGAGAAGCAGAAGGTCGCGAAATCTAGGAGCGGAAAACTGGTCTCTCAATCTGACCAATGTCGCATGGATCCGTCCTGGAATGACGTAAGTCCCCAACAGGTTCCGGAACAGCATCACCGTTCTGACCATCGGGAAGACAACTACTCAAGAACCGGATCTTCAGGGTAGCGCCACAGAACCGCACGTGACTGGCGCAACGTTGCTCCAGCTACGGAGCAAGAAGTAATTGTTGCACTATATCTGAGAAATCCTCCCTGGTGAGAGTCGAACAATCGCAGGGAAGAAGATAACGAGAAACATCAGGAGGAGGACCTTCAAAGAATGCCACCTCCTAGACACACAAGCCGTCCGGATGAACCTCATCACGGTGGGAGTGACGGACGAAGGAACGACGGACACCATGTCGAGTCGAGCCGGCAGGGGCTCGTCGCAACAAAGATCCTCCCCAGAACCGGAATAATGATGCTCCAGATGGAGGCCGACGATCAGCCGAAAACAATCCACCTGCTCCACCCTCTCCATCAAGCAGCCATCACAACGGCTCTCAAGGAGGCCAAGGAGGGCGTCATGGTGGAGGAGGTGGTGGTAGAAGCCGAAGTCCGACTCCAAGGCACTGCACGCGAACAACCAAGACGACGTTCCCTGTCACCAAGTGACGCGAGACACCAGATTAACTCCAACATAGAGGCGCGGCGCTACGAGTCGGATGATATATACGTGGGTCCAAAATGCTTTAGACCACGAATTCGACAAACACACTTCCCGGAAGGATTTGCTATCTCAAGACACATCCAAGCCTACAACGGTGTGGTCCAGCCAGATACTTGGCTCCGGGATTTTTTCTAGGCTTGCTGCATCGCCAAAGGCAGAAATAGCTTGGTCATGACCCGATACGTCCCGCTTATGTTGTGGAATATGGCACGATCATGGGTCAATGAACTTCCAGAGAATACCATCCACAACTATTATGACATGCAAAGCATGTTCTTTTGGAATTTCGAAGACACATATCGGAGGCCCTGTACGGTAGGAGACCTACAGCGTTGCACCCAGAGAGCCGGAGAAACTTGTCGAGATTACCTCGGATGATGGATTGACATCAAGAACTCTTGTGAAGGAGTAAATGACCAAACTATGATTGAAGCTTACATTGCAGGACTCCCAATTGGTTTACTACGTCACCGCTTAAAGTGCGACAAGGTCACTTATTTGGGAGAGATGATAGAAATAGCGAGCAAGTATGCAGATGCTGACAACGAAGCAGAGGGATTACTGAACACCCTAGCTGTGCCACAGTTAGAAAAACAATCAAAGCAACAAGCTCAGAAGCGCAAGAACACCTCAGAAGAAAAGCCCAACGTGGAAACAATGGTGGTCACTGCTACTTTCGGGTATGGATTACGAGGAGGGCACGGAGGTGGCCGTGGACGCGGTCGTGGGACATCAAGAGTCCAGGGTAGAGGAGACCAGCAACCTAGAAAAACCTATTCCTGGGCCGACATTGCCAATAACCCATGTGTGCATCACTTAGATGCCAGTGGGGGCTCGTATTACACAAACGCAGAGTGTCATTTGAATGACGACATCAAGAAAGACGATACCGCTGGCTACAGGGCTAAGCAGAAGAAGGGAAAGAAGAATCCCGAAAAAGGAAAGGAGACCAAGGAGGATTCCGACATGGAGGAAGATGACCCTTCAAATCGCAAGCCGGATGGTAAGAAAAACTTCCCAACAAAGAAAGACACTTACGTCACCTTCCTTGGATCTCAACCATCTAAGGTCAAGAAAGTAGTTTTGCATGAGCTCAACGCAACTGTTCTGGTTGTCCCACAATTTTTGGATTGGTCGGAAGTGGCAATCACCTTTGACCGTGCTGATCATCCGCCTAAGTTGCACATGCGAGGAAAATATGCCTTAGTCGTCAATCTACTTATTGACAGTTATGGTTTCTCTCAGACTCTCATGGACGGCGGTAGGAGCATCAATATTCTGTATGTCGAAACGCTATCTCGGATGCGGATCTCGGAGACGCAGCCGAATCACAACTCTATGATCTTTCACGGAGTTGTCCCAGGAAGACAAGCAAATTCCCGGGGAGAGATCACTTTGGATGTCACCTTTGGGACTCCAAAGAACTATCGGACGGAGGCACTTTCCTTCGAAGTGGTCCGACTTACTGGGCTTTTATGGCTCGTCCATGTTACATTTACAATATGATGAAAATTTCAGGTCCCAAAGGCATGATCACCATTAGGGGAGACCCGAAGAAGGCGCGAGAGTGCATGGACGGAAATGCCGCCTTTGCTGAAGCCGTGCTACACGCCCAGGAGTACCAGGAGATCAAGAAAACCATTGATCCGTCCGAGATGCCCGCAACGAAGAAGGAGGTGACAAAGTCGAATCCGGAGTTCAAGGCATCGGAGGAGATGAAGAAGACGCCGTTTAAGGATGATGACCCCTCCAAGGTGACCCAGATAGGTGTAGGCCTAGATAGCACATAGGAAAGCGCGCTCGTCAAGTTCCTCCCAGCAAATCAAGATATCTTCGCTTGGCAGCCATCTGACATGACCGGAGTACCTAGGGAACTTGCCGAGCACTCTAAATGTAATCCTAAAAGCTCAACCCATCAAACAATCCCTACAACGTTTTAGTGATGAAAAGCATAAGGCAATAGTTAAAGAACTAGCCCAACTCGAGTTAGCCAAGTTAATAGAAGAGGTCATCCACACTGAGTGGTCGGCCAATCCTATAATGGTCCCTAAAAAGGACACCACTGATTTAGGGATGTGTGTTGATTATACTGGCTTGAACAAGGCTTGTCCCAAAGATCCATTCGCTCTGCCTAGAATTGATCAAGTTATCGATTCTAGGGCAGGCTCGGAACTCCTATGTTTTCTCGACGCATATTCTGGTTATCACCAAATCTGGATGAAGGAATCAGACAAAGTCAAAACTTCATTCATAACCCCCTTCAGACCCTTCTGTTTTGTTACGATGCCCTTTGGGCTCAAGAATTCATGAGCTACGTACCATCACACTATGCAGCGTTGCCTCCACGACCAAATAGGACGCAATGTACATGCATATGTGGATAACATTGCGGTGATGTCCAAAAAGAAGGAAACCTTAATTTCCGACTTGGAGGAAACGTTCGCAAATCTACAAAAATATAACATAATGCTTAACCCGAAGAAGTGTTTCTTTGGAATACCAGCCGGAAAATTGTTAGGTTTTATTGTATCTCAAAGAGGCATAGATGTGAACTGAGACAAAATTAAGGGTATACTCAATATTTCCAGGCCAACTCGCCTGAAGGACGTTCAAAGACTGACTGGATGTATTACTGCAGTCAGTCGGTTTGTAAGCCGGCTCGGTGAAAGAGCCGCACCACTCTACAAGCTCCTGAAAAAGACCAAAAAGTTTGTTTGGACTGACGAAGTTGAGCTGCACTACAAGACTTGAAAGCAGTACTCTCACTGTGACAAATAGAGTCGTCAGTGTAGTCATGGTGGTGGTGAGACCAGAGGAAAAACAGGAACACCTGGTGTAACATCCGACTTACTATCTCAGCAAAGTCCTAACTGAATCAAAGCAGCGGTATCCGCACTATCAAAAGCTGGCTTATGGTGTGTTTTTCGCATCCCAGAAGTTACGGCATTATTTTCAGGAACACCCAATTACTGTGGTGAGCACAGCTCCCATGAGAGATATAATCAACAACAGCGATGCTACAGGACGCGTCGCAAAATGGGGCATAGAGCTTTCAGCTTTTGACATTGAGTATAAACCTCGTACAACAATCAAATCACAAATCCTCGCTGACTTTGTCGCTGATTGGACATAGACAATAGAGAACATGCCCATCCCAGAGTCGGAATACTGTACCTTACACTTTGACGGGCCTAAAGCGCTCGGGGGCTGGCGTGGTGCTCAAATCACCCCAAGGAGATAGACTTTTCTATGTGTTGCAGATCCACTTCACGGAAACGAATAACATTGCCGAATATGAAGCACTACTGCATGGAATCTGGATTGCTAAGGATATCGGCATCCGACGTTTAATGTGTTACGGAGATTCGGATCTTGTAGCTCAACAAGTGTTGGATATCTGTAATGCAAATAAGCACATGGTAGCATATAGGGTTTGAGGTTCAACACATCCCTCAAACATAAAATGAGGAAATATATGCACTATCTCGCATAGGCTCTGCACGGAAAAAGGTCCCGGATGGTGCTTGTTTAGAGCACCTCAAAGTCCCCTCTATAAAAGGAGTAGACAAGGAATATCCAACCAAATCCGACTCACCTTTAGTGGCAGCTCTGGCTATAATTCCTAGCTTGACTCAATCCTACCTTGATTACTTGGTAGATGGAAAATTACCCAAAGATGAGGTTCTGAGCCGGCAAATCATTCGTCGAGCGAAAGCCTATACTATAATTAATGGTGAGCTCTATAAGCGGAGTGTGTCTGGGGTCTTTCAGTGCTGTGTAAATCCAGAGAAGGAGTCAAAATCTTACAAGAAATCCACGAAGGTGAATGCGGTCATCATGCTATAGCCAAATCTTTAGTGGCAAAAGCTTTTCGACACTGTTTTTTCTGGCTTACAGCCAAGGCAGATGCCGAACGGCTGGTCAAAACGTGCAAAGGTGCCAAAAGTACGCCAAACAAGCTCACGCTCTGGCTGATCAACTGCGAACAATACCTATATGAAAGGGATCCGCAGTAGAAAACAAAAAAATTCCTACGTTGGAACCCCAAAAACTGCCTAGGATCTATCTATGTAGTAATGCGGAAACGGCCGATGCATATAGAATACATACCCTTGTAGACCGTACGTGGTTAACGTTCCGCGGGGAACGTGGTTGAAGTAGTCGTACTCATAGCCGACCTCAAGGTCGTGAAGCTCCTCGCAGGTCACCCCTTGCTCCTTCTTCATCATCATCTTGCAGCAGCTTCGACTCACGACATTTAAGCGCCCCAAGTGTTGCGCCTCATGCCTTTGTACACATCCGGTGCATGATGAGACCTCTGGCTCCCCGATCCCGCCGGGAGTGCGGAATTTGATATTTGGCTAGGAATTCCTGCAACGCAACGACGTACTGCAGGTGTGCCTCGTTCGCACAGCCCAAACTTGGGGCCATGGTCACAAGGGCTAGAGAGAGAGGGAAGGAGGAAGTCAACCAAAGGAATTCTCCAAATATTGGTGTGTCTCATCCCACCCATGGGCACCCCTTTATATAGGCTAAGGGGGTGTGCCTTTCTCAAAGGCTAAGCCATGTGGGACTAAACTAGAGAGGAGGGGGAGGCGCATGGGCCCTTAGGGCTTCATGGGCCAGCCGAACAGGGGTGGGCCCCATCCCGTGCACAACCCTAGGCTAGTCGGGTGGGCCCCCTTGTGGCGGCTGGGCCTTGGCCCTTGGCCCTTCCCTCTTTCGGTTTTCCCTCATGGGCCTTTATTCACTAGGAAGTTTGGCCCATATGTAGAATAACCCTTTAAATTAGATTTTAATATTATATTTAATATTAATTACACTAATTAATATGTAAATACATATTACAAAACCTGATTCAACCCGAAACACCTTTCGGTTCCCCTTTCTATATCCTCCGAACAACTTTGGAATTCCCGGAATGATTCCGGTCCTTTATTCCTTCTCCGAACAGCTTCGGATTTCTCCGCGGAATGATTCCGGCTTTCTCTTTCTCTACTATGATTCTGTCTGACGAATGATCGCTCTCATCGTAACCTTAAGTGTATCCTCTCACGGCTCGGGAATGCTCTAGACATGATCTAAATCAATGATCAACAGAGGGACCAGGGATATCCATGTGACCCCTATGCATTCCTGATGACAATGTTGTTTGAACCGCTAAATGTAGCATCCAATTCCTTTTGTTTCTTGATACGACTTGTCCGAGATCCGATCATTGGTATCACATACCTTGTTCAATCTCGTTCACAACAAGCTCTGTTTTCTTGTTACCGTGATATTACATCCTCGTGACCGAGTCACATCTTGCAACATTTATGGATGTAATATCACCAAGCCGGCTGTATGTATCTTAACCCGTCATGTGGGTGAACAAATCCTGGTCTTGCAGTCACATGTCATCAACTGTTCCTCTGGAATACCCAATGTACCCTTTATGGCCACCGTATTACCAGATGACGGTTGATGCAGTCAAACCAGCCTCGGGAAAGAGTGAGTAATATGAGCTCACGGTCTAAGGAAAATGAGTCTAGGTATAGCTGTTGCAACAATGAACTATATGACTTGATCGTGTTGTAATCCTTCGAGAAATGTCCATCACATCATTCTCCAACGATATGACCCCGTTGTCAATTGGCATAAATGCCCATGATCATGAAACCCAGATCATCCTCATGACCAACGAACTAGTATGAATAGAGGCTACTAGGGACTTGGTTGTTTCATACCACACATGTACCAATGTTTCTTCTTGGCACAGTTATAGCACAATATGAAACTATTATAAACTAATTGAGATATGACAATAAAAACCTATTTATTATTTACCTCTAGGGCATATCTCCTTCAGTCTCCCACTTACACTAGAGTACAAATAATCTAGCTCGCATTTTACTCATATAAACCATATACCATATGCATTTATAGATCACGCATGCTCATGGGAAACGTCATGTCCATGTTCTGTTTTACCAGATCATTATGTCTTTTGCAAATCGTTAATGTCTTCCTAATTTTGACATTCACTCCATTATCTTATAATGGGTCGAAGCATTTGTTTGGCAACAAAGTGAGACTTTGTTTCTAGTGTTTATGATGACGGTCATTTTCATTGTTGTCATCTAAACTTCGAAACACACTTTGCAATCCTTCGTGTATATACTGTAGTCATGGCAGCAAAACAAGGCCGGATTCCAGGAGCTTAAAGTGACTTTAGATCAACCTCGAGGGCTTTCTCATGGGCACTAGGCCCTAGGACACATCATTCTACGTTAAAAGCAAACTAGCCCCGCCATAACATTATACATCATATCAGATGGAGCCTTTATACTTCTATATCTATGTAGATCATAGTGCATGAAATGCAACTATGCCACTTACTTTGCTTCTTGCCATTTAAGTACAAACTTAATTCTGGCTCTGTGATCAACTCAGGAATCACTTAAAGACATGTTCTTACAATTAAGACTTCGTCCTATCAACCAGAACTTCGGGTCACATTACATCGAGTATACAACATGGTTATATGGAAGAACCTATGACTGAGGCATAGGAGATGCAACGCATCTCTTTATTTCAACCACAGTTGCAATACTAACTCAATGATTCATATAGTAAGAACTACTTTCTCACCTTGTTCCATTCTGAGATTCTTCAGAATCTTGCTTAGGACATTCTGAACATCTTTCAGAATCAAGTCCAGGAAGCATTCGACATTCAGTGTTTCTTAAACTCACCAATCTATCTCGATAGACCTTATTGTTTAATAACTTCAGCTTCATCCTTATTTATCTGAATTAAACATTATTAACACCAATCACATCATTCATATATGTTGTCCACATATCCTAGAATGATTTCACACTCCCACTCAAATATGACATTCATGTTTGAGATCCAGGGATTTCTCTTAGCTCCCACTCAAATATGACATTCATGTTTGAGATCTAGGGATTTCACTTATCTCCCACTCAAAATATGTCAGCTACATATTATGAATTTGCCAAGCTGATTTTCTCCCACTCAAATCTAGGTCCTCTCGACAATCTTGGATATTCCAAAATTCCTTGATCATCATCAAATCGAGAATTCCACTAACGAGACTTCAATGACCATTCATTTATCGTACTTAGGTCCATCACGCTTCTTTGTAATTCGTAGGTATGTCTTGTTCAAAACAAGGCAAGTGAATCAACAATTTAATTCCACAAACTTGTTCGAATATATAGTTGAATCCTACTTTCTTTAGTAAAAGTATTCGCTAAAACTTTATGATCATTATCATTAGTTTCTCCTCTATTTGTAGAGTTTGGTTTGACGAAAGAAATTCCGCCGCGCCACTCAACAATTCAAAGGTAAGGTCAAATACCTTGTTTTGATCTTTTACTTTCTTCCACCTATATCTTCATCAAGACACATCAACTTAGGACAACAGCAGGTTTTCCCCTTCTGGATGATGCATTCATAGCTTCCTAAGAATGCTGTACAAAGACGTGGGTATTAATCTATGAAGTTGACCCCTTTTGCTAAGTTCTAAATTAAGCAATATATTCCCATGGTCGCAAAGGACCTCAATGGGATAGGCCATGATCTAATAAGATATTTGCAAACAGACATCTAGACTAAGTTTATAATAAGAGATCAATTTATAATTGGTCTCCACTAAAATTGTCATCCCCTGGACGATTTTAGTGATCACATGATCCCTATCCTCTGCACCTCCCCCGATCGTCACGGCCATTAGTGCAGCATCAAAGGTAGACATTCCCTAATGTCAATCACATCATCCATGTGACTCATGCTCGATCTTTCGATCTCTTGTGTTCCGAGGCCATGTCTGCATATGCTAGGCTCGCCAAATCTAACTTGTGTGTATTCGATGTGAAACATGGCTTACACCCACTGTATGCGAACGTAGATATGTCTGACCCCTACTCACTGCAGGGCGCCTCATAACGAAGAACTTTCTTGGTGGTGCACACACAAGGGGAACACGGAACATTGGAATTAAATAGGGATTATCTTATTTGCTACCGTTGAGTATCTTAATACTAGCACACAATAAGATGTAAAATAGCTATCAACATCATATGTATAATGTGATATGATATGGTGCTTATTCTTGTGCCTTGATCTCCATCGAGCGCTCCGACATGATCTCCATTTTGCCCTTGGTTTGACGCCAAGTCCACGACACCTCCACCAGGTCATCCATCAGAACGATGATTATTACTATACTATTTAGTAGAAGAAAAGTAAACTACTTTACCTTCGCAACGACCAATGCCATATCATAATCAGATGCCCCCTGCAAAATAAAGTTAGACGCATCTACTTTATCTATTGCAAGTTTTCCGTGGTTGTTAGGGCTTTCGCAATAGAACCGTTTCTAATCTACGAACTTTCCAACCACAACATGGATCCAACAGGTGTCTATACTACACCCCTTTCGAGGCCCTCCGTTGTAAATGTTATATCAACTATCGAAGGAGAGACAGACACCCGCTAGCCACTTATATGGTAGAAGCCGTATGTTGAGCGTGGAACCAGTCTCGTGTACGAATACACGTAAGGTCGGTACGGACCGCTTCATCAAACAATACCGCGATATAAACAAGTACACGTTAGAGGGTAACAACTAAGGGATCAATGCCCACACAAAACTTGTGTGTACTGGTCGTACAACACTCCTACGCATAGATCGGCTCTGATACCATCGAAGGGGATCCGCAGCAGAAAACAAAAAATTTCCTACGTTGGAACCCCAAAAACTTCATAGGATCTATCTATGTAGTAATGCGGTAACGGCCGATGCATATAGAATACATACCCTTGTAGACCGTATGCGGTTAACGTTCCGCGGGGAACGTGGTTGAAGTAGTCGTACTCGTAGCCGACCTCAAGGTCACGAAGATCCTTGCAGGGCACCCCTTGCTCCTTCTTCATCTTCATCATGCAGCAGCTTCAACTCACGATATTTAAGCGCCCCAAGTGTTGCGCCTCGTGTCTTTGTACACATCTGGTACACGATGAGACCTTCAGCTCCCCGATCCCGCCGAGAGTGCGGAAGTTGATATCCGGCTAGGAAACCCTGGAGTGCAATGGCGTACTGCAGGTGTGCCTCGTTCGCACAGCCCAAACTTGGGGCCATGGTCACAAGGGCTAGAGAGAGAGGGAAAGAGGAAGTCAACCAAAGGACTTCTCCAAATATTGGTGTGTCTCGTCCCACCCATGGGCACCCCTTTATATAGGCTAAGGGGGTGTGCCTTGATGCGCTCGATGATACATTGCAAATGTATCTATAATTTTTGATGCTCCATGCTTGGTTTTATCCACTTTCTTGTGTTTTGTCCACACTTTGGAGTACTTTTCATATGATTTCTTGGACTAACCTATTAACAAGAAGCATAGTGCCAGCTGCCTGTTTTCTGCTATTTTTGGTTCCAGGAAAGTCAGAAAATGAATATTCTCGGAATTGGACGGGTCAAAAGCCAAAGTGCCTATTTTTCCAGAAGACTCACGGAGCCAGAATACGAGACGGAGGAGGGCCAAGGGCCGGGACGGGGAATTGGAGGAGATCATCGCCATCATCATCACCATCGCTTCTCCATCGACCATCCATGTTTCCCCCGTCTATGAGTGAGTAATCCCCCGCTGTAGGCTATGGGGATTGTAGGGATTGGATGAGATCGTTCATGTAATTGCATCAGATTGTTAGGGCATGGTGCCTAGTATCTTTTATTAGTGCTTTATGACTTTATTGTGACTTGTTGTGCTTAATGCTTGTCACTAGGGCCCGAGTGCCATGATTGCAGATCTGAACTTGTTATTGATTCATTATGATAGCATTGTTCTTGGTCTTATCTACAAGTTGTATACACACGTTGTTGTCCGGAACCTATGGCCCCGAAGTGACAGAAATCGGGATAACCGGAAGGGAAAGGCTTTGATGTGAGGATCACATGTGTTCACGGAGTGTTAATGCTTTGCTCCGGTGCTCTATTAAAAGGAGCACCTTAATTGCCAGTAGTTCCCTAGAGGCCCCGCTGCAAACGGGCTGGCAGGACAAATGATGTTGTGCAAGTTCTCATTGCGAGCACGTATGACTATATATGGAACACATGCCTAGGATTGTCTAGTACTTGGGTGCTTTATCTTATTTATCTGCAATTGCCCTATGTTCTGATTGCTATGTGAATTGTCTTGTCCATGCAACGCCCGTCCATCCATCCATATGCCTGCCGCACTCGAATCCCACTGTTTACTGCTTTTGTTACTACTGTTTTTGCTTTTCTACTGCTGTTACTTTACTATTCCTACTACAAAACTATTGCTACTGATAAACTGCTGTGAGCAAGATTGTTTCCAGGTGCAGCTGAATTGACAACTCAGTTGTTTAGGATTACAAATATTCTTTGTCTCCCCTTGTGTCGAATCAATAAATTGGGTTTCACTTCCCTCAAAAATACTGCGATACACCCCCTATACTTGTGGGTCATCAAGACTATTTTCTGGCACCGTTGCCGGGGAGCATAGCTTTATTTATCAAGTTCACTTGGATTCACTATTGTTCAAGCTAAGTTTATTTTCTCCTTGTTTGCTTCTTTTCTTTATCAAAAATAAAAAAAATTAGTTCCTACTCTAGTTGTTATTTTCGTTGGTCTGTTTATTGTCTTGCTTTATCATGCTTGTTGTCAATGGTTGGTTTCTTTGAAACTGAAGCTTATTGGCAAGGTGGGTTCTCGGAATATCAAAAATATTATTATAAGGAACACCGCTTGTCACAAAAAGGAAAACACTTATGGGAACAAATTGATAGATTGTATACCATTGCTAGAAACGTGTGCTCTACTTATAATGTTACTTATTGCTGTGATGAGTCTTGTTGCATAAAGAGGTATAAACACCTCCCTTTTCAATGTGAGTATAGTGATAATGATACCATATCTTTCTATGCTAAAGGAATTTATGTCTTTTATGATGCGGAACAAATTTAAGAATTTATTGCTTGGAAGGGTGCTTTTGAACTTGCTAGTTTGCTTGAAAATATTGATGATTCACCTTATAAGTATGAGGTTTATGGTATACTTAAATTTTGCTTTGATAATTACAAGGATGAAAATAGCTATATCCTTGAATATTTTAATAGATGCTTTCCACAAATGGAAGAGACTAGTGCCTTGCAGGATCCTATGGAAGAAGAAATTGATGAACCTGAAATCTCATTAGATGAAAAATAGGAGGAGAGTGATGAACAAAAGGAGGAAGAATGGATTAGCTACCCATGCCTACCTTCTAATGAGAGTAACTCTTTATCCCCTACATTATTTGATTGTCCCCCTTGCTTACTAAAGGAAAATGGATGTTATGTTCCTGAGGTTTCTCTTGAAAATGTTTATGATAAAGCTCTAGTGCTCGTAGATCATGAAAAGCATGCTTTATGTGATAGGTACATTGTTGAGTTTATTCATGAGGCTACTGAAAATTATTTTGAGAGAGTAAAGTATGGTGGTAGAAGCTTTCATGGTATTGAAACACCTCTCTATGTGCTGAAAGTTTTGAAGTTATTCTTGTTTTATCTTCCTATGCCTGCCACTTTGTTCTTTGTGAATTTATTTGCATACATGATTCCTATGCATAGTAAGTGGGTTAGACTTAAATGTGTTTTGAATTTGCTTCTTGATGCTCTCTTTTACTTCAACTCATATTTCTTATGAGAGCATCCTCTCAAACTTTTATGCCCGAAGATGATAATATGTCTATTATTCTTGGGAGACCTTTTCTTAAATACTGTAGGAGTTGTTATTAATTGTAATCAAGGGAAGGTGACCTTCAATGTCAATGACAAGGAACATACTATCTATTTCCCCAAGAAGATTGAAAGGACTTATGATTTGAATTCAATTGAACATGTTGAGGGCATTCAAGTTGGAGAAATATATTGTTCCATACCAAGAGAAAAAATTTGAAACTATTATGATTGGGACCATTGCTACAAGGTTGAGGTAACATAATCATTAGTGGAATACAAAGTTTTGTCTCATATGAATTTTTTTTGGTAACAAGACCTGATCAAGCTTGTTAACAAAAGGATTTCATTGAACAAAACAATATTTTCACCATGATTATCTCCGCTTACTTCTATTCTATCCATTTTAGTTTTTCCTTATGCCTAACTTAAAGGCGTTAAATAAAACTACTTATTGGGAGATAACCCAAAAGTTTTAGATGAGTCTTGTAAGTTATTACTTCAGTAATAACCGCTCGTTATCCTTTTTATTTGCTTTTTGTGCCAAGAGTAACCTCTAATGAGAGAGAAGTAATGGTTGAGAAAGTTGCTGTCTCGAAACTGATTTCTGTGCTTCACCGTAAAAATTCGTGTAAAATCTCTGAACGTCTTTTTGAGGTGTGAATTTTTGTGCTTCTGCCCCAGGTTTTTATATAACTTTCGTTAGTTCAACACTTTTTGATTTGAGCAACATAAGGTCTTCTAAAAAATCCGTCTTTACCTGCTGGTCTGTTTTGACAGATTTCTGCCATTTTCTGCATTGGCTTCTTGTTGGTTTCTTTTTTGAGTTCTTTTGGGGAATTGAGCTTTTTGAGGGAAGTGCTACAGTATCTAGTGTTATAATGGAAGTTTATTTGGTGTTAGAACTGAACCTTAAGACTTATTATCTTGAGTGCACTAATGTTGCTAATAAAGATTGTGTGAAGTTTTGTATGAAGGAAAAATTTCAGGTGTATGGAAGGAATGAGTAATGAGATGAAGGATGGACTAAAGCTCAAGCTTGGGGATGCCATGCGTGTCACCCCAAGAAATATCCAAAAAGTACAAGCGTCAAAGCTTAGGGATTCCCAAGGCATCCCCTTCTTCATCAATAAAAATCCCAGGTTTCTTCCAAACACTTCATTTTTATTGGTTCATGCACAATTGTATTGTTCTTGGAGCTCCAAGAACAACATGACTGTGTATGAAACAATAAAAATGAAGCGTTTGGAAGAAACCTAGAATTTTTATTGATGAAGAAGGGGATGCCTTGGGCATCCCTAAGCTTTGACGCTTCTAATTTTTGGATATTTCTTGGGGTGACATGCGTGGCATCCCAATCTTGAGCTTTAGTCCATCCTTCATCTCATTACTCATTCCTTCCATACACCTGAAAATTTTCCTTCATACAAAACTTCACACAATCTCATTAGCAACATTAGTGCACTCAAGATAATAGGTCTTAAGGTTCAGTTCTAACACCAAATAAACTTCCATTAGAACACTAGCTACTGAATCACTTCCCTCAAAAAGCTCAATTCCCCAAAAGAACTCAAAAAGGAACCAACAAGAAGAAAATGCAGAAAATGGCAGAAATCTATCAAAACAGACCAGCAGGTAAAGACGAATTTTTTCGAAGAACTTCTGTTGATCAAATCAAAAAGTGTTGAACTAACGAAAGTTAGATAACAACCTGGGACAGAAGCACAAATATTCACGCCTCAAAAAGATGTTCAGATATTTTACACGATTTTTTACGGTGAAGCACAGAAATCTGTTTCGGGACAGCAACTTTCCCAATCATTACTTCTCTCTCATTAGAGGTTACTCTTGGCACAAAAAGCAAATAAAAAAGATAAGAAGCGGTTATTACTGAAGTAATAACTTCCAAGACTCATCTAAAACTTTTGTGTTATCTCCCAATAAGTAGTTTTCTTTAACGCCTTTAAGTTAGGCATAAGGAAAAACTAAAATGGATAGAATAGAAGTAAGCGGAGATAATCATGGTGAAAACATTGTTTTGTTCAATGAAATCCTTTTGTTAACAAGCTTGATCTGGTCTTGTTACCAAAACAATTTCATATGAGACAAAACTTTGTATTCCACTAATGATTATGTTACCTCAACCTTGATAGCAATGGTCCCAATCATAATAGTTTCAAATTTTTTCTCTTGGTATGGAACAATATATTTCTCCAACTTGAATACCCTCAACATGTTCTCTTGGTATGGGTCTCCAAGTTTCTTAGGAACCTTACCACTAAAGGAATAATTAGCAATCAAAGTAGAAATTTCTTCATTAGGGATCTTCCTTTTATTCGAGACAATATCCTTCATATACTTTGAGTAAGGAGGCAATTTAATAGCATCAGTCAAAGGAATTTGCAAGAATAAAGGTTTCACCCACTCACAAAACTTATTATAGTGTTCATCTTCCTTTGACTTTTGTTTCTTATTAGGGAAAGGCATAGGTTTTTGGACCCAAGGCTCTCTTTCACTACCATGTTTCTTAGCAATAAAATCTTCTTTGGTGTATTTAGTATTCTTAGTGTGGTTTTCAGGTTCTTCCTCAACTTTTTCTTC
This sequence comes from Avena eriantha, assembly GCA_910589775.1. NCBI lineage: Eukaryota > Viridiplantae > Streptophyta > Magnoliopsida > Poales > Poaceae > Avena > Avena eriantha. The sequence continues at coordinate 23,669,560 of OU342740.1, forward strand.
ATTAGGAACTTCATTTTCTTCATTACCACTTTCAGTTTCAGCATCAGAAATAGATATACTATTAGGATCTAAAGCAGGTTCAGAGGGTTCTACAACAGTTTTATGTTTCTTTTTTCCTTTTCTTATGAGTAGAACCACTATTTTCAGCTTGTTGAGAATCCTACTCAATTCTTTTGGGATGCCCCTCAGGATATAGAGGATCCTGGGTAGCAGCTCCACTTCTAGTTCTAATTTCATAAGCATGTTTTTCTTTAGCAGCATTAACTAGCAAGTCATTTTGTACTTTAACGAGTTGATGTATTTGAGTTTGAACCATTTGAAAGTGTTTAACAATCATTTTAACATCATTAGAGGTTCTTTCCACAATATCTTTCAACTCAACAATAGCTCTAGTGTTTTCCATTAGATGATTTTGCACCCTTTTATTAAAATTATCTTGCTTAACAATAAATGTATCAAAATCTTCTAAGCATTGATCAGGAGGTTTAGAGTAAGGGATGTCACCTTCATCAAAGTGTTGGAGAGAGTGTACCTCAATAGTGGGTGAGTGGGGAATATGCTTACATAATTCTTCAATAGGAGGTAAATTCTTGACATATGTAGCTTTAATTCCCTTCTCCTTAAGACATTTCTTAGCTTCCTTCATCACTTCATCATTTAATTCAATAACTCCCCTCTTCTTTGATGTTGGAATAGGCACGGGAATAGTTGGTTCAGGTACAATTACTTCAGGTATAGCTTGTTCAGGAGGAGTCCAATCGTCATAATTCTTACTTATTTTAGCCATTAATTCCTCAGCTTCCTTAGGAGTCATATTCCTGAAAACACAATCAGCACAACTATCTAAGTATGTCCTAGATTCCTCGGTTAGTCCATTATAAAATATATCAAGAAGCTCATTCTTAGGTAACAGACTTCCAGCCTATGCATGAATCAAAGCACAAAACCTTGCCCAAGATTCAGGCAATACCTCTTTTTCTCCCTGTTTAAAATCAAAAAGTTCCAGCAAAATAGCATGTCTAGCACTAGGAGGAAAATATTTTTGCAGGAAAGTACTAATCAAGCACTCAAGACTATCAATAGATCTAGGAGGTAAATTACTAAACCAAGTTTTAACTTCTCCTTTCAGTGAAAAAGGGAAAATCTTAGCAACAAAGTAAGTACGCATCTTAATATCATCAAAAAACAAGCCACTCATGGTAGAAAGTTCATTCATATGTGCTACCGCACTTTCATTCTTAGTCCCACAAAAAGGTTCTTTCTCGACAATAGCTATGTAAGATAGATCGAGAGAGAAATCATAATCTTTATCTATAATATTTATAGGAGAAGCAGCAAACTTAGCAATAGGAGACAATTTGGGTCTAATAGTACGCCTCTCAAGGAGACTCTTAGCAGCGCTCCTATCATGGGTGTTTTTACATTCTGTAATAAATTCATCGGTCATCTCAACATAACCATCTTCAATATCATAACTTTCACTAGACTCAGGTGAACTAACAGGTGTGGTAGGGTCTTCATTAGGAGTTTCGGTATTTCCAGCTATAGTTCTAGCAATCGTAGCATCTAGGAAAGGACCTAATGAACCACTCTTATCAAGCACAGTAGAAGCAGCATCATAAGCATCAGAAGTTTCAGATTCAGCAGTAGTAGCAGTGTGTGTAGCATGTGTATGTGGTGGTGTAACGAGCTTACTTATAACAGATGGTGAATCAAGAGTAGCAGAGGTGTTCAGAACCGTACCTCTTCTTGTAGTGGATGGTAAAATAGGAACTATTCCATCACGAGACTTACCCATGATGGATGGATAGCAGCGAACAATAGAGAATCCAAGTGAACTTGATAAATAAAGCTATGCTCCCCGTCAACGGTGCCAGAAAATAGTCTTGATGACCCACAAGTATAGGGGGTGTATCGCAGTATTTTTGAGGGAAGTGAAACCCATTTTATTGATTCGACACAAGGGGAGCCAAAGAATATTTATAAGCCTTAACAACTGAGTTGTAAATTCAGCTGCACCTGGAAACAATCTTGCTCACATCAGTTTATCAGTAGTAACAGTTCTGCAGTAGGAATAGTAAAGTAGCAGCAGTAGTAAAGTAAAGACAATAGTAACAATAGCAGTAAACAATAGGATTCGAGTGCGGTAGGCATAGGGATGGATGGACGGGCGTTGCATGGACAAGACAATTCACATAGCAATCAGAACATAGGGCAATTGCATATAAATAAGATAAAGCATCCAAGTACTAGATAATCCTAGGCATGTGTTCCATATATAGTCATACGTGCTCGCAACGAGAACTTGCACAACATCTTTTGTCCCGCCAGCCCGTTTGCAGCGGGGCCTCAAGGGAACTACTGGCAATTAAGGTGCTCCTTTTAATAGAGCACCGGAGCAAAGCATTAACACTCCGTGAACACATGTGATCCTCACATCAAAGCCATTCCCTCCGGTTATCCCGATTTCTGTCACTTCGGGGCCATTGGTTCCGGACAACAACGCGTGTATACAACTTGTAGATAAGACCAAGAACAATACTATCATAATGAATCAATAACATGTTCAGATCTGAAATCATGGCACTCGGGCCCTAGTGACAAGCATTAAGCACAACAAGTCGCAACAAAGTCATAAAGCACTAATAAAAGTTATTAGGCACCATGCCCTAACAATCTGATGCCATTACATGAACGATCTCATCCAATCGCTACCATCCCCATAGCCTACAACGAGGGATTACTCACTCATAGATGGGGGGAAACATGGATGGTCGATGGAGAAGCGATGGTGATGATGATGGCGATGATCTCCTCCAATTCCCCGTCCCGGCAGGGTGCCAGAACGGAGTTTCTGGTGCTGTTTCGTGGAATCTGATGGTGGCGGCGGAGCAGAACTCCTTCTGGAAAAACGTCGAACCCCCCCTGAGTTTTTAGGTCAGAAGGCAACTTATAGGCAAAGAGAGAGACCGAGGGGGTGTCTGGGGCGGCCAGGCCCAGCCCACGCGGCCAGGTGGTGTGGCTGGGCCCCAGCCCCACTCCGTCTCATATTCTGGCTCTAGGAGTCTTCTGGTGAAAAAGGATTTTTGGCTTTTGTCCCGTCCAATTCCGAGAATATTCATTTTCTGACTTTCCTGGAACCAAAAACAGCAGAAAATAGGCAGCTGGCACTATGGCTCTTGTTAATAGGTTAGTCCAAGAAATCATATGAAAAGTACTCCAAAGTGTGGACAAAACACAAGAAAGTGGATAAAACCAAGCATGGAACATCAAAAATTATAGATACATTTGCAATGTATCAACTATCGTAACTAGTAAATTCATCTACGTGACACCCATATTCGGCACATGCGTCCATAATGGCCTTGATGTCCTGCTCCTGTCCGTCTTCATCCATAGTCGAATACCCTCTCCTATCCATTAGACAATGGACGCTTTTCCTTAATATTTTACTCTTTCTTTTTTACGGTTTCTTGTTCCGAGAAAAAACGGTTGCTAGATTTCCATGCTTCCATGGTGGCTCATAACCATGGTGAGAGCGTTCTGTGCTGCGGTTCACGCACAGGACATGTTCCAGTCCTGGATGAGCTGGGGCATCTCCTTGTCTTTGTCTCACACCTCCTGGATTCTGTGCATGTCCGGATACTTAAGTACTTCGCCAATATCCTCCAAAGATTGGCAGGAATCGTGAAGCAAATCGCCGACTTGTGTAAGCCGGCTGGGGCGAGACTTGGTGGAGGCAGAGTCCAGTAAGTTTAGAGGACATGTGCATGTAATGCAAAGGTTAGTAAATATATCCGAGCTCCAAGAGTCAAAAAAGCAGAAAGTCAGAAAGAAGGAAACATACCGAAGATGACATTGTCAACTTTGGTCTTCTCCTCCCTAAGGTTCTGGAGTTCAGCCCGAAGTGCCTCGGTAATGTCCTTCTCTCTGAACAATGCATCATTGATATCCGAGATCTTTTGGTCCTGGGCCGCGATCCTCCGATCACGTTCTTCGATGGCCATGGAAGAGGATTCAAGGATTTGAGCAATGCTCCGCTCGTGATCCGCCTTCAGTTGGTCCAGCTACTGACGTACGTTGGTGTTCCCCACCTCCAGGGTTTTAAGATTCTTGGCTTCTTCAATCATAGCACATGATTGTTTGACCAGTGCTGTAAGCGAAAAGAACAACAATTAAATAAAATAATTCGACTATGAAATAAAGAACAAGGTTCAAGGATTGAAATGTTTACCTTTAGCCTCATCCCTTGAAACTTTTAACTGGGCATTTTCAAGCCGGAGAGCTTTTATCTCTCCGCTTATTGCAGATATTCTTCAACAATTCCTGGTTATATGAATTAACTTTCTGTAAGTCAGAATACCCAGAGTCATAAGTCTACTAAAGACTTGGGCTAATATTTTAACTAATATCAGCATGAGCCTTGGGGGATACACTAGTTCATTCTTTGGCATCCTATGAAAGCATAAATCTGTATTGTCTATCCAACTTCATGCTTAGGGGCTAGAGGATATGATATGAAATAACATAAGGAAAAGATGAGTTGGAATTCCGACTTACATGTGGTTCATGAGTGAGCTTTCTCAGGCTCATGTTCACTTCAGTAGTAACTTTCTCGGCAAGGGTGAGTGGGATTACTGGTGGTGGCAAAAGCACATAGGCTCTTAGCCCCTCGTCGCGAAGACGGGTCTGCTCAAGGAGTTCGGAGTACTTGACGCCCTTCGCTTCTTGTGCCTCCTCCTCGAAAAAAATGTTCCGTCTTTCCAAGCATTGCTGGGCTAGCCGTTGGATCTCCTCCACAGATTTCCGAGTAGCGCCAAGTTTGGCAAGACCCGGATTATTGAGGAGGTTTTCAGCGAAGACCTCTGCCGAGGGATCATTACCGAAGAGGGTTCACCCTTATCAAAACCCGAGTCACCCATGGTGACGTTAGTTTGCGAGCCGAGGATCGCTGGCTCTGCTTGTTGAGCCGGATCTTCTACGACGGTTGGAGATGGAGTAATCTTCGGTGCTGCAGAAGGTTGAGGGGCAGGAGTCGGAGGCACTATGGCAGGAGAAGTCAAATTCATCTTTGACTAGTGCAGAGGCTTCGACAAGCCTCCTTTCCCCTTGCCCTTGGTGAGTTGTTTAGCTCTGAGGAGATAATAGAACAAAAGATTGTTACACCTCAGAAGGAATTAAGAAATAAAATATAGAGACCTTGTGAGGAAAGTTACCTCTTCACAATGGGCACCTCCTTTGTGCCAATACCAACTGTCGGAGCCTTACACTTTTCGGTAAAGGTCACCGGCAGTGGAACCAATTCTCCATCATCCTGAGAAATCTCAGGAGGATATCCCTCAAGAGGAGAAAGCTCCGACTCTAGGAGATCAGCAAGCTAAAAAGAACAAAAATCTCAGTATTGCAAAACGAGAAAATAATATAAACATGAACGCATTATTCGAGTTACTGCTGGAAACTTACCGGTACACCCGGATCATCAGCCATATGCATGTCCAAAGACAGCTCCGACATTTTCCTCTTGATCCGCTCCCTTATCAACCACTTGATTTGGGACTCATAGTCCTTTTCCGAGTAAGAACGAGAGAAAATGCGGAGAGAGTCTTTCTTGGACACCATGATGGAATGCATAAGCCGGTCACCATGGTGTTGGAGAGGCTGGATCCGGCGTGCCAGCCAGCAGTGAATCAAGTCAGACCCCTTAAGGCCCTTGCACTTCAACCGATATTCAATCCGCCTCTTGGCAAGAAGTAGATCGTCACTTAGAGCCGGCGCATATGCGTCCCAGGACTCTTGGGGCATGGCGGCAATGTCGACAAAAGCCGGCAAAGCAGTAGCTTTGCCAGGAGCAGGAATATCCTTGTGATAGAAAAAGGCGGATGGCCACTGTTTTACCAACTCGCTAGCCTTAATCCGAGGATAGACGCGTTCTCTCCCAACGGAAAAGCTAAGAGTCCCGGTAATGTAGGGATTACCGGCAGTGATGGAGTTTCTCCAAGTATGAAAATAAAACAGGAAGAGAATGAGACTCAGCCTAATGCCGAGATAACCCTCGCACAAAGAAGCGTAAGCACTCATCTCTAAGGGAGAGTTCGGGGGGAGATGGTGAAGTCTGAGGCTGGAAAGCTTAAACCTCTGTCAAGGTAGGTGCCGAAGTGCACCCGCTCGTTAGCGTTGGGGGTGGGGACGGTTTGACCGTAGCCGCTCCACTAGTCACCTGCGTGTAGGAGTCCTTCACTCTCAATGACATGAAGCCTGGTGTCGTTCAAGACGTAGGGGATCCAGACTCCGCAGAAGCTCTCCTTCTCCGCTGCCGACACCGTCGCCGCCGTGCCGGAAGATGAGTCATCAGCCATTTTCTATGTGGGGGTGACCTCGGATGGGCGGCGTTGGGGGATTTTGGGGGAGGCAGAGGAGCTCTTCGCGTGGGAGGCATTGGGAGGAAGGAAGGAATGCGAGTGCTGGTGAAGAGAAGAGGGAGAAAATCTCAACCCCTTATATCCTTCATCCGCACCAAGATTCGTGCAATATGAATAGTAACTGTGACACGCGTCGTGGAAGGAGCTGCGTAAACCCCACGCGATGATTACGCCGCCTTGATCTCCGCGCATGCATTAAAACGACGCCTCGGTTCCGCGGAAGCCGGACCCACCAACGGTCGTGCTGACGGGAATGTCTGTCAGTGACGTGACTTGACCATGACTAGTGTCAGGTTATGTCAGAGACCAAGTTCCGGCTCAGTTTGAATTTCTAGCTGTAAGCCCGAATAATGTATTCATAGGTCCGACTCATTTTTGAGATTCGGATTCTATCCCTTCTTTTGAAGTTTTAGGAACCCTTCAAGATTCTGCAAGCCGAAGATCAAGCTAGACGACGATGAAATCCGACTCTAGATCTTGGAGACTTCCGGGGGCTGCTGTTGGGGATATACTTTCTGGGTATCCTCACTATTGTGCCTCACTGACGAGGGTGGCCTACTTCAGGTTAGAGATTTGCTTCACGGGCGGCCCAGTTAGGGAGAAGAGACGGAATCTAGTCTGGCTACGGGAAGGCCCAGGAGACTTACCGACATAGGCATGTTATGTTACTTTTAGTTCAAGATGTACTCTGTAACCGACTCTTAGTCGTAGCCGGATAGGTCTCTCTGTAAACCCTAGGCCGGATATCTATATAAGTCGTCCTAGGGTAAGCCTTTAGGGCACCCTCACAATAGTCTACAATCTCAACTTGCACATGCGAAACCCTTATAACCCATATTCCGGCTCTGCCATATTACTGCATTGATAGCAGGAGTAGGATACATCCAAAGCCAGCGGATTTGAACCTGGGTAAACTTGTGTGCTCACTGACCCGAAACCCCGTACGTCTCATACCCCTCTCTTCTGCACGCCTCGAGGAACCCCTCATGACGTACTTGTCATCAATCCAACGATAGATAATCTTTATCTTAGATCCTTACAACGCTAGTGGTGTATCCGCTACTCCCTGAGAACACTTTTTTCCTACTGCAGTTCCAATCTTTCTTTACATACGTGATACTTACTTTCTATATTAAGTTACTTTGATTTACTTTATTATTGCTCTTATACCCAAAACCCAAAAACACTTTTTTACACATTACTCGCATTTTATCTTGTTACTTAGAACTTTATCTAGCATTTCTATCGCAATATTTATTTCAAGAATTATTAGACTTCAGTCTCCTACTCCCCGTGGGATCGATATATTTATTTCGAAACTAGCTACAAATGATCTGTGCACTTGCAGTCATCAAGCTATTTTCTAGCGCCATTGCCAGGGAGCTAAGCGTTGTAGGTATTTTAGTTTTTGCTTATTTATTTTTGTCTTGCTAAATTTTGTTTTGAGTTACAGGTTTCCACCAATATGATGGAGTTTGAGCATATGACTAGTGCTAACCCACTCAACCACTTTGGGAAGTCCTATGTTATTTATAAAAGAGATAATTCCAATGATAAGACAAGTGGGTTTGAAATAAATCATCTACTACTTAGTACTCTACATAAGAAGCAATTTACTGGAGATGAAGAAGATCCTGATCCATATGAGCATATTGCATGTTTTAAAGATATATGTGGCACTTTTCTATTGACGGGATATACTACCGATGAGGTAAGGGTTAAACTTTTTAGTCAAACTTTGACAAGTACAACTCTCTCATGGTATAGATCTCTACCCCCTGAAGCCACTACTACTTGGGATAGCTTAGCTTGTGAATTTCTAGCAAAATATTATCCATTATCAAAATCTTTTGGAATAAGGCGTCTTATAATGACTTGGAAGAATCGTTCTAATGAAGGACTAGTAAGAGCTTATATTAGATTTAAAGATTTACTACTACTATGTCCTCATCATGATTTGCCTGAATGGTATTTACTACATATCTTTTATGGCAGTTTAATTGAACCTAATAAAATTGAACTAGACTCTTTCGCGGAAGGAGCCTTTATGAATCTTCCTATACCTAAATCTTGGGCTTTACTTAATATAATTTGTGATCATAGAGTTTCATGGAATTTTGGTCTATGAAGTGAAGGAGGCGTAAAAATAGAGCATGATTGTATTCATGATTATAATAAAAAAGGCCATGTGAAAGAATTGTCTAAAGAACTTTATATGGATTCAAATCTTGTGTTGCAAGTTGTTAAAGCTTTTACAGAACATATTAAAGCTCCAAAGAAGGGTCTAGTCAAGTATGATCCACCACCTTAACCAGAAAAAAGAGAGAAGATAAAGCAACACTTGCCTCTGTAGAACCAATATATGAAGTACCTTTCCCTAACACTGCACAAAAGCATATTTTTGAATATGAACAGGTCAAAGCAGTACATGAAACGAGGGAAGAGGAAAGCATGCCAGAAGTCACAAAACACTTGAAAGAAAACAAAGACGAAGAGGTAACCAAGGAAGCAATTATGGCTATGTACTCACACTGTAACATAGTTGAACTTGATGTAGAGACTTCAATATTGGTTGAAGGTAAAACAAAGGTAAAATATGTCGGTAAGCCTATTCTTCCCTGCATATTTAAAGAAACCTCTCATTACGGTTTATGTGATCTTGGTACTGAAGTTAATGTTATAACTTATGATTTCTACCTAGAAATAAAAGAAGAAATAGAATCGACTACGATTGAAAATATTGATATGACAATTATGTTAGCCAATAAAAACCTTAGAATTCCAATGGGAGTAGTTGACAATGCAACTGTCACAATTGGCAACAAAAACTTCCCTATCGATTTTGTAGTTGTTGATATGCTAGCTGACACTTTTTGCCCTATCATATTTGGAAGAACCTTTTGGGTGATATAGGTGCCTATGTTAATTTTAAGAAGGAGATTGTGACTCTTAAGCTTGGGGGGCGGAAAATAAATTCCATTTTTCCAAATTTAAAGACAGGCCTCCACAAATACAAGAAGAAGAGGCAGAGAGAACCATTGAGGAAATGGCAGCTCCTTTCTTTGGTAATCAAGAAGAAGAAATAAATGAAGATCCAAATTATGAAGAAATAGTTATGGAGGACAAGTCCGTAGAAGAACTAGAAGATGAATTTGATTCACCTCCTATTTTGGGACCTCCAACTGATGAGGCTTTTGAAGAGCCAGAAAAGAAAGGGGACGGGGAATTACCACCCCCGAAGTTGAAGACTCTACCAGATAATCTCAAATACAGGTTTTTAGATGATACCAAAAAATTTCTTGTTATTATTAGTGCTAAACTTTCAGGAGAAGAAGAAGAACTCATGAGGATACTTAAGGAGCATCGCCAAGCCTTTGGGTACTCAACGGATGACTTGAAGGGCATTAGTCCCATGATAGTTGTCCATCGGATATTCATGGAAGAAGGTGTAAAACTAGTTGTGGAATTTAATAGAAGATTAAAGCCTGAAATGAAAGAAGTGGTAAGAAAAGAAATTTACGCCTACTGGACGCAGGTATAATTTATCCTATTAAAGAGAGTGATTGGGTAAGTCATGTTCATTGCGTTCCTAAGAAGGGCGATTTTACTGTTGTTCCTAATGAAAACAATGAACAAATACCTACTAGAACTGTTGTTGGGCATAGGATGTGCATATATTTCAGGAAATTGAATAAAGAAACTAGGAAAGATCACTATCCGTTATCTTTCATAGATCAAACTTTAGAAAGGTTAGCAAACCATACTCATTTTTGTTACTTGGACGGATACTCTGGTTTCTCTCAAATAGTTGTTCATCCGGATGACCAACTTAAAACAACTTTCATAAGTCCTTATGGTTTACATGCTTACCGACGTATGCCTTTTGGTCTATGTAATGCTCCAGCTACTTTTCAATGATGTATGACTGATATTTTTGCTGATTTCATAGAACTTATAATGGAAGTATTTATGGATGACTTTTCTGTCTATGGAACTTCATTTACTAGCTGCTTGGATAATCTCAAGAAAGTCTTGCAGCATTGTGAAGAAACTAATCTTGTTCTAAATTGGGAGATGTGCCACTTTATGGTCAAAGAAGGTATAGTCCTCGGACACAAAGTATCAGGTAAGGGAATTGAAGTGGATAGAGCTAAGGTTGAAGCAATAGAGAGAATGCCACCACCTAGGGATATTAAAGATATAAGAAGTTTTCTTGGTCATGTGGGTTTTTACAAAAGGTTCATTATAAATTTCTCAGGGATATCTAAACCTTTGACTAACCTCTTGCAAAAGGGAATTAGATTTAGTTTTGATGATAAGTGTCTTGAAGCCTTTGATAAACTTAAAAATGCTTTAACTCGTGCTCCCATCATTAAACCACCTATCTGGGATACAACCTTTGACTTAATATGTGAAGCTAGCGATGATGTTGTAGGAGTAACTCTTGGACAACATATTGGTCGTAGATTTAATATTATACATCATGCTAGTAGAACTCTCAATGGTGCCCAAAAGAATTACGCTAAGGAAGAAAAAGGAACTATTTGCTGTATTTTTCTCTTGCGATAAATTTCGTTCTTATATAGTTGATGCAAAGGTGAGAGTTCATACGGATCATGATGGTTTAAAAGAACTCCTTGAGAGAAAAGAACATAAGCCAAGACTGATCCGTTGGATTCTTTCACTTCAAGAATTTGAGTTGCAGATTATGCAGAGGCAAGAAATAAAGATGTTAGATGTAGTGTCCATGTTTGCCCAGGAGGACACCAATCTTATTGAGAGGAACTTTAGTCCTAGTGATTTTCATTTACGGGAATTATTTGATGAACCAAAGTCAATTCCTCCAAGAGAGAAGGAGTCCTCGTTGTGGGAGGAACTTTTCATCCCCGATTAAGCAAGTGGTAAGTGCAAGGTAAAGTGTTCTTACCCAAATAAGTGATTTATTTTCACAATTTTTACACTTGAAATTTCTATTTTCGAATTCCTTGTGTTTTTCTGAAGTTTTAGAGGGGTTTTACCAACTATACGAGCGGAGCTATACGACCGGAGCGGGAGCTCCCGCCGTATAGTTGGTCGTTAAACTCTCTGTATCATATTCGCGAAATTATTTTCGATATCTGAGCCTATACGATCGCAACATACGACCAGAGCAAAAATTACGGCCGTATAGTTGGTCATTGAACTCTCAGATAGTTTTACTTTTTGGTGCCAATATCTATACGGTCACAACTATACGACTGGAGCAAAAATTCTAGCTGTATAGTTGGTCGTTAAACTCCCAGGCACTTTTGATTTTCGGTGTTTGAAACTATACGGTCGCAACTATACGACCAGAACAAAAATTCCGGCCGTATAGTTGGTCGTTAAACTCTCACACACTTTTTATTCAATCTTTCTATCATCTAAAAAACAGGTTATTGTCGGTTCTGAGTCATGATTTAATCGACCTGGACTCGAGATATTTGGAAATATCTGCCCGGAACCAACTATACGGCCAGACCTACACGGGCAACGCCCGTATTGTTGGTTGTTACGCGGCAGGTTACTTCCAAATCCGTGATTTCTTTTTCTCTTCCATTTAGATTCTTTTATTGGACGACAAATTGGTGTTTCTTGCAAGTTTTACCGACCTCTGACCCCTCTTATATACTTCCATTGTCTATCTCTCTAATCGCAATCTACAGAAACCGATCTAGCAATGCGCTATCCCGCCCCAGGCCATGGTAAACCCATGGGGCTCACTGCTCCTTCCAGGGACCGCTCTAGCAGCCCGTCCATGGAGGACGATGGCGATGAGGTGGAGAGGTTTAGCCCGAAGTACAAGGAGTACGTCGAGCCAAGCTACTTCAACAATAATTCCGATGGCGATGATGACGTAGTTGATGTCTACATCCACCGCGACATATACGATCCACTGGAGATCAATTGGGTGGTGATGAAGAAAGCTCAACAAGAGAGAGAAGATCGTAAGACACATGGAAAAGGGCGTGTGGAGACAGTCAAGTTCATCACCACATATCCAAGACCGCACAAGCATAAGGAATTATCTAATATTGGTGCAGGTGCTAGCAAGGAAGGGGAGATTCCACTCTCGAGGCCAACCATTGGTGCTCGTATGAAGGTTAAACCTCAAGAAGAGTGGAGGTACGGTTTCCACTTCCCCGATCCATCAATTATGGATGAGGAAGAAGAAGCTGTCCCTAGGACCAAGGATCGCGTGCGGGCATTAGAGATATATCAGAAGCAAGAGCTACTCCATCGCATCGAAGTACGTCACCGTCTTAATGAGATGGAAAATAAGAAAGGCCTCCTTATATTAGTGACCAAGCTCGCAGACAGAGTGGATACTTTGCAATCTGATCTACGCAGGTGCTACAGCCGCATAACTCCTCTGGAGGATACCAACAAGAAGCTACGCACCGCGGTGTTACATGCCATGGTGCCCCAGTGATCTACAATAATCACGGTATCAAATAATCGCAAGGGATTATTTGATCCCGCCTGGCTTGATTCCAAGCTTGGGGAGATCTTTAAGACCTTATAATCTATCCTATAAGTTTTTATTATTCTTGCATTAGTTCAAACTAGAAATAAAGTTTGCATCATTAAAATTCTCTTCAGGAATAGTCGATCCCTTTTATGAAATTCCGAGTTTATTATTATATATGGAGCAATATTGAGTTTGTGTTTTCTTTATTGATATATGAATGGCTTGAGTATGATTTTACTTGCACTTGATGATAGCAATAGGAGTCTTCCACACCATTGGTATTAATGGAACACATAAAGATAATTTGTTCAATATGCTGTAAGTCAACGGTTTGATTCACAAAAAATAATATCTATACAATTAAGTCGAAATAGTAAACCTTGAACAAAGGAAAATAGAAATGATATCCAAATAGAGTGAGAATAAGTCGTGGTAGAATCCCAAGTCATAAGAATGCTTCATATACATTTGGAATTTGATAATTGAGATCGTTGAACTTGGAATTCCTATATAAAGTGGAATATATGGCTAGCTCCTTTGCATAACACTTAAAACAAAAGTGTGAGCATATATGCAAAAGAAAAGAAAAAGAAAAGAAGAAAAGAGTGAATGTGCAAAGAGCAAATAGGCATATGCCACTGTATTGTAGTATGACAAAGAGACACTTTTCAGATTTTGAATCCCAAGTGAATACGTTGATCCTAAAAAAACTTGGGACTGCCTCGTTAACTCATTCGGTTGAACCGAATTCTTTTACATTATATTGAAATTCATCTTTTATGAACTATTGATAGCTAAGGTGTGGAAGCCTTCCAATACTATTCAGATGGTTCGAGTAAGGAACTATTCATGAACTTATTCCCCTATATCGTACAAGATAAACACATGCTGCAATTGCCTCATTTATTTTACCGACTCAGCTTCATGAATATGAGGATCATATCCATTAAGCTAAAAACTTGCTCGGGACGAGCAAGAGTCTAAGCTTGGGGAAGTTCATGAGTGCATATTTGCATCATGTTTTATACTATTATTTTGCACTATAGATGTAGGATCTTGGTATTTTACGGCGCTCGCGTGCATATTTTATGTCTGTTTTCACCAAGATCAGGGCAGATGATGGATCCAATGGATACAATTGTTGAAGCAGTTGTACTATGGAGAAAAGGAGTCAAAAACAACATAAATCGCTTATTTAGGAAATATTACTAATACCAGAAGTAAACCAGAAGCGAACGAAGGAGGTAGAGAGAGTGATGACCAACTATACGGCAGGAGAATTTTCTCCACCCGTATAGCTCCAACCGTATAGTTGGTGCCGCATTCACCTCATCAAATAGTTTCACCCCGTGCAATTGGTTCGAGGATACGACATACAGAACATCCAGAAATCACAGAAACCTCACCTCTGGAAGGCATTTGGAGGGGGAACTCATCCGCCAGGGATCCATCTTTACCCTGCGTAGATCCGGGAGGCTAAGGCATCGATCTTCATCATCCACCACTGCATCACCACTCCATCTCATCTACATCTTGTCTAGATCTTGTTATAATTCCTATACTCGTTGTGGATTTATACAAGTACTATCCATCTATGATTGTTTCCATTATCATTGCCATGATGTTGATTGCCTCCATGTCTGAGTAGATCATTAGTTCATGGGGAGATGGAGAAACCCTAGTATGAGATTGAAATAAAACAAAGTCTATTATGATATTCATCGTTGTGACCATGTGTTAGATTCTCCACATCTTGATGTTGAGAGAAGTCGACCTCTCAATATTTGCCTCTCGTGGGGACTTGATAGAGGGAACTATTTATTGGTAGGAGGCGTGCTAGCATTTACAGTGACTATAAAGCTGTTAGCAATCCTTAGGTATCAACTTGGGAACCTAAGGAAACTCACGGAACACTATCCATACCATGGGATACGTCCTACGGGATTACGTCCCTTAATAGTGCAGTAATTTGATTGATGTTGATTGCTGACTGTTGTGGTTATGAGGATGATGTGAGCAGCGGTTGTTGCCTATTCATCCACATACGGAGTTCCTCCCACACATACATAGTTGAGAATGTTCATGATGATAATCTTTATCTTAGATCTTTACAACGCTAGTGGTATATAAGCTACTCCCTGAGAACGCCTTTTCCCTACTTCAGTTCCAATCTTTCTTTACATACGCGATACTTACTTTCTGTATTAAGTTACTTTGCTTTACTTTATTATTGCTCTTATACCCAAAACCCAAAAACACCTTTTTACACATTACTCGCATTTTATCTTGTTACTTAGAACTTTATCTAGCATTTCTATCACAATATTCATTTCAAGAATTATTAGACTTCAGACTCATTCTTCCTATGGGATCGATATCTTTATTTCAAAACTAGCTACAAACGATCTATGCACTTGCAGTCATCAGTCGACACCGGAGCCGGAAGGTATGAACTCATCCTCCCCCGCCATGTTGTGCACGAATTAGGTAGATGCATACCAATTCATTTATGTCGCGATGTAGCTACGATCCTAACGCGGCCACTACGACGTACGTGGATCTTCTAAACGAGAGCGAAATCGATATCACCAGGCAACAACTTCAGTTCAGCGAAGAGGATGAAGAGGTCGATGACGCGGAGGCTGAATTGGATGAGATAGAGGAGGAGGTGGTCGATGCTGCCCAAGCGAAGACGACGAGGAAGAAGCGAGCGGTGAACTACACCGAGGTCGAAGATACTTGCTTGGTCCGGGCATGGTCACACGTGTCAATCGACGTAGTGACCGGCAAGCGCTATTTGCAGCGCATCGAAGACAAGTTCTTCAACCTCATGCCTCGTGTTGCCCAACCGGTTGCCCGCTCCTATCGATCTCTTCAAGGATGATGGGACGCGATCAAACCGGCGTGCAGCCGTTGGGCCAGAGCTATGGAGCAAGTGCGCAACAATCCTCCGAGTGGTGTTGGAATTGAAGAATATGTGAGTGCTTTGCTCATCTTGTTAACGTTACTATCTAGTTCATCTTGTGAACATCTTGCTTATGTATTTTTAGGAGCGCATTGCTGGGGAGCGGTACAAGGAAATGAAGGGATCCAATAAGAAAAGGTTTGCTTTTCAACATTGTTGGAAGTTGCTTGACCACATTTCAAAGTGAACGTTGAGAGACCAAGAAGCACCACCGAAGAGATCCATGAAGGATATGGATGATGATAGTGATGATGAGGATGGAGGAAGGAACAAAAGGAAGCTGGAAGGCAACAAGAAGGCGAAGGAGAGGATCAATCTTGAGGCCGAATCATCATCTTTGAGGGACAAGGTTGATGAAATGGTGAAGTCCAAGGAGAAGTTGATGACGAAGACATTGGAGGCGAAGATGATGATGCAAGACAAGAATATGGTGATGAAGCATTCAAGATGGGAGCAAATCCGCAACGATGCCATGTACAAGGCTCAACTAGAGGAGAGGAGGCTCAAGATGGAGGAGGATATCATGATGATGTGTACCACCAAGATGAGTGTGTACCAATTGGAGTTGCATGAGATAATGCTTGCAGACATCTTGGAGAGGAGAAGGCTAGCACGCCAAGGTGCTGCTCTTTCGGCAAGTGGCCTAGGTGAGTCTCCGGTGAGTGGTGGTGATGGCCGTGTTCACAATGAGCTCGGCGGTGACGACATCGCTCGATTCCCTTGCATACATCACACTAAAATGTGCAACCTTTTGGTGGATATATTTGAACATTTCCCAATGATGTATTGGTCCCTGTGATCATGACGATTTGGTATAAAACTGTGAACTATTGCATCATTCGATTCGATATTGATCATGTCCGTATGAAAATTATGATATCTCGTGATTTTTACAGGTCCAAACCACCTGTGGCGCAAATCAGTGCCCTCAAACACGACCCGTGAAAAGGAATATTCGAACGGTAAAAACCGAGTACAGTCGCCTATACTCACGTTTTACCGTTCCGCGTTTTACGGTATCTGCTATAGTTGCTCTAAGAGCCTTGCAACTGTTGCGCCACTCGACATGAAGCACTAGAAAACATGGCCAGTTCATGGCTCGAGGCTAGGGCTGCTTGACATGAGACCAGGGACGAAAACGTGAAGGTAATTGGTGTCGCTATCACCAGGGACGAAATCCAGAAGCATGATTATTGATCTTTGAAGTATAGAACTGATGAAATATTTGAGTGCAAAATCCTTGAGTTTAATCAGAGAAGTAGTAGTATGTTTTTTGTGTTGCATTGTTTCTCACAGAAGAAGAAAGAGTACGGACGGACGGACCCATTTGTGCTGCACGTTGGCAATCGGGAATCATGACGCGTAGGCACGGATAGAAAAAGACCAGCCGGGCATACAGGGGTCGTCCCCAGAAAAATATCATTCATCAGAATATAAAAGGAGGCGTCACCGACCGGTCGATCCACAGGTCCACACGGATACGGCGCGGCCCCGCACACAGAAACAGGAGGGAGGAGGCGTCACGGAAAAAGACGAGCAGAGCCGGCACCGTACCAACGCGCGCGGGCCAACAGCTGCCACTCAGCTCTAGGCTACTCGCTTTCCCCCTCCGTTCTCCCCGCCCGCGTACCCCGCGGTCCAACGCCACACACGCGCACACCTGGCTTCCTACCGCCTTCTCCGCTAGTCCCATCATACCGCGTCGGACCCCAACCTGCCGCCGTGTCCCCCATACCTATATAACACTTCGCCTCCTCACTTCCCAGCTTCAGCCTTCAGCGAACTCCTCTCCTCTCCCCCACGGTCAACTACTCTCCGCTCACTCCCAGCTTCAGCCTTCCGCAGCTCCTCCTCCTCATCCCCCACAGTCCACAGCTACTGTCCGATCGAGCTCAGCGAGTCAAGACTGGTCTGATCATGAGCACCTACCTCACGCCCTTCACCCCTACTCCACCCTTCTTCGACAGCCCCGCCGGCGGCGACTACGACCAGTCCTCCCTCCTGGCCTTCCTCATGAACGACGACTTCGCCACGGACGCGCTCTTCGCCTACGGCGACGCCACGCCGGCCGACACTGGTCCGCCTGCTCCGGCCTTCTCCGGCGTGCCGTTACCACCGGCGGCGGCGCCACCACCAGCAGCAGCAATGACTCACGGAAGGAAGCGCGCCTTAGCCCCCACAGGGGACGACGCGTCGCGGTCGGCGGCGGTCAGGAGGAAGGTGCAGGCCTCGCCGCCGGCCTCGCCCGCCGACAGCGGCGGTGGCGGCGACGCGGCGGCGCCGGCAGGGAGGGGCGGGGGCCGGCGGGTGTGGGTGCGCGAGCGGAGCACGGAGTGGTGGGACCGCCTCAGCAGCCCCGCCTGCCCGGACGCGGAGTTCCGCCAGGCCTTCCGCATGTCCCGCGCCACCTTCGACGCGCTCTGCGACGAGCTCAGCGCCGCCGTCGCCAAGGAGGACACCGCGCTGCGCGCCGCCATCCCCGTGCACCAGCGCGTCGCCGTCTGCCTCTGGCGTCTCGCCACGGGCGAGCCCCTCCGCGAGGTCTCCCGCCGCTTCGGCCTCGGCATCTCCACCTGCCACAACATCGTGCTCCAGGTCTGCGCGGCACTCACCGCCGTGCTCCTGCCCAAGGCCGTGCGCTGGCCGATCGACTCCCCCGCCGCCAGGTTCCAGGCCGTCTCCGGGATCCCGGGCGTCGTCGGCGCGCTCTTCACCGACCACGTCCCCATCGGCCCGCCCAAGGACAACGTCGCCGAGTACTACAACCGCCGCCTCACGGAGCGCAACAACAAGGCCTCCTACTCCGTCGCCGTGCAGGCCGTCGTCGACGCCGACGGCGCCTTCACCGACGTCTGCATCGGCCTCCCGGGCTCGCTGTCCGACGCCGCCGTGCTCCAGCGCTCCGCGCTGCACGCCAGCTGCCAGGCAGGGATGCTCGGAGACCAGTGCCGGCTCGTCGGCGGCGCCAGCTACCCGCTCACGGACTGGATGCTCGTGCCGTACGCGCACCACAACCTCACCTGGGCGCAGCACGCCTTCAACGAGCGCGTCTCCACCGCGCGCGCCGCAGCGCAGGGCGCGTTCCAGAAGCTCAAGGCCAGGTGGCGCTGCCTGCAGCGCCGCACCGAGCCCAAGCTGCCGGACCTCCACAACATGATCGGCGCCTGCTGCGTGCTTCACAACTTCTGCGAACGCAGCGGCGAGGAGATCGACGGCGACCTCCTGCTCGACCTCTCCAACGACAACGCCGATGAAGTGGTTGCCGCTGACCCGGTGCGCTCCGCAGCGGCCGAGAAGGAGCGGGACAGGATCGCGCACGACCTCCTCCATGGCGGACATGCCGGTCTTACATTCTTTTAGCTGTAATGTTCTTGATATCAGGTCGAGTTTTCTTCCATGAAAGCACAGGAAGACTCCTACTAGATCAGAACATACAGCTTTCGGACATGATTAGGAATTCTTTTATGCATGTTCCATGAACACAAAGCACTGACAGAAAATGTAGTGCAGGCAAGTAGCCAGGAGAATTTATTGCAAGTATCATCATATATTCATATGGAAGGAATTTACAAGATTCGTGTGTCTACATGTATGACCTTGAGCAGTACACCAAATTGACAACATTTTGGGTGCTACAATACCATGACATGAGTACATGATTTACTATCAATCTATCATCATGTGATATATCCCATTTACTTGACTGACATGTACAAGGCACAAGCAGAATTTCCCCAGGCAGATCATGTTTGCTAAACAGCAAGTTCTTATTACAACGTACAGTAATCTTACAAGCATATTGCTATGAGTGAGTTGTTCCAGCTGGAAATGATCTCTCAGTTACTACACTTGTGTGAATTCCAACGCGTTTCCATCCGGGTCTCGTGCAAAGATCGCTGGCCGCCCAGATTTGCTGAGAGTGTAGCTGATTCCTGCATTCAGTAAAGGAGTAAAAAGGTCAGGATAGAGAATTTTTACAAAGCTAATAAACACCCCCTAGTGAGAACCCAGTGTATTGAAAAACATAAAGCGCAATGAAGATTAAACATAATAAAGAGGTAGCAGGTATTTGCCAAAAAAAAGAGGTAGCAGGTGAAGCCCGTATTGTCAACTAAGAGGAACAAGTTGTAACATAAAACATTGAAACAGTGGACATGGGTCTTCTATTCTCATGTAAAAAAGATGGGAATGTGGTGGCTAAAGTCATGTGGACGTATATGTTTGAGATTCTTCATAATCCATCGACCAGACTTGAAAAAGATATCTGGCAACATCAGTGTTCAAGTGTTGAGTCAACTGTAACATCAGACCTCCCCATAGCCTGAAAAATTTGCTACAGAATGGTTACTTTAAACCAAGGACAATCTTTTCAAGAGTCAAGACATCTAGTATAACTTTTTCCAGGGAGGCTTCTTGTTTGTTTGCCATGCCTGCCACACAAATAGCCATACAGCAGAACCATACAGCAGTCTTAATAACTCCACTCCGTTAATAGTACATACAGATATAGTTGAAGTTATGTATATCTCTGTAACCATACCACCATGATAGGCACCATTGTACAAGCTAAATTTCTACCATTGTATTATTGATTCATGGGTTTTGGCAGTTCATATGAATTTACAAATTTAAATTATAGTATTGACACATGAGTGTATCCAGATCCTTTTGGAGCTTATGTGCTCGGTTGTTGACTTGTTATCATTGGCACCTTTTGTGCTACTTATGGAAGTAACGTAAGGCTAAATGTTGTACTACCAATTATGAGGGCAGCAAGTAGAGAAAAAAGGCATTTGCCCATTGCAGCCAGTGTGTCTATTATTACACAGCAGGACAAACAGAGAAAGAATAAATAATTACCAGCTTTGTCGAAAATTTCTTTCAATTTCAACACATCTTTGATTGCTACACAGGTATGACGGTCACGTCCACCATGCTCGGGGCGTCCTGTCAGTGGATCTGGGTTTGGCAACTCCATCAAGTGGATCATCTCGGAGCCAACCCAGAGCCAAGCCCCCCTGTATGGAAGCTTGTCATTTGGCCTAGCAAGATTCACCTTAAGACCTGAATGATCACCAATATCGTTTTACTCTACAAGCAGTGCATATAGACGTGAAACATATAAAACTTGCAGTAACTCACCAAGGATGTCCTGGTAGAAGGCTATCGACCTTTCAAGATTTTCGCATAGTATTCCAACATGGTGAATACTAACAACTCCATAATCAGGTTCTGCATTGAACATCAAAATTATTTTCATTCAGACAGAGGAAAATCATGGAACTTTGAACCAAAACGTGGTTATGACCGGTAGGAAAGCAATATGCTCTATGAGGTTATGCAAATTAAGCTTTTGGTATTTTTCCTTATACAAAGAAGGGTCAAGGCCTACCTATAACTTTTTTGATGCTGCAAGTACTAACATGATATTCTATAACATGCAAGTAAAATCAAGTGAGCACTCATAATTTCAGAGAAAATGGACACCCTGAATGCAGATATTGACCGAAGTCAGCTTTGTCAGCAACCCTGTCTACTCTTTTCTATTGAGCAAGAATCTAGTCGAAACAGTTGTAGTTACAATGTTGCTAATTCAGTACCAGCTACTAAAAGCATGTTTCTGTTTGAGATTTTAATACCACAAATATTGACATTGAATTGCAGCTTTAAGAGAACTTTTTTTTATGCTTAAGTTGCTTGTGTACTAGTTATGTACTCCTCTAAATTGCACCTCCACTCAAATGGGCAAACATAAATAGCTTTCAGAATTGGATCTGCTAAGTAGTACAAAGTTGTAGTAGTTTGCAGATCCAGTCCTAGTCGTACTGATCTAACTGCACACGGATAAATTTCTTGGTCATCCCTGTCCGAAACTGAGGGAGCAAAACATCCTCCAGACCCGAAATGCCAGAAAAATTAACAACCACTCGAACTTAACCCTATGTTCCACTCCACATATTTGGTAATCTATCAAGTAACCATCGAAGAAACATTCGTTGCGCTCCATCAACCAGCTAAATACAATTTATACAGCAAAAAGTGCATCTCTTCTACACAGATTTGCTACCTCTACAGAACCAAGAACTCACCCTGGAACTGCTCCTGGGCCGTCAGGGCCTGCTCGCCGCCGGTGGCGACCGACATGTGGGTCCGGATCCGGCGGTGCGCAGCGGCAGAGTTGGAAGGATGCGTTCTGACCACTGCGCGGGCGTTCCTGGAGCCGGACGGGGAGAGGAGAGGGGGAGAAGAGAGGCACCTCATCGCCATTGCCGGCCTACCCAAGAGTTCCTCCGCTTCGGCTCCGCGCGTGGGCTTTCTGGGCCTGTATTACTTTGTGTGGCTAAGGCCTTCTCATCTCTAATGTCCCTTTCCTAATTTTCTGTTCTGTTTTCTTTTTCGTGTCCATGGATTAATTACACACCTCATATTTCATGTTTTTCCAAAAAAAATCTTCCCCCCAAAAAAATAATCTCAATTTCATGGGAACACTAGAGACTGAGGAAACAATCAATTTCTCCACTGAGATTTTAAAACCGGCATCTAAATTGCTCCCCTTACATTTAGTTCTTTCCTTTTCTGCAAACGCAAATTGTGGGTAGAATGATTTTCTCTCTCTTTCCTACATAGACACTTGGAATATATTGCAGATTAAGAAACTTTCATATTATCTTAGTAATATTAGGTCTTGGTCCTACAACTACAAGATAATTGTCTTTAATATTACAAGCTTATTATCTTTTAATATTACAAGCTAATTATCTTTAGTAATATTAGGTCTTAGTCTTTCAATTATCTTTTCAATTACAAGCTAATTATATTATTAATAGCATGTCTTGGTCATATTATCATTTAATATTACTCCAAGCTAATTATCTTAGTAATATTAGGTCTTGCTCTTGCAATTTACACCCTAGAGATAATTCATGTAGCTTCATTTTATTACTTTTGTTAAAAGAAAGATACACGCACATCATTTGGATGTGTTCTTTCGCTGATCTATATTCTACTACCTTCGTACTCCGATGCATCTGGTTTTTGTCAAAGTGAAATAAATTTAAAATTATTAAATAGAATATGAGCATCTACAATACCAAATGCACATGATATGAAAATATATTTCATGACGATTCTAACAATGCTAATTTAAAATTATAAATATAAATATTATTTTTCTATATATTTGGCTAAACTTTGAAAAAGTTTGTCTTTTAACAACAAATATATGAATTTCTATTGTGAAAGTGAGGGAGCATTTAGTAACACAGGTGTACTTGCCAAACGGTGTTGCAAAATCGTGACCCGCCAATAGCAGCCATGAAAATCATGATTCTGAATCGAATTCCTCGTGGTAATCATAGTCATAGCTATTATAATCTTAAAAGTGAAGATCGTATTTGCACGTAATCGTACGATATCATTTTTTTCTATCCTAAAATATTGGATGTTTTGCTAGGATAAAATAGTCTATCAAAATATCTTATATTTTAGAACAGAGGTGATAGTACTCTCTTTGTTTCAAATTACTCCGCCGGCACGTTTATGTAGGTGAGCTAGTACTCTCTCATTTTTTATTTAAAAAATTCTATTTTTTTAAAATAGATAGTATACTACGTATAAAAAATCACAGTAATTTTTTGGATGAAAAATAAAAAAATACTAGCTCACCTGGTTAAGCGAGGGAGTAGTAGATTGTAAATCAAGATCGAAGGATGCTCCCGCTCCTTCTGTCGCGAATTTGCTGACGCTGTCATCTGGACAAGGACGTTATGGTACACGTACACGCGGAGTGGGGCCGGCAACGCCAGCTATACTACACACAAAAGAAAAGGAAGCAATAATGCACCACGTCGCTGCATTCTGCGGAGTTCCTCGTCCTCGGGGCTGCACTGATCTTCCGCGGGAGAAGTTCTCCCTCGCCGTCGCGGCGGCTCTATCAAAACAACATACTATCATTCTCCCGCATCAAACACCCGGACACTAATTATCTGATGGCTTTTCTTTGGCCCTATCAAACACGTGTAGACTAATTGTCTCATGGCCTTTCTTTGGCTCTCCATCAACTCACACGTGGATGATCGTTCTCCTTTACTTGCAGCGTCGAATGACCTCAGGAATTATGATATGGAGTGTTGATGCTTGCGTTTCTTG
The DNA here is from genome assembly GCA_910589775.1 of Avena eriantha. Lineage (NCBI taxonomy): Eukaryota > Viridiplantae > Streptophyta > Magnoliopsida > Poales > Poaceae > Avena > Avena eriantha. The sequence goes on from OU342740.1 coordinate 23,693,582, forward strand.
CCACGATTCCAGTAGGAGAGAAAGCGGTGTGTTGGTGACGTGTTGTATGGTCTGTTGAATTATTGGACTAGGCTTACTAAACATTCGCCAAAGAAGGTGGAAATCAAGTTTAGTCCAACATTGCCAGGGAAGAAAAAATTGTAGTACCATTATATATATATTTTTTTGAGATTACCATTTTATAAAAATTGTTGTTCTAAAGGTGAGTGGTTCACGTCGTGCTCTGCCGCCACCTCGTCGCCCATGCCACAAGCCATGTTTTATGAATGAGCTGGCTCAAACCCATGAAGAGCTTGCGTGTTTCCGATTTACTCGATTCGTGATAGTGTTACCAATTTGAACGTCGGATTAACCCCAAGTATTTATAGTCCTAGGTCGAGGAAATTGCATGTAACACCACTTGTTGGAGAAGATTTTGCACAGAACCACAACTCTGTCTTTTTTTTGCACACAATACCAATGTTTCCTGTAATTGTTGCACAAAACACAAAACAAGTTGTTAACCGTGTTGATAGCCAATCAGTAATGCTGGGTCGATAGTAAGGGGCTGAAGTGCAAAACTGCTAAAAGGATATCTGATTTCTTCTCCATCGCCGGCCAGCGCCCGCCGCTGCGCGGAGCTGTGCCGGAAGCGCTTCCAAAGGAGATCCGAGATCCGGTCGTCGGCCACCCACTACACACATGCATAGACCCACCGAGGCCGGCCACAACGACGACACCGTCGACGTCGAGGATGGCCAGGTCGTGCCGCCGGTCGTGCGACCTCGAGCGCCACGTATTTGTGCCTCTTTCCGCTGTCATCGGCAACTCCCCTGGAGGGCCAGCAAAGCACATGGTGATTTTTTTACGAAGGTTGCGGTTGGCTGCATTTCATTGCGCTTAGCGGTCATGACGTGCCTGTTATTAACTGCGGTTGAATCTTGCTAAACTGTTCAGCTGGTGGCGAATTTCATAGCGCTGTACGAGTCCTGGCCCTGTCGCATGTTCACTGGATGTGTGGGGGCAGTGGCCGGCGGCCAGTTGTCCGTGCCTAGCGCCCTCCGGCGTAGTTCCACGCGGCGGCCGGCGCTCTAGAGTCTGCGGTCGGCAACAGAGAACTTGGGGATTATTGTCTTGCCAGTTTTGCAATTCAGCCCCTGTGCGGTGGGCCCAACTTTACTAATTGGCTATTAGCCCAGTTAACGACTACTTTTGTGTTCTCTATATTACGGCAAATGTTGGTGTTTTGCGCAAAAAAAAGTCAGTGTTGTGGTTCTCTGCAATATCTTCTCCAACAACTGGTGTTAGATGCAATTTCCTCTCCTAGGTCTTCTCCGTCTCGTTCTTGGTGTGCGCTGCGAATCTGGAGAGCGTACCTCTGGTACCACTGGAAAAAGGTTAGCGGCACAACGAAACTCCGTTAGTGGTGTGTTTTCATCACCCCACCAATACGATGCCAATACTAATCTTTACCGGTGTCGTGACACCAGCACGTCATCAATATGCCAGGTACTAGTAGCGTGTACTGGATGTACTGTTCGCGCGCGGCGAGCGGTGTTCCACTGTACTAGCAGCATGCACTCCCTCTCCTCTAGTACGCGACCCATAGATTTGTTGAAATATACCTTAGAGGTTAATAATAAAGATATTTATTAGCATATTTTATTAGTTTATAATAAGTTTTATACCATGCTATAACGGTATCAATCGGAAATATTGGTACACGTGTGGTATGTAAACAAACCAAAGCCTCTAGTAGCCTATTCAACTAGTTCATCGATCAACCAATGATCAAGGTTTTCTCATCATGGATATTTATGTAAATTGATAATAAGATCATATCATTAGTGAACGATGTGATGGACATTGTGCCTAATATAAGAATTGTGACATGATCAAGTCACAAAGTTCATTATTGCAACAATTAGAAACAAAGTATCCTACTCCTTAGACCGTGAGATCATATCTAATCACTATCACCTGATGCTGCCTTGATTGCATCAACCGTCACACCATAACAGAGTGATCATACAAGTGTCTATCAGGTATTCCAAAGGGATATGTTGAGGCGTATGCATTAAGGTCGGGATTTGTTCTTCCACGTGATGGGAAGATACATTGAGCCCACTCGGTGAGATTACATCCATAAAGTTGCGCAACATATGACTAGATCATGAGGATAAAATATTACGGGAACGAGTTAAGCAACACTTGTCGGTAACAAGATTGAACAAGGTATCATGATACTGATGATCAAATCTCGGACAAGTCAAGTATTGAAGTAACAAAGTGAATTACACTCGACGTTTATGATTAAAACGACTTGACATCGTGGAATGCATAGGGGTCATTATGGGTATCCAAATCCTGTTGATGATCATAGGTCCGAAAAGCGTCTCGATCATGTATGTGATGTTCCTAAACTGTAGGGTAACACACTTAAGGGTTCTATAGCGCTTGAAGATCATTTTGAAATCATCAGGATCACAAGAAGAAAGAGTAGAGAAAGTCGAAAGTGTTTCATGAGAGAACCAGAATCTTTCCGGGAGGATCCAAAGTAGTTCGGGGTGAATCGAAAGGTATTTCGGGTCAAAAGAAATTTAATAATATATAGTTTATATTGATTATTGGAATTAATATTAAAATGATATTTAAAATTAAAATTAAGGGGCATCCCAACTTAAATGGGCCAATCCCGGAGGGGAATGCCCAAGTGGCAAGCCACCCCAAGGGGGCGTTGCCCTAGGGCTCCCGCCCGGCTGGCCTTGGGTCACGCGCGGGGTAGGGGCCCACCTGGCCGGCCTCCTCCATGACGCACCTCCTCCCCTCCTTTAGTCCCACCCAGGGACTTGGCAAGGTGGAGTCTCCCCTTTTTCCCTAAATAAGAAGGGGCCTTATGGGAGGGAAAAGACACAACAATCGGATTAATTCCTATGGCAATTTTCCTTAGGGCTTTCCCCTCTCTCTTTCTCGTTGGCTCTCATGTGTGCGGTTCCAAGAAGAGCTATATGTGTGGGAGATGACGTTTTATTCGGCATGTTGTCGCGCTGTTGGATCCCTATTCTAGAAGGTATACTTCCGCAATCCCAGCTAGATCAGGGAGAACGAGAGTCGTCGTTGAGCACCGGACGTGTATGAAACCACGAAGGTGCTGCCAGTTGTGGCATATGGATTGTCGTGTGAGGAGCAACGCGACCTTGAGGTCGACTATGGGTATGACTACATCATCCATGTTTCCCATGAACATTAAACGCTTTCGGTCTACAAGGGTATATCACTGAAACCTTCTCCGTTACAACATTACTCCTAGATAGATCCTGACATTTGATGTTGTGATAATTAAGAAAATTATTGTTTTTCGATATGAACTCGTTTAAGATTCGGCATGTTAGTGTCGTACAAGACGCATGCGACGCGGTATATTTTCAAGGGTGACGATTTTCTTCCTCGTCGGGTATAGCAACGTATTTTACTGTCATGACGTACACGTGATAGACATAAATGTTAAATAGACTTAAATATAGAATTTTGTTCAAATCACAGAAAATTTTAGTTATCCGCGCCCAAATCAATATCCATCACTTTCAAATTATTTCATTCTCTACCTATAAAATAAAACCACAAATGCACTATTAATCAATATCCATCACTTTCAAATTATTTCATTCTCTACCTATAAAATAAAACCACAAATGCACTATTAAAACAACAAATACAATAAACGATGAGGTGAACAAGGATTGTGACATCCTTCGGTCAACCAGAGCCCCATACTCCGTCCACAAAAACCTCAAATAATCATTTTCTTTCTCTTTTTTAGTCTCGAACCCCTCAAAGTTGTTATCGGGCTAACCGTTCGCTGTGCATTGCACACCCCATGAGTCGGACACTCCTCTAACTTTCCCTTTATACACCACATACCACTTCATCATCTACCAACACAAAAGATTTTAGCAAATGCATAAGTGATTCACAAATATCACATGTGCAAACATATAAGGAAAAGTTCACAAGACATATGCATCATAAGCATGCATGCATGGTTCACATATAGCTGGAGAGACATATGCGTTCTCTTCCTCCTGTTGTCAGCTTCATCGTCACCTCTAGCGATGGCGGTAAGTAACCACACCTCCAACTAGGGTTCTTAGATCTACAATGTTGTTAGGGTTCGTAAATCTTGGTTCATATCCTTCACATGTAGTTTTTTGATTGGTTCATAGCCTTGATTTATAGTTTTTAGCTTGATTTCATAGAATTGATGTGTATTTCGAACTTTTTCTACAATCCTACTAAGGTAGAATTTGTTTCTTGAGCTTGATCTTGCAGACCGCGATCCGTAATGGCCAATTGTTTATGTTGTGTAGATAAAGCATGTTGTAGATCATCTTTTTTGCTACATATGTTTACATGCATTTGTCTTGCGTGATGAATGTAGGACTTGTTATGTGATGAATTTAGCTAGGCTATGATCCCTATTAGGGACTCCGTGATACCTTCATATGTAGAGTCAGCTCTTGATGTCAAATACAGTTGTGCCTTCAATGATGCCCCTCCTATGAGTGTCGCTTTTCTTTGGACCCTAGTTTGTAAAGCTTTGTCACCTCTATCACTATAAAAGTGGCAGCAGAGCTTGCAAACGCGCATAATAAGGCATAGATGAAGAGGACCATGAAATGGCCCCGTACATGTCCACCTTCATTCTCAACAAGATATGTGAGATCATGAAGAGTGGCGTCTAGACTAAAAAGGGATTCAAGGAGATTTATCTCACTGTCTACGTGAAAGCTCTGTTCAAGCACGACGGCACTGAGGTTTTAGGAACTCAGGTGTACAACCACCTTAGGAAGGGGAGGGTGCAATCTTCCTAAATTGTCTCATATGATCACTACCATTCACAACTAACACACTCTCTCATGCAATCGTTGGGTCACCCCAAGGATGCAAAATTCCTGAACAAGCCCATCTAGAACTATGGCCAGATGCAAACCATCATTTCCTACAGTCTTACCACCGACAGGTTTGCGATGGGGCCAAGTGAGCCCCTTGGTACTCCTGGACCTGAGGATGCTGACACCCAAGAGTCTGACACCGTGATCCTCATGGCCCCGACAATCCTACCGATGCTCGTGCAACTAATGCTAATCACAATAGGATGAGGGGTGTCATATATAATGATGAGATCCATGCCTTAACCAGCATGAACGATGTCATCAAGGATGTTGCACGAGACATGAGGGACAACAAGCCAACTGATATGCACCATGAACTCTACCAAGCCGTCATGTACATTGTTGGCTTCACGAATCAGCATCTCATGGTGTCTCCCGACCACCTTATCGATAAGAAAGCCTAGGGAACCACTTCATCAGCATGCGTGCGCCGCATAGGATCCTTTGGCTCCGGACATTCCTGGTCAAGTATTGCAACTAGAGCTTCGGTTTTTGGTCCTGGAGTTGGTGTGCATGATGGTGACGGTGATGGTGTTGATGATGAACTGATGATGCTTATGATATACATTTTGGTTATAGCAAGGTCCTAAAAACTTCTTAGATTGTATATTTTTATGAGGTGGTATATACTAACCCTTCATGTGATGGTGAACTGGTGGTGTTAGAGTGGAACCCATTTTTATGTGGTAGTAGTTTAACACCATAGTCTTGGGATGAGGTTGTTATCCCGTTTTTGCTAATGATCATGCATGTACCTGTTAGTAAGAAGTTGTGATGCTTGTTAGGATTGCTTCATGCTTATGGTGATCTTGTGATGTTATACCTTAACATGTTACTCTTGGGACATGTAGAGAAACTTCTATGCAATGTAGAGGGAGGTGTCTAGAAGTGTACACTGAATGGAGTAAGTGCCAAGATGAAGTGAACGTTACTCCAACAACAACTACGAAGGGTTTGACACTAGGGAGGAGGTTGAAGAGGTTTACTAGAACTTATTGGCCCATGAGAACAACAACCATGTAGAACAACAAGTAGATCACATTGTTGTCGAGGGAGAACACTAGGTACAATTTTCGAGGGGATCACTATGTACAGTTTATTGCTGAGGGAGAACAACAACCACTACAAGAAAAATGGCTTTTACAATAGACGATTTTCGTGGTTGAAGGCCCATTTTTCATGGTTAAAAGTCTTCTATGACGGATGGCCTTCGCGGTAAAAGCCCCATCACAAATGACTCTACCATGGTTTTTTCGACTGTGGCGGATCGCACCCTTCAGCCAGGAAACTTGTTCTATCATAGATCTACTCGCCAACCGTGTAGACTATTGATGTCATGCAAACTGCCACGTGGCAAACGCCATTAACGGCCGGTTACCACCGTTAACAGCCACAAAAACCGTGGTAGAAGCCAGACTCAGCCAATGCATGCTAATTATTAAGTGGACCGGCCCATTAGGAGACACTACGAGAGAAGTTTCCTTCCTCAATGACTTGGCCTGACGGTCATCGTAGAAGGCGCGTCTTTCGCGACAAAATTCTCGGCTCGACCGTGGCTGATGCAAAACTTTTTTTTTCCTATTTCGCAGTCCTCTGCTACGACATAACCGCTAAAAACATGGAGGAAGCTCGGCCAGCGTGTGGTAGAAGCAAGATTTTCGTTTCCTCGCGTGATGTTGACTCGCCGAAGTATTTTGAGGCATGTGGGTCCCGGATGTCAGTGTCTCTAGCGGACAATACTTTTCGGTCATGCCTCCCTGATTTGAACTCGATAACATTGCTCGATGCGTTTGCTATTTAGTCAGGCTGCTAGGTCCCACATGTCAGCCTCTTATTAGAAGAATCGTGTGTATGATGGATTTTTTGTCCTTCACTCACGCTACCCTGTTCCAAAGTTGATAGCACTACTCGATACATCTATTGTTTAATCAACCTCCTGGGACCCACATGTCATCCTCTCATTAGAAGAAACATGTGTATGATGGAATTTTTTCCTTCGATGGCGCTACCATGTTCCGTAGTTGATAGCGCGGCTCGACGCATCTACCATTTAACCAACCTCCTGAGCTCCACATGTCATCCTCTCATTAGAAGAAACGTGTGTATGATGGATTTTTTCCTTCGCTCGTGCTACCCTATTCCAAACTTGATAGCATTGTTCGATGCATCTACCGTTTAATCACGCTGCTGGGCTCCACATGTCATCCTCTCATTATAAGAAACGTGTGTATGCTGGAGTTTTTACCCTCTGTCGCGTCTTCGTGTTCCAAACTTGATAGCGTTGCTCGCTGCATCAACCGTTTATTCAGACTGGTGGGTCCCTTATGTCAGCCTCACATTAGAAGAATCGTGGGTATGATGATTTTTTTATTCTCTAGTGCTACCCTGTTCTGAACTAGATAGCGTTGCTTGATAAATCTGCCATTAGCTCATGTTGTTGGGTCCTCCATTTCAGCCTCTCATTAAAAGAAATATGTGCATGCTGAACTTTTTTCTCGCTCGCGTCTCCCTGTTTTGAAACGTTGCTCGATGCAGCATCTGTGTAAGGTCGCGTTGCTGGGTCCCACATATCAGCCTTTCTGTAAATGAAACGTGCGTATGATGGACTTTTTTTTGGCCATGTCCACTGTTTTGACCTTAGTAACTTGCTGGGTCCCAGCTAACAACCTATATTTGAAAGAAATGTGTGTATGTTGGACTATTTTTTCGGGTCCCAGATGTCAACCTCAGAGTAGAATAAAGGGATTTCTATTTTTGTGCCCTCGATTCGTTAGTTGTGCTCAGTTTTCCCCAGCAGCTTAGTTTTCTCACTTTTCCCCTCCCTCTATTCTAAAACCCTCATAGGTGCTCGGACGGGGGGATGTCGTCAGGTCAAAGGCTTGACCGCTACATGCTGACCGGTATGGCCACATTGGGGCGAGTTGTGCATTGAGCGTTACGTTACGTCGCCTCGACCGTTACATGCTGACAGGTGGGGCCGCATTCGGACGGGTCTTGCATACGTGGTGAAGGGTGGGGCCGCATTATGACGGGTCTTACATACATGGTGAAGGGTGGGGCCACATGGAGACACGTCGGACCGACCATTCTCGCTCACCCAAAGAATTCGCTTCCTTCGAGCCTGGAATAGCTCCCACATCGCCCCTCCGTCCCCCCCGCCGTCGTGCCCTCCTACCTTATGTCCACCTCCGGATCCGCTCATGTCCCTACTAGATCCACCCCTATAACATCCCAAAACTTTAATCAAGGTTATCAAAGTTCAAATCACCCAATTTTAAACTTTTTATTATTAAAATAATTATGAATGCATTTGTATGTTGCATTACTATAGAATTGTTTGAAAATGCCATGTTTTATTGTTCTAAATGGTATGAAATGGTTCAAAGGTGAATGCCACATCATCTAGACCATCTACAAACAAAATCCAAAGAAAAAGAAATCAAATAAGATTAAATAATGCAAATGGTCATTTTAGCCATTTTAATCCACTAGGCCACTTTAGGTGTTCCTAGAAGTCAATTTCAAACAAAAAAATTCTCAAATCTTGTCACCCCTTGCTAGAATAAGTAAAGATGTGCCAAGGCCCACTTTACAAACTTACAAAAACCTTAAGCAAAGCAATTTAAATGACAATTAAAAATTGAATCAAGTGTGTGTGTTAAGATCACCATTTCTCAAAAACCAACCAAACCAATTCACCTTGACAATTCCCAGCAACCAGAGACTACCAAGCATAAGTGTAGATCACCAACCAAATTTGAGCCAAAAATTCAAATATAAATTTCTTGTGGCCATTTGATCGAGCACTTGGCAGGCAAAACTAATCTGCCTAACAATCACTGTTGTTGATCAATGCTTTGTCTACCCATTTGACCCATTTACACTCCCCTTGTCCCCTCTAGTCACAACCAAGGCCAATGCACCACTCCCCTTTGCTGTATGCGCTAGTGCCATGCCGCCTGAGCACCTCCTCGCCAGCCGAGCATGGTGCACTCGAAGCAGACCGCCCCTCTCTCTCTCCCGCCATGCCTAGGAGTATCTCCGCACCCTACCGCCTCCCTCTGTCCCTTCCCCAAGCACTGCCAAGCCATGGAACACCCCCAGCAAGCCGCACCCACCGCGTCTACGCCATGCCGAGCACGCGCCAGATCGCCGCGCCTGACAAGCGTGCACACGTCGCGCCTCGACCGCAGCCCACGCGCACCACTTCGCCACGACCCCAGGAACCGCCCGGACATACCCGTTCGCCACCGCTTGACCTACAGCCACCGTGCGCCGCGTCGAATGCCGCTTCTGCCGCGCAGAGCACCAGCCACGCCTGACCAAATGCCACCGCCCCTAGCCACGCCTTTATGCCGTAGATGATCGCCAGCAGACCGTGCACCGTCCGCCTACCTCTGCCCCGACAATAGCTACATGTACCGTCACCCCCGACGATTCGCGCCCATGCCGCTCGGTCTCTCCGTTGAACTATAAATAGAGGCCACCCCCAGCCTCATTTCTCACACCATCTCACTCCCCTCTCACCACTGACCACCCCACACTTCTCCCCGGAGCAAGGCGAGCTGCAGTTGGCCGGAATTTTGCCGGAGCTTGCCGCAGCTGAGGAGAAGAGGTGCGATCGATTGGAGCTGCCCCAGGAGCCGCCACGACCACGCCTAGAACTGTCGTCGTCTACCAGCTCGATCGCCCCCATCGTCACGTCTAGCTGGAGCCCAGGTGAGCCCCCATAGACCCCTACCGTGCCGCGTTAGGGTTTGTTCTCGCCGGAGCTGTTCACCGGAGACGATGAACCACGGCCGTAGATTCGTGTTCTAATCGCACGACTGAGATTGCCCCGTACCACTTCGCGTTAGATGCGCCGCTGACGTGCGGGACCCCCTGTCAGTAGCCCTCTGCGCCGCGGAGCGCCACTAGGTTGGCCCCTAGCCCACAGATTCAAATAAAGGTTTTTCCATTTAGGTTTAAACTAGATTTTGTCCACTTATTCAAAAAATCAACTCAGAGAGATTCACTTAACTGAAATGCATGATTCAATTTTTTTTAGAAATATAATTAAATATCTATCAAAGCCCGTTGGATTTAGATCAATTGGAGTTAAAGATCACATATAGCAAAAATAACAAGACAGAGACTTTTCTACATTCAAACATTTTTCAAAAATCAACCCTAATAGCTTTTGAGTTGATTCCAACTCTCAAAAATCACATTTGATAATATCTATCTGAATATATAAAAATATTTAGGTTTTGATGCAGTGACTTTGGACTAGTACCAAAATAATGCTATATAGGCATTTCTAGTCACTTTAAATCCATTAAATAATAATCTTAAAATTTATAAAAGTGACCAACCTTTTAAATCACATTCCCGTGTATTAGAATATGTGGTGATGACATGTGTCCACATGATCCCATATTTTAGTTGGAGAATATTAAATCTTAATTAATTTCAATGAGTAGAAATTACCTTTCTCAAATAAAATAAATGAAACTTGTTCTTTAAATCTTGTGATGATGCTAGATCATCAAGTGTGTGCCTTAGTGTGATAAATAGACTAGTGAAGTATAGTTTGGTGATTGTGTATCTCGTATTTATTTATAGACGATAATACCGACCAAGGCTACGAGGAGGAGGAGTTCTACCTCGAAGAAGACGAGGAGAATTTAAATCACTGCACCAACCAAGGCAAGCCATCACTACTAAGCAAGCTAGATTAGGCATGCTTGGTTATACTTTTGATTATACCCATCCCAAGTTTTACTTGCAAGCTTTAATTTCTTCTTTACCAAAGTTTCTTTACCTTTAGTGATGCTTTGTGAGATTTTGGAAAGTAGTACAGATAGCATAAAGAGTATAAAACTTGGCCTATCTAGTTATACTTAGATGTCATTCTATGGCATGAGATTGATATTAGCATCCCTCTTTAGTGAACACTCTTAACCTTAGTGGATAGTGCTAAGCATAAAACTTGACCACTTTAGATGTGAATACTTGGTGAAAATGCTTATGAAAACCTTGGAATGATGAGTCATTCTATTGAGATGTTTTGACATGTGTTGAAAACATAACTGGTTTATGATGATGAAAATGTTGAGGCATGAGCCTTAGCCCTGTATAAAAACTGATGGTTGGGTTCGGATGCGATACCATTCCATTTTTACCGTACAACCACAATACCTGAATTGGGTAAGGAATAGGCAGAAGTTTATATGCATTAGTATGAGTTCCCTTGCAGGAGAGGTTTGAGCTGAGGATACCCCTTGATGTTGTCCACCTATGCAGTGCCCAGGATGGCAGATCGCCATGGCTTGGAGGCCAAGCTCATAGGAGAGGTGCTTATACTAGAGTGTGTAAAGGAAAGGTTATGATTGATTATCCGCATACTAAGTATGATGATTCAGGGTTATCCCTGACGGATGTATCAAATTTTGTGGTGAAAGTGTACCACCTCTGCAGAGTGTCAAACTATTCGAATAGCCGCGTCCGCGGTCATGTACAGTTGGAGTGGCCATAATGTTCCGTTGTCAGATGTTTTCAAAATGAATTATGAAATGAATGGTGACTTGACTTGACCACAACAGGGTTGTGACTATGAAAACTAAGTTCCCACTTAGGTAATTTAGAAAATTAATTTGGCTTTCTTTACTTCTGACCTCAGCTTAGGTTTCAAATTAGCATTTGCAAATAAACTTAGAGCTTAGCTTTCCTACTAGAACTACCTTACTTGTTAGTGGTAGTTTGCGAGTACTTAAAGAGTACTCATGGCTTTGTCCCTAGCTATTCTTGTGGCTAGACTATGAGGAGGATTACCCTAAGGATGGACAACAAGATGGCTACGACAACTAGGATCATCTCCCATCATCAACATTGCCTGTGACACTGAAGATGGAGCCCACCACTACGCTTATTATTTCCGCTACTTGTTTGTATTAAGACTGGATCATGAGATGCTTTATTCGTGTAAGACATTATTATGGTTTGTGCTGGATGATGTACTGTGATATCCAATCTGTTATGTCTCGCAAAAATGGTATTTCCTGGGATTGCGATGTATGGCATAACATGCATCTAGGATTAAAAATCCGGGTGTTGTCAAGTTGGTATTAGAGCCATCCTGACCATAGGAGACCCTAGTTAGAATGGACGTCCGAACAAAAACTTAGTTTCAAAACCAAAGAAGTGAGTATTTATAAAAACCTATTCCTACTCTTATCCTTGATTCTTTCAAAAAAATCATGTTCCTCAAAAATTCTTACATTACTACATAAAATTTGACACACTTGATCACCTCACTAACTTACTCATCCTAAATTCTTATAGATGGAAGTTCAGTACTGCAAGTTCTACCAGTTGGGCAACAGAGGCCAGCTGATCTTTGAGAGGGATCTCGATGCACTGTCTGAGTACCTTGAGCGCTCGCATCCGGAATTCTTCGGAGCTCAACTCAATGATCACCCAGGAGGAGATCTACAATGGCTGATAGTTGCTGATCTTCGAGGCAAGATGGAAGCACCCCTTTCTGAGAAGATTCAATTCACCGTGAGAGAGAACAACTGGCTAGATGGATTAGCCAGGGCAATGCATCAAGCTCTCGCCCGTCTTTGCGGACAAAACATCAACTTGATCCAGGGAACTCGCTTTGCTCACTATGCAAGGCGTGATTCTATGGGAATGCTATTGGAGATGCCAAGTCACCCAAAGATGAAGCGCCAAGTGGAGAATCTTGACTTCCAACTGTATGATAGGCAGAAGGAATTGGACAATGCTCGAGCCTACGCCAACCACAACCTTGCCATTGCCATCCAGAAGGCCCAGACTTTTGCCCTGCTCGTCAAGGACCGCCAATCACTTCGTCATCAATGCGAGAAGAAGGATCGCACCATCGCTCGTCTTCGCAAGAAGGTGGCCAACCTCGAGAACACCATCTAGGAACAAGAAGCTTAGCTTGCAGCAAAAGAAGAAGAGGAAGAAGGTGAAGATATCCAGGGAGATCTTCACTCATACCTCAGTGATGACCCTGACTACCTGGAGGATGACGCCATGGACTTCTACACCGATGATGAGCACTCCAACTTCATCGATGATGAGCAGATGCACTTGATCACTACCGTAGGAAGGAGATGTATCGGTCCCATTGTATCTTAGCTCACAGAATGGTTCTTAAAACCATCTGTTTTCCTTTCATGTTGTGGTGTGTGTTTGTTTGTATCGTGTGCTTTGATTGGATGAATGAATGAGAAGGAGTTAGTTTGCCAAACCTGAGTCAAACTCAAAGTTTTAGCTTTGAAAGCAAAACCATGAATCTTAGAACTTTCCCTCTTATCTCATTATCTATCTCAATCTTCAGATGACTCGTGGAAACCCCGGAGGAAGCAGCTCATCGCAGGACCCGATGTTGCAGATTCTGCAGATGCTAGTTTCCGACCGTGAAGCTAGTAGAGCGGAGCGCCAAGAAAACGTAGCCACCCTGCAATAGATAGCTCAGATGGCCCACAATAATCAAGGCCAAGGAAATCAGGATCATCATGGATCCAAGCTCAAGAATTTTCAGAATACCAATCCCCCTATCTTTAGCAAGTCTGAAGACCCATTAGATGCAGATGATTGGTTGCAAACCATGGAGAATAACCTAGAAGTCGCAGGAGTTGATGCCAATGAGCAAGTACCATTTGCCACCCACTATCTGGCAAGAGATGCAAGAGCCTGGTGGAATAGCACCCGTACTATGAACCACGGTCAAGTGATGATGTGGGAAGCTTTCAAGACCAAGTTTAGCCACACCCATGTGCCACAAGGTTTAGTCACCAGAATGAGAGATGAGTTTAGAGAGCTGAAGCAAGGCAGGATGACGGTAGTTGAATACCGTGTCAAGTTTTTGTCCTTCGCAAGATATGCACCTGATGAAATCAACACTGAAGCCAAGAAGAAGGAGAGATTCCTAAACGGACGGCATGATGAGATGCAAACTGTGTTAGTCAACATCCGTTTTGATGACCTAGAAGAGCTAGTCAACTCTGCCATCCAGATGGAAGGGAAGATAAACCAAGCCAATGACAACCGCAAGCGCAGAATGATGCACCCGAGTGGATCCAACCATGTTCAGAAGTATCGCCCCAACCCGTCTGCAGGATATGCCCCAAGGAACAATAGACCCCCAATGTCTTGTCCAAACTACCCCAATCGTAGCGAAGGAAACGTGAAGTCCAGAGGAAACCACAACAACAACCCCGACAACTCCAACAACTTCAACCGTGCACCGCCCAAGTCAAACAACAACAATACTGCCCCAAGGACTGGAAGAAATGTTGTGCCTGTTGCAGCCAAGGACAAGCCCCATATTACTTGTTTTGAGTGTGGAGTGAAGGATCACTACTCCAACGAGTGTCCCCAGAAGCTTGAAGCCACCACCAATGTGAATGCCCCAGCTCAGCAACAACGCCGTGTTCAACCTGGAAGAAGATTCACCCCAGGGAATTCACTCAACCGCAACGGTCATCTATTCCACATGAATGCTGAAGAAGCCCAGGAAGCGCCAGATGTCGTGCTGGGTATGTTTTCTGTTAACTCAGTATTAGCAAGAGTGTTGTTTGATTCTGGAGCATCGCACTCGTTTGTTATAGAAGAATTTGCATGCACTAGTAAGATTCACCCAACCAATTTGAAGCATGTCATGATAGTTCAAATACCTGGTTCAACCACCAAAGCTAGAAAAATTTGCAAGGCTATACCTATCAGAATACATGGGATAGATTTTTATGCCAATCTAATAGTACTTGGAACCAAAGGTTTGGAAGTAGTACTAGGAATGGATTGGATGTCGAAACATAAAGGATTGATCGACTGTGCCAAGAAAGCCATAACCATGACTAGTAGCTCTAGAGTATCAGTAGAGCATGTATCTGAGACCTTGCCCCGTCAGTTCAAATGCAACAAGAGTCTAACCCTACCCACCATTGACCAAGTCAGAGTTGTCTGTGAATACCCCGACGTATTCCCAGATGAATTGCCCGGTATGCCCCCAGATCGAGATATCGAGTTCATTATTGAACTAATTTCTGGAACTGGACCCATAGCTCAGAGACCCTATAGCATGAACCCATCAGAATTAGTGGAGCTGAAGAAGCAACTTGATGCTATGCTAGCAAAAGGTTTGATTCAACCAAGCGCATCACCATGGAGATCACCGGTTTTATTTGTTGATAAGAAAGATGGAGGAAACCGTTTGTGTACGGATTACCGGAACCTGAATGATGTCACCATCAAAAACAAGTACCCACTACCCAAGATATAAGATCTGTTTGATCAGTTGACTGGTGCCAGAGTGTTTCTAAGATTGATCTTAGAACTAGTTATCATCAACTCAAGGTTCGTGCAACGGATATTCCAAAGACCGCCTTTACCACCCGATATGGACTATATGAGTATATGGTCATGTCTTTTGGATTAACCAATGCCCCCGCTTATTTCATGAATCTCATGAATAAGATTTTTATGAACTTTCTGGATAAGTTTGTCGTTGTTTTTATCGATGGTATTCTTATCTATTCCAAGTCAGAAAAAGACCATGAGCAACACCTGAGAACCATCCTTGAAACCCTGAGAGAGCATCAGTTGTATGCCAAGTTTAGCAAATGTGAGTTTTGGCTAAAAGAAGTAGGATTCCTAGGACATATTGTGTCGGCAGGAGGAGCCGCTGTTGATCCCGCCAAGATCAAAGATGTTGAAGAATGGGAAGCCCCAACCACTCAAACCCAAGTCCGTGCATTTCTCGGATTAGCAGGATATTACCGCAAGTTCGTTGAAGGATTTTAGAGCATCGCAAGACCGATGACCCAACTGTTGAAGAAAGACAAGAAGTTTGAATGGACCGACAAATGTGAAGCAAGTTTTCAAGAGCTCAAGAAGAGATTGATTTCAGTCCCAATATTGATTATGCCAGATATCAAGAAGCCTTTTGATGTGTATTGTGATGCATCCAAGATTGGTCTCGGATGTGTGTTAATGCAAGAAGGCAAAGTCATAGCATATCTGTCTCAACAACTGAAGCAGCATGAGCAAAACTACCCTACCCATGATCTTGAACTAGCAGCCGTAGTTTTAGCCTTGAAGACATGGCGTCATTACCTTATGGGTAACCGTTGTGCGATTTATTTGGATCACAAGAGTCTGAAGTATATTTTCACTCAGAAGGAGCTGAATATGAGGAAACAGAGATGGATAGAGTTAATCAAGGATTATGACCTTGACATTCATTATCACCCCGAAAAAGACAATGTGGTAGCAGATGCTCTTAGCAGATTGCCGTGTAGATTAAACACCATGATCAAAGAAGCTCAGCCAAGTTTGCATGAAGAGTTGGAGCAGTTTAGAACGAAGCTTGTTAGCAAAGGATTTTTAGATAGCATTGAACTTCAACCCACTTTGATTAGTCAGATCAAGGAAGCCCAGAAGGGAAATGCAAGTATCGACAAAATCAAACGTCGTATTAGTACATGGAAGGTACCTAGATTCACCGAAGATGAAGAAGGAATTTTGTGGTACAAAGGATGTATCTGTGTGCCAACAGATTCGGAGTTGAAGCAAGTTATCATGCAAGAAGTTCGTGATACTCTTTATTCTATCCACCCCGGAGGAACGAAGATGTATCAGGATTTGAAGGAGCAATTTTGGTGGCGCAAGATGAAGAGAGAAATCGGAAGCTACATTGCCAAGTGTGATATCTGTCAGAGAGTCAAGGCAGAACATCAGAGACCCGCAAGACTGTTGCAACCATTGCAGATGCCAGAATGGAAATGGGATTCCGTCGGAATGGACTTTATCACCAGTTTGCCTACTTCTAGTAGGGGAAATGACTCTATTTGGGTCATAGTTGATAGATTGTCCAAGGTAGCCCATTTTATACCTGTCAAGGCAACCTACCAGAGTTCTAAGCTAGCAGAGTTGTACATTGCTAGAATCGTCAGTTTGCATGGAACCCCCAAGACCATAGTGTCGGATCGAGGAACCCAATTTACCTCGATATTTTGGCAGAAAGTCCAAGAAGGATTAGGAACCAAGTTGAATTTCAGCACAACTTATCACCCGTAGACCGATGGACAGACTGAAAGAGTTAACTAGATGTTAGAAGATATGTTGAGAGCCTGTGTGTTAGAGTATGGATCAAAATGGGAAGATTGTCTGCCTTTCGCAGAGTTCTCATACAACAAGTTATCAAGCCACTTTGCGAATGGCCCCATTTGAGTTCTTATATGGACGAAAGTGTTGTACCCCGTTGAATTGGTCGCAAGTAGGAGAGATTCGGATTTTTGGACCCGACATCCTACGAGAAGCCGAAGAGAAGGTTCGCAAAGTCCGTGAGAACGTCAAGACCGCCCAATCCAGACAAAAGAGTTATGCCGACAAGAGACGTAGAGACTTGACTTTCAATGTTGGAGATTTTGTGTATCTCAAAGTGTCGCCTTTGAAGGGAATGCAACGTTTTCAACTGAAAGGAAAGTTAGCCCCTAGATATATTGGACCCTTCAAGATTCTAAATCGCCAACGAGAAGTATCTTATCAACTGGAACTGCCAGAGGAGATGTCAGCCATCCATGATGTGTTCCATATCTCATTACTTCACAAATGCCTAGAAGTTCCGGAGAAGACCGAAGTTTTCAAGAACATCAATCACTGAGCCATTGATATCAACAAGGACCTGACGTATCATGAAGTGCCCATTCGTATCTTGGAACAAGCCTTCAGAACCACAAGGACCTGGAGTATCAAATTCCTCAAGATCCAATGGAGCAACCACACTGAAGAAGAAGCTACTTGGGAGCGAGAAGATTACATTAGGACCGAGTTTCTAGATCTCTTTAGTTCCTAGTTTTTCTTAAATCTCGGGACAAGATTTTGTTTAAGGGAGGAAGGTTTGTAACATCCCAAAACTTTAATCAAGGTTATCAAAGTTCAAATCACACAATTTTAAACTTTTTATTATTAAAATAATTATGAATGCATTTGTATGTTGCATTACTATAGAATTGTTTGAAAATGCCATGTTTTATTGTTCTAAATGGTATGAAATGGTTAAAAGGGGAATGCCACATCATCTAGACCATTTACAAACAAAATCCAAAGAAAAAGAAATCAAATAAGATTAAATAATGCAAATGGTCATTTTAGCCATTTTAATCCACTAGGCCACTTTAGGTGTTCCTAGAAGTCAATTTCAAACAAAAAAATTCTCAAATCTTGTCACCCCTTGCTAGAACAAGTAAAGATGTGCCAAGGCCCACTTTACAAACTTACAAAAACCTTAAGCAAAGCAATTTAAATGACAATTGAAAATTGAAGCAAGTGTGTGTGTTAAGATCGCCATTTCTCAAAAACCAACCAAACCAATTCACCTTGACAATTCCCAACAACTAGAGACTACCAAGCATAAGTGTAGATCACCCACCAAATTTGAGCCAAAATTCAAATATAAATTTCTTATGGCCATTTGATCGAGCACTTGGCAGGCAAAACTAATCTGCCTAACAATCACTGTTGTTGATTAATGCTTTGTCTACCCATTTGACCCATATACACTCCCCTTGTCCCCTCTAGTCACAACCAAGGCCAATACACCACTCCCCCTTGCTGTATGCGCTAGTGCCATGCCGCCCGAGCACCTCCTCGCTATCCTACCATGGTGCACTCGCAGCAGACCACCCCTCTCTCTCCCGCCATGCCTAGGAGGATCGCCGCACCCTACCGCCTCCCTCTGTCCCTTCCCTGAGCGTTGCCAGGACATGGACCACCCCCAGCAAGCCGCGCCCACCACGTCTGCGCCATGCTGAGCACGCGCCAGAGTGCCGTGCCCGACAAGCGTGCACACGCCACGCCTTGACCGCAGCCCGCGCGCACCGCTTCGCCACGACCCCAGGAACCGCCTGGACATGCCTGTTTGCCGCCGCTTGACCTGCAGCCACCATGCGCCGCGTCGAACGCCGCTTCTGCCGCGCAGAGCACCAACCATGCCCGACCAAATGCCATCGCCCCTAGCCACGCCTTTATGCCGTAGATGATCGCTAGTAGACCGCACACCGTCCTCCTACCTCCGCCCCGACAATAGCTGCACGTACCGTTGCCCCCGACGAGCCGCGCCCATGCCGTTCGGTCTCTCCGTCGAACTATAAATAGAGGCCACCCCCAGCCTCATTTCTCACACCATCTCACTCCCCTCTCACCACTGACCACCCCACACTTCTCCCTGGAGCAAGGCGAGCTGCAGTTGGCCAGAATTTTGCCGAAGCTTGCCGTAGCAAAGGAGAAGTGGCGCCGTCGATTGGAGCTGCCCCAGGAGCCGCCACGACCATGCCTAGAACCACCATCGTCTACCAGCTCGATCGCCCCCATTGCCACGTCTAGCTGGAGCCAAGGTGAGCCCCTGTAGACCCCCACCGTGCTGTGTTAGGGTTTGTTCTCGCCGGAGCTATTCACCGGAGATGATGAACCACGGTCCTAGATTCGTGTTCTAATCGCACAGCGTAGATTGCCACGTACCGATTCGTGTTAGATGCGCTGCTGACGTGCGAGGCCCCCCTGTCAGTAGCCCTCTATGCCGCGGAGCGCCACTGGGTCGGCCCGTTAGTTTTCCCGCGCTAGCCCACGGATTCAAATAAAGGTTTTTCCATTACGGTTTAAACTAGATTATGTCCACTTATTCAAAAATCAACTAAGAGAGATTCACTTAACCAAAATGCATGATTCAAATTTTGTTAGAAAGATAATTAAAATATCTATCCAAGCCCATTGGATGTAAATCAATTGGAGTTAGAGATCACATATAGCAAAAATAACAAGACAGAGACTTTTCTACATTCAAACATTTTTCAAAAATCAACCCTAATAGCTTTTGAGTTGATTCGAACTCTCAAAAATCACATTTGATAATATGTATCTGAATATATAAAAATATTTAGGTTTGCATGCAGTGACTTTGGACTAGTACCAAAATAATGCTATATAGGCATTTCTAGTCACTTTAAATCTATTAAATAATAATCTTAAACTTTATAAAATGTGAACAACCTTTTAAATCACATTCCCATGTATTAGAATATGTGGTGATGACATGTGTCCACATGATCCCATATTTTAGTTAGAGAATATTAAATCTTAATTAATTTCAATGAGTAGAAATTACTTTTCTCAAATAAAATAAATGAAACTAGTTCTTTAAATCTTGTGATGACTGTGATGATGCTAGATCATCAAGTGTGTGCCTTAGTGTGATAAATAGACTAGTGAAGTATTGTTTGGTGATTGTGTATCCAATATTTATTTATAGACGATAGTACCGGCCAAGTCTACGAGGAGGAGGAGTTCTACCCCAAAGAAGACGAGGAGAATTTCAATCACTGCACCAACCAAGGCAAGCCATCGCTACTAAGCAAGCTAGATCTATGCAAGCTAGAATTATACAAGATGACCTAAGCAAGATGCATTAGGCATGCTTGGTTATACTTTTGATTATACCCATCCCAAGTTTTACTTGCAAGCTTTACTTTCTACTTTACCAAAGTTTCTTTACCTTTAGTGATACTTTGTGAGATTTTGGAAAGTAGTACAGATAGCATAAAGAGTATAAAACTTGGCCTATCTAGTTATACTTAGATGTCATTCTATGGCATGAGATTGATATTAGCATCCCTCTTTAGTGAACACTCTTAACCTTAGTGTCTAGTGCTAAGCATAAAACTTGACCACTTTATATGCGAATATTTGGTGAAAATGCTTATGAAAACCTTGGAATGATGAGTCATTCTATTGAGATGTTTTGACATGTATTGAGAAACACAACTGGTTTATGATGATGAAAATGTTGAGGCATGAGCCTTAGCCCTTTATAAAAACTGATGGTTGGGTTTGGATGTGATACCATTCCAATTTTATCTTACAACCACAATACCTGAATTGGGTAAGGCTTAACCGGAAGTTTATATGCATTAGTCTGAGTTCCCTCGCGGGAGAGGTTTTAGCTGAGGCTACCTCTTGATGTTGTCCACCTATGCAGTGCCCAGGATGGCAGATGGCCATGGCTGGGAGGCCAAACTCATAGGAGAGGTGCTTATACTAGAGTGTGTAAAGGAAAGGTTATGATTGATTATCTGCATACTAAGTATGATGATTCAGGGTTATCCCTAGCGGATGTATCAAATTTTTTGGTGAAAGTGTACCACCTCTGCAGAGTGTCAAACTATTCGAATAGCCGTGTCTGCGGTCATGGACAGTTGGAGTGGCCATACTGTTCCGTTGTCAGATGTTTTCAAAATGAATTATGAAATGAATGGTGACTTGACTTGACCACAACAGGGTCGTGACTATGAAAACTAAGTTCCCACTTAGGTAATTTAGAACATTAATTTAGCTTTCTTTACTTCTGAACTTAGCTTAGGTTTCAAATTAGCATTTGCAGATAAACTTAGAGCTTAACTTTCCTACTAGAACTACCTTACTTGTTAGTGGTAGTTTGTGAGTACTTAAAGAGTACTCATGGCTTTGTCCCTGGCTATTCCCGTGGCCAGACTATGAGGAGGACTACCCTGAGGATGGACAGCAAGACGGCTACGACAACTAGGATCATCTCCCATCGTCAGTATTGCCCGTGACACTGAAGATGGAGCCCACCGCTACGCTTACTATTTCCGCTGCTTGTTTGTATTAAGACTAGATCATGAGATCCTTTATTCGTGTAAGACATTATTATGGTTTGTACTGGATGATGTATTGTGATATCCAATCTGCTATGTCTCGCAAAAACGGTAATCCTGGGATTGCGATGTATGGCATAACTGGCATCTGGGATTAAAAATCCGGGCGTTGACAATCCCTTTCACGGAATAGTATGCAACGTCGGCTGGTGTACTAGTCCTTCCTATCGAGCATGGAGAAGATTGGGTGGAATCGGAGGGATCTAACACATGGATTCCATCTGGTTAAGCATCGTTTCCCTTTGTGGATTGATTATGGGCAGTAATTGAGCGCGAATCGCTGGTGCTCAGCTAACTTGCTTGCTTTTCAAATAGGATTGATCCAACGCTGCAAGTCTACATGGCGGCCACGATGGTAGCGACAAAACAGTCAAAACTGATAGGGCCCCAACTTGACCCTCTAGGCATTTGGCACACCAACTATGGGCAGCTAGATCCAATGGCAAGCAACTCAGTCCACAACTTGACCCTCTAGGAATTTGGCACGCCAACTTTGGGACCACTAGATCCAATGGCAAGCAACTTGGGCCCCGCAATGCATTCTATCAACAACTTTGGGACTGCAAAGTGACTAAATTAGTAGGAACTCACAACCATCCATTGAATAACAATTCTACTCTCTAAATTAGCTATCTATTCAACTAATCATTACACGTGCCACCCTTCACCACAACCGCATACTTTAACTGATAGGACACGGATGACAACTACAAAAACCGCCCACATGAATCTACTATTCTCCTCCCCCTTCACTTGAAGTTCATGTTTTAGATTTTCTACCACTTGATCAGATATGGCAAGATCAACATCAAGTGTCAACTTCTCTTTGCGAATAAGCTCTGAATTCTTCCTCGACAGTATGTTTCAGCTCAAATATCAATAGGTTTTACGGGCCAATTAATCACCTAACTTGGCAACCATCTCCTCCAAATCCATCTTCTGGCTAGACCACTCGGTTGATTCATATTGGTATGCAATGTACCATGGATCATTGGCCTGCATAGCACATTGTAACAATCCCAAAACAAACCTAATTGAAATCAGTCCAACAGGCCATGGCAGCACTTCAAATCCAACGGTAGTACAAAGAGAAGGAGCTACATGCACTTTCGATGTGGTAGGAGAAGGAGAATGTGGCCACGACATGATCGATTCCCCACCCACGCTGGTGTACCTGATACGACCTAACATTGAGGACTAATTTGCACCTGCAATATCGAGGAAATTATGGGAACCAAATTGATTAGGGTGGGAAGAGCAGGCGCGAAGGTCTTACCAAGCACTACTAGCAATTGTTGTGACAGTTCGTTGAGCTATGGCGACAGAACCAAATCCCGGTCATCGTGGGCGGTGGACCTGCCTGCGGTCGGTACTACCTCGACGTACAATGCGTGCGGACGAAACATGTGTTGGAGCCGTGATTGAGGTGCAGCGCGGTAGTTCGTCTGATACGGCCATAGGATCGATCCAACGATGCGATGACGTGCTGACGATGGTTGCTCTATCCACCGGTGGGATAGGAGCTGCTCGAGGCTGGGGGCTAGGGGCGGATGAGAGATAGAGAGAGAGCCTACGTGTCATACACGACCCCACATGTCAATGTTTGAGGGAGTAGCTGCTCCGTTTTTTGCATATTTGCCAATTTTGCATGTCTGCCAAAAAAATTCTTTAAATTTGCATATTTGCCACATGAATGATGTCTATGCACTTATATTCTTCTAGACAGTTGTTGGGCCTCCAAGCACAGAGGTTTGTAGAACAGCAGCAAGTTTACCTTAAGTGGATTACAAAGGTTTATCGAACTCAGGGAGGAAGTGGTCAAAGGTATCCCTCTCAAGCAACCCTGCAATCAAGATACAAGAAGTATCTTGTGTCCCCAACACACCCAATACACTTGTTAGGTGTATAGGTGCACTAGTTTGGCGAAGACATAGTAAAATACAAGTGGTGTGGATATAAGACAACGGTGCCAGAAAATAGCTTTGATGGCGCGTGGTTGATGGGTAGGAAGAGACTAAATGCAATCTGAAATAAAGATGAAAGCAAGCAAACATGTAACAGATGTAGTTGCAAACGGTGTTTCAATGCTTAGAAACAAGGCCTAGGGATCATACTTTCACTAGTGAACACTATCATATAAATATCTTCTCTTCATGATACTACTCTGAACTACTCTCCGGTTGGACACTCTAATCCATGGTAGGGCTATAACAGCACTCCCCAAAGTCCGCTTTCCCCATCTAGATAACCCCACTGTTGGGGGGATACCCCCGGGTAGGGTCACGCCGGGGTATAAAGGCCGAGTTAGCCGAGGTACGGCAAGGTCAAAGCGAATGCTGGCCGAGTCACCTCAAGGCAGGCTGACTTACGGAGTAACCCGGACCGGAGGATGTCCACCTAACTGAGTCCCGGTCGATGTATGTTGTATGCCGGCAGGCATTTTGTAACTTGTATGCAGGTACCCGCGGGGCCGGATTAACTAGGCATGATCCGGGTTATATCAGGCTTGCAAGAGAAGGAAGGAATCTCGCTGGTCAAAAGGTGGTCACTGTACGCTGGAGCATGAGCAAAGCGGACAGAGGAAGGACCACCGAGGCGTGGCCGACAAGGGTGACGCGCCCTGTGTCGGATGACGTTGGCGCCACAGAGGCTTATGTAGCCTCTACATGGCTTACGATGGCAAAAGGTGACCCGGTCGGTTTGCTATTTTGGGAAGAAGCATATTCCCAGGAATATGCTTCCATGTATGCCCTAACTGGAGACCTAGCCTCCCCTTTATAAGGGGCACTAGGGCCTCCATAGTAGGGGTTGGTTTGCATTTGGGTAGTTGGTTCCTAGGAGTAGTGGTGAGAGTAAGGGAGCTTCTTCTTCCTCCTCTCCCCAATACAGCTCAAGGAGCATCTGTAACCTTGCGAACTTGGCGAATACAAAACATCTGTGTGTGAAATCACCACACTATCCCTCCCTGGATTCCTCTAGTGCATATTAGCCCCACCTTTAGCCTATCCATGGCATCTGCCGTGACACCACCACGACAGTTGGCGCCCACCGTGGGGCTAGCGGCACTAGCAGAAGTGAAGATCCAGACGGGAAACATCATCAGCAACGGCGAGCGCATCGTCTCCGGGCTCGTTCAGCGCTTCGGAGTTAGAGGGTTTGACGAGTGAAGCCCGGTAGAGACAACAGGAGAGGGTCAACGAGTTAGTTCAGATCGCTAACAGACAGAATGAGGAGTTACTCAAAGCTAACCCGGCAAGAGCTGGGGCTTCCAAAGTCGTTTATTCAGCGGTGGGTAATCCGGAAAAATTTGCTGGAGCTGCGTCATCCCCTCATGATGGCCCTAGAAGAGAGGAGGTATTAACCTCGGCAAGGAGAAACAAACAGATAGTCCCATATGACCCGACAAGGGCAGGGAAAGGAAAAGCAGTGTAGGGAAATGAGGATCGACGAAGTGTCAGCCGAGGTGAAGCTGGGCGAGGTAACCACGACCAAGGCAATGCCGGCCAGAGAAACGTCGTCAACAGCAATGCTAGACATCGTAACTCGGCGGGTGTAGGGCAAAACCCACCTTGGCAACAGCAGCAGCGGAGTGTACCTCGGCAAGAGCAGAATGCTGACCAAGGTATGCAGCAAAATTGCGCTCAACAAGAGCAAGACAGATACAATGACGGTGATTCAGAAATGGTGAACGCAGGATACCCTAGGCCAGATTATCACGTGATAGGGTCAAGGTTGGGAAGCAGGAATTTGATGCCTGATGACGCTAGGTTAAAGCTGGATCAGCTTTATAGGTCAGAACAAATTGAGTGTCAAGGTCCTCCGGGTCCGGCATGCTTTGGGCCCCGGATCATGAAAGAGCCTCCGGTACCTAACTTCCAGTTACCCAGAGGCATGAAACATATGACGGCAGCACCAAGCCAGAGGATTTGGTTAATCAATTACGCAACAGCAGTGAAAATTGCCACGGGCAATCTGAGATGGGCAGCGAGATATGTACCTTAGATGCTGGAGGGGCCAGCGAGGGTATGGTTAAACAATTTACCACCCAGAAGTATCAACTGCCAGATCGATTTTGAGGAAATGTTTGTCAGTAACTTCTCGAGCACGTATCAAAGGCCGAATAGGCCACAAACCTTAGCAATGTGCAAGCAGAGACCGAATGAAACAGACCGGGAGTTCCTAACCCGCTGGTGCACCGTGAGAAATTCGTGTGAAGGTGTGATTGAGTCTCAGGCCATAGCTTGGTTTGCACAAGGGTGTAGGTATGCGAGCATGTTGTGGTAGAGGTTGCAAAGGGATATGCCAACTACACTGGCAGAAACAATCCGGATTGCTGATTCGTATGCTTTGGGTGATCCGACTCAACCTAGGCTTGTGTCAAACGAGTCAAATGAGGAGTACTACCAGCGAGATGGAGCCGGATTGTCCCGGCGAAACGATTACCAGGGTAAGAGAAGAGATGATAGACCGGATTACCGGTACAGTTTGCAACAAGTTGCTGCTGTAAATCAAGATCAACCCGGAGCAGGGAGTAATCAGCGTCAGAAAACTGGAGGGCAACAATGGACTCCGAGAAATGATGGCAAGAAAACTTGGACGCCCGGACAAAAGAGACAGTGGCAAGAAAAGAAAGACCGGCTGAGGTATACATATGAAGCAATGCTGGATCAACCGTGCAAATTTCACACGCCAAATCCGAGTAACCCGACGGGTCATACGACTCAGTAATGCGAGTGGATGAGGAAGATAGAACAAAGTGGTTTGGGAAATGCTCAGGCACCTCGGAATGATCAACCTCGACAGGAGTTATCCCGGCAGCAATTGCTCTCCAGAGCAAACACACAACAATTAATGTTGCCACCACCTCCGCCGAGGTATGAGAACCATGAGAGAAGGGATGCAGTGCATCAGGTGGAAAATCAGCATCAGCCAGATCAAAGATATCCCGGCAATGAAGGGAGAAATGAATATAGAGAGCATCACCATAGTTACTATGTGTTTACCACGGAGGAAACAGATAGAAAGAGCTTGCAACGCCGACATATGGAGGTAAATGCAGTTATGCCGGCGGTTACGAGGTATATGCCTTGGTCGGATCAGGAAATTACTGGAGTATCAAAGACCATCCTAAGCTCATGCCAGGTCCTGGTTCATATGCACTAGTGCTGGACCCAACGTTCATCGAGCCAAATATTAATGTGAGATTCTCCAAGGTGCTAATCGACAATGGCGACAACATCAATATCATGTACTTGGATATGATGCGCAAGTTGGGTATCTCGGAGAACATGCTCCAAGCTACAAGGATAACTTTCCATGGCATTGTTCTAGGCATTTGCTGTGAACCCATTGGCAAAGTCCGGGTTGACGTGCTATTCGGCACGAGAGATAACTTCCGAACTGAGAATTTGGAGTTTGAGGTTGTAAACTTGGAGAGAACATATCACGCGTTACTCGGTAGGCCAGCCCTGAACAAATTTATGGCAAGTACTCACATCAGTTACTTGAAGATGAAACTGCCTTGGCCAAATGGGGTAATTACCATAGCTGGGGACTTCCGACATTCCATTGAGTGTGCGTCAGCCGGGTCTAACCTGGCCGAGTCACTCGTGATTGCACAAGAAAAAAGAAAGATCCAGGAGGTAGCGGCATTGGCTCAGTCCGCGTAGCAGTATATGCCGGCACTGAGTAACCTGCATGGAAGCGTATCATTTCAAGCAACGAAGGACACAAAGAAAGTGCCCGTGGATGATCTGTGCCCAGAGCGCACCGTAACAATTGGTGCCGGGTTAACTGAGAAATAGGAAAGCGAGCTTGTCAACTTCCTCTGTGAGAATTGGAATATCTTTGCTTGGTCCACACAGGACTTGCAAGGTGTTCTGAGGGAGTTGGCCGAGCACTCTTTGAATGTGAGACCCAGAGCAAAGCCGGTGAAGCAACCTCTCCGCCGCTTCGCCGAAGATAGGAGAAAAGTCATTGGAGATGAGATAGCTCGGCTCCTCGCAGCTGGGTTCATCATGGAAGTGCTTTACCTGGATTGGCTATCTAATCCGGTTCTTGTGGAAAAGAAGAAAGATGATCCGAATGTAGCAGTGGTTTGGCGTATGTGCATCGATTACATGAACCTGAATAAGGCGTGCCCAAAAGATCCATTCCCACTACCAAGGATAGATCAGGTCATATATTCTACTACGGGGTGTGAATTGTTGTCATTCATAGGCGCATATTCCGGTTTCCACCAAATACATCTGAACCCGAATGATCAAATAAAGACTGCATTTATTACCCCGTACGAGCCTTATTGCTATCGCACCGTGCCTATCGGTTTACGTAATGCAGGGGCAACATACCAAAGATGTATGCAAAAATGTTTACATGACCAAATTGGTCGAAATGTGCAAGTATATGTGGATGATGTGGTTATAAAAACCAAGGAAAGCAAAACGCTCCTTGATGATATCCGGCAAACGTTTGCGAACTTAAGGAGGTTTCGAATGAAGCTTAACCCGGAGAAATGTACCTTCGGTGTCCCGGCTGGAAAATTACTCGGATTTCTTGTCTCCAGCCGAGGTATCGAAGCTAACCCAACTAAAATCCAGGCCATAGAGCGAAT
The DNA here is from genome assembly GCA_910589775.1 of Avena eriantha. Taxonomy (NCBI): domain Eukaryota; kingdom Viridiplantae; phylum Streptophyta; class Magnoliopsida; order Poales; family Poaceae; genus Avena; species Avena eriantha. The sequence continues at coordinate 23,721,868 of OU342740.1, forward strand.
GGAATTGCCGAAGTGTCTTAACGATGTTCATAAGTTCACTGGTTACCTAGCATCCTTAAATCGGTTTGTATGTCGGTTGGGAGAAAAGGCACTGCCTCTCTATCAACTAATGAAAAAGTTAGACAAGTTCATATGGACGCCGCAGGCCAATGAAGCCTTTATCCACTTAAATAAAATGTTAGCCACTGCACCAGTGTTAGCCTCTCCACCATCGAAAGAGCCAATGTTGCTCTACATAGCCGCAACCAACCGAGTTGTAAGTGCAATAATTGTGGTAGAGCGCGACGAGGAGGGTAAGTCCGTGCAAAGGCCAGTCTATTATCTGAGCGAGGTATTATCAGCTTCAAAGCAAAACTATCCTCACTATCAGAAGATGGCATATGGTGTGTATATGGCAGCAAAGAAGCTGAAACACTATTTTGAGGAACACCCCATCAAAGTAATATGTGAAGCCCCCATATCTGAGATAATGAGCAACAAGGATGCAAGTGGCCGGATTGCAAAATGGGCAATTGATCTAGCCCCTTATGCTCCACAATACGACAGGAGAGATGCGATCAAGTCTCAGGCTATGGCCGACTTTTTCGTGGATTGGGCCGAGATGCAATATGAGCCACCGTTGCCAGATCCGAACTACTAGAGAATGCACTTTGACGGATCAAAAACAAAAACCGGGTTAGGCGCCAGAGTTGTGCTTACCTCACCCTAGAAATACCAGCTGAAGTATGTGCTGCAGATCCATTTCGCAGCATCAAACAATGTTGCAGAGTATGAAGCACTTGTACATGGGCTCAAAGTGGCAAAAGAAATTGGAATACGCTGGATCCAATGCTTTGGTTACTCGGATCTGGTAGGCCAGCAAGTCTCAGGGCATTGGGATGCGTTGGATGCAAACATGGCATTGTATAGATTTCATGTGCAGAAGATGTCAGGATACTTTGAGGGATGCAAATTTCACCACATACCCCGGCTGGAAAACGAGGCTGCCGACGTACTATCGAAACTCGGATCAACTCGACAAGCAATTCCACCAGGTGTAGCAATAGAGCACCTCAGAAAACCATCTATCAGGCCATCCCCAGAGTCCGAGTCAATCTATATCCCGGCAAATACGGAGTCGGAAGCTATGCCCATGGACATTGATGTGGGAAGCACCTCACAAAACCCGGGGACTGCTTTGGCAAACCCGAGGACTGCTTTGCAGAACCTGGGGACTGCGCAGCGTGATCCGGTTGAGGTTATGCCGGTGGATCAAATGGAAATTGACGAGGAAGTGTTTCTGGTGCGAGCTATACCAGCTTGGGCACTGCCCATATTCCAATTCCTGAAGGATGCAACTTTGCCCAGTGAAGAAGTGCTTTCAAGGCAAATCCAGAGAAGGGCAAAGGCATACACGATTATCAATTCCGAGCTATACAAGAGAAGTGTTACAAATGTCCTCCAACGATGCGTTGACCCGAAAGAAGGGATTGACATCCTCCGAGATATACGTCAAGGGGAATGTGGGCATCACGCCTCATCTAGAGCCTTGGTAGCAAAAGCTTTCTGGCATGGGTTTTACTGGCCAAGTGCCTTGGAACAAGCAGAGGATCTAGTAAGAAAATGCAATGGTTGTCAGAGGTATGCCACCAAGACACACATGCCAATGTTGGAGCTCAAGACCATACCAATTACCTGGCCATTTGTTGTATGGTGTTTGGATATGGTTGGTCTGTTTCAGCCAGCAAGAGGAAATATGACCCATATCTTGGTTATGGTTGAAAAGTTTACAAAATGGATTGAAGTAAAGCCGATAAGAAAATGTGATGGAGCTACAGCCATGATATTCCTCAAGGATATAATCCTGGGATATGGCTACCCTCACAGTATCATAATAGATAACGGCACCAATTTCCCTAAAGGAGCATTTGCGCGATTCTGCCGGGATAAAAAGATCCGGCTAGACATTGCTTCAGTAGCCCACCCCGCATCGAACGGACAAGTGGAAAGATCCAACGGATTAGTGTTATCCGGGATAAAACTAAGGCTCATTGAGCCGCTGCAAAGATCAGCGGGGTGCTGGATAGAAGAACTACCAGCGGTACTGTGGAGTTTAAGAACAACTCCGAATCGATCAACAGGCTATACGCCATTTTTTCTGGTATATGGGGCAGAAGCTGTATTACCAGCCGACATAGAGCATGATTCGCCTAGAGTCACCCAATACACAGAAGCCGAAGTGCGAGAAGCCCGGCAAAATGATGTTGATCTGCTGGAAGAAGCGAGAGAATTGGCATTGTCCAGATCCGCCATATATCAGCAAAATCTCCGACGCTATCATAGCCGGAAAGTAAACCCCCGAGTCTTCCTGGAAGGTGATTTGGTACTTCGGTTGGTGCAACGTACTGCTGGCATGCATAAGTTATCCCCCCATGGGAAGGGCCATTCATTGTAAGCAAAGCATTGCACAATGACTCTTATTATCTCATTGATGCACAACCACAGGAGAAGAACAAGGCGGACATGTCTGGTGAGAAATCTAAACGTCCATGGAATGTAGCCCTACTTCATCCATTCTACACTTACCAGAGAAGTGTGTGTCTCCGAGTTTCTCTTATGTTGGTATGTATGCCGGCAATGAGCTTATCAATGAAATCTTGGCACCTCGAGCAGTAACTCGGGGACTTCCTTAATAATATTTATTGTCCTTTGTGTTAGTTATTTATTTTTATGTCGGCTAGCTTAAGTTACTTCTACCTAAGCCGGATTAGTAGTGTGTGAGCACCAAAAACTCAACTCTTCGACTTGCTGCTGTCCAACAAGAATTGGCTTCATGGCACACAAAAAACGACTAAGGAAAGGAACGTAAGCGAGCCGACGTTTATTGTTCGGACTAACCCCATGTTTATTTTACCTTTACTATGCTGGATTATTTTGAGCTAATCCTAAAGTTTCAAGTATTGTTAAGTCAATTTTTGAAATTCGGTCTCGTAAGTCACAAAACCGAATCAAGGTAGACGCGAGCCGAGCCATGAAATTGAAGGAACAAGAAAATGAAACTCGGGGACTACGCCCAAGTGAATCCGGTGTGAATAACTTAGTAGCAAAACAAAATCAGTATGCTTAATACATCTGCACCCGGCATACCGGGGAACTGATAAAATTCAAAGTGTTTTTTGGTGCTCAAGGAGCAGCAGTAGGAGGAGGTAACTCGGCGCCAGCAGGTGGAACTCCGGCCTCAGCCTCATTATCATCTTCATTTTATTCGACATCCGAGGCTTCGTCTTCTTCATCGTCGCCTGAACCATCTTCGACATATTCGTCGTCAACAGCGTCTAGGAAGCTTGGTCCCTCGTTCCATTGATGGACGGGGGCAAACTGGATGAGGTTGTGGGCACAAGCCTTATGCCGAGCTACCCAATCCGGGTCATTTGACCACTTTGATCCAGTGCGCAAGCGCTCGAGAAGCTTCAGATTTAGTTTTTCATACCACGTAAGAACGAAGTGGAGGACAATATCAGCTCAAGCACGAGCGGCAGATTCCCTCCAGAGGTCGAGTTGGGTCTCACAATCCATCAGTTTGTTGATCAGAGCAGTGGATCCCTCCGGAACATCCTCACCAGGCCAAAGGGCACGGAAGATCCAGACAGATGAATCCAGAAGACCCGAACCATAGTTCTTCATAATTTCAACTCGGGAGGATAGGCTGACTATCAGATCCTCCAAGTCTAAAGGAATGGAGCCAGGACCAGTTGGAGTACCCCTCTGCTGGCAGAACTTGGCAACGGCAGTAGATGCAATGGCATTGCCCTCTGGGAATTTTCCTAAAGACAAAACAAGTAAAATAAGTAAAGGAGCATAACCCGGAGAAATGCATGTCGGCTTAAGGAAAGGAGTTTACAGGAGATATGGCTATGGATCCGAGTCAGCTCCTTGGTGCAATTATAACGTCTCGTCTGGAGCTGCTCAAGTTCAGCATTAGCCGAGCCTAGCTTGACGTCGACCTCCTTCATCAATTCTTGATCCTTGGCGAGTTGGAGGTTAAGGCGTTCTCGCTCCTCGGTGAAGTCTTGGCTAGCCTTGTCCATCTCTGTTTTGTGGAGCTCTTTGAGTTTTTTCATCTCAGCCTTGAGCTTGGTAATTTCATCATCTTTGGATTGGAGTTTTGTGAGCTCATCATCCTTCTTTTAAAGTTCGGCCTGGTGTTGCCCTGCTTGTTCGAGAAAATGCAGCATCATATCAGGCACGGGCACACTATCTTCAAGGGATGCAGCAACGGTTTGTTGACCTGGCAGAGCCGAGGTATGAATATCTGCTGAGCCCAGGAGAAAGGAGAGACAGCATGGAAATTGAGTAACCAAAGTGAATTACCTTTTATCTCGGCCAAGTTCTTCCTCATGATTGTATTTTCGGCCTCCACTCCGGCTGTGCAAACCGAATGACGGATTAGTTCGGTGGGAAAAGGGACAAAAAGATGGGAAAAAAGTCAAAGAGAAGACTTACCCCTTTTCTCAAACTCAGCAAGAAGCGTGGTATGTTTCGAGCGCATCGCCTTGTGTGTGTCCAAGAGGCGTTGAAACTCAGCGCTCCGCCGATTGTTAGTGATCTGAAAAAAGCAAGGGTGGCTTAATTATATGCATATTCGAAGTGTACAACATCCGGGCCAAGTGGAACTTAACCCGGCTCTAGGTGTGTGCATATTCGAATTGTACAAAATCCGGGCCAAGTGGAACTTAACCCGGCTCTAGGTGTGTGCATATTCGAAGTGTACAAAATCTGGGCCAAGTGGAACTTAACTCGGTTCTAGGTGTGTGCATATTCCAAGTGTACAAAATCCGGGCCAAGTGGAACTTAACCCGGCTCTAGGTGTGTGCATATTAAATGTATACGAAATCCAGGCCAAGTGGAACTTAACCTGACTCTAGGTGTGTGCATATTCGAAGTGTACAAAATCCGGGCCAAGTCGAACTTAACCCGGCTCTAGGTGTGTGCATATTTGAAGTGTACAAGATCTAGGCCAAGTGGAACTTAACCTGGCTCTAGGTGTATGCATATTCGAAGTGTACAAGATCCGGGCCAAATGGAACTTAACCCGGCTCTAGGTGTGTGCATATTCAAAGTGTATAAAATCCGGGCCAAGTGGAACTTAACCCGGCTCTAGGTGTGTGCATATTCAAAGCTACTAAGGAGTTACACTAGTTCTCTAAGGAGCATCTGACCAAGTAACAAGTTACTCCCCCGGAGGCTCGGGGACTAATGGATATATCTCTAAGCACTTGTGCATGATAAAGGAAGGACAAAGTAATGTACCTCCATCATCTGGCTAGCAAGGTTGATACCCTTGGCTACGGTGTTCATTTGCGCACTGAATTCGGTGGGCCTAAACTTCTCCGGGAGATCGTCGTTGGGATTGACGAACTCCGCTCTGTTCCAATTATCTACATATTCGATCAGAGCCGGAGGATAACTCTCTCCACTGAGCATATGCGGCGTAACCAAACCCTTGGCATGGGCCTCCTGCCTCGCAACTTGGGCAGCAGCAGGGCTGGTATGCAGTGTGAGTTGCTTGCTAGCTGATCTGGGGGAGGCATCTTTCTCTTCGACAGCATGGACACGAGCGTGCGCTGTCTAGCCTCGATGGATGCTGCCCTGGTGGCGTCAGAACTTTTCTTGGCCTTGGGCTGCTGCTGAGAGGCTGAGGTTTGAGCTGCAGATTTGGAGTTGGGTGCAGCCTTGGTGCTAGCTGGGCCCTCTCGCCGAGTCTTGGAAGACTCGGACGAGACAGAAGGAGTTGGTGTTGGTGCTTGTGTTGCTGCTGGTGCTGCTGTTGGTGCTGGCGCCGATTCTTGTGCTGATGCTAGTGTTGGCGGTGGTGCTGCTGCTGCTGGTACCTTGGAGGTGGCGGGTTGCGGCTGAGCCGATGAGGAGCTGGGGTCATCCGCTAGCTCGGCCATGCCACTTCCCCTGCTCCGAGGTTGCCCTCCTCTGGACGAGGTGGGCTAGAACCCGGAGCAGCCACGGAACCCTCACGAATTGGGCTTAGTGGGCGTGTGTTGTCACCACGAGGGGGAGATGGGGTATGCCGGAGGGGTCAAGCAATGCTGGAGCCGCTCTGGGGAACCTCCACCGCAGCCCTGTCGAATCAAACGATGAATAACAAGTTATAACAAAAGAAAGGCATATAGATAGAAAAGCATGAAGCAGAGAATTGGACAAAGAGAAAGGTGACTTACTCGTCAGAAGTCAAAGGCTCCTTGGGCTTTCGAGCTCTCCAGACTATAGCCTTAGTCGTAGGCTTGGTGGCGGTCTTATCAGCGGACTTCTTTCACATCTTGGTTGTTTTAGGAGGTCCGGAGGAAGCAGAGGAAGTGGCAGCCCGTTTCTTAGACGCGGTTGGGACCGGCTCACCCGTAGCGAGAGGAGGATCTTCATGAATCTGCCCAGCCAGGTTAGCTGAAGCCGGAAATGCGTAAGAAATGGGAACAACGTCAAATGCCTCCATCACCTCAACGTCGGAATCATCATCATCATCAGACCAATCTCTTAAGGAAGAGAAGTTACCAGTGGGCCGCTTGGTTGCATCTGGGAATGGCAGGAACATTTCCTGATCCAGCTCCTCCTCGTCCGAGACAAGTTGATCCTTCACCCATTTGAGGGAAGGCTCGGTGCCATCTTCAAGGGTTTGCTGGAGAAACAACTAAAAAGAAAATGCAAAGGGATCAAATAAATGACATACTCCGATATAGGATATAACTCAGAAAAGGATTAAATCACAAGATTTACCATAGGAGGAGGCTTGTCCCGGTAGTAATGCTCCATCCCCCACTCCCAGTCAGCAGAGAAGTCTTTGTCGGTCGAAAAAAGGGCCTTGACCCGGCGGAATATCTCGGTATTATTCAATTCGAAGGAAGAAGTCCGGTTGGGGTGAAGTCGCCAACTCATGAGGCAAAGTTTGTGTGTGCGCTTCTGGAGAGGGGAGATCCGGCTGCGGATGAATGTGATCATCGCCTCCTTGTTGCGCAGCCCCAGATCCTTCAGCTCCTGGAACCGTTTATTGACTTGATTCGCCAAGACAGTTGGTTTCTTGGAAACCCGGTCGCACAAATCCGGATTAGGAGGACCCGAAGCATAGGGGTGCAGCCGGATCAGATCCTCATCCGTGCCATTCCTCACGTAGAAGAAGGTCCGGGCCCAGCCCACGCAGGAATCAAGCCCCATGACCCCAGGGAAAGACGGATTGTTTCCGGGGAGATATGGAGGCGGCACCAAATTGAGTCAGATGTTTGTCCTCCAGGGCACGCAGATTATCCGGAATCACGTTCCTTCGCAGACCGAAGAACCGGATCTAGAGCTCTTTGGTGGGCCACAAGCCGACATATCCTTCTATGGTGGAGGCGAATGAAGAAAGGGACGTAATGGCATTCGCCGGAAGATGGTGAGGTTGGAGCTCATAGATGTTGAGGAAGTAATAGAAGAAATCACTCACGGGCAGGCCGAAACCACGCTAGAAGTGGGATAGGAACACGATGAACTCGCCCGGATTGGGTGAGGGAGTGAGCTCCTCGGAGGCAAGGTGGGCAATCACGCCCTCGGGGATGCGGCGGGTACGGTAGAGCCAGTCCAAATCGTCTTGGCATACCCAGGAACCGGCCCAGGCACCGCGCTCCATGGATTCCCCCCTCCTCCATCTCTGCTTCAGCGACGGCAAGCTCCTCTTCGGTCATCTGCAAGTCACTGTCCTCACTGGCCCTATCGGAGGTGGGAGGCAGAGGCTTGGATTGGCGCGGACCCGTGGCGATGAAGCAGTGCCAGAGCGGCGGCGAGGCTAGTGCGATAGAACACGGTGCGGCGGCAGCGCTGTCGCTAGGAAGAAGAAGAGATAGAGAGGCACAGGGGCGCAAGAAGGGGAAAACGCCCAAGTGACGCGCCCCCTCCCCTATTTAGCCACGCCCAGTGGAGGGTAGTGGGATCGTGCAATGCGTCAGGGCCACACGGTGTGGCCGTGTATCAGCCGGGTCAGCCAATCAGAGGCAAGCCACATGAAAGGGCCACAGGGGATCCCACGATGCGACGTGGTGATACAGTTAACGAGGAGGCAGCTGCGACGCGACGTGTGTAATAGTAACACCTGACAATAAGTGCAGTAACTGGTGCATGCCCTTAAAGTGAGGCAAGATAATGATTACCCTCCACGTGGGACGAAGCGTACGAAGGAAGGAAGGATAACCCGGAAAACTGAAGGGTAACCCGGCCAGCGAGTGATAACTTGGAATGAGCCAAGGGAATACTACACCACGGAATCCGAGCTACGGAGTAACTCGAAAAAAGGAGCAAAAAGATTGAACCTGCCGTGGCCTTAGCAGCTGAACTTGCTAAGACCGCATCAGCTTCGGGGACTAATGTTGTGGGGATACCCCCGGGTAGGGTCACGCCAGGGTATAAAGGCCGAGTTAGCCGAGGTACGGCAAGGTCAAAGCGAATGCTGGCCGAGTCACCTCAAGGCAGGCCGACTTACGGAGTAACCCGGACCGGAGGATGTCTACCTAACTGAGTCCCGACCGACGTATGTCATATGCCGACAAGCATTTTGTAACTTGTATGCAGGTACCCGCGGGGCTAGATTAACCGGGCATGATCCGGGTTATATCAGGCTTGCAAGAGAAGGAAGGAATCTCGCTGGTCAAAAGGTGGTCACTGTACGCTGGAGCATGAGCGAAGCAGACAGAGGGAAGGACCACCGAGGCGTGGCCGACAAGGGTGACGCGCCCTGTGTCGGATGACGCTGGCGCCACAGAGGCTTACGTAGCCTCTGTATGGCTTACGATGGCAAAAGGTGACCCGGTCGGTTTGCTATTTTGGGAAGAAGCATATTCCCATGAATATGCTTCCACGTATGCCCTAACTGGAGACCTAGCCTCCCCTTTATAAGGGGCACTAGGGCCTCCGTAGTAGGGGTTGGTTGGCATTTGGGTAGTTGGTTCCTAGGAGATAGGTAGTGGTGAGAGTAAGAGAGCTTCTTCTTCCTCTTCTCCCCAATACAGCTCAAGGAGCATCTGTAACCTTGCGAACTTGGCGAATACAAAACATCTGTGTGTGGAATCACCACACTATCCCTCCCTGGATTCCTCTAGTGCATATTGGCCCCACCTTTAGCCTATCCATGGCATCTGCCGTGACACCACCACGACACCCACACTGTCACCTTGAGCACTAGATGGTTCCAACAAACACCACAATTTCATAGAGACATCCAACTCCAAATATAACTCATAACAAGTATTTGTAATCTCTAGCCTAAGTGCCACCATGGTGTGCACGTTGTCACTTTCACACACGTGGGGAGAGCTAGAGATCTATTAAAGCACTTGAGTAGCAAGGTCAATCTACTTGATTACAAAGCTCATGATCACAATATGATCATGCATAGAGAGAGAGAGATGAACACATAGCTATCGGTAGAACCCTTAGCCTCGAGGAATAACTAGTCCCTCATCATCATGAGAATAAACAACGATGATAGATATGGTGGTGGAGATCGATGGAGATGGCTCTGGGGGCACTTCCCCGTCCCGGCAGGGTGCCGGAATAGAGACTTTCTGTCCCCCGAATCTCCCCTTCGGTGGCAGTGGCAATACGGAACTTTTCGTGGCTGGAGGCTTTCGGGCTTTAGGGTTTTCTCATCGGGAGCTTCTTATAGGCGAAAGGGCAAGGTCGGTGGAGGCTGGAGGGGCCCACACCACCCCCTGGCACGGCCTGGCCTGGCCTACGCCACCAGGTGGTGTGGCCAGCCCCTGACCCCTCCCCGTCTCGTCTTCTGGCTCCGTGAGTCTTTTGGTAAAATATCGACTTTGGCTTTTGTCCGGTCCAATTCCGAGAATATTCATTTTATGACTTTTCTGGAACCAAAAATAGAAGAAAACATGCAAATAGCACTGTGGCATCTTGTTAATAGGTTTGTTCTAGAAAATGTGTAAAAGTACTCCAAAGTGTGGACAAAACATAAGAAAGTAGATAAAACCAAGCATGGAACATCAAAATTTATAGATACGTTAGCAACATATCAATGACCACCACATGCCAGTGACACACAACATGGCAAATATACAAGTTGCAAAGTAAAACGTGGCAAATATGCAAATCCCCCTCCAGCCCCACATGACGGCCCCACCGGTCATTGGCTTCGACGACTCCACAGATCGGCCCCGCATGATGGCCCCATCGTTCATTGGCTTCGACGACCCCACAGAACAGCCACCATTTGTCATTAGCTGCACCAGCCACACAATCAGGAAAAACGGGGGCCACAAGTCAGTGAGAGATGGATGGCTGGTCCGCCGTGTATCCTGGCCCCACCTGTCAGCATGTAATGGTCGATGCGACGTAACGTAACACTCAACGCACGACTCGCCCCAACGCGGTCCCACCGGTCAGCATGTAGCGGTCAAGCCTTTGACCTGACGGCATCCCCCTGTCTGAGCGTCTGTGAGGGTTTCAGAATAGAGGGAGGGGAAAGTGAGGAAAAACTAAGCGTTTAGAGAAAACTGAGTACAACTAACAAACCGAGGGCAAGAAAATAGAAATCCCTATAAAAATGCTCATAAAGGCCGAATTAAAAAGGTTCTGGTCTAACTCAGGGCGGATGCCCTATCCGTCATGGCTTATATTCCATGGGCTCACTCCTACATTGAATGGGCTATGGTCGGTGGTCACAAGACCACGAAAAGGCCGAATTAGAAGGTTTTGGCTATGCTTGGGGCTGATAGGATAATTTCATGGGCTATGCTTGGGCCTGTTGGGTCCGACATGTCAGCTTCTCTGTAAGTGCAGCGTGTGTATGATGGACTTTTTTTCGGCCGCGTCCGCCGTTTTCACCATGGCAGTCATGTATGGTCTTACTGCTAGGACCCTTATGTCAGCCTCTCTAGTATGTTCTGGCTCGTGGGTCCCCTATGTAGCCTTGTATGTTCTGTCTGGTGGGTCCCCGATGCCAGGCTCTCTTCACAAGTATTTAAACTTTTTTTTCAAACCCACGCTCAAAAATAAACTCGAGGGACGTTGTAGGCTGGTGGGTCCGTGATATCAGCCTCTCCATAATGCGATATTACTAGAAGAAAAAATGTAAACCCAAGACATACACACATAGGTGATTCGAACAAAAGACCTTCAAATCAAATAAACTTAAACTGAGTGTGTTCCCACTACAATAAACATATTTATAGAAAAAATATCATAGGCCAAATTTAAAAGAGTTTGGCTATTCTACATAGGCTGCTCTATGTGGGTTATACTCCATAGGGTATGCTCCATGTGCTTGTTTCTCAAATTTCACTGGGTTGTGGTCAGCAGTCCCTTAACACCTAAAAGGCCAAATTAATATGTTCTCGGCTATGCTCTATGGGCTCCTTTCTCAAATTTCACTAGGCTATGGTCACCAGTCCCCTGACCTTGAAAATACTAAATTAAAATGTTCTGGGCTAAAGAGGGGCCGAATGAGCTACTGGATGCCTTCTCCTGGTTAATAAAAATTGCATTGTGATGTGCTCGGCCGAATTCGAAACAAAGACCTCAGAGAGGGAGGGGAAAAGCGACAGTACATAATAAGATAGAAAAAATATCAACAGATTCGAAGTTCATATTCAGCAGCACTTGACCAATTCAACAGCATTTCAAAAGTGAAAAATTCAGCAATACAAACACTAAAATACAATAGCAGTACAAAGAGAACCAGTTCTTGTTTCAACTCTAAAAACATTGTCGCGCGATCAGTTTTGCCTTTTCACCTGACACACTAGACCATTGGAGCAAGAAAAACTGACGATCGAGTCTGTTTTGAGTACCCAAAATTCCCAAGTCTCTTCTAGATTGTGACAAGGCCATGTTCCAAAAGAAAAGCAAGACTATCTATTGCCCTTGATTTAAACAAATACCAGTACACCATTATATCCACAAAATGCTTTAGTAATAGCAATGACAGAACATTTGAGAGATTTAGTAGCTTTCCTTCTTGAAATTTAATAGTAGTACTGAGATAATAAGTTCTTGTTCCATCTCAAAAAACCTTGGCGCACGAACTGTTTGCCGTGTTCTCCAAACAGACTCGATCACTGGAACAAGCAAAACTGACAATCAAGTCTTCTTCTGTGTGAATACCACCTCATTTTTTCAATGCCCGTGTGACCCCCCATATGCAACCCAAAATGCCCAAGACTCATCTAGATAATTGTGACAATAGTAGGTTTCAAAAGAAAAGCAAGACAATCTGCTGCACTTGATCTAAACAAGTAACAGTACATCACTATTAGTTCAACAAAATACTTTGGTAATAGCAACGATGGAACAGAGGCAATGCAAGACCATCTCCTGCCCTTGACCTAAACAAGTACTACCAATATATAGTACAAAATACTCCAAAGTACAAGAACTAGTACTATACTAGTACTACTATGCATCCAAAATCCACCCTCCAACACACCGAGATTGATGCATATTGAGTAATGCAGGCCCTGGGTAATATGAGATGGTTCATGGAACAACAAAAATGAATGTTTTTCCTCAGGATGATGCCCAGCACCTCCCAGCTCCTAGGCATGGAGGAACTGCAGATTGCACTGGTCCAAAACCTCATCTCTACTTTTGGGTAATAGGCAGTGATCAGCACATTGTACAAGGGCGACGAGCATGCGTTCGATCCACATTCAGCAGCACATGACAAATTCATCAGTAATTTAAAGTGACTGATTCAATGGTGGTAGAAAATGACCAAAAGAATTGACAGATTCAGCAATACCGACATTGAAATTCAATGGATGTACAACAATGCGGCAAGGCCAAGTTTCAGAAGGAAAGTGTGACCATGAATTTTCTCCACTCGATATGAATAAGTCCTAGTACATAGGTACTACTACAAAATAGATTAACAGTAGCTAAACTCCATAAAAAATACTTAGAAGTGTAGAACTACAAGCTTATACTAAGCTAGGAACCACTACATGTCCCATCATATGTACTCGAAGAAATGAGAATGCTTCAGCGTGTCAAAGTGCTGGCCGGACTATGTGCTTGATTTCCTGCCTAGGACATGTCTCTTGTTGCATTGTCGCCTGTCGACCTCTAGGTCAACAGCATGCATGTACAATTCATACGACAAACCATGAAATTCGAGATCCTTAATTTTGGCAATTCCAATTACGAATGGAAACCGCTACCAACATAAACTAGCTAATTAGTACAACATTACATACACTCACAATAGGATCATCACAAGAGGATTAAGATGTGATATCTCACCGGTGAATCTTGTCCAACGGCAGGTTCAGTAGTATGCCAGTAAAGCCGCGACTTGGACAGAAAAGATGTGAGCACTTCCTGCGCGGCGTTGGCCGGCGACGGCCTAATCGTTGTCTCGGATGACCTCGTTACTACAACCTGATTGAAACTAGCAAACAAGACCAACGACCAAAACCTCACCTTGTACCGCAACGATTCACACGCTGCCAACCTAACCGGCCTGACGGACAGGAGAAAGTCCATGCTATGTCCGTCAATTTGGGCGACGAACAACTTGCACTCCTCCCCGATGCCGATGACCTCAGCTCTGAGCGAGCCCGGTGCAGGAACCAGCACAAACGAGTCCCATTTTTTGGGGTTGTATCTGGGCACTATCATCGAGTGGGTAGATATGAGGTGCTTGGCGAACACTTTCTTGACACTGCTAAACTCGCAGCCTAGATCCATGCAGACACACTGGCGGTAGTTGCACACGATCTTGTGGTCGTAGACATCCTTGTAGGAGACCAAAGTCCAGCAGATGTCGTTGGAGCATCTACTACCTTTTCCACCAGCGACTTGGTGGTATAGCTCCTTGGATCATGCGGCCAGCCGGACAGCGCTGGTAGTGTCTAGACGCTTAGCTATTTCGTTGAAGACGTCATCGCCAACCTTCATCCAGACGTTGTTCAGCCGGTTGTGCCTCGAATCCACAACCATCATGTCCGGATGGATTGGGGGCAAGGATGAATCTATGTATGATTGTTGGGCTTATTTGGAGGAGAGGGGTGGCGGCCTGGAAGGATCGATGTTGCGGGTGAGATGGCGAGAAAAATGTGTGAAGTGTGCACTCGAGAAGATCCAAATGCGGCCTCTCAGAGTTGGGAATGGTTCTTTGAATGCGGGGTGTTTGCCGTGCTCCTTCGGTTGTCTTCTGCCAGGTGTACTGGATCGAGCACGCCGACTAGAGTTATGGAGTAGGGAGTACTATAGGTACTCTACAATGGCACACTATCATGGAGTGTTCTCTCATCGCATCTCAGTTATTAGAACTAAGAGATGATTTATTTACTGCTTCCATTTTTATACTACTCCCACCGGTTCGTATTATAATGGCCTCAACTTTGTCTAGATTCACATAAGTTACACGGGGTAGTTGTAAGTTGAGTCACTTACGTTTTTCGGTACTTCATAGTACGTACCAAAATACCAAGATGCTGAACCTCATATGAACTTTCTAGAAAGGTATCCTTTGCAAAGATTGGCAAGCCTGCTAAAATTGCTGAAACTTCTAGAAAGGCAAGAACCCATGGCCTAAATTGCATCATGCCATGTGAAATAACGACAGGTTCTTAGTTCATATTCAGCAGCATTTCAAAGTGACCGATTCAACAATACAGACTCTAAAATTCAATAGCAGGACAGCGAGAATCAATTCTTGTTTCAGCACTAAAAATCTTGGCGTGGGATCAGTCGCTTTTTTGCGAACACACTCGATCATCGGAGCAAGAAAAACTGACCATCAAGCCACATCAATGACTATGTGACCCATATATGCAAACCAAAATTCCCCAAGCGTCATCTAGATTGTGACAAGGCCATGTTTCAAAAGAACAGTAAGACCATCTACTGCCCTTGATCTAAAAAAGTACCAGTACGTCAATATTAGTTCTATAAAATAATTTAGTACTGTAATAAAAATGATAGAACATTTGACATATTCGCTACCATTTGAAAGATTTAGCAGTGCTGAATAAAATAGAAAAATAGCAATAGATTCCAAATACATAATCAGCGGCACTTGACAGATTCAACAGCATCTCAAAGTGATCGATTTAGTAGTACAGATAACGACCAAAAGAATTGACAGCTTTAACAATACAGACACTAAAATTCAATAGATGTAGCAAGGCCATAATTCAAAAGGACAGAGAGAACATATTCTGGCCATGTTCCAAAAGAAGAGCAAGACCATCTACTGGTCTTGATCTAAACAAGTACCAATACATCATTATTAGTTCTAAAGAATTCTTTAGTAATAGCAACAATAGAACATTTGACAGATTCACTGGCATTTGAAAGATTCAGTAGTACTGAATAAGATAGAAAAATATCAATAGACCCCAGTTCATAATAAGCGACACTTGACAGATTTAGCACCATTTCAAAGTGACCGATTTAGCAGTATAGATAATTACCAAAGGAATTGACAGATTCAGCAATGAAGACATTGAAATTCGATAGATGTAGCAAGGCCATGATTCAAAAGGAAAGAGAGACCATATTTTGCACTAGATCCGTCTGAACAAGTACCAGTACATAGGTATTACTCCTACTACAAAATAGATTAGCAGTAGCAGAACTCCATACAAAATACTTAGAACTATCTTAAGCTAGGAACCACATGTCCCAAAATGATAAGAAAAATCATGTCGAGGAGTACATGTGTTCAAGTTAGGATCATCACAAGAAGATAACGATGTGTTAATTTCTAAGAATTTTGTCGATACAAAGCTTGTATTCCACGGTGAACTCTGATGGTCGATTCCGACGACGAGCGACCAGATTAGACTAACAAACCAACAAAGAACAAGTGGCTTTAGGATTCACATAGAATACCTTCTCACCAGCCATTTTGATGTGTAGAGCTCAACTTCACCATGAACTACGGCGATAAGCACACCGCCAGCCTGACGCACACGACGGATATCAAGATGACATCGTCGCGCCTGTCAAATAGCATGTAGAATATCGTGTCATCGTACCCGGTTAGCCCGATATATATATATATATATATTCTGCAAGCCCGGCACTGGCACCGGCTTAAAGATGTACCTACCTTTCCTACCATAGTGTAAAATGCGCAACCTCATGGTGTGGGCTTCTCTAAGGTAGGAGTGGAGCACAAACGGAATTGCTGCAAACTCGCAGCCAGGCACCACGCAGTTCCATTGGACTACATCAACGACAATTGAAGATGAAGACATATTTGGCTAGAAAGCCCATAAATTAGGTCTGTCACCAACATAAAGTAATTAATTAGTACGATATTACATATATTCATATTAGGATCATTACAAGAAGATTTATATGTGTTAACTCACTCTTGTTTGATATTCTAGTAATCCAGGGGAATTCCAACAACATCTTGAGAAGCTCGTAGGTAACGCTGCGGTTTCGATAGGTACGACATGAGACCTTTCAGCGCCACTTCAGCCAACGAAGGCTTGCTCGTCTGCTTAGATGTCGTCGCCATTTCGACCGAATGGAGCTTATTCCATGATGGCAACGACCATAACATCACCTTGTACCGCGGCGATTCGCATGCCGCCGACTCGACGTACCTGACGGATAGGAAGATGTCCGTGGTGTACCCTCCAATTAGGGCGGCAAACTCCGTGCCCTCTTTCCCGATGCGGATGATCTCTGGTGCGGGCACCGGGTCAGTCGGGTACCCGTGCTTGTTGGAGTAGGTCACTTCGGGCAAATAGTACATCTTGTGGGCAAGTTTCAAGTGGGCAAAGAGCTTGTGCACAGTCAATGACCGGGTGATGAACTCGCATCCTCGCTCCATGCAAGCTGTACACGGGGCGTAGCAGCACTAGATCTTGTCCTCGTAGACATCATTGTAGGAGACCAATGAACAACTGCGGTCATTGGGGGACTTGATACCTTCTCCGCCGGTGACCTGGTGGTACAGCTCCTTGGATCATGCAGCTAGCCTAACGGTGCTGATAGTGTCTAGATGCATAGTGATTTCGTTGAAGACGTCTTCATCGACCTTGCTCTAGCCGTAGTGTCGTGGGTTGCACCTCAAATCCGCCATCCCGTCCGGACGGATTGGGGTCGAGGGTGGATCTATGTAGAGTTGTTGGTGGTTTTTGGAGGAGAGGGCTGGTGGCCTGGAGGCAGTGATGCAGCGGACAAGATGGCGAGTAAAATGTGTGAAGCGCGCGCTAGAGATGTGGCCACGCGGTGTTGATGAGTGGAGATAAACTAAACGGAGATGGGGAAGATGGGATAGCTCTTTGAAAGAGGTTTTTTCTTTTCTTCTACTGTAAGAAGCGACTGCATCGAAGACACCGGCTAGCGTGAATGCGTGTAACGCGCCCCTGTGCAATAAATTAAACATGTCACTTCCTAGCGCAGTACAGTCTCGTCATGTCAGTTTAACCAGACATATTATTTACTATTTATAGCTTCTATTTTCATACTAGTATTAGGGCATCACCTATGTATGTGGTAGAATTTTTTATAAGCTGGCAAGTTTTAATAAAAAGCTTTTTGATAGTTTTCGATGTACTGAATTCCTGGTTAGCTTCAAAAGTTTTTTGGAAAATTTTAAGAGCAATATATCTATCATGCTTACTTGTAGTTAAAATTTGACACGGTCGGTGGGAGTACGGTTTACATCGAAGAGCTCAAAAAAGATAAAATTACATAGAGCTCCATAAACCTAGCACAAAGGGCCCTAAAGTTAAGCAAGGAAAAGCACTCGGGTCATTCTCGAGCGAGAAACTGAGCCATACCCTTCGTACTATTGGACTTGCTTCACACAAACACACAAAATGCTCCTCACACTTCCGAACCAGCGTGCTAGGAGTGTGCTTGGTGCTTACTCTTCATAGGGTGTGAAATGGAATGACAATGCAGGTCGACACACGTGGGCAGCGCCATGTTGTGGACGAGGGAGAGATCAGTGGGCTAGGGTGTGTATGGATGGTGATGAGGCGGGGAAGGAGAGAGAAAACACAATTTGTTTTGCGTGTATATATATAGTAAAGGTCCCGAAATTTTGACAAGAGGTTCAACTTCTTGCTAAGATTCTACATCTTGACAACTTAATGAAATTAGGTCAAACTTGAGATTGAAGTAAGCGTGATAGATATCTCTTGGATTAATTGTATTTTCGAAGGTAGATGGGTGCATCTTCTTTTAGTAAACGATGTCGTCAGTGTGAGTTTCCAACTATTAGGAAAGAACCTTCTCAATTTTCCCATGTTTTGCGAATTTTAAAACTTCCTAGCTAACTCTGCCGACTTGAATGAGACTCTGTGCTAATTTATCAAAATTAGGTCAAATTTGAACTACAAGTAAATTGTAGATTGCTTTGGAAGTTTTACGAAAAATCTTTTCGGTGGTTTTTGATGTAATTAATTCCTGGTTAGAGCTTCAAAAGTTTGTTGGGAAATTTTAAGAGGAATCTATCTATCGCGCTTACTAGTAGTTAAAATTTGACATGGACGGTGGGATAAAGTACGATTTGCATCGAAGACATAAAAAAGAAATTACATAGAGGTCCATAAATTTAGCATAAAGGGCCCTAAAGTTAAGCAAGGAAAAGCAGGCGGATCCTTCTC
This sequence comes from Avena eriantha, assembly GCA_910589775.1. Taxonomy (NCBI): domain Eukaryota; kingdom Viridiplantae; phylum Streptophyta; class Magnoliopsida; order Poales; family Poaceae; genus Avena; species Avena eriantha. Next base: position 23,740,473 of record OU342740.1, read on the forward strand.
GGGCGAGAAACTGAGCCATACCCTTCGTAATACTGTACTTGCTTCACACAAAAAAACGCTCCTCACACTTTTGAACCAACATGATAGGGGTGTGCTTGGTGCATCCTCTTCGTAGGGTGTGAAATTGAACGACAAGGTAGGTCGATGCACATGGGTAGCGCCACATTGTGGACGAGGGAGAGATCAACCGGCCGAGGTGTGTGTGGATGGTGATGAGGTAGTGAAGGAGAGAGAAAACATAATTTGTTTTGCGTGCATATATATAGTAAAGGTCCTGAAATTTTGGCAACACATTCAACTTCTTGCTAAGAAATTGTATCTTGACAACTTAAAAAATTAGGTCAAACTTGAGCTACAAGTTATCGTGATAGATTGCTCTTGTATTAATTGTTTTTTCAAAGGTAGATGGGTGCATCTTCTTTTAGTAAACGATGTCGTCGGTGTGAGTTTTCCAACTTCCAGGAAAGAACATTCTTGATATTCCCATGTTCTGTAAATTTTAAAACTTCCTAGCCAACTCTGCTGACTTCAACGAGACTCTGTGCCAATTTATCAAAATTAGGTCAAATTTGAACTACAAGTAAATTGTAGGTTGTTTTGGAAGTTTTACGAAAAAGCTTTTCGGTAGTTTTCGATGTACCGAATTCCTAGTTATAGCTTCAAAAGTTTTTTTGGAAAGTTTTAAGAGGAATATATCTATAGGGCTTACTAGTAGTTAAAATTTGACACGGTCGGTGGGAGCGAGTATGGTTTACATTGAAGACCTCAAAAAAAGAAAATGACATAGAGGTCCATTAATTTAGCACAAAGGGCCCTAAATTTAAGCAAGGAAAAGCAGTCGGGTCCTTCTCGGGCGAGCAACTGAGCCATACCCTTTGTACTATTATACTCGCTTCACACACAAAAAACACCCTCACACTTTCGAACCAGCGTGCTCGGGGTGTGCTTGCTGCTTCCTCTTCGTAGGGTGTAAAATGGAATGACAAGGTAGGTCGACGCATGTGTGGGTAGTGCCACGTTGTGGATGAGGGAGAGATCAGCCGGCCGGGGTGTGTGTGGATGTTGATAAGGTATTGAAGGATAGAGAAAACATAATTTGTTTTGCGTGCATAAATACAATAAAGGTCCTAAAATATTGACAACACATTCCACTTCTTGCTTAAAATATGCATCTTGACAACTTAACGAAATTAGGTCAAACTTGAGCTACAAGTTAGCGTGATAGATTGCTCTTGGATTAATTGTCTTTTCGAAGGTAGATGGGTGCATCTTCTTTTAGTAAACGATGTCGTTGGTGTGATTTTCCAATTATCAGGAAAGAACATTCTCGATTTTCCCATGTTTTACGAATTTTAAAACTTCCTAGCTAACTCTGTCAACTGGAATGAGACTCTATGCTAATTTATTGAAATTTGGTCAAATTTGAACTACAAGTAAATTGTAGGTTGGTTTGAAAGTTTTACAAAAAATCTTTTCGGTGGTTTTTGATATACTGAATTCCTAGTTAGCTTCAAAAGGTTTTTGGAAAATTTTAAGAGGAATTTATCTACCGCGCTTACTTATAGTTAAAATTTGACATAGCCGGTGGGAGAAAGTACGGTTTACATCGAACACCTCACAAGGTACGAAGGGTCGGGGTGTGCTTGGTGCTTCCTATTCGTAGGGTGTGAAATGGAACGACAAGGCATGTCGACGCACGCGCCATGTTGTGGACGAGGGAAAGATCAGCCGGCCGAGGTGTGCATGGATCATGATAAGGCAGTCAAGGAGAGAGATAACATAATTTGTTTTGCGTGCATGTATATAGTAAGGTCCTGAAATTTGGACAACACGTTCAACTTAAACCTAAGACTCAGTTATATTATTGAACATGCTCTCATGCACTTCTTGTAGATTATTAGACCTAATTCGACAAATCGACGGAAGTCATTTGAGTGGGTTAAATTAAGTAGAAAATTAAGCCTTAAAAATATAACATGTAATTTATCCAACCACTTTATGTACTAGTAAATAAATGGCATGTGATATGAACTCTAATTTAACCATATTAACCATACTTCGTTCTGAAAAAAACTTTTACTTCTTTAACATGCTAACATGCACCGACCTATACCAAAATATGGACACACCATCATTATAGATATATAGAGTATGTCCATGACCTTGGTCATTTGCCTTTAAACCCAAGAAAGTCCACACGGAGTACATGGTATAGTAGGCCATACGGTGAAGTGAGTTTTTCAAGTATTTTACTGGTAGAATAAATTAAAGAACAAATAATGCCCCCTCCCCCACAAATTTTCGTACAAAGTGGACAATTCTTTCTTACAGTTTTCCAAGTTTAAGGATTTTCAAACTCCCAAGCCAAAGCTCTACGCACTTAAATGACTCCATGCTGATAAAACGAAATTAGGTCAAACTGGAATACATGTGAGCGCGATAGACTATTACTCTTGAAATTTCCAAAATTCTTCTGAGGAACCGAGATTGCGAATATATCATGGGCCAACAATATTTTTGAAAAATGCCAGTACTGGTTAGTATTTGTATAACGAGAAATTGGCTTGAGTGACCAATCAAGGTCATGGCCATAACCACATCATAGTTTAGGACCCACGAGTCTAGCGCGATGGGGAAGGGAGTACAAGGCACAAGTTTCTAAGGGCATCCGTAATGTAGAACCCACCCGGCTTATATGGAAATTACCACAATGTATAAGGTCAACATTTGCCACAAGATAGAACCCACATAGCTTATCATATTGCTCCTTGCAAGAGAGAGAAGAGAGGGAAAATGATGTTTCTATTCTCTATGGCAATCCACAAGCTTGAGGCAACTTTATGTTCTCCACAATGTGTAAGGTGAACCTTAGCGGATGCCACATAGGCCTTAAGGTGTGTTTTTTACACATTATTGCGGATTCCCTAACAAAAAAGCAAATAATGGGCCCACTTTGTAGTGTATGACCAAGCTATAAAACTCCTATGCAAAAGTTAGCATCTTCAATTTAGTAGGTCCCATGGACCATCTCGTTTAGACACTATCCAACCGGTGGAGCTTACTCGTAGTACAGTAAGTAGTACCCCTCAGTTTCAATATATATAAGATGTTTTAGGTTTGCGAAGGTTATGTATCTAGTCATCTTTTAGTGTGTAGATTCAGAGTGAACCTCTATGAACCTATACATTAAAATGTCATCTTGACAATTCAACGAAATTAGGTCAAACATGAGCTACAAGTAAGCGTGATATATTGCGCTTGAATTAAATGTCATTTCAGCGGTAGATGAGTACATCTTCTTGTAGTAAATAATGTTGTTGGTGTGAGTATTCAACTATTAGGAAAAACATTCTCAATTTTCCGAGTGATGACAAGATTGTACTTTCTCGCAAAGAAAGCCCAAAGAATATTGGATCTTTTTGGTAGTTTTCGATGTACTGAATTCCTGGTTAGCTTCAAAAGGTTTTTGGAAAATTTAAGAGGAATTTATCTATCATGCTTACTTGTAGTTAAAATTTGACACATTTGGTGGGAGCGAGTACGGTCTACATCGAAGACCTCAAAAAGTACGAAGGGCCGGGGTGTGCTTGGTGCTTCCTATTTGCAGGATGTGAAATGGAATGACAAGGCAGGTCGACGCATGCGCCACGTTGTGGACGAGGGACAGATCAATCGGCCGAGGTGTGCATGGATGGTGATGAGGCAGTGAAGGAGAGAGAAAACATAATTTGTTTCGCGTGCATGTATATAGTATGGTCCTGAAATTTGGACAACATGTTCAACTTGTTGCTAAGAATCTGCATCTTGACAACTTAACGAAATTAGGTCAAACTCGAGCCACAAGTTAGCATGATAGATTGCTCTGGATTAATTATCTTTTAGAAGGTAGATGGGTGCAGCTTTTCGAAGGTGATGGCTGTGGTGACGGTGGCGGTGGTGTAAAGCGTCGGCCGAGCACGGCGACGACGGTCGGTGATGAACAGGAGGACAGCGACAGGTAAATCATAGGTTTCTATGAAAGTTTTACGGAAAAAACTTTCGGTGGTACCCATCGGGGGTCAACTAGGAGTATATCGGAAACCATCGAGAGTTTGGACAACATGTTTAACTTCTTGCTAAGATTTTGCATCTTGACAATTTAACAAAATTTGGTCAAACCTGAGCTACACAAGTAAGAGAACAAGAGGGAGGCAGCACGAGACTTTCAAAAAAAAAAGAGGCAGCGCGAGTGCAGCGTGAAAGAGGACTTGAAGGCGGTGCGATATCAGAGTAAAGCTATGATGGGCTGCTGACAGGAGGTACAGGGTACACTCCACTAGTAGTAAATGTAGGGACCTACTACTAGTATATGCATGCAAAACAAGTTGCGTTTTCTCTCTCTTTTGCTGGCTCTCACCATCCATCCGCCATAGATTTCTTCTCTACAGCCACGGGTGCACAGTCCGGCTTGTCTCTTCCTTGTCCATAGCATGGCGCTGCGCACATGTGCCTTGGTACTGGCACACCGATCTACTTCCAGCAACCGTTTTTTCTGTTCCAAAATTCAAGCGATCTACTGGATTGTAGATAGGATTCTAACATCGGGTAGATGGGTGCGTCTTGGCTTAGTAAACAATGTTGCTCGTGGGAGTTTTGAACAATTAGGGGAAAATTCTACTTTTCCAAGTGATTATGGGATGTTTTGTACTAGCAGTAAAGAAAATCAGAAGAATGTGGCTCGGAATGCGACAAGCGCGCCATGTTTCCGGACATAGCGAACCATGCATGTTTTACTTGTGGTTACTAGGTTCTTTGACTTTTCAAGGTTTGTAGATAAATTAACCCAATTAAATTACACTACTGTCTCCGATTCAAATTAATGTTCTCAGATTTGTCTAGACTCGGGTATATGTATCTAGCACAGAAACATGACTAGATACATTTGAAACTTAACAAAATTAGGTCAAACTTGAGCTGCAAGTAAGCACGATAGATTGCTCTTGAATTAAATGTCTTTTCGGAGGTAGATGGGTGCATCTACTTCTTATAGTAAACAATGTCATCGGTGTAAGTTTCCAACTATCACGAAAGAACATTCTCAGTTTATAACCATCATGGGATCATTTAATATGTCACAAACCACCACCGTGAGTTTTCACTATAGGTTCAACTTCTTGATAAGATTTTGTATCTTGACAACCTAACGAAATTAGGTCAAGCTTGAGCTACAAGTACGTGTGATAGATTGCTCTTAAATTAATTGTATTTTCAAAGGTAGATGGGTCCATCTTCTTTTAGTAAACGATGTCGTTGACGTGAGTTTCCTGTTATCAGATAAGAACATTCTTAATTTTCCCATGTTTGCAAATTTTAAAACTTCCTAGCTAACCCGGTCGACTTAAATGAGACTTTCTGCCATTTATCAAAATTAGGTCAAATTTGAACTACAAGTAAATTGTAGGTTGCTTTGAATATTTTACGAAATTACTTTTTGGTGGTTTTCGATGTACTGAATTCCTGGTTAGCTTTAAATGTTTTTTGGAAAATTCTCCTCTTCGCTGCTCTCGTACTGCTTCCTGCATGCTCTCAGCCTCTTCTCTCTCCCAATTTTTTTAACACGAGAGAGACTCCTAGTGGAAATATTGTTTATCATGCAAATAAGCACCTACATACTCCTACCAAATACAGGAACACCACCGCGCCAAGTTCTTGCATACCCCCTCCGTCAAAAAATAAGTGTACTTCTAGTAGCTCTTAGTCTAAGTCAAACTTTTTTAAAATTTGACTACTTTTTAAAACTAATCGAGCAAGATATATAACATGAAATCTACATATTATGAAAGTACATTTCAAAATGAATAAACTTGGAGTACTAGTTTTGTGTCATAAATATTACTACGTTTATAAATTAAAGTTCGTTGGAAATAGTTAAGTTTGATTTAGAACAAACGCTAGAAGTACACTTATTTGAGGATGGAGGAAGTAGCTAAATGCACAAGATGCAGCACAGCCAATGTTCATGATTTATCTCATAATTTCTGAGAACTTGAAAGTACGACAAATAAAAAGGGGTGCATGCACAACTACTTTGTGGAATATACTTGAGAGATTGAAACGAGGTTGTGCAATATACTACTTGATAAATCTCAGACATTAGATGGAAGGAGTATTGTTTGGGCGCTAGACAAATTCAAAATCTTTGTCAAGCGGCAAAATTTACAGCCTAGGCTGTGTGAATCATAGGTATCCAATGTTGCGTGCAAAAATCTAACGAGAGGCAACCTCGGCAATGCCCATGATGATGGACTTGGGGTTTCGCGAAAAAGCGAACGATGGGGATTTCGTCAGATGTCGAGGAAACAATGAAGAAAAAGTTGCCTGAATATCGAGTGAATACGCTATTACAAGTTGTCCTCTAGATTTTTGTGTGCCCTCGCTTGGGCTTTCCCGTCCTATATATAATATGCCGGGTCTCAAAGCTGTATGCGGATAGGTTTCATACACGCGTGATTACAATACCAACACGATGTCGGTTTATAGTCTCTTTCCTAATACAATCAGAGCCTTTGTCGTTTGCTTCCTTGGGCCACCATCTGAAATCTTCATGGGCCGTAGGCCTTTTACCCAATACAAGGTAACGAATCATAAGCATCCGAGTAATTGTACCTATGTTAGTATCCCCCGAGACTCTACTTGAATCGTAGTTTCAGTTTGAGTCTCAAAGTTTATTTTCCTTCATTTTTATCGCTTTTTTGCGTTTCATAGGGATTTGGTACATTGAGTCTAATGCTTCTGACGGATCAGGAATCAGTTAATTGCTCCTGGGCAAAAACAAGGTTGTCCTACATCAAATTCAAGTCCCTAGGCTTGAATCCGGAATTTGTAATTGGCGTAATTCAGTTCGAGTCGCTGAGGTCTTACCAAATACTGAATTCTAGTTTTCTATTTTTATCGGGTACCCAACGCGCCCATCGGGATTTTTCATCGTATAGTTGATATGGATATTTTACTGGCATTTTTCACCCGAGCGTATTCTTGTGCGATTACCAGGCCACACAGGACGATTCCTAGGTCTTACCTTCATGTTTCTGAACACAGCATTCAGGTTTTTGTCACGTCGGGTGTGATTCGAGAGTTTTTTGTTTTATTGTAGCTTTAGAACTTTTTGCTTTTTATATCGTTCTCCCGATAGGAGTACCTGTCGTCGAATGTTTCCTTTGTTTTTTTATCGGGTGCATGCAAGTGCTCCTGATAGGAGTAGCCGCCGAGGCTATGTTTGGATATTTGTATCAGAACATAGGCTCGAAAACTTAATTTTATGATGCCAGTGCTTCTATATTTTTATCGGGTGCATGACCAGTGCTCCCGATAGGAGTAGCCCCCGAGGCTACAGTCGTAATATAGTAAATTCGAGTGTAATCTCAAATCTTCTCCTGGAGGGATTTATTTCAACTCCAATATAATTTCTTCAGGTCATATTGTTAAAAACAAGCCGCAACTCCTGCAATGTTTTCCACGGTAGCGTTAGTGATGACATACCTGATGCTGTTGATTTTCAGAGGAAACACCTTGACGGGATGTGTCGAACATGGGCTCATGCAGCAGTAATGATGACATGTGATAGCGTATTGAGTGGAGATTCTTGACTACACGTCCCCTCTCTGTGCGAAAATCGAGGCTTCACGCGCTGTTCTCTGTTTTTACCGCAGCCATAACTTCTTTTAATTTTTTTCCTTTAAGGATCCTTTGTAGCACGTTTCATCATCAAACAATATTCTATCGGTTCGATTTTGCATCGAATGGTTCAGTCCTCGCGTCGTTGCTCTTTATAAGGAAAGGGAGCGCTCCTGACCCCTTGTGAACTTCGGTTTATGTGCTCGTTTCCCCCTTTTCGCTGCCATGGGCAAAAGCAAGGCTGCTGGGACTTCTGCTGCCGCCGTGAAGGCCACCAGGAAGAGGGCCGTCAGGTGGGCTCCCACCAAGTGCACGACGTGGGAGCTCCGTGAGGTGCAGAACTCCGGCCTTCTGACGGAGGGCTCCTTCAAGCTCCCAGGAGACGAAGCTGTTCCCATCCCCGAGCCTGGCTGGAGGGTAATGTCCCTTCCTTTCCTCTTCTGCGGTCTTTCTCTTCCTGTCCACGAGTTTCTTCGTGGCCTTTTGTTTGTCTATGGCGTGCAACTTTATCAACTCATGCCCAATTTTATTCTCCATGTTGCTTGTTTCGTCACTATTTGTGAGTGTTTCCTTGGGATTCATCCCCATTGGGGCCTTTGGAAATACTTCTTCTATGTTCGTCGTAATGCCACTGACACTATTGTCCATGATGTTGGTGGCACCATTTTTTCCGTCTGATCCGAGGTTGATTACTTGGACTTCAAACTTACTGAGTCTGTCCAAGGTTGGAAGTCCAAGTGGTTTTATGTCAAGGATCAGCCACTCGAAGGCCAATCTTTCGGGTTAGCCCCCTTTGAACCTAAGAAAATCTATCGTAAACTTGACTCCTAGGATCAGCATCCTTCTGCCGACGAAATGGCAAAAATTTAGCCCTATGTCGATCGTATTTCGAAGGTACGACATGAGGTTTGCAAGGAATTGTTGGGTCTCCAGGTTCTGGCATACTTTTTGTGGATTCGTGTCTAGTCGCTACAAGCCCGGCTTTCCGGCATGTGGGCGTACACCAGGAGGAAGAACCCGATGAGAATTTCTTCGGAAGACCTCGCCCTCAAGGTGTACGAGAAAAGAGTCTGGAGCTTCACCACTTTGACTGCAAAAAAGTTGGTTCCTTCAACTTGTCTTGTGGAGCCATTTGGCAAGAAAAACCGGCTTCCTGAGATAAATTTCCGTTGCCTTCACCTATTCCGTTCTCCTTTTTGTAGATGCACTTGTACTCTTTTTCGATGATAAGGGTTTTTCTGCGTCTTCTGCTTGTGTAGGATTTTGATCATCTTAACTCGCTTCCTCCATTTCCTAGAAGCTGTGAGCCCCTTTCCCATTCTTCCGCATCCGATGATCTCCCTATGACTAGGACTGCTGCGGATGAGGAAGGGGAGTTCTTTGCATCTGAATCTTCTTCGAAGACGCCATCTCTTCCTTCGGCTGGCTCCGAAGATTTCCGCATGGAGCGTGTTGGCGAAAAGAGGAAGCGCCCTTATGCTGTGGAAAGGGTCGAGGACTCGGATGACTCGACTGCTTCCAAGCCTTTTGGTACTTCTCTGACTGCGGCTGCTCCTGCCCAAGTGAATTTTTTCCGCCTTGCGCAGGATGTGTCTTCGTAAGTGTTCGACTGCTTCTTTTTCCATTTTTACCAGGTGTTTTTACTGTTGATGCCTATTACAATTTGTGTTGTTCCTTTGCAGTGATGATGAGGATCCTCCCGCATCTCCTCTTCGTGCATCCGTGGGCTGTTCTGCAAATAAATCTCCTCCATCGTCGGTGGAGCCGAAGGAAAAACTATTGTCTCCTCTAGAGAAGGGCATCCAGAAAGATGTTGCCACTTCATCCAAGCCACCGCCGCAAAAAAGTAAAAGAATGGCGGGTAAAGGGGTGGTGATATCAGAAAACCCTGATGATGTGGATATGAAAGATGTAAGCCACTCTGTAATTTGTAACTTTTCAATGTAGCCTCTTTTATTTTTGCACTAATATCTTTTCCTGCGATGTTCTTCTTCAGCCTTTGATGCGCGAGATGGTCGACATGGCCTCTCGATTTATAAAGATTCATGATGAAGCCGAAGAAATGAAAGGTATGCCCTTGTTTTGATTTCAGGATTTACTTTGTGAGGTTTTCTTCCTTGGTTTTCATGATCGTGTTATGCAGCAATCACCAAAAAATCTGAAGTTATTCGGGACCATGCGATGAAGCGTGCCGATGACCTGGAGGGCAAGCTGCGGGTTGCTAAGGAGGCTCTGGAGGTTGTCAGGCAGAAAGCAAAGGTTGATGCCGAAGAACTGGCCAAGCAAGCCGCTATTCGAGATGAAAATCTTCGGAAGCGCTTGGAGGCCCTTAATGCTTCTCTAAACCGTAAGTTTTCTTCTCTTGCGTGTCTTTATTTCATTTCTTCCCTTTGGTAATCAATCCTTTCCTTCTTATTTTATTTTCAAAATTGACTAGCCAAGACCTGACGCTGCATGAAGATAAGAAGGTTTATCCTTTATCGGATGTTGTTAGCACCTTGGAGGCCAACAGTTTTCGTGGGCGCAACATTCTTGTCCACTCCCACCGTGCCTTTAAGAATATTCACACCGAAATATTTCCATCCAAGGACATGCCGAACAACCTGCATGATCTTGTCGCCATTTTCGGTGTTGATCCCGGCCCCCTCGTTGGTTATAGTTTGACGCAGTCAAGGAGCAGCGCCGGAACTTCGATGGCCCTGGTGATGGCACACGGCGAGAAGGTCGACTGGGAGAAGGTTAGCTCCTCTGTCCCAGTCACCCCCAATGGCCAAGCAGTTGACCTGAAGCTTTATATTAAGAGGGCCAGAAAATATTCTCGGCTGCTCCTAGGTCTGGGCTTGGGATCAGAGAACCTTGCTGCCCCTTCTTCGACTTCCCCTACTACGATGGGCACCCCTTCTTCGGCTACTCATGTAGCTAGTGCTCCTTCCGCTAGTGCCACCCTATCTTTGAAGGATACGACATCATATGCTATGTTTTGTAAATTTTGTCGTGTCTGCCTTCATTGTAATGAACCTTGAACTAATCCAGCCTCCCTTTGCTTCTTTTTACAAGAAAGCAACTTTTGAATATATGCGTGTAAGCTTGCATTTGTGCTGAGTGTTTCATATATTTTGTCTTCTCAAATCTTGAATGATTCTTCGGTTGCTTCTGGTCCCGTGAAACTATCGGGTGTTGTTCCATCCTTTGTTGTAGTAGGTGCGAACAGTTCCGCCATGGTGCGTACGATGGACCCACCATTGTATGCTGAAAAGATAGAACAGGTGAAAAAACTTGAAGGAAAACTGTAGGTTGTTCAATCAATGGTGGATGTTTCCCAATCGAAAACACGCCAAGCCCTCAACCGCGAGGCTTTTTTCTTGGAGGAAATATCTAGGGCGAGCGAAAAGCTGTTGTGTAAGTTGTCTTTTTCTTCGGTTGCTTTTCCCGTCTTGCTAGAGATTAATTTCTCCTCGATTTGTAGGCATTCGATTTTGCAAGAGGGAGGAAACCCATCATATGTGCAATCAGATGCATGCTCTTGTGTCTGCCTCTCGAAGTTCTGAAATAGATTTTTGGACTCATCACCGTCGTGCCTACACTGTGGCACTGCTGCATGATCGCATATCGAACCTGGAGCAATTTGTCGAGTGCTGCCGCAGATCTCTAGCTATTGTTTACAATGCCATGTTTCCTCAAGATCCTCAACATCAGACCTTGGCAGATTTAATTGCGAAGTTTCGGCAAGGCGAGAGGATCCACCATTATGTGAAGCTTCATCTTGTGGCGGGTGCCAAGCTCGCGCTCTCTTGGGTGCATGCGCATCACCCGACATTGGATCTAAACGTTATATCTTTGGGTCTGCCTCCCCCTTCCGATGGCGACCTTGTTTATATGGCACCTCATTACGTCACCACTCATAGACCCGCCATTAGGATTGTGCGTAGGTGCTTAGAAGAAGTCAAAGAATTTTTTGTTAACTTTGAGATCTGACTGCTTGTTTGTGCAACCTTGTATTGTTTAGCCGAAATATTGTATAGACATTTATCAAAAAGGTCGTATGTTTTATACGAGATTTTGATTGCATGTTGTATTATTTTAATCTGGGGACCCGACGAACTAATGTTCGTGTGCCATAGAAGTTTGTATTTCGCAGAATATTTTCCTTGCTTATTAATAATAATGGGTAGGAGTACATTGCGAGGACGCGATCGCCTGGGCGTTGTCCTTTATTGAATATAAAGTGCGTCTAAATGGAGGTTTTTTGAAGGAACTTCGGCTTCTGTTCGTGGGTATCTTCATCATCTTCCGCGTCGTGGTGCTCATGTCTTGTCAACCAGTGGGTCTTCTTTATGCGGGACCGTTACTGGAGGTCGTGTACGCTGCTTTTGCGAGACCGTTGTGTATTTGATCTTCCGCCGTTTTATTCTTGTGGGTGTGTGCTTCATGTATCGGTTCTTCGTCCGCTATTTTCAGCTGTCCAAGTCCTGCCTCCATCCCAAAAGATTCCGAGATTTTGTTGAATTCCCGATCGCAGCTGTCGGCGCAGCTGAAACTTCCTTTGACTGTTATGACCCCTTTGGGGGCTGGCATTTTTAGCACTAGATATGCTTAGTGAGGTACTGCCATGAATCTAGGGAAAGCTGGTCATCCCAGGATCGCATGGTATTGACACTACAAAAAAAGTTTCCTTCTGCAACGAATTGGCCTGATGGTCGTCGTAGAAGGCGCGTCTTTCGCGACGAAATTCTCGGCTCGCCCGTGGCCGATGGAAAACTTTTCTTTCCGGTTTTGCGGCCCTCTACTATGATGGATCTGCTAAAAACATGGAGGAAGCTCGGCCAGCATGTGGCAGAAGCAAGATTTTCATTTCCTCGCGCAATGTTGACTTGCCGAAATCTTTTGAGGTGTGTGAGTCCCAAATGTCAGTGTCTCTAGCGGACCATACTTTTCGCGCCTCCCTGATTTGAACTTGATAACATTGCTCGAGGCGTCTGCTGTTTAGTCAGGAAGTTTGGTCCCACATGTCAGCCTCTCATTAGAAGGATCGTGTGCATGATGTATTTTTTTCCTTCGCTCGCGCTACCCTGTTCCGTAAGTTGATAGCGCTGCTCGATGCATCTACCATCTAATCAACCTCCTGGGACCCATATGTCATCTTCTCATTTGAAGAAACGTATGTATGATGGAATTTTTTCCTTTGCTGGCGCTACCCCTTTCCGAGTTGATAGCGCTGCTGGACGCATCTACCGTTTAACCAACCTCCTAAGCCCCACATGTCATCCTCTCATTAGAAGAAACATGTGTATGATGGATTTTTTTCCTTGGCTCGCACTACCCTGTTCCGAACTTGATAGCGTTGTTCAATGCATCTACCGTTTAATCACGATGCTAGGCCCCACATGTCATCCTCTCATTACAAGAAATGTGTGTATGATGGATTTTTTCCTTTGCTGGCGCTACCCCATTCTGAGTTGATAGCGTTGCTCGACGCATCTACCATTTAACCAACCTCCTGAGCCCCACATGTCATCCTCTCATTAGAAGAAACGTGTGTATGATGGATTTTTTCCTTGGCTCGCGCTAACCCCGTTCCGAGTTGATAGCGTTGCTCGACGCATCTACCGTTTAACCAACCTCCTGAGCCCCACATGTCATCCTCTCATTAGAAGAAACGTGTGTATGATGGATTTTTATCCTCTGTTGCGCCTTCGTATTCCGAACTTGATAGCTTTGCTCGCTGCATCAGCCGTGTAATCAAACTCCTGGACCCCACATGTCATCTTCTCATTAGAAGAAACGTGTGTATGATAGAATTGTTTCCCTCGGTCGTTCCTCCGTGTTCCGAACTTGATAGCGTTGCTCGCTGCATCTACCATTTAATCATGATGCAGGGCCCCACATGTCATACACTCATAAGAAGAAACATGTGTATGATGGAATTTTTGCTCTCGGTCGCGCCTTCGTGTATCGAACTTGATAGTGTTGCTCGATGCATCAGCCATTTTTCAAGGCTGCTGAGTCCCCCATTTGAGCCTCTCATTAGAAGAAAGGTGTGCATGCTAGACTTTTTTCTCGCTCGTGCCTCCCTGTTTCGAACTTGGCAATGTCGCTCGAGGCAGAACCTATATAAGGTCGCGCTACTGGGTCCCACATGCCGGTCTCTCTGTATATCAAACATGCGTATGATGGACTTTTTTTCGGCCGCGTCCGCTGTTTTGACCTTAGCAACGTTGCTCGATGTGGCAACTGTGTTCTGGCCGGTGGGTCCCTGATGCCAGCCTCCCTGTACAAGTATTTAACTTTTTTTTTCAAACCCGGCCATTAAACTCGAGGGATGCTGCAGACTGGTGAGTCCGCGATGTCAGCCTCTCTGTAATGCGATATTAAAAGGTAAATCCTTTCTAAAAAATTAAATCCAAGATATATATAAATTTGTACACACAGTGGACTCGAACTAAAGACCTTCAAATCAAATCAAATAGACATAAACTGAGTGTTTTGCCACAATACCAAAGATACTAATAGAAATTGAATCATTAAACATGTATTAGTACTACAACTTATGTATCAGTCTTCTAAAAAATATTGTTGTGTTTCCATGTTATCTCTCTTAAAATAAAAGAACAATGCTACTGGAACCTCGATTTATAAGAAGCAACATAATGGATTAGTTTCTTAAAAACATGGGTAGGCAGAGTTTTTTTAGAGGTGGGGGGCACTGCCAAAAAGGCCAAATTAAAAAGTTTTTGGGCTATGGTCAATGGGCTCCTATCTCAAATTTTATTGGGTTGTGTCTTGCCAGATTCAAACACAGACCTCTTCAAGAGATAATTCCTTTGACAAATATTCATGTAAAAATATCTAATGAACACACACCACATGCGCCAGAACAGGGCTGGTATCCAATGACTTCACTTGGTGAAATCACGCTGTATATCTTTACCCTCTCATCTCTGTCCAAAATGCATCCAACGGTTCTGATGACACAAACACAACAGCTCTAGAGCAAGCAGCCAGCAGCAATGATAGAACTTTTGACAAATTCAATACCATTTGAAAGATTAAGGATTACATAATAATAAGACAAAAAATTGACAGGTTCCTAATTCATATTCAGCAACACTTGACCAATTCTGAAGCATTTCAAAGTGACTGATTCAGCAATACAAACACTGAAATTTAATATCACTATAGAGAGAGACAGTTCTTGTTTCAGCTCTAAAAACCATGCCACGCGATCAGTTTGCCCTTTTCTCAAAACACACTCGATCACAACACAATCATTGTCATAATATTTGCTCATATAGGGAACCATCATATAGATACAAATATACCATACCAGTACATACTAGTCATAGCTCCAATCCAGCAAAAGGTTATCACACGGTTACCACCCATATATGATCAGTGGAGATAAGACAACCACATAATTAATTGCAATAGCATGCGGCCAAAGAGCTAGACAACTAGTAAGTTCATGAACAGCATGCCGCATTCAGGGCAGCGAGATACATCGACCTTGAACGTTCTTCCAATAGTAAGATTGGTTGCTTTCCGGAACTTGATCCACCTAGAAGTAGCTGTCAAGCGCCCATCAGTCGATTTAATGGCGTAGCGTCCCTCGAGAAGCAATCATTTGCTCTACATCGTGAAGACTATTGTGCCTTTTCGTCTGGCCTGGAGTTGCTTTGTGGCACTCTTAGGCAATTTCTGAGTCAAAGCAAGAGAGAGAGAGAGAGACGCATAATTACTAAGAGCGATCACTGAATCATGTGAAACTTGAGAAGACATTCAGAACAGTTTATCTGCCGCCATATACTCACAAACATAATCCGGTGCGACCTTGTGATGACACATGTGTAGGATATGGTCTGACAAGGTGCTGCCCAGGGTGATGAAGGAGCTTGTGTCGGTGCCTGTGCTGGGGATGGTGCTGGTGCAGGAGATGGTGCCACTAATTGTAGAGGGGCTGGTGCAGGAGCCAGAAGGCCCAGAAGCGGTGCCGGCGCCAGCAGCTTAATGCTAGATTCCTTTTGAGGGGTAGCTAAGCTGACTATAGGGATGGTAGAGGCAGATGAGAAGTGTACAAGCAAAATGGTCTCTTATACAACAGTTACTCACAAGACAGTGATCAGAGGATATGATGAGTATACAAGCAAATAAAGTTACTACCTCCATTCTTTCTACTTAGGTCAATAGGTGCCGGAGCAGGAACTCAGGCCAGTGCCGTTAGGGGTGCCAGCAGCTTGGTGCTGGTTACCTTCTGAGGGGTAGGTAAGGGGACTGCAGGAGTGGTCAGAGAGGCATATGAGATGTGGACAAGCAAAATGGTTTCTTATACAACAGTAACTCCTAGACATAGATGAGAGTATACAAGCAAATTAAGTTACTACCTCTATTCTTTCTCCTACTGAGGTCAACAGGTGTCGTTTCAGGAACCTGGGCTGGTGCTGGTGTCGATGCCAACAGCATGATGCTGGCACCCTTTTGGGTGGTACATAAGGGGAAGTGGACTACAGAAGTGGTCAGGGTCATATGATGAGTAAAGACAATGGTGCAGAACAGTTAGTCGCAAGAAAATCATTAGAGGTTGTGATGAGTACATAATCAAATTAATTAGTACTACCTCTATTCTTGGTCCTTTGGTCAACAGGTGTACGATGGCGTGCAAGTATCTGCCCAGGCTTGATAAAATCGAATGTTACCTCGTCCCCCTGCTTCAGACCATTCTCACGTACATACTTGGACCAACCTCGTCCACCCAAATAGGTGGTGGCCATCGTCTGGGAGACATCCACATCATATAGTTGCCGCATGCCTTTAGGGCCCTCGCTATAGATAGTTAGAAACTTGTCATTTCTGAACATCTTGTTTATAATGGGGCGAACGACACAAGGGACAACCTTCATGAGAAAATTGATAGAGAAGTAAGGCGACAACAAAAAAAGTGAGATACAAGATCTTACATCAAGTCAGTCTAGACCACTTGGAATCCATACCTGATACCATGGGTACCCTTTGCGAAGGGTGGCCATGCACCATTTTTCATCCCTCTGCCTTTGGAATAGCATACAGGGGCCCCTTTCAATCCACAAGCTTGACAAGAGGAGGGTAGCAGAACGGGTTGAGCAGCTGGTGTGTGGTACTGATTGAAATTTAAGTGGAAAGGTTAAATTATATAAAGAGCAAGTAAATCTAATAATATAAGAAAAAATTGTTGCCTGTAAAGCAAACAGATTTTATTTTTGTGAACTTCTAATGAGCGTAAACATATAGTACTAGCTGATAAAAATAACATGAAAATCATAACATGTGAAATTGTGGATTTCCAAATTATACCAACTTCTTAGAGAGGTCACTGCCCACTTGGGTACAGTGTTGACGCTTCCTTGTTGTGTAGAGGATGTCCTCTTTTGGTGTGGGCATCAGAAATCTACTAGACTCTACAACAGCCTCAGCCTCCACAGCAGCACCTTCAATCTGCATAAATAGCAACAAGTTCAATACTACTATGTAAAGTTTGGTCAAACTTTCCATCGCTTGACTTTTCAAAAAATACAGTATATGCCTAAGCCTTCGGACGAGGGAGTACAGTACATAGTAGTCATATACTGACTGTACAAGACAGTCTGACAGATCCAGATCTGGATTCACATAAACACAGTGCCAGAATTAATAAAATCACACATATGTTTCTGAACATCTGATAAGCATGCATCACACCAAATGGGTAATGCTTAAATCTGTCTACACCATGGTAATAAGGGTATTAAGAACAAATACCTTTCTCTTTAATCTAGGCCCTCCCTGCTGATCGGTGGCCTTGCACTTGTTTTTTGGTGAGTAGTGGTACTCGCCGGATCCTGCGTCATGTGGGGTACCATCCTATTTGTCGCACCTGGAGCACCGCACATTCGTCGGTATGTACCACCATGCTACAGTAAATGAAGAAGAGATGGTGTCACAGAGGATTCCACAAAAACATGATGCAGATAGAGACAACTTTTAGCACAGGGATACATCCAGGTTGCAACCAACCACTTTCAGCATTGGAAAGAATGGAAGAACGCATAGAATATACTGCTACATTACCTTTTTAGGCAACTTTTAAGGGAACTGACAGGACCATCATTGTCCGTAGTGGTCGTGCGCGCCACTGACCCATAGTTCTCCATACAGAATCTGACGCAAAATCCATTGCACATTATGAGTAGCAACTAAGAGCATCTACACTTGGGGGCCTCAAAGGCCCCCCATAGCGTTTTCGGGGGCACCAGAACGAAAATTCGAGCCCAGCCGCGCACCCCAAATTTTTTTGGCGCCGGCATGGCCCAGTTATTTACCCGGCGGCCCCAGGCCAAACCCAATGGATAGGGAGACAAGCGGGGGCGCCGGATGGACGTGTGGCAGGACGGGTTGCGGGAAGAGAAGGTGGGAGCGCGCACGCCAAACTGCCCCGATCAAAGCTGGCCCGCATGGTAGCCGCATAGAGCCGTTCTTCCTCGCCATCAGCGCCGAGTAATGGCGCTGCTCGCCGCAGCCTTCCCAGCGAACGCAGCGGGCGGTGCAGCCGACGTGTCTCGTCAAAGGGGCAGGGCGGCGTTAATGCCCACCGCTCGCCTCCCCCTCCTACTTAGTATAAAAACCCGCGGCGGTTTCCATTGCCGACGCACGTGCATTACCTCGACGGAAAGCTCCACCATCTCCTCCCCCAAACAGCGTCTTCTTCTCCCTCTCTCTCGGCGATGGTGGGCTACGACGACTACGATGGCGTGGGGGCCAATGGCTTTGGCCGCCTATGGCTCCACGTCGACGAGGCGCATGCGCTATGGAGCGTCGGTTACCCCGTCCCGCCGACTTTCCGGCTTCCGACAGGGTGGGCGGTGAGCCATGGCGGCCTCGCTGTGCCGCCCATCCCCATCGGAGTGGCCCGTAGAGCTGCGATCTACGATCACTACTGGGGGTGCTCACCGACGAGGAGCGCAACGACCCCCAGTGGGATCCCGACAACCTCCAGGCGTGGGCGGCCTTCTTCGCGCGGCAGCGTGAGGAATGCATCGAGGCCTATGACGGCGTTGGCCCGCCGCCGGCGAACTACAACAGCGAAGGCCAGCAGCGATGGTGGAGCGCTCCGGGACGCACCCTCTCCTGGGTCTTGGACCACATTGCCAACGGCAACAACCCGTTGTTGGTGATGCCGCCGCGCATCCCGCGCGATCGCCAGCAGGCCGCCAACAACCGCCGCGGGCCCCGCCGCGCGCCATCGTCGTCGTCCTCCTCCTCCTCGCGCTCGTCGGCGTCCCCAGCGCGGTACTCGCTGTACTCCTCGTCATCGCCGCGCTACCTCGCACTCCCGCCGGTGAAGGACGAGCAGGCGAGCCCACCATGCAGGCGCCGCGCGCCTCCCTCGCCGCCTCGCCACCTCCGCTTGGGCATGCCCAAGCCTGAGCCCAGGAAGGAGTGGACGCCACCGCCGGTGTACAAGGCGGCAACGCTCCAGCTGGTAGACAGCGAGGACCCGGAAGAATTTCCGGGTTAGAGGATGCTGGAGCAGGCATCCTTCAACGCCGTCCTGCCGGCCACCGACGAGTTCGCCGCCAGTTGGTCCGCGCAGGACTGGCGACGGGAGCTGGCCGAGCGCCAGGCGCCACGGCCTCGTCGTCGACATCGACGATGACGAGGGGGTGGTTGGTCCTTCCACGAGGCCGGTGTGTAGGACCAGCGGCGAGGGGTGCAGCCGCCTACCACCGGCGAAGGACGAGCCGCCCAGCGACGACGACGACGAGGACGGCCTGTTCGACTATGCCGCGGCGATGTACCGCCAGCTCGGGATCGGCCGTGGCCGTCATTAGATGTCATTTTTTAATTTTTTGTTAAATTTAAACTGTTTCTCTCGTTTTGTTGAAGTTTGAACCGTTTGTCCAAATTTCTGCTAAAATTAGAATATTTAAATTTTGTTATGGGGGCACGATTGGGAGCTGGTGCCCCCCCATTTGGCAACATCGCGATGGCGTCCCCCCCATACGGGCAAAAAAAGGGCCGCGCCGGAGCCCGTATGGGGGTTATGAGTGGAGATGCTCTAAAGGTTACAGAAGTGAAGAACGCCGAAATCGAACCCGACCAAATGCCCCAATCAGAACAACGGTGATCATGCCTTGATCCGGAATCCATACGAAATCAGTACCACCTCCCCCATCCCCACCACCACCCCCACCGCACCCAAATGACCCAATCGATTAGAGAAGAGGAAAAATATCCTGATTAGGTGATTCCGAGGTGAGCAATAAGCAAAAACTCCACAATCAAAGCATACCGAATACTACTACTCCTAGTACTAATAGTACCCCCAATGGCCCAATCGGAAGCAAATTAAGCAAAACCGGATTTCGAGGTGAGCAAATACACCCACCTATTTCAACAAGAACTCCCTAATCGGAGGTTGCACCAGTTCCAATAGTTGCTTGCTGGATGTGAGCTAGCTAGTGATGGTTTCTTGTCTTGTCGTCGGTAGAAAGGCATGGGCAGGAGAGTAGTACTACTAGCACTAGTAGGGCTGGGCAGTACACTTTTTTCTACAGTATTTTAAAGTGGCAGTGGCAGGAACATTTTACTAGGAGAGAATCCCGAATTTTTGATCCCAGCTATCACGTGGTGGCCTACAACTGTTTCAAGCGGGACCCACGTCAGGGGTGAGTTAAAGAAGGTCCCACATCAAGTGGGTGAGATAATTGACCGAGCCAACCTCCTTCTTCCCTTGGTACCAGTACTAGTTCTCCCGGGTTCCTCTCCAAGGACAGAGAAAATCGCCCCTCTTCGAATCAAATTGGTCCTAGCTTATTATCCTTCTGCTGATTCGTCTCACGGAGCAGTGGACAAGACGATGGTAATTGCAGCAAAGGGCACCAGCGCTAGGGCCTCAAAAACACTTTAGGAACCCATAAAATGATAAGCTCGGATTTCAGACTAGAAACACACAGAAACACACATATACTCCGTATATACTAATATATGGAATAGTTTCCAATTACAGTTCTGCTAACAAAGGCCTAGAAATCATAATAAGAAGCTCCATATTACAGAACTACGACAGTAGTGAACCAATCATGGGATAGCTCTACACCCCAAGAGTTTTGCAGCTGGGTTAGTGGTCATGAACGGCACCAAAAGTACACCCCTGATGATGAGCAACCCTGCATCAAATCCATCTAGACGCAGTGTACCCAATCCACAGCCTCAGGTACAGGCTCATCAATGAACAAGTCATCATCATTACCATCAAAGTCCTCTTCGGTCGTCTGCTTCTGCGATTAGTAGATTAATAGATACGTTTATAGAGAAACGTCAAAGACACACAACCTAAACATTTGTCGTTCTATAGACATACCTTGTCATCTGGCATAGTGGTAGCACCAGAAATGAATCATGTTTCATGCAGCTTGCGCTTTTTCTCTCCTCTGCCTT
Source organism: Avena eriantha (assembly GCA_910589775.1). Lineage (NCBI taxonomy): Eukaryota > Viridiplantae > Streptophyta > Magnoliopsida > Poales > Poaceae > Avena > Avena eriantha. The sequence continues at coordinate 23,761,572 of OU342740.1, forward strand.
CTCCAAGTTGATCTAGATGCTCAGGAGCTGCCTCTGTCAGTTGATATAGTCGATCAACATCTGCTTCCCCTACTTGATCTTGATGATAAAGATGTGCTTCCCCCGCTTTAGATGGAGGATCATATGGTTCACCGTGAAATACCCATCTAACATATGTGCTAAACATCCCAAATGTAAAAATATGGTCTTCCACTATACTTTGAGGCAGCACCCTATGATTCGCACATAACTAGTAGGGGCAATGTTCTTTTGAGTTGTCACAATGAGCTCTAACAAATCCAATAAATCGTAGAACATCAAGGATACGTTTAGCGCTACCTAATGGAGTAATCTCTATCCAAAATCTGCCCATATGTTTAATTATGACATACAAGGTTGGTTATTATTAAAAGAAAAGCACGAAACATATAGATGAATTATAAAAACTATATATGCCTATGCGTTTCACCAAACATATTGACAGCAAAAATCACCGAAGTTATTTAGGAACAAAAATCCAGCACAAAATAAACTATGACCATGCAGATTGAGGACAAATTAAACTACGTAGGAGTATTTGAAAGCGCAATAAAAATGCCAACCAGATCGAGCTAGAGATAGAAGGACTACCGTGGGATCGGCATGCCCACCGGTGCGTCTCAAAAAGATCGACAGGTAGGGAAAGCTTCTTCGCGCATGTTGGTGATGAGGAGCGGCTGTAAGCGCATCTGTTTTGTAGGGAAGGGGTGAGGCCTAGGCGGTGGAGGATGGAAGTTAATACACAACGCGAAGGGGTGCAGACTGTGGGGGATAACTTTGGAAATTCTGACCTACCCTGCTTTGGGCACCACCATATACGTGGCCCACCTGCTAGTCACCATAGATCAAAATTGATCCAAAACTTGTCAATATACAAGTTTATGTTTTACCATGGAAACTAATGCACATAGCATTGCACTTTGTGAACGAATGGCTTTATGTCAAAAAGTTATTTAAGTTTAGCATCTTCAGCTAGGAAGTTTGGAAACTCATGATAGTAGGGCATTATCCATCAAATCTGGAATCTCCTTTGTAAACAATTGCTTGAAGTGCCAAGATGCACCGATCTACCAAATATGGCCAGGTTTGTAAGCTTGGTTGGCGAAGATGATTCAATGTACGGAGTAGTAAAAAAGATGAAAAAGGTATAGAAACTATGGTTGTGACCTTGCTCCTCTTGTTTCAAAGCCTCGAATTAATGTTCATTAATTTTGGCAGATGTTTATCAACTCATTAAATCCTGGAAAGCATACAGGCCTTTGGGTTTATCTGACGGGGATAGCATCCCAAGTGGGAGTAGCGTACCTTAGAAGCTTTAATTTCAAAATTTCGGCAGAGCGCCGAAATATCCCACCCACCCATTCAAACATCCCACCCATCCATTCAAACATCCAGCCCCCCCCCCCCCCCCCAAAACATCCAGCCCCAAAAATTATTTTATTGCACAAATTTAGCCTGGAAGCTTGAAAGGGCGTTATACATTGTGTGAAAAAAGGGGCGGTGGCATTTTGAGCCATCATCTTTGTAGTTGCTTCACAATAAAACACATTGTTTTTACTTGGAAATTCGAAAACAAACTTCAAATTTGGAAGCAGACATATTGGTTGATTTGCAAAGATGCACCGATCTGCCATATATGGACACGTCATCATAAACTATTTCCATGACCTTGGTGACCTTTTTTTGACGATGGTCATCTTCTTGAAAGCCTTAAATTGTTCGAAAATTTCAGCAAATGCCTAGAAACTCGTTTAAATGCTGGGAAGCAACTCTCGCTGGCGTGTGGGCCTAGACGGTGACAGCGTGTCTGAGAGGCCCCATGTCGGAGTAGCGTATGCTAGAAGCTTCGACCTCAAAATTTGGTACGGCACCCAAACATCGCACCCATCCATTAAAATATCCCATGCATCCATTCAAACATGCTTCACCTCTTTCTAGAATGCAAAATTCTTCTTCTATCCCTGCTCCGGAAACTAGAATCCGAGGGAGCACTGCAATAACAGAGGGATATAGGTGGTAAATTTGTGTTCTCCCAAGTGCATCACCCCATCCACATTTCCCAGCCCTTCTTCAATATTTACCTGCCCGCCCACTTCGACCTACACCGAATTTTTGGACCCACTATGCAAGTGACCCACATGTCAAAATTCAAACACGTTCCACTGTATTAAAATCATCCAACCTGGCTTATACTATCATTCCACTATGTCAGAGTAAAAGCTAAAAAAACAAAGGCAAAAACACGTTCGTAGCTTTATAAGCCAAAAACCCTGACCAAGCAGGTATCGCGCAACTATAGATCAAAAATTGAGATATTTTAGTTAAATCAGGTAACACCATTCTATTAGATGAATATAAGCATAAATCTTGAGCATTACCAAAAATTCTCTGAACCCAAAACCGGAAACAACCCATAAAACTAAAATGTAAAACCCTAAACCCTCGGCCCATAAACCCTAATCAAGCAGGTATCGTGCACTTATATATCAAAATTTGAGATACTTTCATTAAATTGTGGTAACACCATTCTATTCCACGAATATAAGCATAAAGCTTGAACATTATTTAAAATTCCCGAAACCCTAAAATTTAAACACTAATTAAACCCAAAATCCTTACCAAACATGTAGCATGCACTTATCGATCAAAAGTTGATGTATTTTCATTAAACTGGTAACTCCATTCTATTTGATGAATATAAGCATAAATATTGAGCATTATCGAAAATACCCTAAACCCTAAACAACCCCTAATAAAACCTAAACCTAAAACCCCAAACCCTCAACCCATAAACCATAACAGAACAGGTATCATGCACTTATAAATCAAATTTGGAGATACTTTCAATGAGTTAGGTAATGCCATATATATTGTATTCGATGAATATAAGCATAAAGCTTGAGTATCATTGAAAATTCGATAAACCCCCTAAACTCTATTCAGTCCATAAAACCTAAGCCGTAAAACCCTAAACCCTCAACCCATATAAACCCTAACCAAGCAGGTATCGTGGACTTATAGATCAAAATTTGAGATTCGATCTTTCATTAAATTGCGGTAACGCCATTCTATTACACGAATATAATAATAAAGTTTGAACATTATTGAAAATTCCCTAAACCCTAAACCTATAAAACCCAAATCCTAAACCCAAAACCTGTAAAACCCAAATCCTAAACCCCTAAACCCTATAACCCTAAACCTTAAACCCTCACCAAGCACGTATCATGCACTTATAGATCAGAATTAAAGATAATTTTGTTAAATTGGGTAACACCATTCTATTTGATGAATATAAGCATAAATCCTGAGTAATATAAAAATTTCCCTAAACACTAAAACTTAAACCCTAAAGCCCTAAACCGTCAGCCATAAACCCTAACCAAGCATGTGTCATGCACACATCGATCAAAATTTGAGATACTTTCATTAAATCAGCTAACACCCATTCTGTTCTACGAGTATAAGCACAAATCTTGAGCATTATTGAAAATTCACTAAACCCTAAACCCTAAACAACCCATAAACTAAACCGTAAAAACCTATAACCCTAAACCCTCGGCCCATAAACCCTAACCAAAGAAGGTATTCTGCACTTATACATCAAAATTTGAGATACTTTCAATAAATTGATGTAGTGCCATTCTATTCAACAAATATAAGCGTAAAGCAACTTGAACATTATCGAAAATTCCTAAAACCCAAAACCCTTGCCAAGCACGTAGCATGCACTTATAGATCAAAATTTGATATACTTTCATTTAATTTGCTAACGCCATTTTACTCGACGAATATAAGCATAAATCTTGAGCATTATCAAAAATTCCCTAAACCCTAAACCCTAAACAACACCTAAAACCTAAACCCTAAAACCCCAAACCCTCAACCCATAAACACTAACCAAGCAGGTATCATGCACTTTATAGATCAAAATTTGAGATACTTTCATTAAATTAGATAATGTCATTCTATTCGACAAATATAACAATAAAGATTGAGCATTATTCTAAATTCGCTAAACTCTAAACCCTATACAATGAAAAAACCTAAACTATAAAACCCTAACCAAGCAGGTATCATGCACTTATAGATCAACATTTTTGATACTTTCATTAAAGCAGGTAACGCCATTCTATTCGACGAATATAAGTATAAATCTTTGAGCATTATTGAAAATTCGCTAATCCCTAAACCCTAAACAACCCATAAAGCCTAATCTGTGAAACCCTAAATCATCGACCCATAAACCCTAAACCAGCGATAACGCCATTCTATTCCATGAATATAACCATATATATAAAGCTTGAACATTATTATTGAAAATTCCCTAAACCTTAAAACCTAAACATGTTACTTATTCATTATGACTTTATGACTTTGTTGCGACTTGTTATGCTTAATGCTTGTCACTAGGGCCCGAGTGCCATGATTTCATATTTGAACATGTTACTTATTCATTATGATAGTATTGTTTTTGGTCTTACCTGCAAGTTGTATACACATGTTGTTGTCCGGAACAAAAGGCCCCGAAGTGACATTAATCGGGATAACCGGAGGGAATGGCTTTGATGTGAGGATCACATGTGTTCATGGAGTGTTAATGCTTTGCTCCGGTGCTCTATTAAAAGGTGCACCTTAATTGCCAGTAGTTCCCTTGAGGCCCCGCTGCAAACGGGCTAGCAGTACAAAAGATGTTGTGCAAGTTCTCATTGCGAGCACGTATGACTATATATGGAACACATGCCTAGGATTATCTAGTACTTGGATGCTTTATCTTATTTATCTGCAATTGCCCTATGTTTTGATTGCTATGTGAATTGTCTTGTACATGCAACGCCCGTCCATCCATCCCTATGCCTACCGCACTCGAATCCTACTGTTTGCTGCAATTGTTACTACTGTCTTTACTTTTACTACTGCTATTACTTTACTATTGCTACAAGAAAACTGTTGCTACTGATAAACTGTTGTGAGCAAGATTGTTTCTAGGTGCAGCTGAATTGACAACTCAGTTGTTAAGGCTTATAAATATTCTTTGGCTCCCCTTGTGTCGAATCAATAAATTGGGTTTCACTGCCCTCGAAAATACTGTGATACACCCCCTATACTTGTGGGTCATCAGGTAGCCAGAGAGGCAGAGCTTTGGCCAGAGCCGGAGGCTCGTCGGCTTTTTTAGCTGCTGCTGCTCTGGTGACCGCTGGCGTGGGCGGAGCTCTCTCACGTTCCCTTTCCTGTTTGTCTTCTTCCATCATGTTCCCAATGGCGACTAGCACCTAGTGGGAAGTGTTGGTCTTCTCGGTGCGCTCCTCCTTCCTCCTTCTCCATCTCCTGCTCAATCTCCCTCATAACAACGTCATATTCCTCCGAGTTAGCATCCGAGCCATCGGCATCCATACTGATGTCGGCGTAAAGCGCATCAAGGACAGAGTCGGAGTTGGCTTCAGTGTTGGTGACAACGGATGTGGAGGGAGATGGAGCCAGGCCGTTGTTGTTGTTTCCTTCTCCGGTTACGACGGGGATTGCTGCCATGGCCTCTTCATTGGCAGCCGCGTATTCGTTGACGATGGCAACCATCTCACCAAGGGTGAGAGGGCCTGCGGCCTGCCGCCTTCGGAAGGTATGCCGGAGAAGTGTTCCAGGCATGAGCCCTTCCACGAAGTGGTACACGAGCTCGTTGACGCGGTCACCCTCTAGGGTTTCCCTCACCCTCATCCATCTGGCAAGGTATTCACGGGGAGGTTCCCCGTCCCTTTGAACGCATCTGGCTAGATCGAAGATGGTGACGACACCGACAAAGTGTGACCTGCGCATCTCTAATGCTCGAGGAAGCCAAGCGGATTTGCAGGGTCCTTCCACCTTTATATTATGCATAGGGGCGGTTTGGGTGGGCCTTGAAATTTCCTGATCCAAGCCACTATACTCCAAAGAGAGGTATGGCCCAGATCCTTCCGCGAACATGTCCTTCTCATAGGCGGTCCGTGCGGGGCTTGACGAGTTTCCGACTTCCTGGGAGCTAGGACCCGAGTCAGTTTTGCTGATGAAGATGTGGATGTCTCCGAAGGGGATGATGGAGCAGCGCGTGGGGTTCATCTTCGCCGGCACCCAGAACTCATCTAGAGGGTTGATTGGGACGTTGTCAAAGAAGAGAACGTGATCCATGGCTGCGGTGTCGCCAATTCCTGCGAAGAGATTGGACCTCGCCCGGTGTAGAGCTCGAAGCGCCTCTTGCCCCACGGTGGGCGCCAACTGTCGTGGTATTGCCAATGAGTACGCCATGGAGGGGTCCTCACAGTGCATGTTTAGAGACGTGGGGTAAGGTGGAGAGTTGGCGGGTGCGAGGTAACACAGCTTACCCAGGTTCAAGTGCCACAACGGTGGCGGAACTCTACTCCTGCTATAAATCACTATAATGGCAATACACCGAGTTACAGAGATAGGTTTGTTGTGCGAGGTGTTGCGCGTTGTACGCAGCAATCAGAGAAGTTGTGCCCTAAAGGCTCCCGTAGGCCGGCTTATAGAGGCGCCAAGACCTAGGGTTTACAGGGAAAATTCCTTGCCGAACAATGTAAAGAGTCCTACACCTACACGAACTAGTATTCTGTGTCTTGTACTCCAAGGCTCCGAGTATGTCGGTGACTCCTGCGTAGCCTTCCTTTATCCAGCATGGGCCTCCCTTCAGGATCCATCTAACTGAGCCGCCCAGCAGGCCATAGGCCTTTCTACCAATTATGGGCCACCCGGGTTAGGCGGATTGGTGACATGCTATGAGGATACCCATATAGCATATCCCCAACAGAGGTGGTTGAGCTGAACAAGGAATTGGAATGCTAATTCCCTGAGTTTCTTCTCCTTTTCTAGTCACTTGCGGTGGCAAGATACCCTTATTATTTTTGCTGCCCTTTGGAGTTGTTAGTGCTCGCCGTCCTCAGGAGGAGAGGGACCGAGTCGCCATTCAGCTAAACAACTTGACCCATGAGCAACTGGAAGCTAGCGGGTACTTTTGGGTTGACTGGGATCACGTAGTCGCATTGGCGACGCTACAGATCATGTGTTGCAGGTGCTGTTGTACTTGAAGAAGGCGCAGTCATGCTTGAAGCACATTTTTCGGGCAATTTTTCCATTGGACGTGGTACCTTTATGCTTGTTAGCTTTACTGAAGAAGTTCCAAGATGCCGGCGCAGTTCGCGAGTGTGTGCGTCAGCAGTTAGTTGCGGGTTCCAAGGCTGCACTGGCACTTGTTCGCTTACATCGACTTGAGCTAGATTTTGTAGTTGTTACCGCTGGACCGCCGCCCCCGCCAGAAGGGGTGGTGTGGAACATGGTGCCACATTATCGGGCGGTTGACCAACCAGCCCAAGATATCGTCGAGTTGTTCGAAGAACGTACCAATGTTCTCCTTTTACGCTAGTAGAGTAGTTTTTAACCTGCACATAGATGCATTGGTGTTGTAAAGTTTGTAAAGTACGTCAGGTGTTTTTTGTTACCCATTTATATGTAAAAGCTTGCTAGCTTGAATATTTTTCGAGTAGCTTGTACTCTGCAGTTCCTTTTCATTAGCCTGACACATATTTATCTCAGCACCTTGTCAACCTGTCAGGTGCATTGCAGCTGGGTTGGTTTTACCAAGGGTTTGATTGATAGTACGTCAGCTACTAAGGCTACTGCGTTATTCGTGTAACGAGATGAAAAGGGTGGCGTAACCCCCGTGTGATGTAATTGCGAGTAAAAATAGAAACACAAAGTTGGAGGCACTTAGCTTTATTTATTCATAGAATATCAGTAGATACAATGTGTGGCTAAGTAGCCTGGCTAAATAGCCTTATTTGTAAAGTAAAGACATCTAAGGATAGAAGCGATGTAGCTGTGCAACGTTCCAGGGGTTGGAGTATTGACTCCACTTTCTGCGTCTTTAAGGCGGTAGGCGCCACCTAGGCTTACTTTCGCAATCACATAAGGTACCTCTCAAGGAGATTCAAGCTTGAGGTGCCCTTATTGCTTCACTCGCAGGACCAAGTCTCCTTCGGCGAAGGACCTTGGGCGTAGCCTTCTACTGTGGTAGTTGCGGAGGTTTTGCTGGTATATCATGGATCGCTTCGTTGCTATCTTGTGTGCTTCGTCGAGGAGGTCGACAAAGTCTTCGAGTGCGAGAGTTGATTCTGCTTCACTGTATGCCACCACCCGTGGGGCTTTGTAGCATATTTCTGCGGATAGTACTGCCTCGGCGTCGTGTATCATGAAGAATTGAGTATAGACTGTGGCGCTGTTTGGAGTTGTGCGCATGCTCCATAGTACCGAGTGTAGTTCCTCGGGCCAGCACCCAGCAGCTCTTTCGAGTGGCCTGAGGAGTCTTTTCTTGATGCCGCCACAAACGAGGTCGTTGGCCTTTTCGACTTGACCGTTGGTCTGGGGGTGTGCCACCGAGGCGTAGCTGATGTTGATTCCAAGATTTTTGCAGAATTCCTAGAACTCATTCAAGGTGAATTTTGTTCCGTTGTCCATGATGATGCTATGCGGCACCCCGAACCGGAAGAATATGGACTCGAAGAATTTTATAGCGGTGGACCCTGATTGGTTTATCACTAGCATGGCCTCAATCCACTTGGTGAAATTGTCGACTGCAACAAGAAGGTAGACGTACCCTCTAGGTGGAAAAAATGCAGCTTGCCGACCATGTCAAGTCCCCATTGCGCGAAGGGCCAGGCCAGAGGTATTGGCCTGAGTTATGCGCCAGGTGCGTGCGGTTTATCCGTGAATCGTTGGCAAGCGTTGCATCATTGGATGATGTCCTTAGCGTCGCGCATTGGCATTGGCCAGTAGAATCCAGCTCGCAGAGCTTTGGCGACGAGGGCGCGACTGCCGACGTGATGGCCACAAGTGCCTTCGTGTATCTCGAGGAGGATGGCTCTTCCGTCTCTATTGGAGATGCATTGCTGAAGGACTCCTGTGATGCTGCGCTTGTACAGTTCACCGTTGATGAGGGTGAAAGCCATGGATCGTCATGCTATATGACGCGCATCTGTCGGGTCATCTGGCAACCTCTTGCTGAGCAGATATGTGGTGTATGGTTGTGTCTAGGATGGCTCAACCATCATGACCTCCATGCGGCCTTCGAGTCTTGTCTCTTGCTTCGTGTGCTCGTGTGCCTTTAGTTCGTCGGGTGGCGTAGCCCCCGAGTCCTTTGACGTGCTAGCTTTTTGCTCTGGAGCCTTTGGCTTGATGGAGCGCTAGCATATTTGCTCTAGGAATACACCAGGTGGCACCAAGGCACAAGGGGAGCCAATGTTGGCGAGTGTATCCGCCTCCTCGTTGCTTTCATGGCCGACATGCCACAGTTTGCAGCCATCGAAGTCCCCTTCGAGTGCATCATAGAGGTCACGGTAGGCGATCATGTTGTTGCTTAGAGCATCGCACTGGTTCATGGTTTGATTAACCACCAATTTAGATTCACCGTAGATGACGAGTCACGTTGCACCACAAGCTTTGGACATACGCATCCCATGGAGCAGGGCCTTGTATTTAGCCTCATTCTTGGAGGTGCGGAACTACATTCGCAGAACATACCTCATCTTGCCACCTTGTGGCGATGTCACGATGATGCCCGCGCCAGCTCCTTCTCGATGTTTTGATCTGTCGAAGTGCATTGTCCATAGACAGGACATATTGGGCGTGTCGGGGAGCTGGTTCTCCATCTAGTGGACGAGCAAGTCCAAGAGTACTTGCGACTTGATCGCATCTCACTTCTCGTATGTGATGTCTCGTGGATACAGTTCTATCCCCCAAAGCGCGACTCGCCCGGTGGCGTCGGGGTTGTTGAGGATGTGCCCTAGTGGAGCATCGTTCACCACAATGATGGGGTGCTCCTGGAAGTAGTGGCATAGTTGATGGGTTGTCATAAAGACGTTGTATGCCAGCTTCTGATAATGCGGGTACCACTGTTTTGTCGGCGTGAGCACCTCGCTGAGGTAGTAGACTGGGTGTTTTACCCCGTGGACTTTGTTTTCTTCGGCTTGTTCTACTATGAGCATAGTGCTAACCACTTGGTTGGTGGCGGAGATGTATAACAACAACGGCACCTTTTCTTGAGGTGTTACCAACACCGGCGAAGTGGATAGTAGATGCTTGAGGTCTTCGAATGCTTCTTGTGCTTCTTCTGTCCACTCAAATTTGTTAGCCTTGCAGAGGAGTTGGTAGAAAGGCAGCGCCTTTTCACCCATTCGACTGATGAATCGAGTGAGCGTCGTGATTCGCCCAGCTAGCTGATGGACGCCTTTTACGTTCTTTGGCTTCTCCATGGCTAGTATGGCCTTTATTTTCTTTGGGTTGGCCTCGATCTCCCTCGTAGAGATGAGGTACCAGAGTAGTTGCCCAGATGGTACGCCGAAGGCGCATTTGTCCGGATTCAGCTTGATCCAGTCGCGAGGTTATCGAAGGTCTCGCGGAGATCATCAAATAATGAGGCTTCCTCCTTAGTTTTGACGATGATGTTGTCTACGTAGACTTGAATATTGCGACCAAGCTGGTTCTTGAGGTAGGCTTGCATGCACCGCTGATAGGTGGCCCCTGCGTTTTTCAGCCCGAAGGGCATCGTTGTGTAGCAGAAGATGCCAAAGGGCGTAATGAAGGCTGTTTTCTCCTGGTCTTCCTCCTTCATTCGAATCTGGTGGTAGCCTGAGTAGGCGTCGAGGAAGTAGAGGCGCTCACATCCCGCGGTGGAGTCGATTATCTGATCGATCCGCGGCAATGGGAAGTGGTCCTTTGGGCAATGTTTGTTCAGGGAGGTGAAGTCCACGCACATCTGTAGGATATACATGTCCTTTTTAGGAACGAGCACGGGGTTTGCTACCTAGGTGCTTTCCTTGATCTCGCGTATGAAAGTTAGCATCGAGGAGTCTGTTGACTTCCATACCGACCGCTTTTGCCTTTGTCTTAGATAGTCGACATATCGTCTGCTTCACTGGTCTTGCTTCAGGATTTACGTTGAGTGAGTGCTCGGCGAAGTCCTTGGGAACCCCTGGCATGTCCGCTGGACACCAGGCGAAGATTTCCCAGTGCTCATGGAGGAATTCGACGAGCGAGAGTTCCTATGCGAGACTCAAGTTGTTGGCGATGAGGGCCATCTTGGTCGGGTCCATTGGGTGGACCTGACTGCCTTGGTGTGGACCGATGTGTCGAAGGATTGGTTAGGTGAGCTTGGCTTACTCGGAGGAGGTAGACTGTTGTCTATCGACTCCTTCAACCTCGCCAGTTCCTCCTGCATGTCGAAAGACGAGGAGATTCTGTTGAATTCCCTATCGCAGCTTTCGGACCTCTCGAAGCTTCCGTTGATGGTGATAATGTCGTTGGGGCCCGGCATGTTCATCTGTAGGTACGCGTAGTGTGGCACCGCCATGAACCTCGTGAACGCAACACGTCCGAGGATGTTGTGGTATTGCGAGGTCCAGTCGACCACTTCGAATTCGATGCGCTCTCGCCGGAAGTTTGCTGGTGTTCCGAAGATGACATCCAAGCTGATCTTGCCTAGAGGGTATATGCCTTTTCCTGGGAAGATGTTGTGGAATGTTGTGTCTGAAGTTTCCAGGTAGGATAGGGGGATACGCATGGCACGCAAGGTACTTGCGAACATGAGGTTGATGCCACTGTCGTTGTCCATGAAGTCACGACTCATCTCTAAGCCTCCAACTTGTGCCTCGAGCACCAGGGGATAGTGACCTGGGCGAGGTACTTGACGTGGATGGTCGCGCTTGTCGAAGGTGATGCAAGACTCGCTCCCACTAAGGTACTCGGTGGTGGAGGGTGGCGAGTTCATCGCCATATTAACTTGGCGAATGATTAATTTTTGCATCTGATTTGATGGACGTCCTTTTTGGATCATTCCCATGTTTCCCAGCGCTCGCGGGTACTACTCGCCCCCATTTTTTGGACTGGCGCAACTACAGGTGGTGCTGGCCCGGGTGGTGGTGGTGGCGCTCCATGAGCCACAACACTAGGGGCAGCTCTGTAGCCTGCGTTTATCGCATCACGATTCATCTGGGCCAGGCCTTCGTGGAGCCGGAGGAACTCACGGCAGTCCTTCACAAGGTGACTTGATTTTTTCTTGCCGCCGTGCTTGTCGATGTAGAAGTGTACGTTGCATGGTCCGGATAGTTTATCATGGATAGATGTTCCAGGTGCCTCATCGCGTGTGCGGTGTTGCCACACTTGCGTGGTTTTCCCGTTGTCACGGTATCCACCACTATGGTATCTGTTGTTGTGGTTGCTATCGTCGCGTTTGTCGGTGTAGCCAGCCATGACCATGTCGACTTCCTCGCGGTCCCCGTAACCACGCATCCAGTGTTTTCCTCGGCGATCGCGTCTATGACCGAGGTCGTCATCATCATCTAAGTGGACGTGGTTTTTCACCGAATCCTCTCCATCGGCCCACCTGTTCGCAATTTCCATCAGGTGCGTGGTCGATTGTTTTGGGCTTTGAGTGGCCCAGCTCCTCTCTAAGCTCTCTGCGGCGCACGCTGCCATTGAATGCATCGATTGCGCAATCCTCAGAGATGTCTTCTATGGACTTTTTGATGATAGACCACCTCTGGATGTATGAGCGCAGCGACTTGCCAGTCTTTTGGTAGCAGCCTCTTAATTCTTCGATTGATGCGGGCCTTTTGTAAGTGCCCTTGAAGTTTTGCATGAAGCTGTAAACCAGCTCATCCTAGCTGCGAATCAATCCGCGCGGGAGGTTGTTGAGCCATGCACAGGCGGCGCCTTCCAGCTGTAGCTAGAGGCATTGCATGGCCATGCTTGTGGTCCCTCCATGGAGCCTGACGGAGGAGATATGATCCTCCAGCCAAATCTTTGGGTCTTGGAGTCCGTCGAATTTCGGGTTCTCCGATGGGAGTTTGAACCCTTTTGGCATTCACTTTTGCCGTATGGCTCTGCTGACACAGCTGGCGCCGCAGAGCTCTATCCCATCATCTTCCGAGTCAGTCGAACAGGCACGCCTCGCACGCATCTTGTCGACTTTGCGCTGTGTGATGTCATCACGCGCGTTGTAGTTGTGGTCGTGCCGCTGTGAGCGACGTTGTCGCGACAAGTCATGGCTGTCGTCGCTGGAGGAGGAGGAAGAGTAGCGCTTGGCTAGAGCCATGCTTTTCTTCGGCTCCAATGTTGGATCCTTGATGAGGTCAGCTTCGACTAGTCCTAGGCCAACGATCGTAGATCGGTGCATGGCGGACCGCGGGTCCCCAGCCAGTGGTTGGTTGTTGAGCAGGTACATGGTGGCCGCTGTTACCGCTGCCTGCTGTGTTTTTGGGAGCACATTGCCCCATGTATCCACCGTCATAGATGAGAAGTCGAGAACCCGCGTGGCCTCTTCTCGCTCCTTATCAATGAGACGAGCCAGTCGAGAGTATCGCCTAGCGGCTGTATGATCGTTGCCTTTGCAGGAGGATCCTCCGATGGAAGAGAGCTGAGCTCGACGAAGGCTCGACTCATCCGCCGCCCTCCTGTGGTCGTTGAGCTGGGAGATTACTTGTTGCTAGCGCTTCAACTCCTCCTTGAGCAGCCAGTGATAACCCATCAGCATGTCTTGCGATGAGTTGGGTGGTAGGGGATTGCCTCGCAGGGCCTCTCTGCAGCGAGCCCACTCAGCATCGTTGAGTTTGATCAACACGCGCTCTCGAGTTTGCTCATTCGCCAAAAGGTTCGGCTGGTCCTCTGGAAGCTTTCAGATCCGGAGCCGTAGGCTCCATCTTCTGTTGCCAGATCACCCAGATCAGACTCGCAACTGTTGTTGTTGTCCGTATTCCCGACTGATGTCGGGGCGTTGAGTTCGCTCAAGGTGCAGATCAGCGGTGGAAACCATGATGCAGGAGCAATCGCACCTTCGGCTGATCAGGGAGGCGAAGTGTGCCCAGCTGACCAACTTGGAAGCGTAAGCTCCCGATCGTCATGCCTATTCAATCGCCCATGGACTCGAAATCTGGGCGAGTGGCCAGCATGTGGACGGTGCAGTCGAAGGCACCGAAGAGGAGGCGAGTCTCCGCTGCTGCAGAGTCGTAGATCGTGGTTGAAGGGGCGAGGAAGCCGCAACATCAGCACTCCCGTTTCCCACAGACGGCGCCAATTGACGAGGGGTTAACACATCAATGCCCATCGTAGATAGACTTAGGTTCGAGGAAGTGGGAAGCGCTGGAGACATCGATCGGCTAGCAAAGAAGCACATATGGGTCAAAAGGTTTACACAGGTTCAGGCCTCGCAGAGGACCCTACTCCTGTTTTTCTGCTCTTGGAATTATCGAGGAGTCGAAAGTTACAGGGGTGTGTAGATGCAATCTGGCGATGGTGTGGAAACTAAGGTTGCGGGTTGTCCTCCTCGCCGCCCCTCCTAGCCTTTATATAGATAGGCTAGGTCTCGGGATAGCAGGCCAAGTCAGTTACATATTAGGGTTTTCCCTTTAAACTTCTATCTTGAGTTTGTCGTGTGCTACAAGAAGTCAAAGTCTCCAAGGTCACCTGAATATTGACTAGGCCTTAGCAACGTCATGGGCTTCTTTTAGGCTGGACCGTATATGCTGATCTCGAGTACCTGTAAGGTATGCCCATGTCAGGTTGATTCTTAGCTATGATAGTAACTACATGCCATTGTGTAGCTCACCGCAAATTCTGAGTCACCCAACCACTCTTTCCATTCGAGGAGATGCCACTACGTCCATATATATTTGCTAAAATGACCTCGCTAGTTTATATTTGCTGAAATTCTAAGAAACACTTTGTTTGATTGCTCATTTCATTCTAGGAACACTTGTCCAATGCTTGTTTATCATGTTCTACAGGTTCACGAGCGACGCCATTATATCTCGCATCTGGTTCTAGTTCATCCTAAGACACGACATAACTATCTTCACAATATATAGTTGGTTCGTGGTTTGCATTCCTGCTCTACAAGTTCTCGTATGACGCGGTTATAATTTCTATTTGGTTCATTCTTTGCTATGACAGTAATTGCATGCCATTTTGTGGCTCAGCTCAAATTCCAAGTCACCCAATGTCTCTTGCATTTTAGGGTATACAACTGCTTCCATATATATTTGTTGAAATGACCAGGCTAGTTTATATTTGTTGAAATTCTAAGCCACACACACACACTTTTTTGATTGCTCATTTCACGATAGGCACACTTTTTTAATGTGTGCTTGCTTGTCTTGTTTGTTTGACGTGTTGGTCAATAATTGAATTATTGACCAGTTGTAAACTCCACTTCATAGCTCCTGGCATATCAGTCAAATGAGTAGTTTGTCTTGTTTGATGTATTAACTTATTATTACTTAGTTTCAGACTGCAATTATTGCTATCACCACCAAACAGGGGGCTGCAAGATCATGTCAATTCCAATGTAGCTATCACACTCAAAGGAAGATGTAGATCATCAATTGAGAAAGCAAATTGAGGACTCTGCTATCAACTTGATTGTCAACTGAAATGCCGATTTTTATTTCCCTTGTGTTGACAATATGTAATAATTTTAAGAAGTTTGCAGCTGATGTAATATCTAGATAACTCGCATAAGCCATGTGGGCATTTAGTTGATGCCATCCACACATGGCGGTAGTCGTTATGGTAACTACGCCAGGCAGGTCGACTAGCGAACAATACCTGTTGGGTCCGCAGCATAGAAAACAAAAAATTTCCTACGGTGTGAACTACACGCCAAGATCTATCTACTAGGTACAAAGCAACGGGTGGACATACATCCAACGAGAACTTACCCTCGAAGACAACGAGTTTTGTTAATGAGTAGGAACTCGTGGTTGATATAGTCGTACACTTGCCGATCTCAAGATCGTGAGGAAGTCCGAGCGCCGCAACTCAGCAACGCATCCGCACTCGCACACACGTTCAAGCCACCGGACAACCTCCACCTCCTCGCTCCAGCGATCCAGCGGAAGCAGCAACTCCTTCCAGACTAAATGCCACCGGGAACATGTATCTCGCTAATCCGAGACCATGGGGGAATAATTCTAGAGGGGGAGAGAGATCCTTCATAAGGAGGTGTGTGGATGAAGGAGGGAATGGGTGGCCTTTTATAGGAGGAGGGGGTGCCCCCTCTGTCCATGGCCGGCGCATGGGGGGTGACCCCTCACCTCCCCCATTCATGTGGTGGTAACCCCTCCACATTAAAATGCCTCTTCACATTCCCTTTTAAAGTCTCCACTTTAAATGCATTAAAATTCTCCAAGTTTAATGCAGAATTTTGTTAATTACTTTAATTAACAAACATTCACATATAGCCCCTTGCAATATTTCAATATCACATGCAGAACCACTTTCTGCAATTTCACCCGAAACAATATTGAAACAATTCCTGCGCTTTGCAATTCTTTCGTCTGAAACATATGTGCTCCAAAATGGTGTCCGATAACTCTTAAGTGTGCCACCCTACGGTTCGCGAATAATGCAGACATGATCGAGACCCTTCTCCGATCAATAATCAGCAGCGGGACCTAGAGATCCGTACTGACTCCTACACATTCAACGATGACTTCTGTGATCGTGAGAGCCTTTAACGCTTGTAACTAAATCCCTTTGTCTCTCGATATATTACATGTCCGAGATTCAATCATCGGTATCTCCATACCTAGTTTGATCTCGTTACCGACATGCACTCTTTTCTCGTTCCTGTGATATAACATTCTAGTGATCACATCACTTGCTTGCAAGCTATCTCAATGTGATATCACCGAGAGGGCCCAGAGTATATCTATCCATCATCGGGATTGACAAATTCCACTCTTGATCCATGAGCCTCAACATAACACCTTCGTAGTACTGAACCCATCTTTATAGTCACCTTATTACGGTGTGACGTTTGATGTTATCAAGGTACTCTCCCGATGTTAGCAATTAATATGATCTCATGGTCTAAGGATAAAGATTACTTCGTATGATGTTGTAGCAATATAAACATAATAACTTGATCATAATGCTATACTTCGGATGAATGTTCATCACATCATTCCACCAATGGTGTGACCTTGTTATTAACAACATCCAATGTCCATGATCAGGAAACCTTGATCATCTTGTTAATCAACAAGCTAGTCTATAAGAGAGGCATAACTAGGAACCCTTTTTGTTTATTAAACACACATGTATTGATGTTTCCGATCAATACAATTCTAGCATGTAAAATAACATCTATCATATATAAGGAATACATAATAACAACTTTATTATTGCCTCTCAGGGCATATTTCCTTCAGTCTCCCACTTGCACTAGAGACAATAATCTAGTTCACATAGTGATAAATCTAACACCCATGGAGTTCTGGTGTTGATCATGTTTTGCCCTAGGGAGAACTTTAGTCAACGGATCTGCTACATTTAGGTCCGTGTGTACTTTACAAATCTTTATATCTCCATCCTTGACATGCTCGCAGATGGAGTGAAACCGGCGCTTAATATGCTTGGAATTCTTGTGAGACCTCGGTTCCTTTGCGTTGGCTATGGCTCCATTGTTGTCACAATAGATCACCATCGGGTCCAACACACTAGGAACCACACCTAGTTCCGTAATTAACTCTTTCATACAAACCGCTTCCTGCGCCGCTTCTGAAGCAGCAACATATTCCGCCTCCGTCATTGATCCAGCCACCACAGGTTGTTTGGAACTCCTCCAACTAACTGTTGCTCCGTTCAAGAGAAATACGTATCCGGATTGAGACTTAGAGTCATCCGGATCGGTGTCAAATCTAGCATCGACATAACACTTAGCGACTAGCTCTTCTTCACCTCCGTATATAAGAAACATATCCTTAGTTCTTCTCAAGTACTTGAGGATGTTCTTTACCGCTATCCAATGTTCCGAACCTGGATCAGATTGGTACCTACTAGTCAAACTAATAGCATGTGCCACATTCGGTCTTGTACATAGCATGGCATACATAATAGAGCCTATGGCCGAGGCATAGGGGATCTTATCCATCATCTCTCTTTCTTCCGCCGTAGCCGGACTTTGAGTCTTACTCAATGTCTTGCCTTGCAACATAGGTAAGAACCCCTTCTTACTTTCGTCCATATTAAACTTCTTTAATATATTATCAAGGTATGTACTCTGCGATAGCCCAATTAGGCGCCTTGATCTATCTCTATAGATTTTAATGCCTAATATATATGACGCTTCACCAAGGTCTTTCATCAAAAATTTGCTGTTTAGATAACTTTTAACACTGTTTAAAAGATCTATATCATTTCCAATCAATAATATGGCATCCACATATAATATCAGAAATGCCACATTGCTCCCACTCACTTTCTTGTAAATACAAGCCTCTCCATAAGTTTGGACAAATCCAAACTCTTTGATCACCTCATCAAAGCGGAGATTCCAACTCCGGGATGCTTGCTTCAGTCCATAGATGGATCGATGAAGTTTGCATACCTTATTAGCATCCTTAGGATCGACAAAACCCTTAGGTTGTATCATATACAACTCTTCTTCAATATTACCATTGAGGAACGCAGTTTTGACATCCATCTGCCATATTTCATAATCGAAATATGCAGCAATTGCTAACATAATCCTAACCGACTTAAGCATCGCTACGGGAGAGAATGTCTCATCGTAGTCAACTCCTTGAATTTGTCGAAACCCCTTTGCGACAAGTCGAGCCTTATAGATGGTCACATTACCATCAGCATCAGTTTTTCTTTTGAAAATCCATTTATTCTCAACGGCCTTTCGATCGTGAGGTAAGTCCACCAAGTTCCAAACTTGGTTCTCGTACATGGATTCCATCTCGGATTTCATGGCTTCCAGCCATTTGTTGGAATCCGGGCTCATCATTGCTTCTTCATACGTCGCAGGGTCATCCATTTCATTAACCATGAAATTAACAACACGATTGCCATACAGTTCAGGAGCTGCACGTGTCCTGCTTGACCTGCGAGGTTCGGTAGTGTCCTCTTCCGGAGTTTCATGATCATTATCATTAGCTATCTCTTCATCAGGTGAAGTCAACTCCGAAACAATTTCCGGTGTTGCATCACTCGCCATTCCATGAAGAGAAGGTTCAATAACCTCTTCGAGTTCTACCTTCCGACTACTTTCACCTTTCGCGAGAAACTCCTTCTCAAGAAAGGATCCATTCTTGGCAACAAAAACCTTGCCCTCGGATCTGTGATAGAAGGTATACCCAATCGTTTCCTTAGGGTATCCTATGAAGACGCATTTTTCTGCTTTGGGTTCGATTTTATCTGGCTGAAGTTTCTTCACATAAACATCGCATCCCCAAACTTTAAGAAATGACAGCTTAGGTTTGTTTCCAAACCATAATTCATACGGTGTCGTTTCAACGGATTTAGATGGTGCCCAATTTAAAGTGAATGCAGCTGTTTCCAGTGCATAACCCCAAAATGACAGTGGCAAGTTAGTCAGAGACATCATAGATCGAACCATATCCAATAAGGTACAATTACGACGTTCCCACACACCATTACGATGTGGTGTTCCGGCAGGCGTGAGTTGTGAAACTATTCCACACTCTTTCATGTGTGTGCTAAACTCGTAACTTAGATACTCTCCTCCACTGTTAGACCGTAGAAATTTGATCTTTCTATTACGATGATTTTCCACTTCATTCTGAAATTCCTTGAACTTTTCAAAAGTTTCAGACTTGTGTTTCATCAAATAGATATACCCATATCTACTCAAATCATCCGTGAAAGTAACAAAATAACGATATCCACCTCGCACCAACACACTCATTGGTCCACACACATCAGTATGTATGATTTCCAATAGATCTGTCGCCTGTTCCATTGAACCAGAAAACGGCGTTCTAGTCATCTTGCCCATAAGGCATGGCTCACATGTATCAAATGATTCAAAATCAAGTGATTCCAAAAGTCCATCAGAATGGAGTTTCTTCATGCGTTTAACGCCAATATGACCTAGACGGCAGTGCCACATATATGCAGATATATCATTATCAAGTTTAATCTTTTTAGCATTAACATTATGAATGTGCGTAATATTACTATCGAGATCTATTAGAAATAAACCATTCAACATAGGTGCATGACCATAAAAGATATCATTCTTATAAATCGAACAACCATTGTTTTCAGATTTAAATGAATGACCACTTTGCATCAAACACGATCCGGATACAATGTTCATGCTCAGTGCAGGCACCAAATAACAATTATTTAGGTTTATAACTAATCCCGATGGCAAATGGAGAGGTAGCGCCCCGACGGCGATCACATCAACTTTTGATCCATTGTCGACCCACATCCTGACCTCATCCCTTGCTAGTTGTCGGTTATTCCGTAGCCCCTGAACCGAGTTACATATATTAGCAACCGATCATGTATCAAATACCTAGGTGCTACTGTGAGTACTAGTCAAGTACACATCAATAACATGTATATCACATATACCTTTGTTTGCCTTGCCGGACTTCTTGTCCGCCAAATACTTGGGGCAGTTGCGCTTCCAATGGCTAGTCCCCTTACAATAGTAGCACTCGGTGTCAGACTTAGGGCCAGCTCGGGGTTTCTTTTTAGGCGTGGCAACAGACTTGCCACCCTTCTTTCCCTTGTGCTTGCCTTTCTTGTCTTTCTTGAAACCGGTGGTCCTATTGATCATCAACACTTGATGTTCTTTCCTAATCTCCACTTCTATAGTCTTAAGCATTGACAGAAGCTCGGGAAGAGACTTCTTCATGCCCTGCATATTATAGTTCATCACGAAGCTCTTGTAGCTAGGTGGCAGAGATTGGAGAACACGATGTATGCCTAAGTCAATGGGAATCGTTATTCCCAAGGACACAAGCTTATCGGCGTACCCAGACATTTTGAGTACGTGCTCACTAACAGAGCTATTTTCCTCCATCATGCAGCTAAAGAACATTTCTGTAGCATTATAACTCTCTACGGCAGCATGGGTATCGAAAATCATTTTCAATTCTCCCATGGTATCAAAGGCATTGCCATTTTCGAAACGCTTTTGAAGTTCTGGCTCTAGCCCATACAGTATACTGCAATGAACTAAGTTGTGGTACTCCTAACGAGTCACATAGACATTCTTTTCCTCGTCAGGGGCATCAGGAGCTGGTGGGGGGCCTAGCGGCGCATCTAGCACATATTGCTTTTGTGCAGCAGTGAGGAGAATCCTCAAATTCATAGCCCAGTTGGTGAAGTTGCTACCATTCGCAGCAAGTTTCTCTTTCTCCATGAACACACTGAAATTAAAAGCAGGTGGTGCCATCTACAACAGAATTTTTAAAGTTTACTTAGACTAAGTTTATGATAGATTGAGTTCAACTTATCCAAATTACTAATGAACTCCCACTCAAAAACGACATCCCTCGTGTCCTTTTGGTGATTACATGAACCAAATCCACTACACCAAATCCGATCATCACGTGAGTTGGTGTAGCTTCAAAGGCGAGCATCTATATGGGCATCATATCAACTATATGACTCATGCTTAACCTTTCGGTCCGTGTTCCGAGGCCATGTATGTACATGCTAGGCTCGCCAAGTAAGAACCTTAGTATTCGCGTGTGTAAAACTGTCTTACACCCGTTCCTATGAAAGCGTAGATTCGAGTACACCCGATCATCACGTGATGTCTCGAAACACGATCCACAAAATGGTGCATACTTAAGGAATAACACATTATTATCTTGATATCTATATGAGGGATCATCTTACAATGCTACCAAAAGCGCCAAACTAGCAGTATAAGATGCTAACATCTAATGTGTAAAGTGAGATGATATGGTCCATGCATTTGATCTCTATCACTTGCATCGTGGTATGATCTCTATCATTCCTTTGTGTGTAAGGCAAAGGTCTATGGAACTTACACGTTGAGTGTGTTGTAAGAGTATCTATCATACATCTACTTACAACAATACCATATCAATACACTAGCCTAGCAACGATCTAAACTAGACGCCTCTAATTTATCAACTGCAAGTTTTATGTGGCTTAGGGCTTTCGGAGATAGAACCGTTCTCACCTACGAACATGAACCACAACGAGGATAACTAAGTTATTAGCAACTCGTTGTAAATCAGATATTGACTATAGTAGGAGAGACAGACACACGCCAGCCACTTATGCAAAACAAGTTGCATGTCAGTCATGGAACCGGTCTCATGTACGATGACATGTAAGGTTGGTCTGGCCCGCTTCATCCCACTATGCCACCAATATCCAAAATACATAGAAGATGCAATAACATGATCATCATCGCCCACATATAAACATATGAGTTCTACCCGTGCAAAGCACCTACGCATAGATTAGGCTCTGATACCACTGTTGGGTCCGCAGCATAGAAAACAAAAAAATTCCTACGATGTGAACTACACGCCAAGATCTATCTACTAGGTACAAAGCAACGGGTGGACATACATCCAACGAGAACTTACCCTCGAAGACAATGAGTTTTGTTAACGAGTAGGAACTCGTGGTTGATGTAGTCGTACACTTGCTGATCTCAAGATCGTGAGGAAATCTGAGCGCCGCAACTCAGCAGCGCATCCGCACTCGCACACACGTTCAAGCCACCGGACAACCTCCACCTCCTCGCTCCAGCAATCCAGCAGAAGCAGCAACTCCTTCCAGACGAAATGCCACCGGGAACATGTATCTCGCTAATCCGAGACCATGGGGGAATAATTCTAGAGGGGGAGAGAGATCCTTCACAAGGAGGTGTGTGGATGAAGGAGGGAATGGGTGGCCTTTTATAGGAGGAGGGGGGTGCCCCCTCTCTCCATGGCCGGCGCATGGGGGGTGACCCCTCACCTCCCCCATTCATGTGGTGGTAACCCCTCCACATTAAAATGCCTCTTCACATTCCCTTTTAAAATCTCCACTTTAAATGCATTAAAATTCTCCAAGTTTAATGCTCTCTCATTTAATAAAACTCTTTTTTATTAAATTTATTCAGAATTTTGTTAATTAGTTTAATTAACAAACATTCACATATAGCCCCTTGCAATATTTCAATATCACATGCAGAACCACTTTCTGCAATTTCACCCGAAACAATTTCTGGTTTCTATTGAAACAATTCCTGCGCTTTGCGATTCTTTCGTCTGAAACATATGTGCTCCAAAATGGTGTCCGGTAACTCTTAAGTGTGCCACCATACGGTTCGCGAATAATGCAAACATGATCGAGACCCTTCTCCGATCAATAATCAGCAGCGGGACCTGGAGATCCGTACTGACTCCTACACGTTCAACGATGACTTCTGTGATCGTGAGAACCTTTAACGCTTGTAACTAAATCCCTTTGTATCTCGATATATTACATGTCCGAGATTCGATCATCGGTATCTCCATACCTCGTTTGATCTCGTTACCGACATGCACTCTTTTCTCGTTCCCGTGATATAACATTCTAGTGACCACATCACTTGCTTGCAAGCTATCTCAATGTGATATCACCGAGAGGGCCTGGAGTATATCTATCCATCATCGGGATTTACAAATTCCACTCTTGATCCATGAGCCTCAACATAACACCTTCGTAGTACTGAACCCATCTTTATAGTCACCCTGTTACGGTGTGACGTTTGATGTTATCAAGATACTCTTCCGGTGTTAGCAATTAACATGATCTCATGGTCTAAGGATAAAGATTACTTCGTATGATCTTATAGCAATATAAACATAATGACTTGATCGTAATTCTATACTTCGGATGAATGTTCATCACATCATTCCACCAATGGTGTGACCTTGTTATTAACAACATCCAATGTCCATGATCAGGAAACCTTGATCATCTTGTTAATCAACAAGCTAGTCTATAAGAGAGGCATAACTAGGAACCTTTTTTGTTTATTAAACACACATGTATTGATGTTTCCGATCAATACAATTCTAGCATGTAAAATAAACATCTATCACATATAAGGAATACATAATAACAACTTTATTATTGCCTCTCAAGCATATTTCCGATCAATAACAACTTTAACATGTCATAACAATAATAGGCCGTATCAGTAATAGGTCGTAATAGTTACAAACCATAACAGTAGCAGGCTAGAGCAGTAGCAGGCCAGAATAGAAACAACCCATTACAGTAATAGGCAAGAAACTATAAAATGGCAGAACAGTAACAGGCCAAAACAGTAGCGGGTCTCAACAGTAAAGGGTCGCAACAGTAAAAGGCCAGAACAGTGACGAGCCTGAATAGTAACAACAGAGAAATTTCTAGACGAGGGCAGTAATAGGCCGATAAATTTACCAGGCTAGAACAGTAAAGGGCCGCTTGTGGGCCTGAATAGTTAACGGTTGGAACAATAAAATGCTAGAATAGTAACATGCCAAAACAGTAATGAGCCATCTTAGAGAAGGGCCGTCAGTAGGCGGCCCACGATGGGCTGCGATAATAGTGATGGGATGATCGCTAGCCTTAAGTGTACAGGAGCGACTTGGCATAGGCTGCTAATGGACCGCACTGTGTTGGACCAACATGGGCCTTCTATAGGCCGAAACAGAATCGGACCTAAAAGTTCGCGGGCCGTAGCTAGCTGCATTTTTGGGCCCATTTCAAGCAATGTAGGACAAAACAGTAAATGGGCCCAGTTAGTATTTAGCAGGCCTTGGCTAGGTCTGGCTTATGCCATGGTTTCTGTGACCGTTAACGGTGATAACTGGACGCTAACAATGGCTGCCATGTGGCAGTTTACATGACGTCAGCAGTCAACACGGCTAGCGAACAGATCTACTACGGAATAAGTTTTTATGGCTGAAGGGTGCGATCCGCCATGGTCGAAAAAAATCGTGGTTAATTCATTTTTGATGGGGCTTTTACCACAAGCCATCCGTCGCGGAAGACTTTTTGGCCATGAAAAATGGGCCTTCAACCATGAAAATCGTCCGTTATAAAAGCCAACTTTTCTTGTAGTGAGAGGCCAATAAGAAGATGGCATGTTACTGTTTCATCCTGCACTACCCTAGATCAGACTCGCAACTGTTGTTGTTGTTCGTATTCCCGACTGATGTCGGGGCGTTGAGTTCGCTCAAGGTGCTGATCAGCGGTGGAAACCATGATGCAGGAGCAATCGCAGGAACCTTCGGCTGATCAGGGAGGCGAAGTGTGCCCAGCTGACCAACTTGGAAGTGTAAGCTCCCGATCGCCATGCTGATTCCATCGCCCATGGACTCAAAATCTAGGCGAGTGGCCAGCATGTGGACGATGCAGTCGAAGGCACCGAAGAGGAGGCGAGGTTGCGCTGCTGCGGAGTCGTAGATCGCGGTTGAAGGGGCCGAGGAAGCCGCAACATCAGCACTCCCGTTTCCCACAGACGGCGCCATTTGACGAAGGGTTAACACATCAATGCCCATCGTAGATAGACTTAGGTTCGAGGAAGTGGGAAGCGATGGAGGCATCGATCGGCTAGCAAAGAAGCACATAGGGGTCAAAAGGTTTACACAGGTTCAGGCCTCGCAGAGGACCCTACTCCTGCTTTTCTTCTCTTGGAATTATCGAGGAGTCGAAAGTTACAGGGGTGTTTAGATGCAATCTAGCGATGGTGTGGAAACTAAGGTTGCGGGTTGTCCTCCTCGCCGCCCCCTCCTAGCCTTTATATAGATAGGCTAGGTCTCGGGATAGCAGGCCAAGTCAGTTACATATTAGGGTTTTCCCTTTAAACTTCTATCTTGAGTTTGTCGTGTGCTACAAGAAGTCAAAGTCTCCAAGGTCACCTGAATATTGACTAGGCCTTAGCAACGTCATGGGCTTCTTTTAGGCTGGACCGTATATGCTGATCTCGAGTACCTGTAAGGTATGCCCATGTCAGGTTGATTCTTAGCTATGATAGTAACTACATGCCATTGTGTAGCTCACCGCAAATTCTGAGTCACCCAACCACTCTTTCCATTCGAGGAGATGCCACTACGTCCATATATATTTGCTAAAATGACCTCGCTAGTTTATATTTGCTGAAATTCTAAGAAACACTTTGTTTGATTGCTCATTTCATTCTAGGAACACTTGTCCAATGCTTGTTTATCATGTTCTACAGGTTCACGAGCGACGCCATTATATCTCGCATCTGGTTCTAGTTCATCCTAAGACACGACATAACTATCTTCACAATATATAGTTGGTTCGTGGTTTGCATTCCTGCTCTACAAGTTCTCGTATGACGCGGTTATAATTTCTATTTGGTTCATTCTTTGCTATGACAGTAATTGCATGCCATTTTGTGGCTCAGCTCAAATTCCAAGTCACCCAATGTCTCTTGCATTTTAGGGTATACAACTGCTTCCATATATATTTGTTGAAATGACCAGGCTAGTTTATATTTGTTGAAATTCTAAGCCACACACACACACTTTTTTGATTGCTCATTTCACGATAGGCACACTTTTTTAATGTGTGCTTGCTTGTCTTGTTTGTTTGACGTGTTGGTCAATAATTGAATTATTGACCAGTTGTAAACTCCACTTCATAGCTCCTGGCATATCAGTCAAATGAGTAGTTTGTCTTGTTTGATGTATTAACTTATTATTACTTAGTTTCAGACTGCAATTATTGCTATCACCACCAAACAGGGGGCTGCAAGATCATGTCAATTCCAATGTAGCTATCACACTCAAAGGAAGATGTAGATCATCAATTGAGAAAGCAAATTGAGGACTCTGCTATCAACTTGATTGTCAACTGAAATGCCGATTTTTATTTCCCTTGTGTTGACAATATGTAATAATTTTAAGAAGTTTGCAGCTGATGTAATATCTAGATAACTCGCATAAGCCATGTGGGCATTTAGTTGATGCCATCCACACATGGCGGTAGTCGTTATGGTAACTACGCCAGGCAGGTCGACTAGCGAACAATACCTGTTGGGTCCGCAGCATAGAAAACAAAAAATTTCCTACGGTGTGAACTACACGCCAAGATCTATCTACTAGGTACAAAGCAACGGGTGGACATACATCCAACGAGAACTTACCCTCGAAGACAACGAGTTTTGTTAATGAGTAGGAACTCGTGGTTGATATAGTCGTACACTTGCCGATCTCAAGATCGTGAGGAAGTCCGAGCGCCGCAACTCAGCAACGCATCCGCACTCGCACACACGTTCAAGCCACCGGACAACCTCCACCTCCTCGCTCCAGCGATCCAGCGGAAGCAGCAACTCCTTCCAGACTAAATGCCACCGGGAACATGTATCTCGCTAATCCGAGACCATGGGGGAATAATTCTAGAGGGGGAGAGAGATCCTTCATAAGGAGGTGTGTGGATGAAGGAGGGAATGGGTGGCCTTTTATAGGAGGAGGGGGTGCCCCCTCTGTCCATGGCCGGCGCATGGGGGGTGACCCCTCACCTCCCCCATTCATGTGGTGGTAACCCCTCCACATTAAAATGCCTCTTCACATTCCCTTTTAAAGTCTCCACTTTAAATGCATTAAAATTCTCCAAGTTTAATGCAGAATTTTGTTAATTACTTTAATTAACAAACATTCACATATAGCCCCTTGCAATATTTCAATATCACATGCAGAACCACTTTCTGCAATTTCACCCGAAACAATATTGAAACAATTCCTGCGCTTTGCAATTCTTTCGTCTGAAACATATGTGCTCCAAAATGGTGTCCGATAACTCTTAAGTGTGCCACCCTACGGTTCGCGAATAATGCAGACATGATCGAGACCCTTCTCCGATCAATAATCAGCAGCGGGACCTAGAGATCCGTACTGACTCCTACACATTCAACGATGACTTCTGTGATCGTGAGAGCCTTTAACGCTTGTAACTAAATCCCTTTGTCTCTCGATATATTACATGTCCGAGATTCAATCATCGGTATCTCCATACCTAGTTTGATCTCGTTACCGACATGCACTCTTTTCTCGTTCCTGTGATATAACATTCTAGTGATCACATCACTTGCTTGCAAGCTATCTCAATGTGATATCACCGAGAGGGCCCAGAGTATATCTATCCATCATCGGGATTGACAAATTCCACTCTTGATCCATGAGCCTCAACATAACACCTTCGTAGTACTGAACCCATCTTTATAGTCACCTTATTACGGTGTGACGTTTGATGTTATCAAGGTA
Source organism: Avena eriantha (assembly GCA_910589775.1). NCBI lineage: Eukaryota > Viridiplantae > Streptophyta > Magnoliopsida > Poales > Poaceae > Avena > Avena eriantha. The sequence goes on from OU342740.1 coordinate 23,789,684, forward strand.
CTCTCCCGATGTTAGCAATTAATATGATCTCATGGTCTAAGGATAAAGATTACTTCGTATGATGTTGTAGCAATATAAACATAATAACTTGATCATAATGCTATACTTCGGATGAATGTTCATCACATCATTCCACCAATGGTGTGACCTTGTTATTAACAACATCCAATGTCCATGATCAGGAAACCTTGATCATCTTGTTAATCAACAAGCTAGTCTATAAGAGAGGCATAACTAGGAACCCTTTTTGTTTATTAAACACACATGTATTGATGTTTCCGATCAATACAATTCTAGCATGTAAAATAACATCTATCATATATAAGGAATACATAATAACAACTTTATTATTGCCTCTCAGGGCATATTTCCTTCAGTCTCCCACTTGCACTAGAGACAATAATCTAGTTCACATAGTGATAAATCTAACACCCATGGAGTTCTGGTGTTGATCATGTTTTGCCCTAGGGAGAACTTTAGTCAACGGATCTGCTACATTTAGGTCCGTGTGTACTTTACAAATCTTTATATCTCCATCCTTGACATGCTCGCAGATGGAGTGAAACCGGCGCTTAATATGCTTGGAATTCTTGTGAGACCTCGGTTCCTTTGCGTTGGCTATGGCTCCATTGTTGTCACAATAGATCACCATCGGGTCCAACACACTAGGAACCACACCTAGTTCCGTAATGAACTCTTTCATACAAACCGCTTCCTGCGCCGCTTCTGAAGCAGCAACATATTCCGCCTCCGTCATTGATCCAGCCACCACAGGTTGTTTGGAACTCCTCCAACTAACTGTTGCTCCGTTCAAGAGAAATACGTATCCGGATTGAGACTTAGAGTCATCCGGATCGGTGTCAAATCTAGCATCGACATAACACTTAGCGACTAGCTCTTCTTCACCTCCGTATATAAGAAACATATCCTTAGTTCTTCTCAAGTACTTGAGGATGTTCTTTACCGCTATCCAATGTTCCGAACCTGGATCAGATTGGTACCTACTAGTCAAACTAATAGCATGTGCCACATTCGGTCTTGTACATAGCATGGCATACATAATAGAGCCTATGGCCGAGGCATAGGGGATCTTATCCATCATCTCTCTTTCTTCCGCCGTAGCCGGACTTTGAGTCTTACTCAATGTCTTGCCTTGCAACATAGGTAAGAACCCCTTCTTACTTTCGTCCATATTAAACTTCTTTAATATATTATCAAGGTATGTACTCTGCGATAGCCCAATTAGGCGCCTTGATCTATCTCTATAGATTTTAATGCCTAATATATATGACGCTTCACCAAGGTCTTTCATCGAAAATTTGCTGTTTAGATAACTTTTAACACTGTTTAAAAGATCTATATCATTTCCAATCAATAATATGGCATACCCAGACATTTTGAGTACGTGCTCACTAACAGAGCTATTTTCCTCCATCATGCAGCTAAAGAACATTTCTGTAGCATTATAACTCTCTACGGCAGCATGGGTATCGAAAATCATTTTCAATTCTCCCATGGTATCAAAGGCATTGCCATTTTCGAAACGCTTTTGAAGTTCTGGCTCTAGCCCATACAGTATACTGCAATGAACTAAGTTGTGGTACTCCTAACGAGTCACATAGACATTCTTTTCCTCGTCAGGGGCATCAGGAGCTGGTGGGGGGCCTAGCGGCGCATCTAGCACATATTGCTTTTGTGCAGCAGTGAGGAGAATCCTCAAATTCATAGCCCAGTTGGTGAAGTTGCTACCATTCGCAGCAAGTTTCTCTTTCTCCATGAACACACTGAAATTAAAAGCAGGTGGTGCCATCTACAACAGAATTTTTAAAGTTTACTTAGACTAAGTTTATGATAGATTGAGTTCAACTTATCCAAATTACTAATGAACTCCCACTCAAAAACGACATCCCTCGTGTCCTTTTGGTGATTACATGAACCAAATCCACTACACCAAATCCGATCATCACGTGAGTTGGTGTAGCTTCAAAGGCGAGCATCTATATGGGCATCATATCAACTATATGACTCATGCTTAACCTTTCGGTCCGTGTTCCGAGGCCATGTATGTACATGCTAGGCTCGCCAAGTAAGAACCTTAGTATTCGCGTGTGTAAAACTGTCTTACACCCGTTCCTATGAAAGCGTAGATTCGAGTACACCCGATCATCACGTGATGTCTCGAAACACGATCCACAAAATGGTGCATACTTAAGGAATAACACATTATTATCTTGATATCTATATGAGGGATCATCTTACAATGCTACCAAAAGCGCCAAACTAGCAGTATAAGATGCTAACATCTAATGTGTAAAGTGAGATGATATGGTCCATGCATTTGATCTCTATCACTTGCATCGTGGTATGATCTCTATCATTCCTTTGTGTGTAAGGCAAAGGTCTATGGAACTTACACGTTGAGTGTGTTGTAAGAGTATCTATCATACATCTACTTACAACAATACCATATCAATACACTAGCCTAGCAACGATCTAAACTAGACGCCTCTAATTTATCAACTGCAAGTTTTATGTGGCTTAGGGCTTTCGGAGATAGAACCGTTCTCACCTACGAACATGAACCACAACGAGGATAACTAAGTTATTAGCAACTCGTTGTAAATCAGATATTGACTATAGTAGGAGAGACAGACACACGCCAGCCACTTATGCAAAACAAGTTGCATGTCAGTCATGGAACCGGTCTCATGTACGATGACATGTAAGGTTGGTCTGGCCCGCTTCATCCCACTATGCCACCAATATCCAAAATACATAGAAGATGCAATAACATGATCATCATCGCCCACATATAAACATATGAGTTCTACCCGTGCAAAGCACCTACGCATAGATTAGGCTCTGATACCACTGTTGGGTCCGCAGCATAGAAAACAAAAAAATTCCTACGATGTGAACTACACGCCAAGATCTATCTACTAGGTACAAAGCAACGGGTGGACATACATCCAACAAGAACTTACCCTCGAAGACAATGAGTTTTGTTAACGAGTAGGAACTCGTGGTTGATGTAGTCGTACACTTGCTGATCTCAAGATCGTGAGGAAATCTGAGCGCCGCAACTCAGCAGCGCATCCGCACTCGCACACACGTTCAAGCCACCGGACAACCTCCACCTCCTCGCTCCAGCAATCCAGCAGAAGCAGCAACTCCTTCCAGACGAAATGCCACCGGGAACATGTATCTCGCTAATCCGAGACCATGGGGGAATAATTCTAGAGGGGGAGAGAGATCCTTCACAAGGAGGTGTGTGGATGAAGGAGGGAATGGGTGGCCTTTTATAGGAGGAGGGGGGTGCCCCCTCTCTCCATGGCCGGCGCATGGGGGGTGACCCCTCACCTCCCCCATTCATGTGGTGGTAACCCCTCCACATTAAAATGCCTCTTCACATTCCCTTTTAAAATCTCCACTTTAAATGCATTAAAATTCTCCAAGTTTAATGCTCTCTCATTTAATAAAACTCTTTTTTATTAAATTTATTCAGAATTTTGTTAATTAGTTTAATTAACAAACATTCACATATAGCCCCTTGCAATATTTCAATATCACATGCAGAACCACTTTCTGCAATTTCACCCGAAACAATTTCTGGTTTCTATTGAAACAATTCCTGCGCTTTGCGATTCTTTCGTCTGAAACATATGTGCTCCAAAATGGTGTCCGGTAACTCTTAAGTGTGCCACCATACGGTTCGCGAATAATGCAAACATGATCGAGACCCTTCTCCGATCAATAATCAGCAGCGGGACCTGGAGATCCGTACTGACTCCTACACGTTCAACGATGACTTCTGTGATCGTGAGAACCTTTAACGCTTGTAACTAAATCCCTTTGTATCTCGATATATTACATGTCCGAGATTCGATCATCGGTATCTCCATACCTCGTTTGATCTCGTTACCGACATGCACTCTTTTCTCGTTCCCGTGATATAACATTCTAGTGACCACATCACTTGCTTGCAAGCTATCTCAATGTGATATCACCGAGAGGGCCTGGAGTATATCTATCCATCATCGGGATTTACAAATTCCACTCTTGATCCATGAGCCTCAACATAACACCTTCGTAGTACTGAACCCATCTTTATAGTCACCCTGTTACGGTGTGACGTTTGATGTTATCAAGATACTCTTCCGGTGTTAGCAATTAACATGATCTCATGGTCTAAGGATAAAGATTACTTCGTATGATCTTATAGCAATATAAACATAATGACTTGATCGTAATTCTATACTTCGGATGAATGTTCATCACATCATTCCACCAATGGTGTGACCTTGTTATTAACAACATCCAATGTCCATGATCAGGAAACCTTGATCATCTTGTTAATCAACAAGCTAGTCTATAAGAGAGGCATAACTAGGAACCTTTTTTGTTTATTAAACACACATGTATTGATGTTTCCGATCAATACAATTCTAGCATGTAAAATAAACATCTATCACATATAAGGAATACATAATAACAACTTTATTATTGCCTCTCAAGCATATTTCCGATCAATAACAACTTTAACATGTCATAACAATAATAGGCCGTATCAGTAATAGGTCGTAATAGTTACAAACCATAACAGTAGCAGGCTAGAGCAGTAGCAGGCCAGAATAGAAACAACCCATTACAGTAATAGGCAAGAAACTATAAAATGGCAGAACAGTAACAGGCCAAAACAGTAGCGGGTCTCAACAGTAAAGGGTCGCAACAGTAAAAGGCCAGAACAGTGACGAGCCTGAATAGTAACAACAGAGAAATTTCTAGACGAGGGCAGTAATAGGCCGATAAATTTACCAGGCTAGAACAGTAAAGGGCCGCTTGTGGGCCTGAATAGTTAACGGTTGGAACAATAAAATGCTAGAATAGTAACATGCCAAAACAGTAATGAGCCATCTTAGAGAAGGGCCGTCAGTAGGCGGCCCACGATGGGCTGCGATAATAGTGATGGGATGATCGCTAGCCTTAAGTGTACAGGAGCGACTTGGCATAGGCTGCTAATGGACCGCACTGTGTTGGACCAACATGGGCCTTCTATAGGCCGAAACAGAATCGGACCTAAAAGTTCGCGGGCCGTAGCTAGCTGCATTTTTGGGCCCATTTCAAGCAATGTAGGACAAAACAGTAAATGGGCCCAGTTAGTATTTAGCAGGCCTTGGCTAGGTCTGGCTTATGCCATGGTTTCTGTGACCGTTAACGGTGATAACTGGCCGCTAACAATGGCTGCCATGTGGCAGTTTACATGACGTCAGCAGTCAACACGGCTAGCGAACAGATCTACTACGGAATAAGTTTTTATGGCTGAAGGGTGCGATCCGCCATGGTCGAAAAAAATCGTGGTTAATTCATTTTTGATGGGGCTTTTACCACAAGCCATCCGTCGCGGAAGACTTTTTGGCCATGAAAAATGGGCCTTCAACCATGAAAATCGTCCGTTATAAAAGCCAACTTTTCTTGTAGTGAGAGGCCAATAAGAAGATGGCATGTTACTGTTTCATCCTGCACTACCCTAGATCAGACTCGCAACTGTTGTTGTTGTTCGTATTCCCGACTGATGTCGGGGCGTTGAGTTCGCTCAAGGTGCTGATCAGCGGTGGAAACCATGATGCAGGAGCAATCGCAGGAACCTTCGGCTGATCAGGGAGGCGAAGTGTGCCCAGCTGACCAACTTGGAAGTGTAAGCTCCCGATCGCCATGCTGATTCCATCGCCCATGGACTCAAAATCTAGGCGAGTGGCCAGCATGTGGACGATGCAGTCGAAGGCACCGAAGAGGAGGCGAGGTTGCGCTGCTGCGGAGTCGTAGATCGCGGTTGAAGGGGCCGAGGAAGCCGCAACATCAGCACTCCCGTTTCCCACAGACGGCGCCATTTGACGAAGGGTTAACACATCAATGCCCATCGTAGATAGACTTAGGTTCGAGGAAGTGGGAAGCGATGGAGGCATCGATCGGCTAGCAAAGAAGCACATAGGGGTCAAAAGGTTTACACAGGTTCAGGCCTCGCAGAGGACCCTACTCCTGCTTTTCTGCTCTTGGAATTATCGAGGAGTCGAAAGTTACAGGGGTGTTTAGATGCAATCTAGCGATGGTGTGGAAACTAAGGTTGCGGGTTGTCCTCCTCGCCGCCCCCTCCTAGCCTTTATATAGATAGGCTAGGTCTCGGGATAGCAGGCCAAGTCAGTTACATATTAGGGTTTTCCCTTTAAACTTCTATCTTGAGTTTGTCGTGTGCTACAAGCAGTCAAAGTCTCCAAGGTCACCTGAATATTGACTGGGCCTTAGCAACGTCATGGGCTTCTTTTAGGCTGGACCGTATATGTTGATCTCGAGTACCCGTAAGGTATGCCCATGTCAGGTTGATTCTTAGCTATGATAGTAACTACATGCCATTGTGTAGCTCACCGCAAATTCTGAGTCACCCAACCACTCTTTCCATTCGAGGAGATGCCACTACGTCCATATATATTTGCTAAAATGACCTCGCTAGTTTATATTTGCTGAAATTCTAAGAAACACTTTGTTTGATTGCTCATTTCATTCTAGGAACACTTGTCCAATGCTTGTTTATCCTGTTCTACAGGTTCACGAGCGACGCCATTATATCTCGCATCTGGTTCTAGTTCATCCTAAGACACGACATAACTATCTTCTACAATATATAGTTGATTCGTGGTTTGCATTCCTGCTCTACAAGTTCTCGTATGACGCGGTTATAATTTCTATTTGGTTCATTCTTTGCTATGACAGTAATTGCATGCCATTTTGTGGCTCAGCTCAAATTCTGAGTCACCCAATGTCTCTTGCATTTTAGGGTATACAACTGCTTCCATATATATTTGTTGAAATGACCAGGCTAGTTTATATTTGCTGAAATTCTAAGCTACGCACACACATTTTTTTGATTGCTGATTTCACGATAGGCACACTTTTTTAATGTGTGCTTGCTTGTCTTATTTGTTTGACGTGTTGGTCAATAATTGAACCATTGACCAGTTGTAAACTCCACTTCATAGCTCCTGTCATATCAGTAAAATGAGTAGTTTGTCTTGTTTGATGTATTAACGTATTATTACTTAGTTTCAGACTACAATTATTGTTATCACCACCAAACAGGGGGCTGCAAGATCATGTCTCCTCCAATGTAGCTGTCACACTCAAAGGAAGATGTAGATCATCAATTGAGAAAGCAAATTGAGGACTCTGCTATCAACTTGATTGTCAGCTGAAATACCGATTTTTATTTTCCTTGTGTTGACAATATGTAATAATTTTAAGAAGTTTGTAGCTGATGTAATATCTAGATAACTCGCATAAGCCATGTGGGCATTTAGTTGATACCATCCACACATGGCGGTAGTCGTTATGGTAACTACGACAGGCAGGTCGACTAGCGAACAATACCATGCTTTGTTATTGGCATGTCTTGTATTCGGCTGACGATGAACAGTAAAATATACTGGCTTATTATACACGTTTTATGGTATTGACATCGGCTTCAGAAAGGCGGAAACTGTAAAAGTACGTAAACGTAATGGGCTGACCTGCATGTGGTAACATTTCATAACAATAATAGGCTGTATCAGTAATAGGTCGTAACAGTTACAGACCATAACAGTAGCAGGCTAGAGAAGTAGCAGGCCAGAATAGAAACAGCCCATTACAGTAACAGGCAAGAAACTGTAAAATGGCAGAACAGTAACAGGACAAAACAGTAGCGGATCTCAACAGTAAAGGGTCGCAACAGTAAAAGGCCAGAACAGTGACGAGCCTAAATAGTAACAACAGAGAAATTTCCAGACGAGGGCAGTAATAGGCTGATAAATTTACCAGGCTAGAACAGTACAGGGCCGCTTGTGGGCCTGAATAGTTAACGGTCGGAACAATAAAATGCTAGAATAGTAACATGCCAGAACAGTAACGGGCCATCTTAGAGAAGGGCCATTAGTAGGCGGCCCACGATGGGCTGCGATAATAGTGATGGGATGATCGCTAGCCTTAAGTGTACAGGAGCGACTTGGCACAGGCTGCTAATGGACCGCACTGTGTTGGACCAACATGGGCCTTCTATAGGACGAAACAGAATTGGACCTGAAAGTTCGCGGGCCGCAGCTAGCTGCATTTTTGGGCTCATTTCAAGCAATGTAGGACAAAACAGTAAATGGGCCCAGTTAGTATTTAGCAGGCCTTGGCTAGGTCTGGCTTATGCCATGGTTTCTGTGACCGTTAACGGCGATAACTGGCTGCTAACAATGGCTGCCACGTGGCACTTTACATAACGTCAGCAGTCAACACGGCTAGCGAACAGATCTACGACGGAACAAGTTTTCATGGCTGAAGGGTGCGATCCGCCATGGTCGAAAAAAAACCATGGTTAATTCATTTTTGATGGGGCTTTTACCACAAGCCATCCGTCGCGAAAGACTTTTTAGCCACGAAAAACGGGCCTTCAACCACGAAAATTGTCCGTTGTAAAAGCCAAATTTTCTTGTAGGGAGAGGCCAATAAGAAGATGGCATGTTACTGTTTCATCCTGCACTATTTGAAATGGGACCATTAGTGCAGCCAGCCTTGGCCTCTAAACTTTCAGTCCCGATACAGTTTCGGCCTATAGAAGTCCCACCTTGGTCCAATACTGTGCGGCCCATTACTGGCATGCGCCAAGTCGGTCTGGTACTGTTAAGGCTTGCGGTCGGCCCGTCACTTTTCTCACAGCCCGTTGTGAGCCGCCTTATGGCTTTTTACTATTATGACCTTTTACTGTTTTGGTCTTTCACTGTTCTAACCTTTCACTATTCTGGCCTTTCACTGTTCTGTGCTTCTACTATTCAGTCCCATAAGCGTCCTGCTAAGTTTCTGGCCTACTACTGTTTTAGCCTGGTACTATTTCGGCCTGGTACTGTTCTGACCTGATAAACTTTCCAGCCTGTTATAGTTCCGGTTTGCTACTATTCTGGTCTATTATTGTTCTGGCATGTTACTGTTCTAGCCTGCTACATTTCTGGCCTCATATTGTTCTAGTCTATTACTATTCCGGCATGTTATTGTTCTGGCATGTTAATGTTATTAGAGCCCGTCTGTGGGTCGGCCCATTACTTTTACGTTTTTTACAGATTCGGCTTTGTTGAAGCCCATGCTAGTATATCATAAAAGATGTACAACTGGTGAGCATCTTTTAATGTTCATCGTTGGCGCAATACAAGACGAGACAATAACAAAGCCCGATATTGTTGACAATCGAGTTGATAGCATCAACTAAATACCTACATGGTATCGCCATGTCTAGACGACATCAACTAAATGCCTAATCGAGCTGGCTGGTGCAGTTATGGTACTACCTACCTCCATGTCTGGACGACATCAACTAAATGCCTACATGGCCTACGTGATTTATCTAGATATTATCAGCTGCAAACTTCATAACATTATTACATATTATAAACTCAAGGGAAATAAAATTTGGCATTTCAGTTGACAATCGAGTTGGTACAATCCTCAATTTGCTTTCTCAATCTATCACATGCATCTCTCTTTTGACTGTGATAACTATATTGGAAAACCACCTTAATACATGATCTTGCAGCCCCCTCTTTGGTGACGATAGCAATAATTGCAGTCTCAAACTAAGTAATAACAAGTTAATACATCAAACAAGGCAAACTACTCATTTAACTGATATGATAGGAGCTATAAACTGGAGTTTACTACTGGTCAGTGGTTTAATTATTAACCATCACGTCAAACAAATAGGACAAGCAAGCATTAAAAAAGTGTGCCTATCATGAAACGAGCAATCAAACCATGTGTTGTGGCTTAGAATTTCAAAAAATATAAACCAGGTCATTTCAACAAATATATATGGAAGCAGTTGTATATCCTAGAATGCAAGAGATATTGGGTGACTCGGAATTTATGGTGAGGTATACAATGGCATGCAGTTATTGTTGTAGCTAAGAATGAGAAATTATAATGGCGTCATATGAGAACTTGTAGAGCAAGAATGCAAACCACGGATGAACTATATAGTAGAGGATAGTTATGTCGTTGATTAGGACGAACCAGAACTAGATACAAAATACAATGGCGTTGCTTGTGATCCTGTAGAACAAGACAATCGAGCATTACACAAGTGTGCCTACAAATGAGTTGAATAATAAAACAAAGTGTTTCTCAGAATTTCAGCAAATATAAACTAGCCAGGTCATTTCAACAAATATATATGGAAGCCGTAGTATATTCTAGAATGCAAGAGACACTAGGTGACTCAGAATTTGTGGTGATCTACACAATGACATGCAGTTACTATCATAGCTAAGTGATGGCTCTAAAATATAGCCATCTACGTCCCAATTTAAACTGGATATTAATCATATTCTTGATGAAATATCTCTCTAAACCCTGCCACTAATGCTAACATTCAGAGGGTATGCAATCCTTTCTTTTGTATTTTTCCTGCGCAGATAATGTCGTTTAAAGGAGGGAATCACTACATTAAAGTCAAAGATACAAGATTTCCAACAACCAGAAGAAACTAGGAGCCGTACAACGGAGGCAGATGCTTTAACGACCAACTGTACGGCCGGAGAAAAAATTCCGACCATATAGATCCGGTCGTATAGTTGGCGTCACCACCATTAGGTCAAACAGAACAACTTTCGTGAAGGGACCCCTATAAAAAGAAGCCACAGGCGACGAGAAAACAAGTCAGACCTTGCCAAAAAGTCTCTGCCACAGATCACCAGCCGCCTCCGGATACCTTCTCCATCTCCATAGCCATATTCCACTACTCGTAATAGTAGATCTCTTCTCTGATTAGCGACATTGTAAGACTTTTGCTATCAATCTTATGATTTTCATTACAATGTTTGTGATTGTTGATCTCATATCTATGTGTGAGTAATTCTCCTTGGGCTAAGGGCTTCGGCCTAGCCATGTAGCAATTTTGCATGTGATTTATCACAGATGGAATCGTGTATTAGTTTGTAGGACATGATGATTATTGTATCCTCTCTTGCCTCAATCCAAGGACTTGTCAGGTACCCAAGACCCCAAGGGTTGAGCCAGGTATAGGGAGTATGAGTGATGACTGATCTGCAGGTTGGGAACCCCAGTGATAGAAGGGGTAGTACGGATGTATGTGAGGGATATGCTTGGGATTAACGGTGACATCACTATGCATATCATTAGTTATCTTTCTTCTATGGATGAGACTAGTAGGTTATTGCTATAAGCGGTTTGCGGAGGCAATAGAAATTATGGATGCACTATCCACATATAATTTATCTTGCTCTAACAAGTACACACATACTTTATTTCTATCTTTTATTTCCATCAGATGTTTTGCACAGCTACAGGTGAAACCGAACGCCCTAGGCCCTCTCTCTACATCATCGACAACAACAAAAAGACGCAAGCTATTAGTTCGGTAAAAACACAAAAGGAATTCTAAAACTCCCGAAGGTCCGTTAAAGTAACTTCACTACGCATTCGCTTCCCGAGGATTCGATAACCTAGGTCTACTAGGGGAAAATAAGCTATACTAGATCCGTAATCCGGATCGAAGGTATCACTAAGAATCAACCAAATAGAAATTATAATGGCATCATAAGAGAACTTGCAGAGTAGGAATACATTCCTGAGTGAACTATATAGTAGAGGATAGTTATGTCATTGCTTAGGACGAACCAACACCAGATAAGGAAATAATAGTGTTGCTTGTGAACTTATAGAAGAGGCTATGCAAACCAACATGTTCTTTATTCCATTTTGAGCTCTATGCAAGAAAAATAAAACAATTAATGTTGCAGCTTTTGAAGAACTAGATGGCAACAACAAAATTATAATCAAATTAGTATGAAGAGTTTAAATGGGTACTACAGGATAGCAGAACGGTACCAAAGAGGAAATAATAATTGGAACTTATCTCAGGACGAACCAGATAGATTCAGTAACTGTAGAGTAGGGATCCACACTAATATTTTCTACTGACTTTACATTTTGCAAGAACTACACAATAGCAGGCAATTATTGTTGTATGGAGTAGCTAAGAACATGTGCATGACAAAATAACAAACATGTGCAGACTTGAAATTTGTAAACCAGCGAATGCAAACCAACATATCTAATGACCTTGTATGTCGCACAATGAACAGACGGGCCCAGTGACTTGTATGTACTAGCGTGATTAAAAAAATGCAGTTCACTATGACAGGCTTGAACCTGCTATACCGCTGACAAAAAACAGGTTGGAGATTTGGTGACCTTGGTCGGAGAGGCGTCCAAGCATCGTCGGTACCGTGCAGGTGACATCCAGGTCACCGAGAGTGTAGCGGTTGCGGTGGCTGTTGGCGTCGGGGATGTAGATCTTGGGAGGTTGATGCCGGCTTGAGAGTAGTGGATGAGAGCGTCGCTGAGGCAGATCTGGTGCAGTGAATGACTAGCCTGGAGCGATGGACATGGAACTCCTTGAACTAGATCCTATCTGGTGGACACTAGTGAAGCGGATCTGATACGGTTGGCTAGCTTTCGGCGGCGGGGAAGTAGAGCTTGAGCGGTCGATGACGCCATCGATATGGTGAACTACACCGCAGCTCCAGTGCAATTATAGAGAGACCCGGTGAACTAGATCTGGTGGGGTGGTGTCGGTAAAGCGGCTCGGTGGTGGTGCACGAGACCGTAGCTCAAGTGGCTCCAGCCGCCGTGGAATTTCTATCGGCCGTTGCGCGCGGTGGTCGTGGAGGGGACAGAGGGGCTTGGGATTTTTGGGAGGGGCAGTGTGAAAAAATGCGTGAATCGAGACCACAAAGGTGAACAAAAAAATAATTACGATTGTGCCTCCAAGCTACCGACTTCAACAATGCCCATTTGTCGAACAATGGGTAGAATGGGAATTTTAAAATCAAAAGATTTTAAAACAGAGGGGCGCGAAATGTTTCAAGGCCGCTGTGAAATTTTGCTGCTCGGTTGAGATTTTGAATTTGGCTAGCGCCCATCTAATAATAATAGAAAATTTGTACTGCCCGGTGGGAGATTTTGCCTCAATTTTTTGAAACGGAGGGGCGGGAAATGCTTCAAGGTCAGTGGATGATTTTTCTGCTTGATTGAGATTTTGAATTTGTTTAGTGTCTATCTACTAATAGAAAAAAGGTAGTAGACCGGACACTATCTGTCCAGGAATTCAAGGTCGAGAGTCACATCAACTGATCATCCATATCCATAATTTTGCACAAAACATTGGATACCTACGATTCACACAGCATAGGTGGTAAATTTTGTCGCTTGACAGAGATTTTGAATTTGGCAAGCGCCCAAATAATACTCCATCTGTCTCAAAATTGATGTCTCAGATTTATGAAGTATATTCCACAAACTAGTTACAAACCCTCAAATATATTCCACAAACTAGTTGTGAACGCACCCCTTTTTATTTGTCATACTTTCAAGTTCTCAAAAGGTATGAGATAAATCATGAACAATGGTTGTTTTGTATCTTGTGCATTTATAAGATTTTGTCCCAAAATATGATCATATGTCACCTGTGTAAAAAACAAAAAACTTCAATTAATAGTATCGTGTGTTATGTATACAATTTTTGTTATTTTGTAGGCCCGACAATGTCATATTTTGGGATGAAAATTTGCATATGCATAAGGCATAACATAATCTATGTTCATGATTTATTTCACATTTTTTAGAATCATGAAAGTGTGGCATGCAATAATTTCGATGATAGAGAGGCAAAAGCTCTAGTGCAAACAGCCAGAAAGCAAGGACAAAACTTTTGATAGATTCTGTAGCATTTGAAAGATTCAGCAGTACTCCCTCGGTTTAAAAATATAAGATGTATTAGCTTTGTGAAAGAAGTGTATCTAGTCCCCTTTTAGTGTTTAAGTTCATGTAAGTTTGGAGTGAATCTACATACTAAAAGAGGTCTAGATACACTCTTTTCACAAAGCTAAAACATCTTATATTTTAAAACGGAGGGAGTACATAATAAGACAAGAAAATAAAATATATTCACATTTCATATTCAGTAGCACCTAACAGATTCAGTATTATTTAAAAGTGACTAATTCAGCAATACAGACACTGAAATTTAATAGCAGTCAGAGATAATCGGTTCTTGTTTTAGCTCTCAAAAACTTGGCATATGATGAGTTTGCCCTTTTCTCCGAACACACTCGATCATTAGAGCAAGCAAAACCGACGATCAAGTCTGCTTTTGTGCATACATTATTATCGCATCAATGCATGTGTGACCAACATATATGCAACCCAAAATGTCCAAGCCTCATCAAGATTGTTACAAGGCCATGTTTCAAAAGAAAAGCAAAACAATCTACTGCCATTGATCAAAACAAGTAACAATACATTAGTAGTAGTTCCACAAAATACTTTAATAATAGCAACATCAGAAAAATTGAGAGATTTGGTAGCTTTTAAAAGATTCAGCAGTATAGGCCATATTCTGCACTCGATCTCATCAATTCTCATAACATAGGAATTATTACAAAATATATTAGAAGTTGCAGAACTCTATACAAAATACTCGGTAGAAGTGTAGAACTAATTGTAGTAGTATCTTAAGCTAGCTAGGAACCACTACATGTCTAATCATATACTCCAAACATGCATGATAGAAAAGAGAGATATCAGAATCACCACAAGATCTATATGCCAACAATTCAGCATCTCCAAATCGTGGCTGGGTAGCACTTGCTCTTGCAAAATTAAAGTACATTCATATTAGCCAGCTCCTCTAACTTTGCTCTTGCAAAGTCAGGACCCTGACATAGTCTATATCCACCATACAAACCCCATCCAACGTGCTCCTAGGCAGTTTGTGAGAGTGAAATGTGGGCCATGCATTGATTAACTAGTAGACTTTTGTAGCTAACTATTGCACAAGTGAACTATAGGACTAGCTATAGATGACATGACACTTTCTCATAGTGAGTAATTGGGTGTATTATTGAACTTACTCTTAATTGCATTTGCCTAGGAGCATGCATAAAGGTGGGATCTTGCATGAGAGATCACTCCTTACATTTTTTCATGCATCTCTCCTCCACATAGACAAAACCGCCATGTAGGCAGGCTATAAGCCCCTTACTGTACTTGCTCTTGGTTAAGAGCTCGCTTCTCTTCTCTCTCATCTTCTCACTTATCTAACTAAGCAAAAGAATAGTACTTTAGTTCTTATAGCCGGATAACTAGGTCTTATTGTACCTGCTCTTAATGTTTTTGCCTAGGAGCAAGTGTAGAGATGGATCTTGCATGAGAGCCAACAACTTGCATTTTTGCTTACCTCTCTCCTCCACATAGACAAAAATGCCTTGTCAGTAGGCTTATAGACAACTATTGCAATTGCTCTTATGAGGTTAGAGAAGGCAGCCCTGAGAGGGCAGCAGCGAAGAGGAGTTTAAGACGGTTCGATGTGAGAGCAAAGTTATGAAAAAAGACAGGCACAGAGCCGCCGTAGTACCATGGAACACGTGCGTAGCACCACACTAAGGATGAGGGAGAGATCATCTAGAGGATGGACATGAGTCAGCAAAGGAGAGAGTAGTACACAATTTATTTTCCCTGCATAGAGGAGGAGTAGCAGACTATAAGGCTATAGGAGTACCTCATGTCAGGAGCCCATCGTAAATTTGCTCTCACATCGCACCGCCTTTAACTCCTCTTTGTCTCTAGCCTCTAGCGCTGCCTTCATTTTATTCACTGAGACAAGTCACAATGGGGAGTATACTAGTAGTATCATGTACTCTAGTAGTACCATAGTCTTAGTGTATTTATTCTTTTGTAGAATCTTAATGTAAAATTGTGTACTCCGTACAAGATTTATTTGAGATTAGTTTTTCTAGTTCAACGTGCTATGATACCATATCTACCTATGATACCAATACGATCTCTTTCATCATTAATTGAAGTGACACATAAGCATTTTGCATGCATGTAATGCATGATACCACCTATGATACTCCCATTGGGGCTAGTCTTAGCTTATAGTAAATCTCTTCTATAGTAGATCTTCGTTTGCCCCTACATTTAGAGTTATGGTTTTCCTATAGTACAGGTACTATACTTGCTTTACAAAAAAGCATTCCTGTTTTTGCAAAAAAAAAAAATCTGCCACCTAGAGATTGTCGACATGCAAACTATTATCAATATGTGAAATCTATTAGCGAGATGTGAAATCTTTCGAAACACTTGGTCGTTCTCGTATGTTGGCTGCCTAGTGGGTTACCATCAAAGATCTTTTGTAAAATTTCAAGAGAATTCCACCATTTTCCTATAGTTCAAATTAATTTGACCTAGTTCCAATAAATTGACATAAAGTCACATAAGTGGGCAAAGTTAGCTTGAAAGTACAGTATACTAGTACATATATAATACTTGAAATTTTTGGTAACATGCTCCAAATAAATGAGAGAAAAGATTCTAGAATGATGAAGAACTGTGTTTTGAGGTTTGTGCATGGTGTTCGTTGTGCTAAAGACTTCTTGTCAAGAGCAATCTATCACACTTACTTGTAGTTCATGTTTGACCTGATTTTGTTAAATTGTCAAGATGCAAAATCTTAGCAAGAAGTTGAACCTATCGTCAAAACACTCGGTGGTTTCTAATATATTAATTGACCCTCGATGGGTACCTCCAAAAGCTTTTTTGTAAAACTTTCAAAGCAACCTACAATTTACTTATAATTCAAATTCAACATAATTTCGATAAATCGACATAAATTCTCATTCAAGTCGGAAGAGTTAGCTAGGAAGTTTGAAAACTTGTAAAACATGGGAATCATAAGTACAACACATTGGTCCACTATATATGTCTGAAAGCTTGGCTTCTGGCATTCAGATCCATATCCTTCGGACTTCCTTTTCATAAAAGAACGATCTCGTCATCACTCGGAAAATTGAGAATTGAATATTCTTTCCTAATAGTTGAAAACTCACATCGATGGCATTGTTTACTACAAGAAGATGTACCCATCTACCTACACAAATACATTTAATTTAGGAGCAATCTATTATGCTTACTTGTAGCTCAAGTTTGACCTGATTTTGTTAAATAGTTAAGATGAAAAATCTTAGCAAGAAGTTGAACCTGTCGTCGAAAATCTTGGTGGTTTCTAATATATTAATTGCCCCCGATGGGTTGCTCAAAAGCTTTTTTGCAGAATTTTCAAAGCAACCTATAATTTACTTGTAGTTAAAATTTGACCTAATTTCGATAAATCGACATAAAGTCTCATTCAAGTCGGCAGATTTAGCTAGGAAGTTTTAAAACTCGTAAAATTAATAAGGGAATCATAAGTATAACATGTTGGTCCACTATATATGTCTGAAAGCTTGGCTTGTGGCATTCAGATCCATACTCTTTGGACTTTCTTTACGGAAAAGAACAATCTTGTCATCACTCGGAAAATTGAGAATTGAATGTTCTTTCATGATAGTTGGAAAAATGAAAATTACGCTGATAGGAGCGAGATGCTTCAGTTAACATGGTCGATACGTGGAAGTATAAGTTATATCAAGGACCTCATAAAATAAAAATTACATCCAAGTCCATGTATTTAGCACAAGGACCCTAAAACTGAGTAATAAAGTGTGTTTTTAGGTTTGCGCATACTAGCATCATTTATTGTGCTAAAGACTATAAATAGAATGATCTAGATGCTAGAATGGAAAAAAGATCCAACAGCTAGCAATATTGGGATTTGCATGTCTTGATCTAACGGAAAATGTTCAAAGTTATTCGTACACTATATAGTGGTAAGATAAGATGAGATACGCCCCATCGCATTTGCTGCACTTTCATCAACAAGATCTGGCTAAAGTGAGCACCACATTGTTTTATTTTTATACGCAAGTACAAGTTCTAGTTCTCCATACGAAGAGTATGCCTCAGCTAGTGGGTGGAGAATGAGAGCCAGACCCGACTGCTTTTTCATGCTTATTTTTAGGGCCATTTGTATTAAATATGTGGACTTGAATGTAATTTTTTTGAGGTCCTTGATGTAACATGCACTTCCATTAACTGTGTTAAGTTGTCAACTGAAGAATCTTACTCCTTCTAGGCCCACCATAGTTGAAAAAATGGACCACCCCATATTTCAGACAAAGTGGACAATGTTTTTCTTACAATTCCCTAGTTTTAGCATTTTCGAGCTTCCTAGCTAATTTCACCCACTTAGAGGATTTTATGTCATTTAACGAAATTAGTTCAGATATGAACTACAAGTAAGCGTGATAGGTCTTCTCTTGAATTTTACAAATGTCATTTGAAGGTACCAACAATGTCAATATAGCAAGAACCAACACGAGTTTTCAGAAATGCAACTAACTTCATGTTAAGAATCTACTTAATGCATACAAATTTGATAATAGTTTGAAGACATGGAAATAAAACAAAGAAATTATAATAAAACAAATACTTTCATGTGGCATCCTCTTACGCGTATTACTTGCCAGGTTTACCATTTTCATGAAACGTAGTGCACGCGACATGATAGGTCATCATGCGTAAATCTTTTATGTATTTTGTTTTTTTGTAATATCAGTAAAAAGTGACTCAAGTGTGCGAAGTAAGATAGGAAGCTTGAAAAATCATAGTACTAAAAACATGGGGCTTAGTGTGGTGAGTGAATTTCTTATTTCACCTCACTAAACTGCTTTTTTGAAAGGGAGTACATCCTGAAAAGTGTTGTTTTTGCACATGAAATTGTTCATGATGTAGTGCAGAAAAAGCTGTATGGTTTTATCTTTAAACTATATTATGAGAAAGCTTATGATAAGGTTAACAGAGAGTTTCTTTTAAAAATGTTGAGTGGAAGGGGCTTTAGCCCTAGGTGGATTAGGATCATTAAGTCTTTGCTTGATTTTGGTTTAGTGGGAGTTAGGATAAATGATATTAATAGTGAATATTCATTTCTGGTCGTGGTGTTAGACAAGGAGACCCTATTTCTCCTCTCTTATTTAATTATATGGCAGATGTTTTTACTATGATGCTGGTGAAGGCTGCTGACAATGGCCATATTACTGGCTTGATGAGAAGCCTTAACCAAACATGGATCATTAGTATGCAATATGATGACGATACCCTGTTATTTCTGGACAATGATCTTTCAACTACTAGAAATTTGAAATGGTTATTGTCTTGTTTTGAGTAGATGTCTAGTATGCGTATTAACTTCCATAAATGTGAGCTTATCCCTATTAATGTGTAAGATTATATTGCACAAGCTTTTGCTCAAACTCTAGCCTATAGATCAGGTGTTTTACCTTTAAAATATCTAGGTGTTCCTCTAAACTATGCTAAGCTAAAGAGAGAGGATCTACAACCTATTGTACATAAAACTTTGAAAAAAGCAGCAGGGTGGAGGGGTAAACTTTTAAACCATGCTTCCAAATTAGAACAAGTTAGAAGTGTCCTAGCCGGTATACCTGTGTACCTTTTAAGTGTCATTAAATTTCCTAAGTGGTCCATAACTATGATTAATTCCCAAATGGCTCATTGCCCGTGGGATGATTATGAAGGACACCATAAGTACCATTTAGCTAATTGGAGTCTAGTGTCACAAAATAGAGAGTATGGTGGGCTTGGTATCCCTGATCTAGCCACTATGAACAGATGCTTGCTAGCATCTTGGATTAAGAGATATCATATGGTAGAAGAGAAGTTGTGGAAGCAAATAGTAGATCATAAGTATGTTGTTAATAACCCTCATATCTTCTATTGTACTCAGGTGGGTGCCTCCCCTTTTTGGAAAGGGGTAATGTGGGCTACTAGAGCAGCTCATATGGGGTACCAGTGGAAAGTGGGAAATGGTAAAAACATTAAATTCTGGGAAGATCATTGGTCTGGATCTTGTAGCCTTGCCACTCAGTATTGGGATGTGTATAAAATTTTGAATGAGCAAAATTCGTGTATTGTTGATGTGCAGCGATCCAGTAGGGCAAGGTAGGGTAGCTTACCTACCTTGATTTTTGGCAAAAAAATTATATGTGTATGTTTTTTCTAAACAATTTGAGTGGTCATACGCTGAAAATGGACTTCGTATGAGAAAGTTATGCTTATTTTAGTGAACACTACGCAAAAATGATTCCAAAGTGAAATAAAGACTAGGTGTAGTCTAGTTTTAAACCAACTATTTCTCTTTGCAATATCTAATTCTCAATCTTATATAACTTAGTGTCCTATATGGTTATATCTAAGGAGTACCTGACAGTATTTTGGCCACCTTTTACCATGTGGCCAAAACAAACTCTAATTATGTGACGGTTTATTTTTTATGTTTCTACTTTAGCTTCTATATACTATTGATCTAAACTTCTAATTGACATGCTTTTTAAATTGGAGAATTGATAGTTTATGGCCATCCTTAAATATGTGGATTCGCGAAAAAATGATACCATAATCCTAAGTATGGATGAAATGGTAATAAAATAAGTAAAAAGCCCTTAAAAGCGAGAAGACTATTGATTATTTCAGAGTGTGGACACCTTCTATTTTTCTATAGAATCTATTACAACTAATTTTGACCATCTCTTTGACGAACCGTCATTAGAGTTGCTTCAGAACTTCTTGTCTTAACTCATTTAACTCATTTTATAGGTTCAATGTGAATAAGATTTCTTGACTTATAGAGATTTATCATGAGGATTTATCTTATTATGAGCATGAGCTTATATAATGTAACCTTGGGATATTCGTTATTCATGTGTGTAGAATTAAAGACTTTGGAGATTATCTTAAAATTTGAATGATACATCATGCTTCATATCGTTTATCACCTTATTGAGTTTCATTGCTTTTACTAGTGGTGACAAAAACAGTTGAAAGGGTTTTCTGAAAGGAAAAGATCATCAAGACCAAGTTGGTAGCTACTTTTTTTTGGAATTCGCCCTACCTCAGATTTTTTTTGTCCTCCACCACTACCGACGTGTGAAATAGTTAAACTCGCCTGAATTTTACCTTTAGAAGGTGTTTTGACCAAAAGATGATGTTTCAGTGGTATGAAATAATGCAGATTGCCCAATCCTTGCACCTTAGTGCTGAGGATGGCTGTCTAATGTGGAATTTGAGCCTAGTGGTCAGTATAGTGTTAAATCTATGTATGTTGTCATTATTTTTAAAGGGGTATTGTCTATACATGTTCAATCAGTTTGGGAGATTAAGGTTCCCCAAAAAATTCATTTCTTTCTATGGATCTTACCACATAATAGAATCCTCACTAGGGATAATCTGTTGAAGAGGCAGAATGTAGATGACCTAACTTGTCTATTTGTAATGAGCTTGAAACCTGTAATCATTTGTTTTGGGGGTGTGCTATTGCTCAGGCTGCTTGGCAGGTTATTACTAACAATGGTAGGCTGTAAACTTTGAGTTGGTGGCTAATAAATGGAAAAATAACAAGCTCTTTAGAGTTGATAATGTCGTTTCTGCTGCAATTATGTGGGTCATATGGAATGTGAGAAATGACTTATGTTTCAATCGTTCTGTGTGGCCTGGTATGTAGGAAATTTGGAGAAAATGAGCCTTCAACCTTGCTCAATGGAGCATTTTGCTGGGAGAGGTAGAAAGAGAAAAAATGTCCATATTTACAAGTAGGTTAGAAACTCTGGTGCATGCTTTGATAATGTGACTGGATATTGGTTGAGGGTGGAGAAGAAGAGATGTTGAAGACAAATGCAGTTGAACTGGAGAGGAACCTTGGCGCGTATGATATGATGTTAATTGTGGTATACACTTCTGCGGATGAGGGGTTGTGCCCAGTAGAAAAATCGCTGTTGTCATCTAGGTTAGCTTCTGTGTGTGTGGTCTCAGCTACTGATGTGGCTGTGTCATAAAAGTGTAAGTGGTTTCTGAGAGAGATGGAGGTTGTAGCCTCATGTGTTAGTCTACCAAGGACCAGCTGCGGTAGCTGGTTGGATGTGTGCGGAATTGATGTAAAACTCGTTCGATTTCAGTAATGAGAACTGGGGCGAGACCCTCTTTAACTATTTTTTTAAAATAAATCTGAGTCATTTATTTCTTGACGGAGATAGTAAGTTAGATTGGTAGAATTCTCGTGGACATTGCATCCGAAGTCTATGTCTTTTTAGGGGGTAGAATGGACAAAACTGACCCAAATTCGAAACAAATTCACAAAATGAACTCTACGGAAACTATATTCCTCTGCTGGCCCTTTTGGGTAGTGCCCAACAGCGGGGTGCTATACTCTACTGTGTAGCGCCTAACTCACGGTGCTACACACCTGCTAGCATGGAGGCTGTGTGGCCCGGCCTGGCCCCACCAAGCCGTATAACGCCAATACGCTATGCTTCGAGGTGTAATGCCTAGGCGCTAAGCCCCTAAGTGTAGTGCCTTGCTCCTAGGCGCTACACTCCAGTACTTAGCCCCACGCGCGTGGCCTCCCTCCTCACCCCGACCCACTCCTCTCCCAGCTCGTCCTAGTTAGAGGAACACCAGGGCGGTGCCCATGGTTCCCCTCTCTCCTTCCTCCCTCAAATCCCTCAAATCTAAAGCTTATTTTGGTGGATTTCGACCCCTCCCAAGCTGCTAGAGGTACCCTCTCTCATTTCCCTCCGTTTTGATCGATTGGAATCTTTCGTTTTGGTGGGATGTCGGTTGAAACCCTAGAAATTTGATTTGGTAAGAAATGTTTGGAAATTTGTTGGGTGCATTGGCCAATGTTGTGTAGAATGATGTCTATGAAACATTTAATTAGGTTTAGGGTTGTTGGAATGTTAGGGTTAGCTTTATTGGAATGTTATGGTTAGGGTTAGGATTTTTGTTATGTAAGGGTGGGTGTTCTTGTTAGGTATGGGTTTGTTAATGTGACTAGTATATTTTTGTTCATCTTGGCATGGGTAATTAATGAACATATTCTCCTATGTGTTAGGAATGTCGAGAATTGTTCATGTTCATCATGTGGATAAGGATGCTTTTTTGAAAGGCAACATAGAACCAGACCCGGATGAGCTAGACATGGTGTTTGAGCGTAGTTCCACCTACACCGAGGTCTTGGAGAAAGTTAGGATTGAACTGAAATGGATGGACTCAAGTGATGTGTTGAGTTGGAGGGAAGACATAATGTGGGTTTGGGAATGCATATTCGTTGGAAGACCATGCGTATCTACTTCGAGCCCCATTGGGTTGCATACAAGGAGGTGGTGGCCGAATCACTAGACAAGGCTCTTGAGCTATTTGCCACCAAGAAGGTTGATGGACTTGAACTGTCTTGCCTCCCCGTTGGATTCTAGGAGTCCCCCACCCTTAAGCGAAGAGCTATTGAGTGAACCTCCCTAGACCCAAACATTGAGCCCAATTTCAAAGGACTAAGAAGAAGTGTTGGAAGAGGACAATGATGATGATGAGAATGAGGTTGAGCTCCACGACAACAATGTTAGAGATTTGGACAAATATATTACCCAAGAGAACATGGACCGTGACATCCCGTATACTCGAGGCTATCCATAGGACTTGCATGATGATGGTCCCAAAGAGGAAGTTGATGAGGAGGGGTTCACGGCTAGAGAGGCTGAGATCCACGATACCGTATTGGGGCAGTACCATCGGGTATCTTTTTCTCATGATGTTAGTCTCGCGGATGAAGCTACGGTTAATGGCGGCAAGGGCGTAGTGCTTGCACCAAGGACAAGTTCTTATCGGGATGACAATCACAAGAATAATGGCTTTTATCACGGAGGAAGGTTCAAGACCTTGTTAGAATTTAATCAATGGATAAAGGACTTCTTGGTTAAGCATCATCGTCCTTACACGGTCATGCACTCGGACATGAAGAAGTGTTACACGGTTAAGTGCAAGGCGAATGGATGTCCTTGGATTGTGCGTGCAAGACCATTCAAGGCAGGCCCCGATTGGCAAATATCTAGTTGTGTATCAACTCACATGTTCTGAGGCCCAATGGTGGATGGCAAGGATGTGAAGAACGAGCACCGACAACTCACCTCCGAGTTCCTCGCTTATAGGCTTTCCAATGACATCGCGTCTTTTCCAATAATGACCATCAGGATTGTCATGGAGCTTGTGAAACCCTCTTTCACTACGAGGTGAAGTATGGGAAGGCATGGAAGGCGAAGTAATCCGCATTCAAGATGTTGTACGATGATTGGGAGGAATCTATAACTGAATCCCTAGGTTGTTGGGAGCGATGGATAATGCTAACCTGGGCATGGTTCATGTGATTGAACCTTATGGGAACAAGACAAGGATAATAAACGGAAGAACCGTTCAAGTATTTGGCCGTGCATATTGGGGGGTTTTAAGTAATGTGTTTGGGCTTTTGAACATTGTAGGCCTGTTATCTCTGTTGATGGCACCTTTTTGATCGGACAATTCAAGGGCACTATCTTGATTGCAATAGCTAACAATGCAAGCAACCGGTTGGTTCCTTTGGCATTTGCTTTGGTGGAGGCAAAAAACAATGAAAATTGGGAGTGGTTCTTCTGTCTTTTGAGAACCAAGGTATTGCCCACTCAAAGGGAAATATGTGTCATCTCTTATCGTCATCAAGAAATTCTCAATGCGATGATGATTGGCATTCTTGGCCATGCTCCATTGCACCATCGATGGTGTATGAGATACTTTTGTGCAAACTTCTATAGGGCATGCAAGAGCAAGGACTTATCCGATGATCTACAAGATTGTTGCCTCGCTTTCACGGAACATCGTTTCTCAAATTTGTACAACAAATTGATCTTCAACAAAGAAGTCAATGCAGGTGGTCGAGAGTTTCTCGATAGGAACATTGGAGATAGGGCAAAGTGGGCATGCGCTTTTGATGACGGTGGCCAGAGGTACGGTCAAATGACAAGCAACATGGCAGAATGCTTCAACAAGTTGCTCAAAGGTGTTCATGCATTGCCCATCACGGCAATAGTCCGATATACATTCGACAAGATGAATGAGTATTTTCTAAAATACTTAGCTGAAACGGACAACCAGTTTGCGGGAGACTATAAGAACAAGCATAAATACAAGTGCCCACCCAAGGTTCATGATTGGATGGAATTTCAGTAAAGGAAAGCGAATTTCCAAGTTGTCATGGAATTTAATAATGACGAGCTAATTTATCAAGTTACGGAGCCAGGAGGAACCACGGCTGATGGTGTCCAACACGGAGGCTGAGTGTTCAAGGTCTCGCTCAAGACTTGTGAGTGCACATTTGGAATGCCATCGTTGCTTCATCTTGCATGCTCGCACTTGATAACAGCGGATTGCACGCGACATTTGGACTATAATCATCCGCTCATGGTGAGAGACTCTGAGTTCTCTATCGAGACTACTAAGAAGACATGGTCCCCTAGATTTCACCCATACCTGGACCAATCACAATGGCCGGAGTACCATGGAATTCAACTATGGCCTGATCCAAAATGGAAGGTGATTAAACATGGAAGACGCAATACAAAGCGCTTTAGGAGTGACATGGATGGATGGGGCCGTGGTGGTGGTCAAGAAATGGTCAATGATACGTTGTAAACGTATCTATAATTTTCGATGTTCCATGCTTGTTTAGTATCTACTTTCTTATGTTTTGTTCACACTTTGAGGTATTTTTATACATTTTCTGGAACTAATCTATTAACAAGATGGCACAGTGCCAGTTGCCTGTTTTCTGTTGTTTTTATTTCAGAAAAGCTCGTAAAGAAATATTCTTGCAATTGGACGGGACAAAAGCCAAAGTTCCTGTTTTACCAGAAGACTCACGGAGCCAGAAAATGAGACAGAGAGGGGCACGAGGTGGCCACACCACCTGGTGGTGCGGGCTAGCCCAGGCCGTGCCAGGGGGTGGTGTGGGCCCCTTAGGCGCCCACCGACCTTGCCTCTTCGCCTATATATTCCCCCAGGACAAAAACCCTAAAAAGGATATCAGAATTCCACGAAAAGTTCCGCAGTGCCACCGCCACCGAAGAGGAGATTCGGGGGACAGAAGTCTCTGTTCCGGCACCCTGCCGGGATGGGGAAGTGCCCCCGGAGCCATCTCCATCGCCATTGTTGACTCCCATGATGAGGAGGGAGTATTTCTCTCTTGAGGCTAAGGGCTCTACCGGTAGCTATGTGTTCATCTCTCTCTCTCTCTATGCGTGATCTTATGAGATCATGAGCTTTGTAATCTATAGATCTATTCTGCTACTCAAGTGCTTTAATGAATCTCTGCTTATCCCCACATGTGTGAAGTTGACAGTGTGCACACCGTGTGGCACTTTGGCTAAGATTATATAAATACTTATCATGAGTATAATTTGAGTTGGATGTCTCTATGAGATTGTGGTGTTTGTTGGAACCATCTAGCGCTCAAAGGTGACAGTGAGGAGTTATCTAGATGGGGAATGCGAACTTTAAGGTGTGTTGTTATAGCCCTACATCGTCCAACTAGAGACTAGTTCAGGGTAGCATCATGAAGAGAAGATATTTATATGAGAGTGTCCACTAGTGAAAGTATGATCCCTAGGCCTTGTTTCTAAGCATTGAAACATTGTTTATAATCAGTCCTGTTACATGTTTGCTTGCTGCCACTCTTATTTCAGATTGTAATTACCACTTATAATCATCCATATTACTTGTATTTCACTATCTCTTTGCCAAACTAGTGCACCTATACACCTGAAAAGTGTATTGGGTGTGTTGGAGACACAAGAGACTTCTTGTATCTTGATTGTAGGGTTGCTTGAGAGGGATACCTTTGACCACTTCCTCCCTGAGTTCCATAAACCTTGGGTGATCCACTTAAGGGAAACTTGTTGTTGTTCTACAAACCTCTGCACTTGGTGGCCCAACACTGTCTACAAGAATAGAAGCGTGCGTAGACATCAGTCAATGACCAATTCCTAGAACCTCGTGAGAGATCACCGTGTGGAACATGCAATGGTGAAGGGCATAATGCAATAAAGTGTCCCCAAAGGAAGAGAGCAAAAGGAAATGAAGCAAGAACAAGCCAACCGAGTTGTATCCAACAAGTCCCAAGCCAATCGAGTTGTAGCCAACAAGTCCCAAGCCAAGGGAGAACTAGCCAACAAGTCCTAAGCCAAGGGAGAACTAGCCAACAAGTCCCAAGCCAACCGAGAACTAGCCAACAAGTCCCAAGCCAACCGAGAACTATCCAACAAGTCCCAAACCAAGGGATAACGAGCCAACAAGTCCCAAGCCAACTGAGAACTAGCCAACATGTTCCTAGGCAACAATCTCCTAGGCAACAAGCTCCTAGGCAACAAAGAGGTTGACAACTTGGGCTTAGAAGAGGGCGTGGTGGTTTTAATCCGGCTAGTGTGATAGGTTACTTGGCAGGACCAAATCCGTATAGGTATGGCAACTATTTATATATTGACATGTTCCACTCTTGTTCAAAATGTTCACATTTATGCTTATTTTAATAACTTTTACCTTTCATCCTTATTATAGGTATGGCGACTCAACCCAACAAGGAGAATGATGGGAAATGTGTGAATTACTCAAAAGTGTGGGCGAACGCTTTAGCGTTTGTGAGAGAGAAGAAGGAAATAGGAAGAGGAAGAGGAAGGAAGTTGAGGAAGAGGAAGACAGGAAGCGGAAGGAGAAACTTGCTCATAAATTTGAGTCGGTGGTTTAACTTGCTCGTGATTTGAGGAAAAGGAAGGAGTAAGATGACGACATGAAGATGAAGAGGATAAAGGAGAAGGAAGATGAAGATAGAAAGAGGAAAAGGGAGAAGGAAGATGAAGAGAGGAAGAGGAAGGCCAGTGATAGGTCACCTTGCACCGATCAAGAGGAAAGGTCAGTGAGGGCGTATCGTACATTCGAGGCCCATGGAAAGAGGTTCCAATTTGTTGGTGCAAAGATCCTTGCATTGTTAAGAAGTCCATCGACTACAATTCTGATACCAGAGGCCGGAAGTTTTTCATGTGTCTCAACTACTCTCGCCCTCCCGAGCGTACCCGCAACCCGTACGAGACTCCACCGGTATGTATAAAGTCATTTAGTTTAAGAGCTACTATTATGTATCATCTAACTAACATGCACTCTTTTCTTTTAGTCTCCCCTCCACTACGCAAGTACTACACTTGGATAGATATTGAGCAAGATGAAGCTACATTGGCTATTATGGATATCGAGGGTCGAATAGTTAGACACCGGTACCATGAAGTTGTGCGTAACGAGGAGGTGGCGGAGAAGCGCAAGCAATGTGATGATGAGCGTCACAAGAAAGAGGAGAAAGAGAAGCGCATTGCTAAGGAGGATCATGAGGCAGAGAGGAAAAAGAAGCGTGAAATGGCGAGCCGCTCCATGGTGGAAGACCAAGAGCACAACAACAAGGGAAAATGGCCTCGTGTTCTAGACTTCTAGGCGGAAGCCCTGGAGGAGGCTCATGGACTTTGAGTATGCTCGTGAACTTTGAGTATGTCGTGAACTTTGAGCATGTCGTGAACTTTGAGTATGTAAAGCCCCTTAAGGGAAAAACACCATGTATTAGTTGCTTATATTCGAGTATGTCGTGAACCTTGTGTTATCTTTGCATGTGTCAACCACTGTGGCTTTTATTTTATTTTGTAAACTGCTACCTCTTTTGTGTCATCTTGTAAACTCCTATCTCTCTCTAACTTTTATTTATGAACTGAATTTAGTTTTGAGGTGTAGCACCTATCTGAAAGGCGATGTAGGGTGTAGCGCCTACCTCATAGGCACTATGGTATTGATTTTTCTAGCCCCACAAACTAATAGAGAGAAAATTGATAGCGCTAGCCGAAATTTCCCTAAGTCGATGTGTAGTGCACAAGACAAAGGCGCTACATTAGTACAACCAAATAGAATATGATGATGCAATTGGGCACAAGCTCTCGTGCTAACTAACCTATGAAGCTCCGTGTCGATGTCCTTCCACGTCGGAGGGTGACTCTGAAATAACCCGAACTGCCTCATCACACTGTGTGGCAGATGGTACTCAACCGCCCAATTGCAAATTAATGGGCAGCACATGAGCCAAAGACGCTTTTCCTCCAAGCACTTCGGGTTCAGATCAAAACCAATTACAACACCAAAATCGTCCCCGCCACCATAAGGCTCCCACTCCACCTACAACATATCACAAAAACATGTTTTTTGTAGATTTTGACTCGTGGGTGATACATCCATTTTGCATCACTATTCTATATCATAATTTACTATTATTCATTGATATATTTCATATTAAGAGATGATACTTATGTTATTTCATCTGTTTTTGCATGGTTGATGACTTTTGGAGCATGGACCGCTGCAGTCAGGATTCTGATGGAAAAGGTGTTGTTTGGAGGCCAAATACGCGAAGATCAGAAAATCTGAGAAAATACATGGAAAAATCTATTTTTCCAGAAGACAGAGATTGCCAGAAGGGGAAGTGGAGATGGGCGACAGGGGGCCCACACCACCCCCTAGCGCGGGCCAACCCAGGCCGTGCCACCAGGTGGTGTGGCCGCCCTAGTCCACTTCTGGCTCTCCCCTCTGGCGTATATTATCCTCCCGAAACCCTAAGACTCGGGGAGCGACCATAGAAATATTCCGCCGCCTCTGCGGGGCGGAAAACACCGAGAGAGAAAGATCTCTCCGGCAGACAAAATTCTGCTAGGGGAATTCCTTCCCGGAGAGGGGAGATCGCCGCCATCAACACCACCATCAAGCTAGACTTCATCGGGATCATCATCATCTCCATCATCATATCCACCAGCACCATCATCACCACTTCATACCACTGTAACAATTGGGTTGAATCTTGCATAGTTCTTAGGGGAAACTTTCCTGGTGTTGATTACTCCTTGTAGTTGATGCTATTGAGTGAACCATTGAATTATCGTTTATGTTCAGATTGTTACATATCATTATTTCATCTCTGATCATGATCCATATGATGTCTTGTGAGTAGTTCGTTTAGTTCATGAGGACATGGGAGAAGTCATGTTGTTAGTAGTGGAATTGTGTTGAGAAAGATTCAATGGTTGGATATTTAAGTTGTGATGTACTTCTTCTAGTGGTGTCATGTGAACATCGACTACATGACACTTCACCTATATGGGCCTAGGGGAATGCATTGTGTATTTGGCTACTAATCGTAGGGGTTGCCGGAGTGACAGAAACCTGAACCCCCGTTACGAAACCTTTGCACAAGGGACGTCAGGGTCTTAGAGTTTAAAGTTGTGGTTAGGTTTCTACCTTAATTACTTTCTTGTACTTGCGGATGCTTGCAAGGGGTATAATCACAAGTATGTATTAGTCCTAGGAAGGTCGGTACATTAGCACAGGTTCACCCACACAACACTTGGCAAACTAAAGAAGATTGATCAACTATATGAAGCGAAAGCACTTGACGATATTCCCATGTGTCCTCGAGAACATTTGGTCATCTTAAGTAATACAACCGGTTTGTCCTTTACTAAAGAAAGGATTGGGCCACTTGCTGCATTTATTCTTATTGTCTTTTATTTACTCGTACTTTATTTACCTGCATTATCAAAAAGCCCTAAAAATCCATTTGCTAAGTATTTACAGAGAATTCCTGCTCCTAGCCACTCGCCGACACCTTTCTACTCCTCGTTGGGTTCGACAGTCTTACTTATCGAAAATACTGTAATACACCCCCTATACTTGTGGGTCATCAAGACATTTTCTGGCGCCGTTGCCGGGGAGTGAAGTGCTATTGGAGAGCGGAACTGGTAAAGGAAACTTCTACTGTGAGTATTGTTTATTTCTATTAGTTGCTTTATTTTCGTTATGGATAATTCGTTGAGTTTCTTATTTCGTAATGCTACTACCACTGCTAAGGTAGTAGATGAACCACCACCTGCTAAGAATGATACTTTTAAAATACCTACAAGAATTATTGATCGTGTTATGGATAACTATTATGTTGAAGATGGAACTGTCCATCCCGGTGATCATTTACTATTTATACACGAATTATGCGGGTTGTTTAAGTGTGCATGTATTACAATAGATCAAGTCAAGAAGAAGTTATTCTCATTATCACTGAAAGGAAGAGTTGAGGAATGGTATAAGCTGCTAAAGAATGGTCAAGCTCTTGAATGGGAGGAAATAGTGCCTCTCTTTTATTCAAAGTTGTATCCTCCTAGTGAGATTCATAAAGATCGGAATCAAATATACAACTTTTGGCCTCTTGATGGAGAGAGTACAGCTCAAGCTTGGGGGAGATTGAAGTTACTAATGCTCAAATGTCCCATTCATGATCTCCCCAACAATATTATTATCAATAACTTTTATGCAAGGCCTTCTCTTCATGATAAGGATTTATTGGATGCTTCTTGTGATGGATCATTAACTCGCATGGAAGAGGAAGCTAAATGGGATCTTCTAGATCGTATTCAAGACAATGCTGAAGCATGGGAGAATGACAAAGGAAGAAAGTCAGGTATAAATTATGAGTATGAATGCATTGAATCTTTTACGGGAACTGATGACTTTCAAAATATTAGTAATGCTTATGGTCTTGATTCTCAAGTTATTGCAAATTGTTTTAAGGCTTTTGCTTCCTATATTGAATTTCCAAAAAAGGGATGGAACAAGTATCATGCACCATATAAAGATATTGTTGATTATGTTCCTGTTAGAGGTACTGAATTTTGCACTATTGATCACGTCTTACCTGAACCTTATATCGAGAAAATACCCTTCCCGGATAAGGTAAAGGAGCATCCTATGATAACTAGTGTAATTAATAAAAGTACAAAGAGAACTGTAAAACCTGATGAACAAATAAACATTGAACCTGTTGTAGCAATTGTGAAAGACCTTGTCACTAAAAGTGTAGAAGATGGACACATTGTCTTCTGTGAGGATGCTTCTAATATTGTCTCACATCCTAATAGAACTAAAAAGGCTAGTGTCCTTGTGCTTTCTGTTAGAATTGGTGATCATTGCTATTATGGTTTATGTGATATTAGTGCAAGTTCAAGTGCTATTCCTTATGAACTTTACAAACAAATTATGCATGAAATCAGTCCTTGCGAACTAGAAGAGATTGATGTGGTTATTCACCTTGCTAATAGAGAGACCATCTCTCCAATTGGTATTGTAAGAGATGTGGAAGTTCTTTGTGGTAAGATTAAGTATCCTGCTGATTTCCTAGTACTTGGTTCAGTTGCTAGTAAAACCTATCCCATCATTTTTGGTAGACCTTTCTTGAGTACATGTGGAGCCATTATAGACTGCAAAAGGGAGAAAATCTTGACTAAATTTGATGGGGAATCTTATGAGTTTAATTTTTCGAAATTTACTAAAGAACCTTGTGAAAATGAAACCCAGAATGAGGATTTTAGAGTTGAACAACTTGCTTCTATTTCCCTTGCTCCTAACAGTGCTTTGCAGCAATTTATGGAAGGCCATGAAAGTGAAGTCTTCATGGAAGAAAGAAATGAGATTGACGAGATTCTTCGTCGTCAATCGAATATGCTTAAGCATAACTTGCATGTGGAAGATTTGGGTACCACATTGCCACCTAAAACGGATCCGGTTTTCGATCTAAAACCTTTACCCGATGATCTTAAATATGCCTACATTGATGACAATAAAATATATCCTGTTATTATTAGTTCTAAACTTTTAGGGAAGGAAGAGGAAAGATTATTGGAGGTATTGAAGAAACACCGAGGAGCTATGGGCTATACTCTAGATGATTTAAAGGGAATTTTTCCTACTATATGTTAGCACGCTATTAATATAGAACCAGATGCAAAACCAGTGGTAGAACATCAACGTCGTTTAAATCCTAAGATGAAGGAAGTGGTAAGAAATGAGGTATTAAAACTCCTTGATGCTGGTATTATTTATCCTATTGCTGATAGTGAATGGGTCAGTCCCGTTCATTGTGTCCCTAAAAAAGAGGGAATTACCATGGTTCCTAATGATAATGATGAGCTTATTCCCCAAAGAATAGTAGTAGGTTATAGGATGTGCATTGATTTTAGAAAAGTTAACAAAGTTACTAAGAAAGATCACTACACACTTCCTTTTATTGATCAAATGTTAGAAAGGTTGTCTAAAAAGACCCATTTCTTTTTTCTTGATGGATACTCTGGGTTTTCTCAAATTGCTGTTGAACAACAAGATCAAGAGAAAACTACTTTTACATGCCCTTATGGAACCTACGCTTATAGACGTATGCCTTTTGGTTTGTGTACTGCTCCTGCTACTTTTCAAAGATGCATGTCTGCTATCTTTCATGGTTTTTGTGAAGAAATTGTGGAAGTATTCATGGATGATTTTTCCGTCTATGGGACTTCTTTTGATAATTGTCTGCACAACCTTGATAAATTTGCAGAGATGTGAAGAAACTAATCTTGTTCTTAATTGGGAGAAATGCCACTTCATGGTCAATGAAGGGATTTTCCTTGGACATAAGATCTCTGAAAGAGGCATAGAAGTTGATAGAGCTAAAGTTGAGGCAATTGAGAAAATGTCGTGTCTAAGAGACGTCAAAGGTATTCGTAGTATCCTTGGTCATGCTGGTTTCTATAGAAGTTTTATTAAAAATTTCTCTAAGATATCAAAACCCCTCACTAATCTTCTTCAAAAGGATGTACCCTTTGTTTTTGAT
This sequence comes from Avena eriantha, assembly GCA_910589775.1. Taxonomy (NCBI): domain Eukaryota; kingdom Viridiplantae; phylum Streptophyta; class Magnoliopsida; order Poales; family Poaceae; genus Avena; species Avena eriantha. Next base: position 23,823,288 of record OU342740.1, read on the forward strand.
GATGATTGTAAGGAAGCTTAAGGCTTTAACTACTGCTCCTATTTTTCAACCACCTAATTGGAGCCTACCCTTTGAAATCATGTGTGACGCTAGTGATTTTGCTGTAGGTGCTGTCCTTGGGCAACGAATAGATAAAAAGTTAAATGTTATCCATTATGCTAGTAAGACTCTTGACGCCGCTCAAAAGAATTATGCTACTACTGAAAAAGAATTCTTAGCAGTTGTCTTTGCTTGTGATAAGTTTAGACCTTATATTTTTGACTCAAAAGTTACCATTCATACTGATCATGCTGCTATTAAGTACCTTATGACAAAGAAAGATGTTAAGCCTAGGCTTATTAGATGGGTGCTACTCTTACAAGAGTTTGACCTACATATTGTAGATAGGAAAGGTGTTGAAAATCCTGTTGCTAATAATTTATCTCGATTGGAAAACATCTCTTTTGATCCTATGCCTGTTATTGATAGTTTCCCAAATGAACAGTTGGCTGCAGTAGGGGTAAGCTCGCGAGGGAGCCCTTGGTATGTTGATTATGCTAACTTTATTGTCTCCAAGTATTTGCCTCCAACTTTTACAGATCAGCAAACAAGGAAGTTCTTTTACAATTTGAGGCATTATTTTTGGGATGACCCACATTTATATAAAGAAGGAGTGGATGGTATTATGCGAAGATGTGTTCTAGAATATGAACAAAAGGAGATATTGAGGAAATGTCATGGTAGTGACTATGGAGGACATCATGCGGGAGATAGAACTGCGCAAAAGGTGCTACAATCAGGTTTTTACTAGCCTACCCTTTTTAAGGATGCAAGAAAAAATTCTTATCCTGTGATGAGTGTCAGCGTGTTGGTAATATTTCTAGACGCAATGAAATGCCTATGAATTACTCTCTAGTTATTGAACCCTTTGACTGTTGGGGATTTGGCTTTATGGGTCCTTTTCCTCCCTTGAAAGGTTATACTCATATTCTTGTTGACGTTGATTATGTTACTAAGTGGGTAGAAGCCATACCTACGAAGAGTGCTGATGGGGAGACCTCTCTAAAAATGCTTAAGGATGTTATCTTTCCTAGGTTTGGAGTGCCTAGGTATCTTATGACTGATGGAGGTTCTCATTTCATTCATGGTGGTTTTAGAAAGACCCTTGCTAAATATAATGTTAATCATAGAAGTGCTTCAGCCTATCATCCCCAAACTAGTGGACAAGTAGAGCTTTCAAATAGATAAATTAAATCCATCTTGCAAAAGACTGTTAATAGATCTAGAAAAAACTAGGATAAAAAGTTGAACGATGCGTTATGGGCTTATAGGACTGCCTATAAAAATCCTATGGGAATGTCTCCTTACAAAATGGTTTATGGGAAAGCTTGCCACCTGCCTTTAGAATTAGAACATAAAGCTTATTGGGCAGTGAAAGAACTTAATAGAGACTGTAAGCTGGCTGGTGAAAAAAGATTATTTTACTTAAGTTTGTTGGATGAATGGAGGAGTGAAGCATATGAGAATCCTAAACTCTTTAAGGAAAAAGTTAAAAGATGGCATGACAGGAGAATTCTTAAAAGAGAGTTCCATGTTGGTGAAAAGGTTCTATTGTATAGGTCTCGTCTCAGATTTTTTGCAGGGAAGCTACCTTCAAAGTGGGAAGGACCTTTTGTTATTGAAGAAGTGTATCGTTCAGGTGCAATAAAAATCTCCTCTTTAAAACATAACACTACACAAGTGGTGAATGGTTATCGACTCAAACACTATATTGCTGGAGATTCTTACAATGAAGATATTGATGCTATTCAAGTGGTAAATCCAGAAAAAATCATTAAAGACCAAGTTCAGAGACCTGCAGAGTCCGTTTTTGAATAGGTAATAGTTCTGGTAAAAACAGTTCCGCGAAAAATCTGTCCAGTTATATTTTTGCAGTTTTTATCCAACAAGGAAAGCAACAAAGCGAAAGAGGGACATAAACGGAGCCTGGGTGGCTCACACCACCCTGTGGCGTGGACCCACCCCTGGCCACGCCACCAGGTGGTGTGGCCGCCCCGGACTCCGTCTCCGACCCGTTTTCTCCCAGTACCTTCTTTTGTTGTAAAAATTCGTAATATATAATCCCTCAGATCCTCAGAGGTTCGTATATCGTGTTCTCATCGTTTTTTCGTTTTGATCTGTTTCTGACAGGTAGAGTCCCAATTTTGGAGCCACAATGTCTTCCTCTGGATCAGCCCAGGAAGATTCCTCAGCGGATATCATCAACCCATACATGCGTGAGTTGAAGATTCATCCCAAGGAGTTGTTGCTTGAAGATGGGGAGGTACGGATAAAAGAGGTTCAAGGCCCTAAAGGTGAAGGAAGTCTAGATGACAGGATGGAAGCGCTAGAGCAAGAAGTCTTTAGGTACAAGAAGATGGCGGAACGCGAAGTGGATATCATCCATAAGATTTGTTCCGAACTCATCGCCGAGCACCAAAAGGAGACTACTGAGCTCAAGGATGAAATTCTCTCACTCCACCAAACAAGCAACCAACTGCAAGCACAACTCTACGACGTTCAAAATCAAAACTGTGAGTATGAGGTTAGGTTTAAACACATAAGTGCTGCTACTAGTTTCAAGATGATGGAGACCAGGATGTCTTTTGTTGATGGGGAGCCTTTACCTTGGAAGTCGTACAATGATGAGAGAACACCACCACCACCGAAGGAGTAATTCGTCATCAGGTTTTGGCATCCCCTTGGTTTGTTCCAAGCTTGGGGGAGTGCCGCGATATCACATCACTATCTTCTATCTTTTTACCTTTTTAGTAGAGTCATATCATGAATAGATAAGTTATCATGTAGGATGGTTTGCATTATGGAAGTGTCCCCTCTCTCGTTAGATATCTATATATCCCTTGGTGTGAGTTGCCGTTATGGAATATTAATGAGAAGTTCTATCATTTACTCTTTTGCATACCTTATATTAGTTTTCAATTGCTATTGTATGATTGATCTTGTCGTTAGTATTGCTATCACTTTGGGATCATTGAGTTAATTTAGTTGATTTTGGCAAACCTCGCTCGGCCAGTAGCAACACTATTTTTGAGAGTTGAATGAAAAAGATAAAAAGTACTCTTAAAGAAATATAATTTCATCATCTTTCTTTCTTGATTTGCTCATAAGCTTAGTATTCTCTAGTTAAGATCTTTTGTGCTTCCAAGGAAGATTGCATGTTTGTTTTTATTGCTTGTATGTTTGTTTGTTTCCTTCAACTCTTATACTTGCTACCCAACATTGCTAGCCAAAAACCTGTACTGAGAGGGAATTCTTCTCGTACATCCAATCCTTAAACCAAAACCTATGCCATTTGTGTCCACCATACCTACCTATTAGTTGCTACTCCAAGTAAATTCATGTTTTTATCTACCTTCCGAATTAAACTTGTTATGTGAAAATTAGTGATTAAAGCTCTCACGAACTTGATGGCACACTTTATTTTTCTTGCACTTAATAAACTTGAACCATTGTGTCCATCTTTGTTGCGTATATGCTTGCGCTTTATAAGTTGAAGTTAGCAGAACCATGTTGTCATGGGGAACGCTTTCAACATTGCATTGGTACTTTGTACCTAGTTGATATCATGTTATTTTGCTTATGGATCCCGGCAGTGTGAAATAAAAGGGGAACTTGTAAGATCATGGAGTTTGTATGTGTGTTAGAGAAACGCCTGGGCCGCTAGCCTAAGCCATGCCTAATCATGGTGGAAACTTGCAGCACAATGATACATTGCAAATGTATCTATAATTTTTGATGCTCCATGCTTGGTTTTATCCACTTTCTTGTGTTTTGTCCACACTTTGGAGTACTTTTCATATGATTTCTTGGACTAACCTATTAACAAGAGCCATAGTGTTAGCTGCCTGTTTTCTGCTGTTTTTGGTTCCAGGAAAGTCAGAAAATGAATATTCTTGGAATTGGACGGGACAAAAGCCAAAGTGCCTATTTTTTCAGAAGACTCCAGGAGCCAGAATACGAGACGGAGGAGGGCTAGGGCCTGGCCACACCACCCCCAGGCGCGGGCTGGGCCTGGCCGCGCCAGGGCATGGTGTGGTGGCCCCAGGCACCCCCTCGGTCTCCCTCTTCGCCTATAAGGAGCCTTCTGACCTAAAAACTCCGGGGGGTTCGACGTTTTTTTCCACAAAAAGTTCCGCTGCGCTGCTGCCACCGAAGGGGAGATTCGGGGGACAGAAAGTCTCTGTTCCGGCACCCTGCCGGGACGGGGAAGTGCCCCCGAAGCCATCTCCATCGATCTCCACCATCATCTTCATCAACCATCCATGTTTTCCCCATCTATGAGTGAGTAATCCCCCGCTGTAGGCTATGGGGATGGTAGGGATTGGATGAGATCGTTCATGTAATGGCATCAGATTGTTAGGGCATGGTGCCTAGTATCTTTTATTAGTGATTTATGACTTTGTTGTGACTTGTTGTGCTTAATGCTTGTCACTAGGGCCCGAGTGCCATGATTTCAGATCTGAACTTATTATTGATTCATTACGATAGTATTGTTCCTGGTCTTATCTACAAGTTGTATACACACGTTGTTGTCCGGAACCTATGGCCCCGAAGTGACAGAAATCGGGATAACCGGAAGGGAAAGGCTTTGATGTGAGGATCACGTGTGTTCACGGAGTGTTAATGCTTTGCTCCGGTGCTCTATTAAAAGGAGCACCTTAATTTCCAGTAGTTCCCTAGAGGCCCCGCTGCAAACGGGCTAGCAGGACAAAAGATGTTGTGCAAGTTCTCATTGCGAGCACGTATGACTATATATGGAACACATGCCTAGGATTGTCTAGTACTTGGGTGCTTTATCTTATTTATCTGCAATTGCCCTATGTTCTGATTGCTATGTGAATTGTCTTGTCCATGCAACGCCCGTCCATCCATCCCTATGCCTACCGCACTCGAATCCCATTGTTTACTGCTTTTGTTACTACTGTCTTTGCTTTGCTACTGCTGTTACTTTGCTATTCCTACTACAAAACCGTTGCTACTGATAAACTGCTGTGAGCAAGATTGTTTCTAGGTGCAGCTGAATTGACAACTCAGTTATTAAGGCTGCTAAATATTCATTGGCTCCCCTTGTGTCGAATCAATAAATTGGGTTTCACTTCCCTCGAAAATACTGCGATATACCCCCTATACTTGTGGGTCATCAAGACTATTTTCTGGCGCCGTTGCCGGGAGCATAGCTTTATTTATCAAGTTCACTTGGAATCACTGTTGTTCAAGCTAAGTTTATCTTTCTCCTTGTTTGCTTGTTTTCTTTATCAAAAATACAAAAAAAATTAGTTCCTACTCTAGTTGTTATTTTCGTTGGTCTGTTATTGTCTTGCTTTATCATGCTTGTTGTCAATGGTTGGTTTCTTTGAAACTGAAGCTTATTGGCAAGGTGGGTTCACAGAAGATCAAAAATATTATTATAAGGAACACCGCTTGTCACAAAAAGGGAAACACTTATGGGAACAAATTGATAGATTGTATACCATTGCTAGGAACGTGTGCTCTACTTATAATGTTACTTATTGTTGTGATGAGTCTTGTTGCAGAAAGAGGTATAAACACCTCCCTTTTCAATGTGAGTATAGTGATAATGATACCATATCTTCCTATGCTAAAGGAATTTATGACTTTTATGATGCGGACAAATTGAAGAATTTATTGCTTGGAAGGGTGCTTTTGAACTTGCTAGTTTGCTTGAAAATATTGATGATTCACCTTACAAATATGAGGTGTACGGTATACTTAAATTTTGCTTTGATAATTACAAGGATGAAAACAGCTATATCCTTGAATATTTTAATAGATGCTTTCCACAAATGGAAGAGAGTAATGCCTTGCAGGATCCTATGGAAGAAGAAATTGATGAACCTGAAATCTCATTAGATGAAAAAGAGGAGGAGACTGATGAACAAAAGGAGGAAGAATGGATTAGCTACCCATGCCTACCTTCTAATGAGAGTAACTCTTTATCCCCTACATTATTTGATTGTCATCCATGCTTACTAAAGGAGGATGAATGTTATGTTCCTGAGGATTCTTTTGAAAATGTTTATGAAAGAGCTCTAGTGCTTGTAGATCATGAAAAGCATGCTTTATGTGATAGTTATATTGTTGAGTTTATTCATGAGGCTACTAAAAATTATTATGAGAGAGGAAAATGTGGTGGTAGAAGTTTTCATGGTATTGAAACACCTCTCTATGTGCTGAAAGTTTTGAAGTTACTCTTGTTTTATCTTCCTATGCTTGTCACTTTGTTCTTTGCAAATTTATTTGCTTACACGATTCCTATGCATAGGAAGTGGGTTAGACTTAAATGTGTTTTGGATTTGCTTCTTGATGCTCTCTTTTAATTCACTTCATATTTCTTATGAGAGCATCCTCTCAAACTTTTATGCCTGAAGATGATAATATGTCTATTATTCTTGGGAGACCTTTTCTTAAATACTGCAGGAGCTGTTATTAATTGTAATCAAGGGAAGGTGACCTTCAATGTCAATGACAAGGAACATACTATCTATTTTCCTAAGAAGATTGATAGGACTTATGGTTTTTAATTCAATTAAACATGTTGAGGGCATTCAAGTTGGAGAAATATATTGTCCTATACCAAGAGAAAAAAATTTGAAACTATTATGATTGGGACCATTGCTATCAAGGTTGAGGTAACATAATTATTAGTGGAATACAAAGTTTTGTCTCATATGCAATTGTTTTGGTAGCAAGACTTGATCAACCTTGTTAAAAAAAGGATTTCATTGAACAAAACAATGTTTTCACTATGATTATCTCCGCTTACTTCTATTCTATCCATTTTAGTTTTTGATTATGCCTAACTTAAAGGCGTTAAAGAAAATTACTTATTGGGAGATAACCCAAGAGTTTTAGATGAGTCTTGGAAGTTATTACTTTAGTAATAACCGCTCCTTATCCTTTTTATTTGCTTTTTGTGCCAAGAGTAACCTCTAATGAGAGAGAAGTAATGATTAGGAAAGTTACTGTCCTGAAACAGATTTTTGTGCTTCACCGTAAAAATTCGTGAGAGAGATATGTATGTCAGATTGAGCTGTGTTTGTGCTTCTGCCCCAGGTTGTTATCTAACTTTCGTTAGTTCAACACTTTTTGATTTGAGCAACAGAAGGTCTTCGAAAAAAATTCTTTACCTGCTGGTCTGTTTTGACAGATTTCTGCCATTATTTGCATTTGCTTCTTGTTGGTTCCTTTTTGAGTTCTTTTGGGGAATTAAGCTTTTTGAGGGAAGTGCTACAGTAGCTAGTGTTCTAATGGAAGTTTATTTGTGTTATAACTGAACCTTAAGACTTATTTATCTTGAGTACACTAATGTTGCTAATAAAGATTGTGTGAAGTTTTGTATGAAGGAAAATTTCAGGTGTATGGAAGGAATGAGTAATGAGATGAAGGATGGACTAAAGCTCAAGCTTGGGGATGACACGCGTGTCACCCCAAGAAATATCCAAGAAGTACAAGCTTCAAAGCTTGGGGATGCCCAAGGCATCCCCTTCTTCATCAATAAAAATCTCAGATTTCTTTCAAACACTTCATTTTTATTGTTTCATGCACAGTTGTGTTGTTCTTGGAGCGTCTTGTTTTTCGTTTTTCGTTTTGGTTTTCGTTTGCTTGGTTTGCTTAGTTTGCTAAATAAATTGGTTGGACCTCCTCTTTCATACATTGGTGTTCAAAATGGTTTGGTTTGGTTTGGAAAAGAGTAGGAAAGCTCATGCTTAAGTGGTAAAGAGAGCTTGTTTTTGACTGTGGCCTATGCTTTGTCATGCCATGCTTGATATTGTTTTGGATTTATGCTTAGTATTCTTTGCTGTAGCATGACTTGTTATAAACAATTGAGATTGCTTAATGTGCCTTGGATGAATCATGCGTTGTTTTAGCATATTAAAGCATAGTATAGTGGTATTCTCCTTTGATGCTTTATTTGGGTTGACTTGGCACATGCTCACACCATGTTATGACTATCCAAAGTCACCATAAGCCTCTATGGTCCTTTAGTTTTCAACTTGTAATATCACTTTATGCTTTGATCAATGATGTTTTGTCGCTCTGCATGATTATGGCCATTATTGCTCTCTCGTTTGTCGCTCCCAGTCTTTTGCTAGCCTCCACAACCAAGTATGAGTTCCACTCATGCATCCAACTCCTTAAACCAAGTTATTCCAAAGAGTCCACCATACCTACCTACTAGCTTATGCCATTCCAAGTATATTCATGTTTTTGTTTACCTTCCGAATTAAACTTGTTATGTGAAAATTAGTGATTAAAGCTCTCACAAACTTGATGGCGCACTTTACTTTCTTGCATTTAATAAACTTGAACCATTGTGTCCATCTTTGTTGCGTATATGCTTACACTTTATAAGTTGAAATTAGCAGAACCATGTATCATGGGGAACGCTTTCAACATTGCACCTGTACTTTGTACCCCGTTGATATCATGTTCTTTTGCTTATGGATCCCGGCGGTGTGAAATAAAAGTAGAACTTGTAAGATCATGGAGTTTGTATGTGTGTTAGAGAAACGCCTGGGCCGCTAGCCTAAGCCATGCATAATCATGGTGGAAACTTGCAGCATAACCATAATGAGCACTTTATGAAGCATCCTCAATAAAAACTTATGCCAATAGCAAATAAAAAGATCGTTGAGATGCTCATTGTCTACTTGCCTTGTCATTTTGATTATGGGATAGCTCCTGTATCATGTGTAAGGGGTACCCCGTTGGTGGTTCTTTATGATACATATGTACTTACAATGACAAGAGCTTACTTGTGACTAAAGTTGAGTAGCATGAGGTTCGGTCTTCGTAAGTAAGGGGCATGAGACTTTGGTTTATAACTTGTCAAGCATATCCTCTTAGTTGTGTCACTTTAACCTTAATCACCTAAAGATGCTTATGATAGGGGCAATGAGAGCTGAAAGCTAATAAGTACCATAATTTTTGGAAGCTCTTTATGAGACTTGAATCCCTACTTCCTTCTATGAAGGCCTTTCTTTTACTTTTTTGTTGAGTCTCCACCTTCTACCTTTATGCACCTACTTTGAGAGCATAGTGGCCATTCTTAGTTCTATGTGCATTGTCCCAAGACTTGTTGATTGATGCATAGCTTTGATATTGCTTGTTTTAAACTATTTGTATCTAGTCACTCTTATGAACTTTGAAGGTGTCCTATGCATTTATATTTGCTACTCTATGAGGGACAAGTTGAATACTACTATGCTATGTTTTCTTTATGTGAAACAAACAAATGTCTTGCAAAGCATTGTTATTCATGAATCTTTTGTTTGTGCCTTTTCATGTTGCATCATAGTTTCTTTGTCTTATTGCTAGAACTTTGTATTTCATGTTTTGATTGAAGTACTATGATCCCATCTTTGAATGTTTTACAAATACTTTGATCAAGTCTTTGATGGTGCATGTCACCTCAAAAATTATTCTTTCTTTTTATCACTTACCTACTCGAGGACGAGCAGGAGTTAAGCTTGGGGATGTTGATACATTGCAAATGTATCTATAATTTTTGATGTTCCATGCTTGGTTTTACCCATTTTCTTGTGTTTTGTCCACACTTTGGAATACTTTTCATATGATTTCTTGGACTAACCTATTAACAAGAGCCACAGTGCCAGTTGCCTGTTTTCTGCTGTTTTTGGTTCCAGAAAGTCAGAAAATGAATATTCTCGGAATTGGACAGAACAAAAGCCAAAGTTAATATTTTACCGGCAGACTCACAGAGCCAGAATACGAGATGGAGGAGGGCCAGGGCCTGGCCACACCATGTGGTGGCGCGGGCTAGCCCTGGCCGCGCCACCAGGTGGTGTGGGCCCCTCTGGCCTCCACCGACCTTGCCTCTTCGCCTATATATTCCTCCCGATGCGAAAACCCTAAATCATCAAGCCTCCAGCCACGAAAAGTTCCGAAGCGCCGCCGCCACCGAAAGGGAGATTCGGGGACAGAAAGTCTCTGTTCCGGCACCCTGCCGGGACGGGGAAGTGCCCCCGGAGCCATCTCCATCAATCTCCACCACCATCTTTATCACCATTGCTGATTCCCATGATGAGGAGGGAGTAGTTCTCTCTCGAGGCTAAGGGTTCTACCGCTAGCTATGTTTTCATCTCTCTCTATGCATGATCTTATTAAGATCATGAGCTTGTAATCTATAGATCTATTATGCTACTCAAGTGCTTTAATGAATCTCTGCTCTCCCCATGTGTGTGAAAGTGACAGCGTGCTCACCATGGTGGCACTTAGGCTAGAGATTACAAATACTTGTTATGAGTTATATTTGGAGTTGGATGTCTTTATGAAATTGTGGTGTTTGTTGGAACCATCTAGTGCTCAAGGTGACAGTGTGGGGTTTTCTAGATGGGAAAATCTTACTTTGAGGTGTGCTGTTATAGCCCTACCAACGATTAGAGTGTCCAACCGGAGTGTAGTTAAGAGTAGTATCATAAAGAGAAGATATTTATATGAGAGTGTTCACTAGTGAAAGTATGATCCCTAGGCCTTGTTTCTAAGCATTGATACACCATTTGCAATTAGATCTGTTACATGTTTGCTTGCTTCCATCTTTATTTCAGTTTTCCTTTAGTCTTTTCCACGCCATCAAGCTATTTTCTATTACCGTTACCACTTATAATTATCCATACCACTTGTATTTTACTATCTCTTCACCGAACTAGTGCACCTATACACCTTACAAGTGTATTGGGTGTGTTGGGGACACAAGAGACTGCTTGTATCTTGATTGCAGGGTTGCTTGAGAGGGGATACCTTTGACCACTTCCTCCCTGAGTTCGATAAACCTTGGGTGATCCACTTAAGGGAAAACTTGCTGCTATTCTACAAACCTCTGCACTTGGAGGCCCAACAACTGTCTACAAGAATAGAAGTGCGTAAACATCAGTAGCACGAGGTTCGGTACTCGTAAGTAAGGGGCATGAGATTTCAACTTATAACTTGTCAAGCATTTCCTCTTAGTTGTGTCACTTTAACCTTAATCACCTAAATATGCTTATGATAGGGGCAATGAGAGCTGAAAGCTAATAAATATCATAATTTTTGGAAGCTCTTTATGAAACTTAAAATCCCTGCTTCCCTCTATGAAGGGCCTTTCTTTTACTTTTTAGTTGAGTCAGTAAACCTATTCTCTTCTATCTTAGCAAGTATTTTGAGTTGTTGTGTTTCATTCATTCATATGATGATTTATTCAATCATGTTTCTTTTTCCTTGTTTTGCACATTTGCTCTTATCTTAGTGTTTATTACTTTGAAAGATATCATTGAAAACCCCTTATTTGTGAACTCCTGCAAATTGTCAACTGTTCTTCGACCAAGAGCTAAGTTTTCCATTACCAATTATGATTTACTTTATGTATCATTATTGTGTTTCCCTTACTTATTGCAAGTTAAGTTATATAATGGTGAGTTGTTTGCTATTATGATTTATGTATTGACGAATGTGATGCTTCTTGTCTGTATTCTTTTATCGACTCTTCACTTCATAAACCTGAGGTCATGTTTATTGAGCTCAGTTTCGCTTGGGGACAAGCGAAGTCTAAGCTTGGGGGGAGTTCATACGTCCATTTTGCATCACTATTCTATATCATAATTTACTATTATTTATTGATATATTTCATATTAAGAGATGATACTTATGTTATTTCATCTGTTTTTGCATGGTTGATGACTTTTGGAGCATGGACCGCTGTAGTCATGATTCTGATGGAAAAGGTGTTGTTTGGAGGCGAAATTCGCGAAGATCAAAAAATATAGGAAAATACATGAAAAATTCTATTTTTCCAGAAGACGAAGATTGTCAGAAGGGGAAGTGGAGATGGGCCACAGGGGGCCCACACCACCCCCTGGCGTGGGCCACCCCAGGCCATGCCACCAGGTGGTGTGGCCGCCCTGGTCCACTCCTGGCTCTCCCCTCTGGCGTATATTATCCTCCCGAAACCCTAAGACTCGGGGAGCGACCACAAAAAGATTCCGCCGCCTCTACGAGGCGGAAAACACCGAGAGAGAAAGATCTCTCCAGCAGACAAAATTCTGCCGGGGGAATTCCTTCCCGGAGAGAAGAGATCGTTGCCATCAACACCACCATCAAGCTAGACTTCATTGGGATCATCATCATCATCTCCACCAGCACCATCATCATCACTTCATACCGCTGTAACAATTGGGTTGAATCTTGCATAGTTCTTAGGGGAAACTTTCCCGGTGTTGATTACTCCTTGTAGTTGATGCTATTGAGTGAACCATTGAATTATCGTTTATGTTCAGATTGTTACATATCATTATTTCATCTCTGATCATGATCCATATGATGTCTTGTGAGTAGTTCGTTTAGTTCTTAGGACATGGGAGAAGTCATGTTGTTAGTAGTGGAATTGTGTTGAGAAAGATTCAATGGTTTGATATTTAAGTTGTGGTGTACTTCTTCTAGTGGTGTCATGTGAACGTCGACTATATGACATTTCACCTATATGGGCCTAGGGGAATGCATTGTGTATTTGTCTACTAATCGTAGGGGTTGCCAGAGTGACAGAAACCTGAACCCCCGTTAGGAAACCTTTGCACAAGGGATGTCAGGGTCTTAGAGTTTAAAGTTGTGGTTAGGTTTCTACCTTAATTACTTTCTTGTACTTGCGGATGCTTGCAAGGGGTATAATCATAAGTATGTATTAGTCCTAGGAAGGTCGGTACATTAGCACAGGTTCACCCACACAACACTTAGCAAACTAAAGAAGATTAATCAACTATATGAAGAGAAAGCACTTGACGATATTTCCGTGTGTCCTCGAGAACGTTTGGTCATCTTAAGTAATACAACCGGCTTGTCCTTTGCTAAAGAAAGGATTGGGCCACTTGCTGCATTTATTCTTATTGACTTTTATTTACTCGTACTTTATTTACCTGCATTATCAAATACCCCTAAAAATCCGTTTGCTAAGTATTTATAGAGAATTCTTGCTCCTAGCCACTCGCCAGCACCTTCTGCTCCTCGTTGGGTTTGACACTCTTACTTATCGAAAATACTACGATACACCCCCTATACTTGTGGGTCATCAGTGGGTAAAACATTCTGGGAAGTGATGTAAAGACAAACATTTACCTGCTCGGGCGTAAGCGCATCGAACTCATTCGTGTACTTCATGTACATGGCATCAACATCGCTTGTCATCTCCGACATGACGTCCCACTTGTAAGCCTAAGTGGGGAGGCGTAGAGGGTGTCTCCTAAACTCTGGCCAAGGAAGGTAGCTCGCCTGTTTTGGACGCCCTACTGGTAAGCGATCCTAGCTCCATACTAAGAGGAGAACCATAGCACCACCTATTCTGGCGTTGTCGCTTGACCTACAACAAGCATCGTCCAACTGCAAGTAAATAAAAATGGTCACGATAGGATATGTGTGGAGTGGAAATGTACAAATGAACTAAGTGTGAACAAGTGATTACCTACCGGTACAAGTAGGCAAGAGCTGTCGAACCCCAGCTAATATTGCTATCAAAGTGTATTAGAGCCTTCAGCCACATCCACTGAGCGGTCCTACCTCCCCTGTCAGCAAACAGAGTCCTAGAGAGGACATACCACGCGTACACATGAGCATGTATCTCGATCACCTCAACCTCGGCTGGCTCCAGGCAATGCGCATAGTTCTCCACAATCCACGCGTATGTTGCGTCTGTTGGAACTCTATCTTCACTCTTGTCTTCAAGTTCTTCAGAAGCCATACCAATAAGTACCTGCATCTCATGGCGCCACCCGTCAGAATCTGTGTTCATACACAAAGGGTTCCTCGCGATAGGAAGTCCAAAGATCATGGAAACATCCTGAAGAGTGGGGGTGATCTCGCCAGTTTGGAGGTGGAAAGTGTGCGTCTTAGCCTCCACCGGTCAAAAAGTGCGGTGTCAGCAGCCGCGTTGAGGTTTGACGTCGACAGGCTCACAATCGTGATGAAAGGGAGGAGGTCTAGCTGCTCGATGTATGGAGTGTACCGGTCGACGTACGACATGTCACTCGAGGATGTGGCATGGGACCGAACTTGAGGGGTCGAAGCTTTTGCATACATACAAGTCAAAACATTATGCTTCTTCATAGATCCAACACAATTAAATCATTAGAAAAATTATGATTTTATTATCATATATTTCTCCACCATCAAGTATCCCGGTGTTGAACATCATAATAATCATCAAATAGCCACACCATCCTAAATATATATTGCAAATATCAAGAAATATGTGAGTGGTTCATCCTACTAGACGAAAATGTACGTTTCACCGAGCCGCCTGCATGGCGTTGTCACACAGCATAACCGTAATAATACACTCGCAGATCCTTTGATATGTGACACAGTCCGACGTAACACATCCGCGATTTAAGTTCTAGTATCCATGACGGCACTCCAGCCCCCACCTCTTATGACATCAAACTATGATATGTCGGCAGTCGGGTCATTTGAATCGCCTCCTGCTTCTCATTGACGGCGGTTGACCATTCGGTTGGAGGATAAAACATGACTATCTAGATAGTTATGGTTAATTATAGTTTACATGTTAAAATTTAAAATTTACCAAAAAATATAATATATCAGAATGTATTTACTAAATATTGTAACTATCAGTATACTATCTTATATATTTGTTCAAATAAGTACATTTTGTTTTTACTAAATATTTACGCCGTAATCATTGAAACAAAGAGAATAGTTTTTTTCTCCAAGCTAATCCTCTGTTTCCTTTGAGCTGTCCTTCATTGTGTCATTTTTATGTGGGTCCACATGGAAGAGACATATAAGAGCACGTGGCTTCGCAATGCATCCTTTCAACCATGATTAAGTCTATGGTATATGTGGCCACTGTTTCAATTTCATCAAAAAACTACAAAGCATATAAGAGCATATTATTCATACAAATCAACAGCACACTTCCATTCCCTAACAAATACAACTCATATACAACTCCTAAGTAACCAAAAACATGCACAAATCCGTGAAAATATGAATCCATCTAGACCTAGGGTTCCAAACAAATGAGACTAACTTGTGAAAGATTCATTGGATGAAAAAGATGAACGCAGAGGCGAATACCTTGAGGGGGAGATTGGGGACCAAATTCACAAGCAAATCCTTCAGATTTGATGGTTTTTAGGAGAGGATTTGAGAGGGAGGGGAGAGAGAAACCGGGTGTGCCTCATCTCTGTTCTTCCTTGCGTCTGGGAGTGGAGTGGGTCGGGGTGGAGAGGGAGGCCGCACGCGTGGGACTAAGTCCTAATTGTAGCGCCTAGGAGCAAGGCGCTACACTTAGGGGCTTAGCGCCTAGGCGTTACACTTCGAAGCATAGCGCCTAGGCGTTATACGGCTCAAGTGGCGCCAGGCCGGGCCACACAGCCGCCACGCTGGCATGCCTATAGCGCTGTAGAGTGTAGCGCCTCGCTGTTGGGCGCTACCCAAAAGGATCAGCAGAGGAAAATAGTTTCGTCCAGAGTTTATTTTTTGTTTCGAATTTGGGTCAGTTTTGTCTATTCTGACTTTTTAGGGCACAATTTGATGTCTTTCCGTTTTTACAACTTTCCTATTTTTTGGTTCGTGACTCGCAAATCATGTGGAGAGCGAAAACGCCTGTTTTTCTCCATTGTCACTGCCCCATGGCCCCACCCAAACCGCAGCGTGCGCACCGATACCCATTCGGTAACGGAAGAGTGGAAAGCAAACAAACTATCAGCAAACCCCAGCCCCGACGGCCCGCCTCGCCGTCTCCGGCGATCGCCGCCGCCGCGGTGCCCTTAACACCAACCCTGCCCTTGACCCCGTTAGAGCGCGCTCGTACCCTGATGCTTCACACCCCATGGCCTACCACATTCCCCTCCCCCTCCGACGTCGCATCTACCACCTCCTCCTCTTTGCCGTCCTCGCCGTCGCATCGGGGAACCCTAGCCCCGCCCCCGGGGTCTACGATCGAGGGGATGAGGAGGCGGATTCCTACTCGATCCTGATGTTCCACGATTACACGCCGCCGCCGCCCCCAGCGCTGCCGCCCCCGCCGGCCGCCCCGGCGGCGACCTGCGCCGGCGACCTCGGCGGCGTGGGCGACCTCGACACCCGCTGCGTAGTCCCTGCTTCCGTGCGGCTGGGGGATGGAGGCATCTTCATCAGCGGGAATGGCAGCCTCCAGCTCCTCGATGGCGTCGCCGTTACCTGCCAGAGGCCAGGGTGCGTAGTCTCCGCCCATTTGTCCGGCGATATCCGCTTAGGCCGGGGCGCCCGCCTTGTAGCCGGATGGGTCTCTCTCGCGGCCGCGAACATCACTATCGACAATGATGCCGTCATCGACACCACTGCACTTGCCGGCACCCCACCGGATAAGACCAGCGGCATACCCACGGGGTCATATGGAGATGGTGGTGGGCACGGTGGTCGTGGTGCCAGCTGCTATGTCAAGAAGGGGCAAGCACAGGAGGACTCTTGGGGTGGCGATACCTACGCATGGTCTGAGCTTAAGACCCCGAGTAGCTTTGGGAGCAAAGGGGGGTCTACTAGCGTTGAGAAGGACTATGGTGGTGGCGGTGGTGGAGTAGTGTGGTTGTTTGCAGAGGAGATTTTCATGAATGGAACAATTCTTGCTGATGGCGGAGATGGTGGCACCAAGGGAGGGGGTGGCTCTGGGGGAAGCATCTATCTTAAGGCTACTACCATGTGAGTAATTTTGCAAAGGTTTTGGTGTACATTTGTACTTCATAGTGCGCATATCCGTCTGTTTTTGGAGCAATTTAGAATTTTATTTAAATGAAATGCATGATTAAGACAGTACTTCTGTCGAGATGAAAGGTTGACAACATAAGCTACTGGTAAATATTCAATTATAAAGTGCATATGCAGTGCAATTTCATCTATTTTGCAGCACTTTTTTCATCCACTTAGAATGTGAAGATGGGATGATATTTGAACCATTTTAGGCTTGATGGAATAATAGTATATGTTCCTGCGTGCATGCTCTATATAATTATTACAGGGCCCTTCATATCTATATTTCACAAACCTTATTATATTTTCAGTTTCACATTTTAACTTATGTTTATCTAGACCCTTTTTGTAAAAAAAGTATTAATTAATTATGATCATGTAGAATTCAGTCTTACTTAAATATGTTGGTTATTGGTCATTGTTATTTCAGTTGGCCTCCTCTAATATTTTGTTGGAACAGGCAAGGAGGTGGAAAAATAAGTGCCTGTGGAGGCAATGGTTTGTCTGGGGGAGGTGGAGGACGTGTTTCTATAGATGTTTTCAGTAGGCATGATGACACTCACTTTTTGATTCATGGTAATTCACTACAGTCTTCCAGTTTTTTTGTGTGTGGATTGTAGCTTCTTGTGGCTGCATGGAGTTAATTTTCTTTATAATCCACCATCTTCAAGCTATCCGTGTTTTCTTGGTAGAGCTGAATTTGGGTTTCTGGCCTTCAAAAACTGTTCAGGCTAAATGTCAGTCAAGGTACAAAGTAATGTTGATTGTAAGATAGATAGATTCTACTTTATTACAGGTTTGGAAAACCATCACATAGGGTTCAGTTTGTTGTAGGATCAAACCATTTTGGGAACTTTTTGCATTGTCGTTTAATGTGAGCAACTAAGTATATTACTTTAAACTAACCTCTGAAATAAAAATTGACTTGGTTGCAAAGTTTGCCTAGGTTTCCCATGACCCTGAATTTAGTGAATGTAATTGGTTTCTGACCAAATATGGGCTACATACTTAGGGTTAAACATCAGGAATCTTACTGCTCAGAACCACAAGTTTCTGCCAGTAACCTGTTAGGGAGTGATGGTGGCCTTCTGGAAGAGTGGTAGCTTCAGTTCCTGACATTGTTTAGCGAACCATTAGGGAGAATGGCAAAGTGATGTACTCCTCATTCTCATTTGTTTCACACCGGCAGACTGAAGTGAAACAAACATGATCTGTTCTAGGTTAGGTAGTAAAATCTATCGTGCTGGTCCAGAGTTTCTATGTTTTATTCTGACAAAGAATTTTATGTTGAAATCTGTAGCTGAAATTTGAGAGAAACCCAATTAGCTGGTTAAATTTCCCAAATAAAAGTTCCTATTCACTTTTTAACGATTCTCCCCTCCACCTTTTGGTCACATTCTATGTGGTCATTTGTTTTGAGAGGACCAGCTATCCATATTTGTATTCACCGTATGGTTAGTACTTAGTAGATGGAAATGACCCAGTTTGTACAAGCTTATTCACATATTTAATATTGGTGTTTAAATGTTACATTTACAGGTGGGAGGAGTTCAGGATGTTCAGAAAATGCAGGAGCAGCTGGGACACTTTATGAAGAAGTACCAAAGAGTATTACTGTTAGCAACAATAACTTGAGCACACAAACTGATACAATTTTCTTAGACCCCCCAGATGAACCACTCTGGACAAATGTTTTTATCAAGAATCGTGCAAAAGTTTCTCTGCCCCTGCGCTGGAGTCGTCTTCAGGTCTGTAGCTTAAACATTATCTTTATTGAAAGCATGTTAAAATGATCTTGCCAATACCACTGCATTTTCTCTCTTGACTTTTGTGGAGACTAATGACAATTCACATGCAAATCACGTTCAACTAATATAAATTAAACATGGAAAAAGTTCACATGACATTGCAAGTATAGTTTATTATCTTGTATATTTCTTGTCTTACAAGCACAAGAAATTTCTAAGCCGTTTGAAAAGTTCTGACAATGTGCTTCGCTCAAAAATAAGGAAATAACACATGCACATCAAAATTTTCAAGCACGAAAACTCTAATTTCCATTTGTGCAAATTAACAATAGGGAGTAATTAAATGGCGATACATATAGTTAGGAGGCAATAAGTATAGGAGTGATCAGACGGAAGTAATTTTTATCCACAATCATTGGATGAAGAATAATGAAAATGAATTAAAGATTTCAGAAGGCTCAGATGAAAAGTATCACATCCTAACTCCTGCCTTTTATATTGGTATAGATGAACTCGCACAAGAACCATAAACTAATTTTTCTACAGAGTCCTGTTTTGTCTTTCCTAGTCAAATAACTGGATAGCCATTATTCTGGTGAGTGGTGTCTTATCTTGTGCTTTCTTCAACCTATAAATCACTGAATATACCTTTGTATGGCTTTGTGCCTCATTTCTCTTAAATAGTTGCAGCCTCCTGCTATTGAGCTGGTTGCCTAAAAAATGTAATAGAATATACCTATTGTTTGCAAGTGATATGAAAAGGTTAATTGCAGGATTCCAAAGACATAGGAATAGGAAAAATACAGGAATATAATAGGAATGCATGTGCAAAACAAAGGATTGGATAACACAGGAATTTTGTAAACTTGTTTGGTTCACATGGATAGGAAAAACAAAGGAATTCTAATGAACTCAAAGTCAAACCCCATGAACAGGTACTATTATGCCACTAATGACGTAGGTCTCATACTTCGTGCATAGGAAGTCTAAAAAGAGGTCCAATTGGATTGAAAAATTCCTGTGTTTTCCCTCCGGATTGAATCAAAGGAGATTGTCCTCAGCTTTTCCGTTGAACCAAATGGATGAATAGTGCCACCAAAGGGAAATCACCTTTCCTAGGAACCAAAGAGTCCCTTTAGTGGAATCATGTTCTTTTTCTCTAAAATGTATCTATTGCATCCATTCAAGATGTTCCGATAACCTTTTTATTTGCTTTCTTATTTTCAGGCTCAAGGACAAATTAGTCTTATATCTCGGTCCACTCTAACTTTTGGCCTGACACATTATCCATATTCAGAGTTTGAACTGCTGGCTGAGGAACTTCTTATGAGTGATTCCATAGTACAGGTACTTGTTTGGTGTTCGCCCTGCTTGATACCATATTTTCGGAAATTTAACCATCTATTTGGTGCTTTTGCACTGCACCATTCTTAATAATTTCAGGTCTTCGGTGCTCTACGAATGTCTGTAAAGATGCTCCTTATGTGGAACTCTAGGATGGTTATTGATGGTGGCAGAGATTCAGGAGTTGCCACATCTTTACTGGAAGGTAGCAATTTGATAGTTTTGAGGGTATGTCATTGGCCTACCATTGTAAGGTGTACACCCCCTTTACCCGCCGTTACCCTCTGTATGATATTTTGTTCACATGCTTGTCAGGAATCATCAGTGATACATTCTAATGCTAATCTTGGAATTCATGGTCAAGGCGTTCTGAATTTATCTGGAAATGGTGACACAATTGAGGCCCAACGTCTTATTTTATCACTGTTCTACAACATAGTGGTACATCAGAATGCTTTTGGTTTATCTGTCTAAATTTTTCGCTATCTAATTGCGCTTGGCACAGCTTAATGGGTTTACGTTGTATCTAGAGGTTTGGTAGCGTTTCTTGTCTTTGATGTCATTATAATTTGATGCATTGTGAAGTTTATGTTTGGGAGCTTGATCGCCAGTTTGCATGTTCTATCCAGTAGCGTTATTCATTCCTCTTGGAATGCAAGAATCAGGATACTGAATTTGATTGTTAGAACTTACTTCATGTTATGAACTATGTTACTTTCTGTAATTGAACTGATAAATATTTTCCCGAACTTTTTATAATTCTGAGTACTCCAACATTTGAAGTACTCCTTTTCTTTTCCCTGCCTTATGGTGAACGTTGGCATAACCCATTCAATTTCATGCTTCAGTTTAGCACCTAGATGTTTCTGATCTTTTGTTGTCATTCAAGAACAGAATATGCTAATCGATACATAATATTTTTAGGTTGGACCTGGAGCTATTCTACGGGGCCCACTTACAAATACAAGCAGTGATGATGTGTAAATACTACCGCCTTCAGTTTTTGTGTTAAATACTTGTTTTATGCTATTTTTCTTAGCCATGGTGAGGTTAAAATGTTTAATGAGCTCTTGTGGCTACTCTAGGGCCCCAAAGCTGAATTGTGAAAATGAGAGTTGTCCTATGGAAATTTTTCATCCGCCTGAGGATTGCAATCTGAACTCTTCATTGTCCTTTACTCTACAGGTGCACTCTTAAATTTTTAAACATTCCACATGCAGTGGGGCTTCACATATTTCTTATCTGTTAAAGTACCTTTTAATTTAACATGTAATCCATAGTGGAATATTTTATGCAGATATGCCGTGTTGAAGATATTGATGTTTCTGGCCTTGTGCAAGGAACTGTCATTAATTTCAATAGAGCAAGAAATGTCACTGTACAGCGACGTGGGAGCATTAGTGCAACAGGATTAGGTAACAATTCACTGTTTCTTGTTTTTCCATTAAGTGTCCATTGTCATTGTGGTGGCTTTTGAAAACTACTTTTTACCTTTGAATGCAACAGTTATCTGAAACCATCCTTTTGGGATCCATAACAGGAAAAAAAAGCATACTATAATTGGTAAAGACTCCCATAACTAACTAGATGTGATGTAGGTAGGGCAGCATAGCACAACATTGCAACAGTATATTAACCCTTACTGCTGACAGCTTTAAGAACATCTTTTGTGATTTGTATGTTGTGTAGTCACACCACATGTCTGCTCTATGTTTGTAATTGCTTGCTTCGAAAGTTAAGGTGCAGATCTGATAGACAATTCATTTATCTTGTAGTATGCAATGGTTGAGCTGCCATGGAAATGTGCAATTCTGTATTTTGTATGCATTCAATTTTTTTGTATTTGTTAGGAGAAAATTATTATTTTGTGCATACTTGCTGAACTTGATGCTGTTATGAACTTACAATCATTATGCTTCTGTTTTGATTGTTAGTTTTTTGTGTTCTGGGAATTTTAAGGACATGGTGCTGTTAAGATCATTATCTAGCATATTTTCCATGCAATTGTAGCTGCAATTTTTTTTGCCAAACTTCGCTGCAACTGTGTGAGATTCCTTTTTTATTAATAGTAGTTTAGAGGTTCTTTCGATGTTCTTTTTTTGTCACATGAATTTTGCCGACTTATGTACCATTTTACATATTTTTTCTGATGGCAGGTTGCCGAGGTGGAATTGGACAAGGAGGAATGTTAAGCAGTGGCCTTAGTGGTGGGGGTGGGCATGGTGGTAAAGGGGGAGACGGTTTCTACAGTGGCAGTCATGCAGGCGGTGGAGCTTCATATGGTAATGCTGATTTACCTTGTGAACTTGGCAGTGGAAGTGGCAATGTCAGTACAACATCTTCAACGGCTGGTGGTGGTATAATAGGTAACAATGATGGTGTACATGAACCACTACCATCCTCTATTTGCTCATTATTGTTCTCAACAGCAGTGGCCTCTTGCTGCTTTTTCATTTCCACATTTCAGTGATGGGTTCGTTGGAGCAATCTCTGCCTATTCTCTCCGTCTCTGGTTCAGTGGAGGCAAATGGTGGCAGTTTCACTGGCGTGGCAACTCATGCTTCAAATGGAGGACCTGGTGGTGGTTCTGGGGGCACAGTTCTTCTATTTGTGCGGACTTTATCCCTAGAGAAGAACTCTGTACTTTCTAGTATTGGTGGGGCTGGAAGCAATGGTAGCGGTGGAGGTGGAGGTGGTCGCATTCACTTCCACTGGTCTGACGTTCCCACTGGAGATGACTATGTTCCTTTTGCAACTGTTAAGGGATCAATACTTGCAAGGTGCGTCCTGAAATCTGATGCTTTCTCTGTCTGCCTTTTCCCTTTTGTGTCTACCTGCTAGTTCAGTAAGTATCAGGTTGTCTTAGCTCAGCTTTGCATCTGTGTTATTAATTTTTAAGATTATTCCATTCTGTGATGGTGTTCCAGAATAATATATATAGTTTACAGTTCGTTAATGGCTCTGGAGTAGTCTAAAGGATTTTGGATCGCCTTGTGTTGTGTAAAACAAGTTTTTGTGTATCTTTTTTTTTGTGAACTTATTTACACTGGTGTTACTGATTATTTTCCTTTGTTCATGTTCCCTTTGGCTTGTCAGGGTTCTACATTTTTAAGTCTATACTGCCATGTTTTTTTGTTGTTGAGCAACTGAAGGTGTCTTAGATGCACAGAACATTCTGAAACCTGTACTCTGGCTTTGTGTTGTTATTACAGAGGAGGAGTTGTTCGTGGCCAAGGTTTTTCTGGTGAGAATGGCACTGTTACAGGAAAAGATTGCCCGGCAGGTCTTTATGGTACATTTTGCAAGGTAAACATGTGAACGTGGAGCATGCCACATGCACTCGTTTGTGTCGTTATTTGTTATGCTGTGAACTGAAGGTCATTGCCCTTTGTAGTGTTTTCGATCTGTTATGAACTTGTGATTTCTTGAGGCACATAATATTGACGCCGAGAGTTTTGTTGCTTACCGTGTTTCTGTGTTTACATCAGATAAGCATATCATTGTCGACATAGAAGCGTGCCGGAGTCATACCTTGTATTTGTTTGCTCAGTTAGCCATAAAGTAACTGGTTTTACTACTTAACATTGTTGCAATGATTTCTGTTGCGAAATGCAGGAGTGTCCTGCAGGAACATACAAGAACATTACTGGGTCTTCTAAGTCCTTGTGTTCTCTGTGCCCTCCAGATGAGCTTCCTCATCGGGCTGTATACATGAATATCCGAGGTAGTTCTTGCTGTATTTATTTCTCCGTGAGAAACATGTATCTGAAGTGCAGATTGAGCAAATTCAACAGCCCAAACATTCTACATGTGGTGTTTTATATATGAATAACCTTGTGGATCTATTGTTCTAATTTTTCTGCAGTGTGCTGTTATTCATAAACTCCTATCTTTGCTGGTCTTGTTTGCAAAAGAACCTGTGGGGTGAAGGCTGCAACATTTTTTATTTTGCTCACCCCTGAGCGCTCTGCTTTTAGCTCATTGCGTTATGTTATAAAATACAGCTTAGACTGGATTACAAGTTTTTCCCTGTATTCTCTTGGCTCCCGAGTGTTTTTTCTCTATATATTTTCTAGTTTCAGAATTGTTGTGTTCCCTATGTAATATTTTTGTTAGTTTACCTCTACATTCTAATTCTGGGTAACATTTTGACAGGAGGTGTCGCCAAAACCCCATGCCCGTACAAATGTGTGTCAGATAGATATCAAATGCCTCACTGCTTTACTGCTCTCGAAGAGCTGATATATACATTTGGTGGACCTTGGTTGTTTGGCCTGCTTCTCTCAGGCCTTCTATTTTTATTAGCTCTTGTTTTGAGTATTGCTCGGATGAAGTTCGTTGGTATTGATGAGTGTCCTGGGCCAACACCGACTCAACATGGCTCCCAAATTGATCATTCTTTTCCCTTCCTTGAATCACTGAATGAGGTAGTGGAATACATTCCGCTGTCCTTGCTCAATACATTAAGCTGTGGCGAAATAATTCTGGGTTTTGATTGAAATTTCTGCTAATGTGACAGGTATTGGAAACCAATAGGGCTGAAGAATCTCACTGCCATGTGCACAGGATGTTTTTCATGGGTCCAAACACCTTCAGTGAACCTTGGCATCTCCCGCACACACCGCCGGAGCAGATTACAGAGATTGTGTAATGCCCGTGCTCAAATTACGTTTGTGCAAATTCCTTCAGTCTTTTTGGCAGTATTGTCTTCGCCTCAAATTTACCTAACCCTTGGATGTTTTGTAGAAACATAAAATTGAGTATTGTCTCCTTTGTTGTGCTGTTTGTCTTCAATTGTCAGGTATGAGGATGCATTTAACAAGTTTGTTGACGAAATCAATGCTCTGGCAGCTTATCAGTGGTGGGAGGGATCAATTTGTAGCATCTTGTGTATACTTTCCTACCCCTTGTCATGGTCCTGGCAACAGTGGCGCAGAAGAAAAAAGTTACAAAGACTACGCGAGTTTGTTCGATCTGAATATGATCATTCGTGCTTACGGTCCTGCCGTTCACGTGCACTTTACGAAGGGCTGAAGGTATGTGGTTTCCAATACCAAGTGCTTAATACAAACTTGTATTTTTGTAAAGAACTGAAGTATGCCTTGGAATTATGCTGTTTGGTACTACTTCCTTAGAGGAAACCAATGTCTTCTAACTGTCATGGAAATGATGTAAGCTTCTTATTCTATCTTTCAAGTGTGTACAAGCATAGTAACTAGATGCAGCCAGGGTAACCAGATAGATGTTTGCTGCACTATTAAAAGGGCTGGACCCCAGACCTATCGATTTACCAGTGTGGCCATGTTAACTGTGTATTATGTAGAACTATAGCAGTACAAGTGTGTAGCTGCACTTACAGTTACCAATTGTTATATGACTGGCAGTCTGATACGGGACTGAGGATGGTCTCTGGTTTCCAATTTATAGGTGGCTGCTACTCCAGATTTAATGCTAGGTTATTTGGATTTTTTCCTTGGTGGTGATGAGAAGAGGCCCGATCTCCCCGCTCGTCTTCATCAAAGGTTTCCAATGTCCTTGATTTTTGGCGGTGATGGAAGCTACATGGCTCCATTTTCACTTCACAGTGATAGTGTGGTCACAAGTCTTATAAGCCAGGTTGATTGTGAAACATTTCATGCTGTGCTGAATCGCTGTTGTTAACGTTTTATTCATTTAACCTGATAAATATCTTGTATAGGCTGTACAATCATCAATATGGCACCGTCTTGTTGCTGGAATGAATGCCCAGTTGCGTTTGGTTCGTCGTGGAAATTTGAAAGCAACATTTCTTCCTGCACTCAAATGGCTTGAAACTCATGCAAATCCTGCCTTGAATACATACCGTGTACGTGTTGACCTTGCATGGTTTCAAGTTACTGCATTAGGGTACTGTCAATATGGTCTTGTTATTCATGCTGTGGGGGGAGAAGCAGTGGCTGCTGAACTTCAAGGTGGCTCTGGAATAAAATTTGATCAACATTCCCAGTGAGTTATTTGCTACTAGCTCAGTAGTCTCCAATTTCCTCTCTTATCACATTTTATCCTGTAATGATCCCTAGTATGTTGAACAGAAACCACAATTTAAATGCTGACTCTCAACCGAGCCACTCGAGGAGCAATGATGCTTATATGTGTAAAGGAATAACCGGTGGAATTCTCAACATTGACAACTTAATGGTGCTTAAAGACAGGAGTGATTTGTTTTATCCTCTGTCTCTTCTCTTGCACAATGCTAAACCAGTTGGACATCAGGTGCCTAGTTTCGCACAGTGATCTAACATCATTTCAATCCATAGTGTGGTTATGAGGGTTTACGTATCTTGCACTCATCATGGTTCTCTTGCTCTCTTAACTGCAGGATCTTGTTGGTTTGGTCATCTCAATATTGCTTCTTGCAGATTTTAGCTTAGTGTTACTTACGTCTCTCCAGCTATACTCTTACTCCATGGTTGATCTTTTGTTAGTCTTCTTTGTTCTTCCTCTTGGGATACTGGCACCATTTCCTGCTGGGATTAATGCTCTCTTTAGTCATGGCCCACGTCGCTCAGCAGGCCTTGCTCGGGTGTATGCGTTGTGGAACATTACATCGCTGATTAATGTTGTAAGTGCTCTGTCTTTATATGTATTTTCTATTGCTAGTTTATTTTGAATGTTGTAAATTTGTGGAACATAATTAGAGTTAAACATTATCCCTACTTTCTGTACAGATTTGTCATTGGTTTATCGTATTTGATATCATAAAGTTTTCACACATGCACATGTTTGTTAGAGATGTATATACTTCACATATATTAGATGTGTATCATCTCTATTGTGCAAGGGGTTTCCTGCATATGTACCCTAGAGTTGTGTGCATATATACTAGCCTACGGCCTCATGGAAATACAAGCTGCATGTCCTCACAGTATCCACACACATCAATGAACTTCCAACCTTCTCTTTTGTTTTTCTCCCAAGGGAGCTTGTAACAAACTTCCAACCTGTTCAATGCAATGAAAGGCAAAAGTCTTTTGCATTTTATCGAAAAATATTCACACACATCCACAAGCATATAACATTGCTTGTAGCCTATTTACCAAACAACTATGGCAATGGTGTTCTTTCCTTTTGATTTTTCTGGATGGCATGTGGGATCTCTTTGTTCGGGTCATTTGACTATTTGCTCGTGAAAACAGTAGCTATACTGTCTATCTCTTCATTTGTTATCTTCCATCAGCAAGAATGCCAGATCACCTTACGACTATATGCTATCATTATCATGTTTTACTGCCTCCTGAATAATAGCAAGTTCAGCTAGTGCTATAATTTTTTTTGCGAGAACAGCTAATGATATCATTATCGGTCTTTGTAACCTATTTGCTCTTGGATCAGGTCGTGGCCTTTATATGTGGACTTGTGCATCATAAGGTGTCAACGAAAGGACATCCAAGCATGCAGCCTTGGAAATTGGGCGGGTAAGCCTCTTACGTCCTCTGCAAAGAAGAGTTACTAAACACCATTGGTCTGCCATATCTTCTACCTAACTAACTCGGACTCGAAATCTTTTCAGTGATGAAACTAGCTGGTGGTTATTCCCAGTTGGACTTGTGTTGTGTAAATGCATCCAAGCATGCCTTGTCAATTGGCATGTCTCCATCTTAGAGATCCAGGATCGTGCGGTATACAGCAAGGACCCAACTATATTCTGGCAGTGATGCTACTTGGATCAACTAGAACACTCAGCGGAGTTTTTTGCAACTCGAGTTTTTGGGAGTTGATAAAAGGAAGGCTAGAAAATTAGTCCGTTCTTTGTCGACCAGACAGAGGAAGCAAGTACAAATTAGAATGCCTACAGATGCATGCTTATAGTTTACCGTTAATCTTGTGCAGTCACAATTTTTTTCCTTGTAGATAAAAGAAGGTTTAACTGATCCATTAATTGTAGGATTTAGACATTCATAGGCTTACAAATTCACCTGAGCTAATAACCGATAGATATAGGTTGCGGGGATTTTATTTAGCTTTTAATCTATTCTCAGTCTGCTGTCTTGATGTTGGTGGGTAAGGGGATCAAATATAAAATCACCCTGTTCATGATCGAGATTGATGAACACATAAACTCGCAAATTGTTTAGTTTACCATTTAGCAGGCTCGGGTGATCTAAAATTCTTTTCAGAGGCTTTTAGTGTTGCCTGGGTGGAGCATTGGGTAATCTCAAGAATGCATCTCTAGTTTAGTACGAAGACATGTACCGTCGACATAAAACAGTTGCGTAACATATTCATGTTATTATATGATTATTACAGAAACACTGACATTATAATTTTAGATGTTTCCACAATAATCTTTAAAAATAAACTGCTTTGTGAATGGGTAATATCTCACGGTACCTTCGCGTAGTCTCAAATATATGTAACTTTGACAATGGCTTTTCTTGTACTCCCTCCGCTTCAAAATATAATATGTTTTAGCTTGGTGAAAGAAGTGTATCTATATCTATTTTAGTGTGTAGGTTCACTCTAAATCTAGATAAACCTATATATAAAGGAGTCTAGATACACTCATTTCACAAAGCTAAAACATCTTATATTTTGAAACGCAGGGAGTAGATACGTTAGTAAGCTCGGTATAAAACTCTTAATTATGGCAATATTTTCCATAAAAGTCAAAACATACTGGAGTAGTAATGGCAGTGGAGGAAAGCACACTTTTTAGACCACTTGGGTTCGATAGAGCCACTTTTTTTTTGGGTGGGAAACTATAGAACAACTGTATGCCATATAGAAACTATAGAGCCACTTTTTTTTAGGCCAGCAAGTGTGTTTTTGTCACGCTATCTGGCATCGCTATGAATTCTATCTCCTTCCGTGCATAACACCTTCTAGATGCTTTAGTGATTTGTAATATTTCTCCTTTCTGTCTTGGAGCCTCTGAGGTCACCAACGGAAATCGCTGTTCCCCTAATTACTTCATGAAACATTATAGGCGCATGTGATGTGACACATGAACATGTATGTTGCCCAAAAGTTGCCTTTTTCTTCTTTTATAAGTATTTTTATAATGATTTTATACTGAGTATACGCTCAAACGAAAGCGATATTCTCTTTTAGCCTACTAAAACATCTTAAATTTAGAAACGGAGCTAGTAATTTGTTGGAAAACCGGCCAGTTGACTTAGAGACCCTCGTATACATCATAGACAACCAACCACTCAGAGTGATTCAAAATTTCAAATAGATCCTTAACAATGACACGTGAGCACAAACAATAACCGCAAACAAGCAAAAATCCCTAAAAAAAAACAGAATGCAGCGGTTTGCTTCCTTCCCCTAGTTTGGCTCTGCTGGCCTAGGGCTGCTCTTAACACGCAGGGCCCAAGGAGTGCTCTTCTTTGTTTTCTCTTAATAGGTCATATTTTTCTTTGGTTTTGGTCTCCCTAGCGGTATTGGTGATGGTGAGGTGGAGGCAGCAATGGTGCGTTGGGAATAAGCCATCTCCTACCTCTCCCTATCTCAAGGCTGTTTGTTTCGACGTCAACTATGGGCCCATGAGCGTTCATGCCACCGGATCAGTTGGTTCTTGTTGGTTTTGGGGAAAATTTCTGGACGGGTTGGTCCCTGGACCTCGCACCCTCTTACATATATAACACAATGTAGGGTTATATGTTTACTCATACACTAGAATAATCTAGACACTATTTTACCAACACTCTCTGAAATGCCCCACAGACACTCCCTCTCAGAGCATCTCTAGCAGATACCGCAAAACTTGGAACCGCAAAAGTAGTTTGCGGTAAAATTTGTGCCTCGGCAGAACATATCCCATATATTTAGACCACAAAATGAAATATTCCGAAAATATTCTATCGTCTTCTTCGCAGAGTTGTCTTCCTCGTGGGCGTGCAGATCCCTGGCGCACGCCCCCCGCCAGGCCTCGCCCTTCCAGGCCCCCACTGCCCAGCCCCCGCGTGCGCGCGTGCATGCGGCCGACGAGCTGCTGCATGCGGCGGAACGGTTCTGATTAGTAGATGCTGCATGCATGTGGCTGGTTGATTACTTGATGGGTGCATGCGGGGTTGATTTGTGCATGCCAGCCTTGATGCGTGCGTGCGGCCGGCCGGCCGGCACCTAACACTACTTGGGGGTAGCTGCTGCTCGGGCTCCAACAATGGCGGCCAAAAGAATCAATGATTTACGGCTCGGATAACAATAGATTTAGTGAATCAGACCTCCTCATTCGTAATTGTAGATTGGCGCGGTGAATCGAGCCACCTCGCCGGAATAGAGCTTGGAGGGCGGCGGCGGTGGCACCGTCGAAGGTGAACGGAGCAGTTGGTGGTGTATTTTTAGTGGAGGGAAGCGTTGACCGCATTGCAGTTTACTGTAAAACAACCTCTAAAACTGAATATATGCAGTACACGAGGACTAATATGGGGGGAGTTGCAATTTTTTTACGGTTTTGACCACTTTTACGGGATCTGTTCGAGCCATTTTTTGGCCATTTTTAGACCAATACTGCAAATTTTGTGGGTTTAACCAGATATGCGATATCTGCTAGAGATGTTCTGAGATGGGTGATAGATATCTATCATTCCCATCTTGTTATATGCCAACGAACATTCATTACTACCCAATCCCTTAGTCAAACAATCTGCTAGTTCTTCTCTAGAGTTTACATGACTTAATTTCAAGGTGCCTTTGTCGAGCTGCTCTTTGATTAAGAATCGATCTATTTCCACATGTTTCATTTTGTCATACTGAACTGGAGTGTTAGCTATGTTGATTGTTGACTTGTTGTCGCACCAAAGGTTCAATGGTCCTCTCCTTAGTAGCTTTATAACTTCAATAATAGACCTTTCATCCATGTCATCTCACACAAACAAACATTGCTCTATATGATGCTTATGATGTAGATCGGGAGACCACATGTTGCTTGTTGCTCCTCCAAGATACTAGGTTTCCTCCAAGAAAGACACAAAAATCCAGATGTTGTCCTTCTATCATCAAGGTAACCATCCTAATCGACATCACAACTTCCCTCTACATTTAGGTGTCCATTAGGCTTGAAACATAAACCTCTTCTAGGACTCCCATTTAGATAACGCAAAATCTGGTTTGCTGCTTCCAAATTCTCGCTCCTTGGATCATGCATATAGCGACTAACCACTAACTACACAAGATATGTCAGGTCTCGTGTGGCACAAGTAGATGAGTCGACCTACAAGCCACATGTAGCTCTCTATCAACTAGATCTCCATACTGCGCACACAATTGATGATTTTTCTCTATAGGAGTTGAAGCAGCTCGACACCCAAGCATACTTGCATCACTAAGGTCCAAGACATACTTCCACTTTGAGATAACTATCCCTTTGGGGGACCTTGCAATCGCAATGCCTAGAAAATACTTCAGTCCCCAAGGTCTTTAACCTCAAACTCTTTACTTAGCTTCTGCTTTAACTGTGTCATCTCAGCAATATCATCCTCAGTAATAATGATATCATCCACATACATGGAAAGAATCGTGATGTGCCGCTCGGAGTGGTAGAACACACTGTGGTGGTAGAACACAGTGTGATCCCTATTACATTATCTGTAACCCATGTTGCACATGGCTCGCTCGCTGAAATCTGTCAAACCATGCCCTTGGTGACTACTTAAGACCATACAATGACTTGTTCAATTTGCAAAACTTCCCCTATTTTTTGGGTTACTAAAGCCAGGGGAATCTCCATATAAACTTCTTCACGAAGATCTCCATGCAATGACCAACCAAAGTTAGCAGCACAAGAAATAAGAGTTCTTACTATATAATCTTTGCTACGATCGCAAATGCTCATCATAGTCAATCTCATAGGTTTGATTGCAATCCCTTGCCACCAACCTCACCTCTTATCATTCTATTTTTCCTTCAGGGGTTTGCTTCACGGTATACACCCATTTGCAAGTAAGTGGACTTTTCTCGGTTGGAAGAGAAACAAGATCCCATGTCTTGTTCTTCTCAAGAGCTTTCATTTCCTCCAACATGACCTCATACCACTTTGGATCTTGTTTTGCTTCTTTCCAATCTTTTGAAATCACCATAGATTGCAATAATGCAATGAAGGCCTTGTAGCTTGGAGATAAAGATGTATATCTATCTATACTATAATTTGTCTTGTGGTAGGTTCGTCCACCACAAATTTTGGTTCCAATTTTCCCTCGGACCATTTTGCCCCTGCATTTTCGAGATATTTACCCACCACTACCCTTAGTAAATCATACTTGTTCATATCTATCAACAAATCCCCTTCTCCTCTGCTCTATCAACAAATACCCTTCTCATGTGCCCCTGCTCCCACTGGAAGGGACATGCGACCGTGTTCAAGAGCAAGGGAGGGCACATGATCCCCCGTCGGAGACGTCGAGGAGGAGACGACGGGTCCTGGTGGATCGGGGATCTGCATCATCATTAGATTTACATCCAGATCATTCCATGGAGGCTACAATCGGCACCGCTTCCAGCTTTTGGAAGGATCAAGCTCGAGATTAGTGCGTATGGCCCTACTCCTCTTTCTGAGGCGGCTATTATGCTCGCAGCAGCGACCTAGCGGGGCCAACTGCCGTGGGGTTTGACCAAGAGGCGCTCACGACAGTGGCGGCACTGGCAACAACAATTGGTCGCACCATCCTGCCCCACTTCCCTATCACAGCGGCGACTGACAGCGCTGGCAGCAACACTCTATCGTCTAGTGCCATACCAAGGAGACGCTAATACAGAGATACACACGTGGATGGATTAGATGCTTGATTCGAGGGAGGGATTAGTACTGATCATTTTACATAGATTGATGTATTGTACTATTGATTGGTTTGATCCCTAGCACATCAATCTTTCTACCTCTTGAGTTCTGAACTCACTGAATTTTACACAGATATGCGCTCCTTGTTGAAATTTGTTAGAGCATATCCTAGCAGATACCATAAAAAGCTGGTCCTTAAAACTATGAGATAAGGCACCGAAAATGGGTTATATAGTCTAAAATCTAGCTGAAAAGAACAGATCCTGTAAACCCGACCCGTAGAGCGCGGGCCCACTGTTTTCTCTCCTTTTCTACTCCTCTTCCTTCTCCAACTTGCACCTATCCCATAGACCTCTGTAACTACCTCGGTGAATTACGCTCTTAGTTGCATGCCTGGATGAGCAAAAGTGGTTAAAATAGTACGGTGGGGCCCAGGGGCCACTCACAGGTAGACCTTTCGGCCGTCCTAACTACTTCCAGAACATCAGGACAAGAACGAGCGGCGTAATCGGCAGGCGAAGGGATCAACTACATACACAAGTGAGTATGTATGCAAGCCACATACACAAGTTCTTAGAGCCATTCCATCGAAAAGAAATAGAAATATTGCAACGCCATACGACAAGATCCAAATATCCTAGATAGAGATAATAGTTTAGGATAGCTCCTCATACATCAAACATCAGAGTATCAGGCGGAAGCGGAAAACAAGATCCGAGTACGGATAAGAAGAAAATCGGTATAAGATGCCACATAAATAAACACATCCCGCCCACAGATCTCACGGATCTCCGTTCCCGGAATCTCTACACCGAGTGATCGTTGCCAACGTAATCCGTCTCCTCCACCCAGTATCCATCTTGCGAATACACCTGTTCATCTGAATCAAACAATTTATCGTGTGAGACCCTAGGGGTACTCAGCAAGTCTTTATGCCTCTAAAGGGGACATAACCTGGGGTGACGCAATTGCAGCAAAAGATAATAACTAACAAGCCTATAGATACTCGCTAACCATCCGCCTAACCAATGATAAACGGATGTCCGTTAATTAGTAACAACAGTTATAACAGTACAATTAACAGATCCATCCTCCTTCTCTCTTACCGACGAGAAAGCGGACAAACAACCCATCCGTTGGCAGTTTTATTAACCATTCCATGAGTATTGCACTATTTACTAATCAGGTACTTAGTCAGATTAAAACTGGTACTTTAGTTATACTTGTCTATGATCGAGAAACTGTGCTCCAAGTCGTCCATAACTGCGGACACGGCTTTCAGAAAGATTTACCCTGCAGGGGTGCACAAATAGCAACACACACTCGATCAACCTCGAAAAAACCAACTCAAAACCCAACGAGGCATTCACGACAAAGCGGTCACAGGATTCATAACATATTTCAGGGGGCCACCCCACTAAGCTACCCGCAACGAAGTTGGCCGGCTCCGGAACGGACCCAGGGTTTGTGTCAATGGCTGTAAACGACAGGGAACCCGAAAGTGTGACTGGGCTTGTCGATACCGCGAAAACATTCCACGATCCAAAACAGTACAGGTGCTCGACGCACAATCTTAAATAAAGCAGTAAAGCCTGGCATAAGTACAGAATAGTAATAAAGCCCCAAACTACTTGTGGCCCCAAGAAATAGAAATGAATCAAGCTCTGGCTCAGGGGGGTCCATAAGGCCTCCCGGATGTGGATAGTGCAAATAGTCAAGGAACAGGAATCAAGTACTCGGGGTCCTACGGGACACAAGTGAGCATGAAAAACCAAATAGCAGATATTGCTCACCGGTGCCTCTTTCATTAGTTATCCCATTACTACCCAGGTTAAGTTGTTTAGGTATCTCGTTATCCATCAGACACTCATATACCCTACACATGCTTTTCTATGACTCGCATGGCTCAAAGAACTCCTGTAGTAATGGCTCATGGGATGGAGGAACAAGCTTCGGTGGGGTTTAAAAGTAAAGGCTATGCAGTACTTGGGATTCAATTTAATGCAATCGCGACTCAATGATGCAAGAGTAAGATAGAGGCAATAGGTACTATATGTATGCAAGCATGTGGTAGTGCTTGCCTGGCATCTCAGTTGAAGCGAGAGATGGATCTGGGTAGAACTCCTGTGATTCCTGATAATTCTCCTGCTGGGCGTCTATTCGAAGAAGAACCAAACAAACAAGGGCCAACATAAATAAAGTGCACAAGCATATGAATAAAATGCGACAAGCAAACAAGCATGCCATGATGAATGATGCACAATTTACATGGCAATAAAGTAGCATGGCATGGGTGAGGTGTGGGAACAAGAATAATTCATTTTGTTATTTATTTGATCAAGTTTTATTGCGATAAACAGTTCTGATTTTTAATAATGACATGATGCATGCTTCAATTCGGAACAAGGAATGCATAGATAGAACAGGCTCGTCGCGCTGATCGATTTAGACATATTATTTGTTGAATTTGGAGTTGTAGAATTAAAGTTACTAATTATTTAAGAAAAAGGCATTTTTATTGCATTTAAACAATTTTCGAAAATTAATTTTCCCAAAAGATATTTTGAATAGCATATTTGAATTCCTCACATTTTTCTGATTCCAAAACATATATCATTTGTACTATTTGGATTTATAATTTAAAAGTTATTTAAAACAGATTTAAAATCATATTTAAACATTTCTAAAAATGTTTTGTTTAAACAGAAATACACCCAGACTTTTTATACCCAGAGAAATCTAACCCAAGTCACTGATGGGTGGGGCATGCTGTTCCACGGGCCCACGCGACAGAGGCGGCCGGGCGCGGCAGAACTTTTCTTACCGCGGCGTTACCCAGCCCGAGCCTTTGACTGGTGGGGTCGGCGGCGTGCGGGGCCACGCGCGGACTCGCGAACCAGGCGCAGCCACGTGGCGCGGACAGGGACGGCGGGTTGAGGTTTTTGGAACCTGGGGTGTTTTTCTGCAAAAGTTAGAGGGGCTGACTGGTGGGGCCGGTGGAGCGCGGGTTGAGGGAGAAATAAAAAAGGGGGGGGGGGTATTGGCAAAGTAGCCACTGCTACTGTACTTCTTCTCTGAAATTACTGACGAGGGGATGGTGCTCGACAGCGGCATAGCGCGGCGCAGGGATCGAATCCACGACCTCTCGCGCGCGTGCTGCGGCGGCTAACGCTGTGGTGGTCAAGGGGTTGGTGCTGGATTGCGGTCGCGCGGCTAGCTAAGGTGGAAACGGCGCGCGGACGGTCGGCAGACGACGGAAGCTCGCCGTGCAGAGAGCGCTCGAAGAAACGCACGGCGCGACCAGTGAGCGAGAAGGGCCTAGAGGATGTCAGGGGAGTAGGGTAGCTCACCGCGAGGTGGACGACAGTGGTGGATCGGGTCGGGGATCGATGGATCGACGGCATAGCACGCGGCCGGAGGTGTTAGGGTTTCACTCGGCGCGTCGGTGTGTCGCGGGGTTGGGCCGGCTCCTCCTCGCTGCTGTGCACCGGGCGATGCAGAAGGTTCTCCTCGGCTTCCTCGACAACCAAGACCGCCACGCCACCGGCCGTGTTGTCAAGGAGATGGTGGAGGCCGACGATGGCTGCCGGAGTTGGAGAAGTGGGTGGCAGGGGGAGAAGGATACGGCGCAGCGACCAGGGTTAGATCTAGGTGCGGCAGAGGAGGCATGGGGGAGTGGATATGGACGGGAGAGGAGAGGTGCCGTGGGGGATCGGGGTAGAGAAAAAGGTGGCTTCGGTCACCTTTTTCTCCTCCTCCTTCATGTGCTCGTCCTGGGGGTGGGTGTGGCTGCAGGTGGGGTCTGGGCGAGGCCACGGAGCAGTAGGAAAAGAGGGTGCCATGGTGGGGCTGGCTTGGCAGAGAGAGAGGGGGGGGGGGAGGGGGAGACTCGGGTAGGAGCTAGGGTTGGAGGGGTAGCTCGGTTTGGTTTAGATTAGGGCCGGGGTTTAGGTTAGAGAGAGTAGCTGGCATGGGGTGGTCGAGCCAGGGTGGTAACCAAGTTAGGAAGGGAGGGGAGGCTCGGCATGGAGCCTAGCTAGGAGGGAGAAGGTAGGTTAGGGTTTTAGTTAACTAGAGAGAGGCTAGGGTGAGTGGGTGGGTTAGGGTTTGGCATGCTCAAGCATGGGGTAGAGAATGGTTAGGGTGTTATCATGCTCCAAAGCAAGATCAAGCAAAAAGGTGAAAAGAGGTGTGGTGAGGTTGAGATGGAAGCGAGTGATGAGGTAGGAGGTGCACATGGCAAGGAGAAGAAAAACAAGATGGGGAGGGTGGAGATAAAAGGGTGGAGCTTAACCA
Source organism: Avena eriantha (assembly GCA_910589775.1). Classification (NCBI taxonomy): domain Eukaryota; kingdom Viridiplantae; phylum Streptophyta; class Magnoliopsida; order Poales; family Poaceae; genus Avena; species Avena eriantha. Next base: position 23,860,230 of record OU342740.1, read on the forward strand.
AAAGCAAAAATAATCACTTTACATGATTCCCAAAGGTCCATGCTCCACTCCCAAAACAAATAAAACCTAAAGGAGAAAGATAGTGGTAATTTGCATGGCCCATGCATGGACATTAAATGCCATATATAAGCTTGTGAAAACAATGTAAATAATGATGGCATTTATACATATGCATTCCAAAATATGGAATAAGGCCAAGCTAAAGGAAACTAGAATTGGATCCATCCCAACCCACATGAGCTAGAGTAAATGCCAAAGGAAAAGTAAAGCTCATGGATAATTAGGATGGTGGAATTATAAGGTGGTGACAAAGAAAGGTGATGGAGTTGAATAAAAGATATGCCCCCAACTCAACTTGGGCATCAAGCATTTACCAAGAACCAAATACAATATATCAAGAGCCAAATACAATTAATAATGCATATGAGAGAAGAACCAAATGGAAAAGGGTTTTATATGATGCTCAAATGCAAGGTGGCATGATGACATGAGCGTGATATAATTATGATGCAACAATTATATGTAGGAAGTAGCCATTATATTACTAGACCATGTAGCATAACATATGTTAGACAGATGGGATGCTACAACCTCGTCGCCCTAATGCTAGACGGCGCAGTGCCACTCGGGCGCCGCCCGCGTGCCCCCAAGTGCTGCTCCGCACCACCGTCCAGCGCTCCTATGATCTATAGGCTCGTCGACGCCACCCTCTCCGGATGGATCCTGCACACACACAACAAAAGCAGCCCTGCTCACCAGCATGCCCCACCCTGACCGTGGATTTTCTCACCATCGTTCTACACCTAGGATCACTAGGGACCGATGCGTAACTGGTCGCTGGTGGTATCATCACCAATCTGTCCATCGCTAGCCTGCCTCGTCCGCTAGAATCGGAGGAGAGGGCCTCGTGGAGGTTGATATCAACACAGTCGTAATCGGTTGCCAAGGGGCTTGTGGGGGCCAACATGAACACATTCAGTGACCGACCAGAAGAGAGAATGCCACACTTGGTCTAGGAGCGAGGCAATAGTTGAGTTGGTGGAATCCGACGAGGTCAACTAGGAGAGTAGGGGCGAGAGGTGCGGGGGTCGTCGACGTATGGCTATTAGCGGTGAAGAAAGAGGCTGAGTGGTTGGCTAACGGCTGGGTCAAAGATGACAGTGACGGTTATGAGGAAGACATGATTGAGAGGGAGGTGTCGGGGAAGAGCTTCAGCTAGCAAGGCTAGGGAGGATATCGAGCAAAGGGGAGAGAGAGAGTGGCGGTAGTAGGGATCTGGCGGCCGGGCTGGGTTAGTAGCCATGCATGCCTGGTCGTGTTGGGTGTGTGTGTCTTCAGTGTGTGGTGTGTGTTAGGGCTAGGTGTCCCGTGCGTGTGTTTGGCTTGGCTGGGCCACTTTGGCCCAATTAGATGGTGGGTGTATTTTTTACTTTTGTTTATTTCTTTATAAAACAATTTTTAGGAAGGATAAAATAATCACAAAAGTGGATTAATTTGAGATAAAAAGGGATATATTTTTAAAAGTAAGGATAGGATTTAATAAGAATAAGTTTAGGGTTGACTAGACAAACTACGCAATTATGATGATCAACGTCTCCTCGATCAAAATGCCAGAAAAAGAGGATATCCATCGCCCTGACACCCATGCTCCTATGCACCGAGCTTACCAACGACCTATGCATGCACACTCCACCGAACCATGATTATCTCCACCATGAAGCATGCGAGAACCTCCCAACAAATTTGGAACTTGAGACTCAAACCAACACCTGAGCAAGCAACTACGACTCGCAAGGCCAGCTATTTACCAAAATATCGGGCAATAGAAAGTGACCAAGGCAATATAGGCTACGAGGAGTATAATTGGTATGGAAACTAAAGCATTGCAACATGGATAGCAATAGATAGAAGTAAATCCATAAAGCAAAAAAATAGGTAGCAAGGGGGAGAATGCTTGCTTGGGAACCATTGCACGAGGATTCCTTCGAAGAACGGTCCGAAGCTCGCATCTACTCAACGTCCTAATCCGTGAAGAAGCAAAGCACTAAAAGAAACACCAGATGCAGTATTTAAAGACACAACAAAAGCTCTGGCATGATTATGATATGATTCATGTCATGGAAAGATGTAATACAACTTGGCAATATTAAGCGGAATCGGAATCCCGACAATTACTTAGACGGTTCCAGTTATTTAGTACCCCACAATTTAAATGTTGAATGAACAAGGCAAACATGGCATCAGTGAGATACACAATTTAAATGGAGTCAAAATAAGACAAGAATACTTTGTATGTTCTCTCCATTTTTAATTTAGGTGAATCGACTATTTAACCCAAACCACATGATAGTATGTATGCAAGCGTATATAATTTAATATGCAATAAGATAGATGTCATATTATAAAAATAGGTATGGGATTAAGTAGGGGTCACACGTTTGGGTTTCGAAGATCTTGGACTCGAAGGGGTTCAGGTTTGGTCTTCGGATTCCATGATGTAGATCTTGGGGATCGGTGTGCTCTCCTTTGGGTTCCGTGTTGGAGATCTTGGATCATGGCTTCCTTGTTGGTGGTGAACTTGGTATCCATGCACGGTGGTCTTTCGATTCATGTTCGAGCGACGTCTAGGAAGGCCTTGGTACACAACTCGTCATTGGCAGCACTAGGAGATGTCTCAAACTACAGTAGCACCCCAAAACAAATGGACCACCGATACAGCACATGAGGAGGAACTTGGTAGCAGGAGCACGACGGGAGCCGAGCGGTCACCAACATACCATACAAACACCACACTAAACCGCACCGGGGGAAAATAGAGGAACCAACACATGTACCACATTGATAGAGTTGTAACACGACGGGTAAGACAAACAAGCAGGGCCCCTATAGGACACGACAGTGTTCAATAGAAGCTGCAAGGATGCAGGTATAGGAGGTCTTCGTGCTGGAGGTGGGCTCACGAGGTAGGAGACGAGCTTGGGGTTGAATACGTCCCAGACGTGGAGGTTGTGGACGAAGATGGGCACGTGCGATGCTAGGAGAGGGGCGACGCCTAGGAGCCAAACAGAGGATGAGCGCGAGGCGGCAGCGGCCTACACATGGAGCTAAGCGGGGCATCGGCCGAGGAAGCGGGAGATGTAGGGTGAGGGCACGGCAGATGGGTGTAGCACTAGAGAGGAGGGGACCACGTGGAGGCGGGGGTGCTTGCTAGTGGCGGAGAGGACAAAGAGATGGCAGTGCGGGAAGGAAGGTGGGGCGAGCAAGGGAAGGTGGAGGCATCTCTAGAATCGAGTAGGGCTCGGGGAGGAGGCGTCCTCCTGACAGCGGCAGACATGGAGTGGCAGTCGGCCCTAGCAGAGAGGCGAAGAACGACAACGGGGCAGAGGAACCTAGGTTGGTGGCGGCGACTCTTCTCGGGGGAGAGCCAAGGATGGAGGCAGGGGTTGGTGGTGATGCACAGGATCACGATGTGTGGCTTGGTCGTGTCGGGGATGGTAACGAGAGGGTTGAGTTAGGTGGCAATCGTGTAGCGTGTGTTGCAGTTGTGTGCTACTATGTTGCGTGCGTGTGTGGTTGGGGCATGTCACATGGTGTGCTGCTACATGTCTTGCGTCTGAGCAGTGCATGTGTATGCGACCAGGTGAGTGTGTTGTGTGGGGGACCTGCGTGCATGTGTGTGTTTGGTGGTGTTGTGTGAGCTGCGGTGGGGTATGTGTGTCATAAGATTAGGGTCTCTAGGGTGGCCTGGTGATGACTGGAAGTGCACATATCATTTGTAGCTAGTTTCGAAATGAAGATATCAATCCCACAGGGAGCAGTAGGCGAAAGACTAAAATGCTTTTAACTAAAACTAAACGAAGTACTTAAGGAATAATTTTGAGATGCAAGAAAAGTAGGGTTTTTGATTGAACAAAGCAATTAAAGTAAAGTAAAACTTAATGCAGAAAGTAAGAATCGCGTGTGTAAAAGAGCTTGGAACTGCAATAGGGAAAAGGCGTTCTCAGGGAGTGGTGGATACACCGCTAGCAATTTAGACTAAGAAATCAAGATTATTATAACAAATATTCTCATGATATGTATGTATGTGGGAGGAGTTCCATATATGGACAAATAAGAAACAACCACTTCTCACCTCATCCTTCATAACCATAGCTGACAGATAAATGACATCAATCGTATTATTCCGCTATTAAGGGATTTCTTCCGTGGCATGGACATGGCTTTATGAGTTCTCCTTTATAGTCACAGTAAGTGTTATCATCCCTCTGTCTACCAACAAGTAATCCCCTTCATCATGTCCCCATAAGAGGCAAATATTAAGGAGGTGCACAACTCCCAACATCAAGATGAATACAATTAAAACATACACATAATGATGTATAACATAACAATCTCTATTTTATCTCAATCATATGCTAGGGTTTCTCCATCTCCCCAAGAACTAATGATCTACTCAGACATGGAGGCAATCAACATCATGGCAATGGTAATGGAATCTATCATAGATGAATAGTACTTGTATAAATCCACAACGAGTACAGAAATTACAACAAGATCTAGACAAGATGTGTATGTGATGGATGGAGATGGTGGTGATGCAGCGGTTGATGATGAAGATCGATGCCTTAGCCTCCCGGATCTGCGCAGGGCGAAGATGGATCCCCGGTGAGCAAGTTTCCCCTCCAAATGCCTTCTGGAGGTGAGGTTTTGGTGATTTCTGGTTGTTCTGTATGTCATCTCCCTGATCCAGTTGCACGGGGTGAAACTATTTGAGGAGGCGGTGGTGGTGCCAACTATACGACCAGAAAATTATTCCCGCCGTATAGTTGGTCGTCAAACCCTCTGGATGCCTCAATCGCTTTGGGTTTTCTTCTGGTGTTATTGATATTTCCCAAATAAGCGATTTACATTGTTTTTGACTCCTTTTCTCCCCAATACAACTGCTCCAAGAATTGTGTCCATTGTATCCATCATCTGTCCCGATCCTGGTGAAAATAGACATAAAATGTGCGCGCGAACACCGTAAAATAGCAAGATCCTACCACTATAATGCAAAACAATAATATAAAACATGATGCAAATATGCACTCATCAACTTTCCCAAGCTTAGACTCTTGCTCATATCGAGCAAGGCTGGCTTAGTGAATGTGATCTTCATATTCATGAAGCTGAGTCGATAAAATAAATGAGGCAATTGCAGCATGTGTTTATCCTATAAGATACATAGGAATGAGTTCATGAATAGTACCTTACTCAAACCATCTGAATAATATTAGTAGGTTTCCACACCTTAGTGATCAACGGTTCACAAAAGATGAATCTCAACATGATGTAAAAGTATTCGGTTCGACCAAATGAGTTAGCCAGGTAGTCCCAAGTGTTTTAGGATTAGCATATTCACTTGGGATTCAAAATATCAAAACGTCTCTTTGTCTTACTACAATATAGTGGTATATGCCTATTTGCTCTTTGCACATTCGCTCCTTTTCTCTTTATATATATATATATATGCTCACACTTTTGTTTAAGTGTTGTGCAAAGAATCTAGCCATACATTCCACTTCATGTAGGAATTCAAAGTTTAACGATCTCAATTACCAAATTCCAAGTGTATATGAAGCATCTTTATGACTTGAAGACTCTACCTCGACTTGTTCTCACTCTATTTTGATAGCACTTTTAAATTTTTATCTATTCAAAGTTTCTTTCTCAACTTGACTAATTAGATTATTTTTACTTTTGTATGTCAAACCATGAACTTACAACATATCGATTTAAATTATCTTTATATGTTCCATTAATACAATTGGTGTGGAAGACTCCTATTGATATCATCAAGTGCAAGTAAAATTGTACTCAAGCCATTCATATATCCAATAAGACAAGCACAAACTCAATAATGCTCCATATATGATAATTAACTAGGAATTTCACAAATGGGATCGACTATTCCTTAAGGGAATTCAAATGATGCAAACTTTATTTCTAAGCTCAAACTAATGCAAAACTAAAATAGTAATATAAAACTTATAAGATATATTACAAGGTCTTAAATATCGCCCCAAGCTTGGAATCAAGCTAGGCAGGATCAAATAACTCCTTGTTCGTACCCGGATTTTTAATCCCAGATGCCTATTATGCCATACATCGCAATCCCAGGATTACCATTTTTGCGAGACATAACAGATTGGATATCATAGTACATCAACCATTACAAACCATAATAAGGTCTTACACAAATAAAGGATCTCATGATCCAGTCTTAGTACAAACAAGTAGCAGAATAAATAGCATAGCGGTGGGGTCCATCTTCAGTGTCACAGGCAATGCTAACGATGGGAGATGATCCTAGTTGTCGTAGCCATCCTGCTATCCTCCTTCAGGGTAGTCCTCCTCATAGTCTGGCCATAGGAATAGCCAGGGACAAAAGCCATGAGTACTCTTTAAGTACTCGCAAACTATCACTAACAAGTAAGGTAGTTCTAATAGGAAATGCTAACTCTAAGTTTATTTGTAAAGTTAAGTTGAAACCTAAGTTGAGTTCAGAAACAAAGAAAGATAAAATAAAGTTTGAAAACACCTAAGTGGGAACTTAGTTGTCATAGTCACGACCATGTTGTGGTCAAGTCATGTCACAATTCATTTCATAAGTCATTTTGAAAACATCTGACAACAGAACAGTATGGCCACTCCAACTGTCCATAACCACGGACACGGCTATTCGAATAGTTTGACACTCTGCAGAGTTGGTACACTTTCACCACAAAATTCGATACATCTGTCAGGGTAACCTTGAATCATCATACTTAGTATGCAGATAATCAAACATAACCTTTCCTTTACACACTCTAGTATAAGCACCTCTCCTATGAGCTTGGCCTCCCAGCCATGACCATCTATCATCCTGGGCACTACATAGGCGGATAACATTGAGAGGTAGCCTCATCCCGAACCTCTCCCGCAAGGGAACTAACACTAATGCATATAAACTTCCAGCTAAGCCTTACCCAATTTAGGTATTGTGGTTAGACGGTAAATTGGAATGGTATCGCATCCGAACCCAACCATCAGTTTTTATAAAAGGGCTAAGGCTCATGCCTCAACATTTTCATCATCATCATAAACAAGTTGTGTTTCTCAACACATGTCAAAACATCTCAATAGAATGACTCTTCATTCCAAGGTTTTCACAAGTCATTTTCACCAAGTATTCCCATCTAAAGTGATCAAGTTTTTGGTTTGGCTCTAAACTACTAAGTTAAGAGTGTTCACTAATGTGGGATGCTAATATCAATCTCATGCCATAGAATGACATCTAAGTCTAACTAGATAGGTCAAGTTTTATACTCTTTATGCTATCTATAAACAAAGTAAAGAACTTTGATAAAGTAAAGAAAGTAAAGCTTGTAAATAAAACTTGGAGTAGGTATAAGTCAAAAGGTATAACCAAAGCATGCCTAATGCTTCTTGCTTAATTCTAGCTTAATTCTAGCTTGCTAACAATAACTTGCATTGTTAATGATGGCTTGCTAATAACAGCTTGCTCAGTTTACTTGTAGTGCTAGGCTTTCCTTGGTTAGTGAAGTGGTTGAAATTCTCTTCCTCCTCTTCTTGGTAGAACTCCTCCTCCTTAAAGACTTGTTCGGTACTATCGTCTATGAATACATACGGAATACACAATCACCAAATAATACTTAACTAGTCTACTTAGCACACTAAGTCACACATTTGATGATTTAGTATCATCACAAACATCACAAGGTTTAATAACTAGTTTCATTTATTTTATTTGAGAAAAGTAATTTCTACTCATTGAAATTAACTAAGATTTAATATTCTCCAATTAAAATATGGGATCATGTGGACACATGTCATCACCACATATTCTAATATATGGGAATGTGATTTAAAGGTTGGATCACATTTTAATAAGTTTGAGTTTAATAATTAATGATTTAAAGTGACTAGAAATGCCTATATAGCATTATTTTGGTACTAGTCCAAAGTCACTGCATGCAAACCTTAATATGATTACATATTTAGATAGGTATGGTTAAATGTGTTTTTTGAGAGTTGGAATCAATTGAAAAGCTATTATGGTTGATTTTAGAAAAATGTTTGAATGTGCAAAAGCTTCTGTCTTGTTATTTTTTAAGGAGATATCTATAACTCTAAATGGTTTAAATCCAACGGGCTTGGTTAGAGATTTTAATTAGCTTTCCAACAAAATTTGAATCACTCAATTTGGATTTGTAGAACTCTCTGAATTGATTTTCAAACTAAGGGACAGAACTAAGTTTAAGTCCAGAAAGAAAAGTCTAAATTTGAATCTACTAGGTCACGCGGGAACACTAACGGGCCGGCCCAGTTTCACTCTGCGGCGCTGAGGGCTGCTGACAGGGGGGCCCGCCTGTCAGTGTCTCTAAACGCGAAGCGGTACGGGACATTGTGGACCGTAGGATTAGAGCTAGCATCTGCGACTGGGGCTTATCGTCGACGACGGACTTGTTACCGGCGAGGTGGAACCCTAACGGCTCGGTGGGGGTGCGGTGAGGGCGTACCAGGGCTCCAACCAGTGCAGTGAGGCAGACAAACGAATGAGGAGACAACGGCAGGCTCAGGTGAAGTCACGGTAGCTCCGGGGGTGGACGAAATCGACGGGAGTGTCTCCTCCTCTGCTGCGGCTGTTGTAGCACCCCGGTAAAACCACTACTAGAAAATCGCTTAGTGTTTCTGTTTTGTGCATTATCATGACCACATGCTCATGGCATCATGCCATATTGCATTTGAGCATCATCATCATCTTGCATTTGTTTGCCTAAAACTATTTTTCAAAAGCCTATCTTTGTTTTCTAAACACCCCCTCTTTATTTTAAATATAAAACCCTCGATCCGCCTGAACCTTTTATTTGTCTAAAAACTAATTACAAAAGCCTTTCTAAAAATAAAATAAAATAAAAATGTTTTAGTGGGGGAGGCAGCCACCGGCTAGGCCCAAAAGGCCCACCGGCAGCCACCTACCACCCCACCTGCAAACCAAACCCTAACCATCTAACACCGAAACCAAACCCTAGTCTACCCAGCCTCCACCCAGTTGCCAGCCCCTTGCTAACCAGTCCCACACGCAACCTGGTCACGACCCGACCACACCTAGCTACCTAACCCGCGCGCTCCCAACACGCAAACACACACACGACACACGCGCGCATGCAGCTAGCAAACCATGGCGGTGCACCGCAGACTCGCCCCAGCGTGCACACCCCACCCAGTGCGAGCCAGCCTCGACCCGCCTGTGCTCCCGACCCCACCAAAGTGCGTTGCTCCTCTCTCTCTCCCCTCGACCTCGCACCGCGACGCACGGAACTCGCCCCCGCGATGCCCGTTCCCCGCTTGGCCGCACCACAACCGCGTCACCCTACCCGTGATCCCCTCCGCCTTTGCATCGCCCCGCATGGCTGCCGCCAGCAATCCCTCGCCCCGCTCCAGCGAGCGCCGCCTCTATCCCGTTCCGAGCCGGCCGCTGCTCCGCCGGACGATCTCGCTGGAGCTCCACCGCTCCTCTCCCTCCCTCGTCGCCGCTGCCGTAGCACAAGCCACCGCCGCTCGCGAGTCCTCTGTCCGTTGCCGCTCGGCGCCCTACCCCGACAACGAGCACTGCCTCCGGCCAGTGCCCCGTCTACCCCGTGCGACCCTGCTGGCCGCATCCCGCCCCCTCGCCGCGCCTCCTCGTCTTCCCCGGACCCGGTGTCACGCGAGTGCCCTACCGCCAGGATCCCCCTCTCCGGCCGTTGCCTCGCCAAGCTCCTCCAACTGCGCGACACATTCCTGCTCGCCCAGAGCACCTCCTCACCGGCCTCGGCCCCTCCCTCCAGCAAGTTGCTTGAGCCTTGCCACCTCTGTTCGCGCGCTGCAACCGCCCAACAGAGCCTGAGCTGCCTCCTCGCGAGTGCCTCCCTCGCCTCAACAACATCCATCACGAGGGACGCCGCCCCGTGTCGAGATCCTTGTCGCCCTGCCCTCCTCTGTACCCCGTGACCTGAGCGTCGTCGACCCGCTCCGCTAGCGAGCCTACCTCTCCTTTGAGCCCCACGCCTTCGTCGGTTGGCAGGACGTCGCCGTGGCCGCCGTCCTCCGCCTGTCTCCTATCCCCATCGCCACGTCGTGCTCGTCCACGATCCATGCTGGATGGCCTCCCAAGATCGATAGCCCCACGTGCTTGAAGTGTTCGACACTATGCCTATGTGTTTGGCTCAGTAGGAGGTACCGCGAGGATTTTTGATGTGGTGCCAAAGGTGTATTCATACGTGGACACGAAGATGACACGCCTGTAACTACAAGATGGAAGCCTTACAAGATGGAAGCCGGTACCCCAAGCCCTCTGTCTTGGAACCGAAGCTGGTGTCCACAAGGTTCCCGACATGTATCACCAAGATCTCCGACCCTGGACTGGAACGCCAAGATCCCGGAGTCCGAAGCCCCGACCCGAAGCCAAGACCGAACCCCGGAACCCCAAGATATTCGATCCGAGAAGTGCGACCCCTACCTATCCTGCCCTCTATTTTTATAATATATAACATATACCTTATTGCATATAAAATGGCTCATGCTCGCATACATATTCATTTGTTTGGGGGTGCTTTGTCAATTCATCTCATAATTAAGTATGGATATCATATGTGGGCTATTTAGTCTTATAATGACTCTATTTAAATTGTGTAGTGAACCAGTGACATGTTTTTCCTTGTTAATACAACATTTAAATTGCGGGGTGTCTAAACAACTTGTACCATATAATTAATTGACGTGACCCCGGTTCTTCTTAATATTGCCTAGTCGCATGGCATCTTTGCCATGTCATGCATCATACATGCATCATACACGATCTTCTGCCGTAGTATTAAATAGTAATCCGATGCTTCTTTTAGTGGTTTGGTTCTTTGCGGATTAGGACGTTGAGTTGATGTGAGTATCGACAAGTTCTTCGGATAATGTATCTTCGACAATGTTTCCCAGGCGAGCAATCTTCCCCTTTCTACCTATTTTGGCGTTTATAGTCTTTATTTCCTCCTGTTGATCTATTGCTATCCTTGTTGCGATGCTTTAGTTTCCGTGCACCATTTATATTCCCTGCAGCCTCTATATTGCCTTGGACACATCCTATTGCCTATTGTTTGATAGATAGTCAGCCTTGTGAGTCATAGTTGCTTGCTCAGGTGCTGCTTCGCGTCGTTGTCGTTCCACCGTTGACGGAAGGTTGGCATATGCTTAATGGTGGTGATGCTTTACGGTGGAGTTGATCATGACTTTAAATACAACTATTAAATTGCTAGGATAACTAATGAAAGAGGCACCGGTGGGCAATATATGCTATTTGGTTTTTCATGTCCACTTGTGTCTCGTAGGCCCCGAGTACTTGATACCTGTTCCTTGATTATTCACACTATCCACATACAGGAGACCCTATAGATCCCCCTTAGCCAGAGCTTGATTCATTTCTTATATCTTGGGGCCACAAACTAGTTTGGGGTTTTATTACTATCCTGTACTTATGCCATGCTTTACTGCTTTATTTAAGATTGTGCGTGGAGCACCTGTACTGTGTTGGATCGTGACACATTTTTGCTGTATCGATAAGCCCGGTCACACTTTCGGGTTCCCAGTCGTTTACCGCCGTCTACACAAACCCTGGGTCCGTCTCGGAGCCGGCCAACTTCGTCGCGGGTAGCTTAGTGGGGTGGCCCCCTGAAATCTTTTATGAATCCTGTGATTGCTTTGTCGTGAAAGCCTCATTGGGTTTTGATTTGGTTTTTCCGAGGTTGATCGTGTGTGTGTTGCTATTTGTGCACCCCTGCAGGGTAAATCTTTCTGAAAGCCGTGTCCGCGGTTATGGACGACTTGGAGCACAATATCTCGATCATAGACAAGCATAACTAAAGTAGTGCTATAAATTTGACTTAATATGTGACTAGTAATCAGCTTCACTACAATGGAATGGATAATAAAAGTGCCAACAACTAGTGGAACTGGGGTGTATCGTGTCATGTTATACCTGCCTAGTAAGTATTGCGACTCCAATGGAATGAAATAAAAGTGCCAACAACTGCTGGGTTTGGGATGTCACATGCTAATTGTATTTGACCAGTAAGTACTGCAACTACAACTGAATGGCTAACTAAAACCGCCCACTACTTATGCTATCAGGATGACCCATGCTATCTATATCTGACTAGTAAGTGTTGCAACTATAATGGAATGAATAAAACTACCAACTATGTGAGTTCCTTGGTTTGACTTCCTCGTTTGGTCTCGAGGGGGAAATGCCAGGATGGGTATGATTGGTGTTAGTATCAGGTTGGTCCCGAATAGGTCTTTCTTATCTCTCTCTAATAGCTGACAGTTTATCAAGTCTCTATAGGTTGTTTAGTGCATGCTTCGCTGTCGCTTCAGTCGACCAAACCTATGTAGGCGAGGACCGCCGAATTCTAGCCTCGCCGTGTACTGGCCTCAGTACTGACCACTCTCTTTTTCCTTTTCCCTTTGTCGGCACCCCTTTGTTTTAGCAGGTATAAGTTCGACGTCGTTAGCAGGGTTACCCTTCCGGCTTGGCCTGGGCAGGGTTATGGACGCCATTGGTTATTCTTTAGGGCTCTTAGCCCCATTTGCATCTTGTCCGTAGTCGGACGCTCTATTGTTTTCAAGGTGATTTGGATCTTTATATAGTATATCTGTATTCTTGACTCATGGAGTCATTTTTGTATATATCTGTTCTGTGGGTTCCATCGTGGACTATTGTGTAAAGATATTACTTCGTTTTCCACCCGCACGAAAGTGCTTGGTGGGCGTCCTTGAATCGTTTCTATGCGGGTTTGGCGAGAAGCGCTAAAACTTGCATAGGGCCGATTCAAGGGTGTTACAGAGTGGTATCAGAGCTCAGCAGTTGCGATGCCCACTGGTCCAGCCTATAGGATAACGTAGCTAACGGCCGATGTAGAGTGTTAAAACTATTTTTAAAATATCGGTTGGATAGATCTGATTAGGTCTATTTTACTCCTTGCCCCTATGCTATTATCCTCTTACCTTTGCATGTTTTAGATCTGCTCTCATCTTTTCTTTGAGTATAGGAATTCTCGTGGTTGGGTTTCTGTCGTACCTTCAGGGTTTCGATTCCTTCCTCTTGCAATGGTGTTTCCACATCCGGTCTTCGTGTTATCTGAGTAACCCTTCATCTGTTTTACCTTTCGGTGGATCAAAATCCACTGAAACCTTTCTTTTGTATCTTCCGGTGTTTTTCCCTATGCGACGACGTCTTATGTGTCAGATCCGATGAAGAGCCTACATCACTCCTTGGTTTTCCGAAGTTTTCCGAACATCGCTCGTTAAGATCTTCAGTCTGAATTCGAGAGTGGGTTGCATAATTCTCCTATTCATGTGCAGAGTAATGTTTTGGGTGCGCGATGGACTGATCACCATCCGACTACTCTCTTCATTCGCTTTTGTACATTGAATTGGTGGATCAATGCAATTTACTCATTCCACTAGAGTTAGAGGTAGCCTTGTGACCTCTTTCTTCGGATTTGTTTCTACGGAGTGTTCTCTCGACGAATGTGGGCAACGACCCCTTGGTGGTGGTGTCGCCGATTTCAAGATGGAGCAATGATCATTGTTAGTGGTGTCATGAGTATCTACATGAAGCGAGAAGACTCAGATCGTCGGCCTTCTTCCCCGTACCATGAGGCGGATCTCGAGGGAGAGATCCATTGTTAGTGGTGTCGAATTGTAGCACCTCGATAAAACCACTACTAGAAAATCGCTTAGTGTTTTTGTTTTGTGCATTATCATGACCACATGCTCATGGCATCATGCCATATTGCATTTGAGCATCATCATCATCTTGCATTTGTTTTCCTAAAACTATTTTTCAAAAGCCTATCTTTGTTTTCTAAACACCCCCTCTTTATTTTAAATATAAAACCCTCGATCCGCCTGAACATTTTTTGTCTAAAAAATATTTACAAAAGCCTTTCTAAGAATAAAATAAAATAAAAATGTTTTAGTGGGGGAGGCAGCCACCGGCTAGGCCCAAAAGGCCCACCGGCAGCCACCTACCACCCCACCTGCAAACCAAACCCTAACCATCTAACACCGAAACCAAACCCTAGTCTACCCAGCCTCCACCCCGTTGCCAGCCCCTAGCTAACCAGTCCCACTCGCAACCTGGTCACGACCCGACCACACCTAGCTACCTAACCCACGCGCTCCCAACACGCAAACACACACACGACACACGCACGCGTCCAGCTAGCAAACCACGACGGTGCACCGCAGACTCGCCCCATCATGCACACCCCACCCCGTGCGAGCCAGCCCCGACCCGCTTGTGCTCCCGGCCCCACCAAAGCGCGTCGCTCCTCTCTCTCTCCCCCCTCGACCTCGCACCACGTCGCACGGAACTCGCCCCCGCGATGCCCGTTCCCCGCTTGGCCCCACCACGACTGTGTCGCCCTGCCCGCGATCCCCTCCTCCTTTGCATCGCCCCACATGGCCGCCGCCAGCAATCCCTCGCCCCGCTCTAGCGAGCACCACCTTTGTCCCGTTCCGAGCCGACCGCCGCTCCGCCAGACGACCTCGCCGGAGCTCCGCCGCTCCTCTCCCTCCCTCATCAGCGCTGCCGTAGCGCAAGCCACCGCCGCTCGTGAGCCATCTGTCCGTTGTCGCTCGCCGCCCTACCCCGACAGCGAGCATCGCCTCTGGCTAGTGCCCCGTCTGCCCCGTGCGACCCTGCTGGCCGCATCCCGCCCCCTCGCCGCGCCTCCTCGTCTTGCTCGGACCCGGCGTCGCACGAGCGCCCTGCCGCCAGGATCCCCCTCTCTGGCCGTTGCCTCGCCAAGCTCCTCCAACTGCGTGACACGTTCCTGCTCGCCCAGAGCACCTCCTCGCCGGCCTTGGCCCCTCCCTCCAGCAAGCTGCATGAGCCTTGCCACCTCTGTTCGCGCGCCGCAACCGCCCAGCAGAGCCTGAGCTGCCTTCTCGCGAGTGCCTCCCTCGCCTCTACAACATCCATCGCCAGGGATGCTGCCCCGCGTCGAGCTCCTCGTCACCCTGCCCTCCCCCATACCCCGCGACCTCAGCGTCGTCGACCCGCTCCGCTAGCGAGCCTACCTCTCCTTCGAGCCCCGCGCCTTTGTCGGTTGGCAGGACGTCGCCGTGGCCGCCGTCCTCCGCCTGTCTCCTGTCCCCATCGCCGCGTCGTGCTCGTCCATGACCCCTGCTGGATGGCCTCCCAAGATCGACAGCCCCACGTGCTTGAAGTGTTCGACACTATGCCTATGTGTTTGTCTTAGTAGGAGGTACTGCGAGGATTTGTGATGTGGTGCCAGAGGTGTATTCGTATGTGGACACGAAGATGATACTCCTGTAACTACAAGATGGAAGCCTTACAAGATGGAAGCCGGTACCCCAAGCCCTCTGTCTTGGAACCGAAGCCGGTGTCCACAAGGTTCCCGACATGTATCGCCAAGATCTCTGACCCTAGACTGGAACGCCAAGATCCCGAAGTCCGAAGCCCCGACCCGAAGCCGAGACCGAACCCCGGAACCCCAAGATCTTCGATCCAAGAAGTGCGACCCCTACCTATCCCGTCCTCTATTTTTATAAAATATAACATATATCTTATTGCATATTAAATGGCTCATGCTCGCATACATATTCATTTGTTTGGGGGTGCTTTGTCAATTCATCTCATAATTAAGTATGGAGATCATATCTGGGATATTCTAGTCTTATAATGACTCTATTTAAATTGTGTAGTGAACCGGTGACATGTTTTTCCTTGTTAATACAACATTTAAATTGCGGGGTATCTAAACAACTTGTACCATATAATTAATTGGCGGGACCCCGGTTCTGCTTAATATTGCCTAGTCGCATGGCATCTTTGCCATGTCATGCATCATACATGCATCATGCATGATCTTTTGCCGTAGTATTAAATAGTCATCCAGTGTTTCTTTTAGTGGTTTGGTTCTTTGTGGATTAGGACATTGAGTTGATGCGAGTATCGACAAGTTCTTCGGATAATGTATCTTCGACAATGTTTCCCAGGCAAGCAATCTTCCCCTTTCTACCTATTTTGTGTTTATAGTCTTTATTCCTCCTGTTGATCTATTGCTATCCTTGTTGCGATGCTTTAGTTTCCGTGCACCATTTATATTCCCTGCAGCCTCTATATTGCCTTGGACACATCCTATTGCCTGTTGTTTGATAGATAGTCAGCCTTGTGAGTCATAGTTGCTTGCTCAGGTGCTGCTTCGTGTCGTTGTCATTCCACCGTCGACGGAAGGTTGGCATATGCTTAATGGTGGTAATGCTTTACGGTGGAGTTGATCATGACTTTAAATACAACTATTAAATTGCTAGGATAACTAATGAAAGAGGCACCGGTGGGCAATATATGCTATTTGGTTTTTCATGTCCACTTGTGTCTCGTAGGCCCCGAGTACTTGATACCTGTTCCTTGATTATTCACACTATCCACATACAGGAGACCCTATGGATCCTCCTTAGCCAGAGCTTGATTCATTTCTTATTTCTTGAGGCCACAAACTAGTTTGGGGTTTTATTACTATCCTGTACTTATGCCATGCTTTACTGGTTTATTTAAGATTGTGCGTGGAGCACCTGTACTATTTTGGATCGTGACACATTTTGCTGTATCGACAAGCCCGGTCACACTTTCGGGTTCCCAGTCGTTTACCGCCGTCTACACAAACCCTGGGTCCGTCTTGGAGCCGGCCAACTTCGTCGCGGGTAGCTTAGTGGGGTGGCCCCCTGAAATCTTTTATGAATCCTATGATTGCTTTGTCTTGAAAGCCTCGTTGGGTTTTGATTTGGTTTTTCCAAGGTTGATCGTGTGTGTGTTGCTATTTGTGCACCCCTGCAGGGTAAATCTTTCTGAAAGCCGTGTCCGCGGTTATGGACGACTTGGAGCACAGTATGTCGATCATAGACAAGCATAACTAAAGTAGTGCTATAAATTTGACTTAATATGTGACTAGTAATCAGCTTCACTACAATGGAATGGATAATAAAAGTGCCAACAACTGGTGGAACTCGGGTGTATCGTGTCATGTTATACCTGCCTAGTAAGTATCGCGACTCCAATGGAATGAAATAAAAGTGCCAACAACTGCTGGGTTTGGGATGTCACATGCTAATTGTATCTGACTAGTAAGTACTACAACTACAACTGAATGGTTAACTAAAACCGCCCACTACTTATGCTATCAGGATGACCCATGCTATCTATATCTGACTAGTAAGTGCTGCAACTATAATGGAATGAATAAAACTGCCAACTATGTGAGTTCCTTGGTTTGACTTCCTCGTTTGGTCTCGAGGGGGAAATTCCAAGATGGGTATGATTGGTGTTAGTATCAGGTTGGTCCCGGATAGGTCTTTCTTATATCTCTCTAATAGCCGACAGTTTATCAAGTCTCTATAGGTTATGTAGTGCATGCTTCGCTGCTGCTTCAGTCCACCATACCTATGTAGGCGAGGACCGCCGAATTCTAGCCTCGCCGTGTACTGGCCTCAGTACTGACCGCTCTCTTTTTTCCTTTGCCCTTTGTCGACACCCCTTTGTTTTAGCAGGTATAAGTTCGACGTCGTTAGCAGGGTTACCCTTCCGGCTTGGCCTGGGCAAGGTTATGGACGCCATTGGTTATCCTTCAGGGCTCTTAGCCCCATTTGCATCTTGTCCGTAGTCGGACGCTCTATCGTTTTCAAGGTTATTTTGATGTTTGTATAGTATATCTGTATTCTTGCCTCATGGAGTCGTTTTTGTATATATCTGTTCTGTGGGTTCCATCGTAGACTATTGTGTAAAGATATTACTTCGTTTTCCACCCGCACGAAAGTGCTTGGTGGGCATCCTTGAATCGTTTCTATGCGGGTTTGTCGGGAAGCGCTAAAACTTGCATAGGGCCGATTCGAGGGTGTTACAGCTATCTCCGGTGAAATTTCGGCGGCTGGCTACTCGAGCTTCTCCGGCGAGAGGTGGGGAAGGATCAGTGGAGAGAGGAGAGTGTGAGAGTGTGAGGAATTTTTGCTGGGGAGGCTCCCTTTTATAGGCCCGACGAGGCGGCAGGGAGGTGTGGGCGGATCTCGTTGGTGACGACGGCACAGGGGGCTATCAGTGTGGGCGAGGTAGGCGTATGGTGGGTGGTTCCCTGGTGGTTAGCTAGGGTGGTGGATTGCGGTCGGGCGCATCTCTTGCTCTGAGAGACAGAGGCGGTGCTCGACGTGGTTCCCGGTGACTATGGGTCGAGCGACGGGGTTTGGGCGTGTCTGGTGGGTTGAGGTGGTCAAGGTGGAGCGGCGCGCGCGGTCTGTGGTCGAGGCGCGGCGTGTGGCGTGCTGGCGGTGACGGTGCTCTGGCATGCGCTGGCGCGGCGCAGATACTTAGTGCGGGGCTTGTCCTCGGTGGTCCAGTGGCTAGCTGTGGCTGTGGGGTGGACCGTGGACGGCGGTGAGGTCACGCCTGCCTTCCTAGAGTGGCGGAGAGGGGCTGGTGGTCTCCTGCGGTGTGTGCACGGTTGGCCGACGAGCATGGCCTCGGGGTGGCGCGGCACTGTGGTGCTAGGCCATTTGGTAGGTCCTTGATGGCCTGGTTGGGGCTAGGGTAGACAAAGGAATTGAATTGGGTTCAAATGGCTCGACAAATTTTGATCAAAAACAGTGATAGTTAGGCCAGTTTGATTCTGCTCACCAAGTGCTCGATACAATGGCCGCAAGAATTCAACTTTTGAATTTTGAAATGAAATTTGGTGGAGTCTTGGGATTTTTAAATGGAGTTCATTTGGATGGTTTTTGAAAAAGTGGGATCTATACACATACACTTGGTTCCATTTTCAAATGCCATTTATATTTAGTGTTTGAATGTTTTTGGAAGATCATAAAGTGGGCCTTGGTACATCTTAACTTGTACTAGCAGGGGGTGCAAAGACCCACAATTGTTTTTGTTTGAAATTGAGTGCTAGGAACACCCAAAGTGTCCTAGTTGATTAAAATGGCAAAAGTGACCATTTCCATTCTTTAATTCTTTTTGATTTATTTTTCTTTGGTTTTTGCTTGGGAATGATCTATATGATGTGGCATTCATCTTAGAATCATTTTACAACGATTAGAACAAACAATCATGGCATTTCAAAACAACTCTTATTTAATGCAACACACATATGCATGCTTAATTCTTTTAAAAGGGGAAAAGTTTTTGTCAACCCTAAATTGGGTAGTTTTGAATCTTGATCACTTGGATTAAAGTTTTGGGATGTTACAAATCTTCCCCCCTTAAACAAAATCTCGTCCCGAGATTTAAGAAAGAAAACTAGGAACTAAAGAGATCTAGGAACTCAGTCCTAATGTAATCTTCTCGCTCCCAAGTGGCTTCTTCTTTGGTATGGTTGCTCCATTGGATCTTGAGAAATTTGATACTCCGGGTCCTGGTGGTTCTGTAGGCTTCCTCCAAGATGCGGATGGGCACTTCACGATATGTCAGATCCTTGTTGATATCAACGGCTCGGTGATCGATGTTCTTGAAAACTTCGGTCTTCTCTGGCACTTCTAGGCATTTGCGAAGTAACGAGATATGGAACACATTGTGGATGGCAGACATCTCTTCTGCAGTTCTAGTTGATACGATACTTCTCCTCGATGATTCAAAATCTTGAAGGGTCCAATATATCTGGGGGCTAACTTTCCTTTCAGACTAAAACGTTGTGTTCCCTTCAATGGCGAAACCTTGAGATACACAAAATCTCCGATATTGAAATTCAGGTCTCTCCTTCTCTTCTCAGCATAACTCTTCTGTCTGGATTGGGCGGTCTTGAGGTGCTCATAGACTTTGTGAACCTTCTCTTCGGCTTCTCGGAGAATGTCGGGTCCGAAAATCTGACTCTCTCCTACTTGCGACCAATTCAAAGGGGTACGACACTTTCTTCTGTATAGGAACTCAAATGGTGCCATTTGCAAACTGGCTTGATAACTGTCGTTATATGAGAATTCTGTGAAAGGTAGGCAGTCTTCCCATTTTGATCCATACTCTAACACACAAGCTCTCAACATATCTTCTAGGATTTGGTTGACTCTTTCAGTCTCTCCATCGGTTTGTGGGTGATAAGCTGTGCTGAAATTCAACTTGGTTCCCAATCCTTCTTGAACTTTCTGCCAAAATATCGAGGTAAATTGAGTTCCTCGATCCGACACTATGGTCTTGGGGGTTCCATGTAGACTAAAAATTCTAGCAATGTACAACTCTGCTAGCTTCGAACTCTGGTAGGTTGTCTTGATAGGTATAAAGTGGGCTACCTTGGATAATCTATCAACGATGACCCAGATAGAGTCATTTCCCCTACTAGAAGTAGGCAAACCGGTGATAAAGTCCATTCCGATGGAATCCCATTTCCATTCCGGAATATGCAGTGGTTGCAATAGTCCTGCGGGTCTCTGATGTTCCGCTTTGACTCTCTGACAGATATCACACTTGGCGATGTAGCTTCCGATTTCTCTCATCATCTTGTGCCACCAAAATTGCTCTTTCAAATCTTGATACATCTTTGTTCCTCCGGGGTGGATAGAATAAAGAGTATCATGAGCTTCTTGCATGATAACTTGCTTCAGCTTCGAATCTGCTGGCACACGGATATGTCCTTTGTACCACATAACTCCTTCTTCGTCTTCGGTGAATCCGGGTACCTTTCCTGTACCAATACGACATTTGATTCCGTCGATACTTGCATTTCCCTTCTAGGCTTCCTTGATTTGGCTAATCAAAGTGGGTTGAAGTTCGATGCTAGCTAGGAATCCTTTGCTAACTAGCTCAGTTCTAAACTGCTCCAACTCCTCATGCAAGCTTGGTTGCTTCTCCTTGATCATGGTGTTTAACCTACACGACAATCTGCTAAGAGCATCCGCTACCACATTGGCTTTGCCAGGGTGATAGTGAATGTCAAGGTCATAATCCTTGATTAACTTGATCCATCTCCTTTGCCTCATATTCAGCTCCTTTTGAGTGAAAATATACTTCAAGCTTTTGTGATCTGAGTAAATCTCACAGCGATTACCCATAAGGTAATGACGCCATGTCTTCAATGCCAAAACTACGACTGCTAACTCAAGATCATGGGTAGGGTAGTTCTGCTCATGTTGCTTCAGTTGTCGAGACAGATATGTGATGACTTTGCCGTCTTGCATCAATACACATCCGAGACCAATCTTGGATGCATCACAATACACATCAAACGACTTCTTGATATCTGGCATGATTAATATTGGGGCTGAAATCAATCTCTTCTTGAGCTCTTGGAAACTTGCTTCACATTTGTCAGTCCAGTCAAACTTCAACAATTGGGTCATTGGTCTTGCGATGCTCGAAAATCCTTCTACAAACTTGCGGTAATATCCCGCTAATCCGAGAAATGCACGGACTTGAGTTTGGGTGGTTGGGGCTTCCCATTCTTCGACATCTTTGATCTTGGCGGGATCAACAACGACTCCTCCGGCAGACACAATATGTCCTAGGAATCCTACTTCTTTTAGCCAGAACTCACATTTGCTGAACTTGGCATACAACCGATGCTCTCTAAGGGTTTCAAGGATGATTCTCAGATGTTCCTCATGCTCTTCTTCTGACTTGGAGTAGATAAGGATATCATCGATAAACACAACGACAAACTTATCTAGAAAATTCATAAATATCTTATTCATGAGATTCATGAAATAAGCGGGAGCATTGGTTAATCCAAAAGACATGACCGTATACTCGTATAATCCATAATGAGTAGTAAAGGCGGTCTTTGGAATATCCATTGCATGAATCTTAAGTTGGTGATAACCAGTCCTAAGATCGATCTTAGATAACACACTAGCACTAGTCAACTGATCAAATAGATCCTCAATCTTTGGCAATGGGTACTTGTTCTTGATTGTGACGTCATTCAACTTCCTGTAATCTGTGCACAAACGGTTGCCTCCATCTTTATTTTCGACGAATAACACAGGCGATCTCCATGGTGATGTGCTTGGTTGAATCAAGCCTATTGCCAACATAGCAACCAGCTGCTTCTTCAATTCCACTAACTCTGAGGGGTTCATGCTATAGGGTCTCCAGGCTATGGGTCCGGTTCCGGGGATTAGTTCAATAATGAACTCAATATCCCTATCCAGAGGCATAACGGGCAATTCATCTGGGAATACGTCAGGGTATTCACAGACTACTCCGACTTGGTCTATGGTGGGTAGGGCTAGAATCTTGTTGCACTTGAATTGACGGGGCAAGGTTTCAGATATATGCTCTACCGAGACTCTAGAGCTACTGGTCATGGTGATGACTTTCTTGGCACAGTCAATCAATCCTTTATGCTTTGACATCCAATCCATTCCTAGTACTACTTCCAAACCTTTGGTTCCAAGTACTATTAGATTGGCATAAAAATCTATCACATGTATTTTGATAGGCACAGCTTGATGACCCACAAGTATAGGGGGTGTATCGCAGTATTTTCGAGGGAAGTGAAACATAATTTATTGATTCGACACAAGGGGAGCCAAAGAATATTTATAAGCCTTAACAACTGAGTTGTTAATTGAGCTGCACCTGGAAACAATCTTGCTCACAACAGTTTATCAGTAGCAACAGTTTTGTAGTAGCAATAGTAAAGTAATAGCAGTAGTAAAAGTAAAGACAGTAGTAACAATTGCAGCAAACAGTAGGATTCGAGTGCGATAGGCATAGGGATGGATGGACAGGCATTTCATGGACAAGACAATTCACATAGCAATCAGAACATAGGGCAATTGCAGATAAATAAGATAAAGCATCCAAGTACTAGATAATCCTAGGCATGTGTTCCATATATAGTCATACGTGCTCGCAATGAGAACTTGCACAACATCTTTTGTCCTGCCAGCCCGTTTGCAGCGGGGCCTCAAGGGAACTACTAGAAATTAAGGTGCTCCTTTTAATAGAGCACCGGAGCAAAGAATTAACACTCCGTGAGCACATGTGATCCTCACATCAAAGCCATTCCCTCCGGTTATCCCGATTTCTGTCACTTTAGGGCCATGGGTTCCGGACAACAACGTGTGTATACAACTTGCAGATAAGACCATAAACAATACTATCATAATGAATCAATAACATGTTCAGATCTGAAATCATGGCACTCGGGCCCTAGTGACAAGCATTAAGCATAACAAGTCGCAACAAAGTCCTAAAGCACTAATAGAAGATACTAGGCACCATGCCCTAACAATCTGATGCCATTACATGAACAATCTCATCCAATCCCTACCATACCCATAGCCTACAGCGGGGGATTACTCACTCATAGATGGGGGAAACATGGATGGTCGATGGAGAAGCGATGGTGATGATGATGGCGACGATCTCCTCCAATTCCCCATCCCGACAGGGTGCCAGAACGGAGTTTCTGGTGCTATTTTGTGGAATATGGTGGTGGCGGCGGAGCAGAACTCCTAGAAAAACGTCAACCCTCCCTGAGTTTTTAGGTCAGAAGACAACTTATAGGCGAAGAGGGAGACCGAGGGGGTGTCTGGGGTGGCTAGACCACCCCCTGGCGCGGCCTGGGCTAGCCCGCATGGCCAGGTGGTGTGGCCTAGGCCCAGCCCCCCTCCGTCTTGTATTCTGGCTCCGGGAGTCTTCTGGTGAAATAGGATTTTCGGCATATTTTTCGGGATTTTTCCTGATAGTTGATGTTCTGCACAAAAAGTAGACACCAGGGCAATTCTGCTGAAAACAACGTCAGTCCACGTTAGTTGCATCCCAATCACACAAGTTTATAGGAGAAACAATAGCAAAAGTGTTCGGGAAAGTAGATACGTTTTGGACGTATCAACTCCCCCAAGCTTAGCTTATTGCTTGTCATCAAGCAATTCAGTTGAAAACTGAGTGTGATAAAAGAACTTTCACGAACACATTTGCTTCAGTCACAAGTAAGCTCTTGTCATTGTAAGTATATACATATCATAGAGAACCGCCAACGGGGTACCCCTTGCACATGATACATGAGCTATCCCATAATCAAAATGATAAGGCGAGCAGACAATGAGCATCTCATCGATCTTTTTATTTACTATGTGCATAGATTTTTATTAAGGATGCTTCATAGAATGCTCATTATGGTTATGCTGCAAGTTTCCACCATGATTAGGCATGGCTTAGGCTAGCGGCCCAGGCGTTTCCCTAACACATATACAAACTCCATGATCTTACAAGTTCCACTTTTATTTCACACCGCTGGGATCCATAGGCAAAAGAACATGATATCAACGAGGTACTAAGTACCAGTGCAATGTTGAAAGCGTTCCCCATGATACATGGTTCTGCTAACTTCAACTTATAAAGCGCAAGCATATACGCAACAAAAGAGGACACAATGATTCAGGTTTATTGAGTGCAGGAAATAAAGTGTGCCATCAAGTTCGTGAGAGCTTTACTAACTAACTTTCTCATAACAAGCAAATATTTTATTTGGAAGAAAACAAGGTATATTGAATATGCACGGAAATAGAAAATGATGCTAATAGGTAGGTATGGTGGACACTTTGGCAATATTTGGTTTTATGGAGTTGGAAACATGAGTAAAACATACTCAGTGAAAGTGAAGGCTAGCAATAGTAAGGGAGCGACAAACGAGAGAGCAATAGCTGTCATAATCATGCTTGCAACAAAACAGGACTAATCATGTCATGAAAGTGATTCAAGATCCTCAAGGCAAAATAATTCATCGAGGCTTAACTGATTATTTCAGTCATATGCATGCGTGAGCATGTGCCAAGTCAATTCAAGTGAAATATTCAGAGGAGGATACCACGGTGTCATACCAAGTTATGAATAGAGTAATGCAAGCAAACATTCATAAGACATGCTACAAACTATTAGCGAGCTGGAACTAGTCATAAGAAAGCAAGAACTACTAAGCATCCAAAGATAACATACACCCTACGCGAACAGACCAAGCATGCCCACAATGATGAGTATATGTACAAAAATGAAAAAAAATAGAGTTCGTTACCAGCCTCTTACCACACCTCAAGTTGTCATTAATCCTCATTATTGCTCTTCACTTGTGTGGCTTGAATAATATATGAAACCAATATCCACTGAGGACTGCTGAACCCTGCAATAAACTCACAAAGCCAAAGAATAACAACAAATATTTTTCGTGTTTTCGATTTTTTAAAGCAAGAACCAAAAAGAAAAAAAACAAGCAAAGCAAAATCTTTTTGGGTTTTTCGAATAGTTCAAACAAAGAAAAAAGGGAAAATCAAACCAAGGCAAAGAGAAAAAGAAGCAAACCAAAGAGAAACAACAGAAATATTTTTGGTCTTTTTGTGTTTTAGAAAACAAAAGCAAAGAAAGAACGAAAACTAAAAAGAAAACGAAACATGAATATACAAAGTACCGACGCAACATGATAGGGAGATGAGGCGATGTCGGCGTACCTCCCCCCAAGCTTAGGATTTTGGCCTAAGTGGGTATCAATACCAAGCTGGCCAGGATGAAGTGTCACCGTGGTACGACGAGGAGGTACCCTCGTCCTGGTGCGAGCTCGAGTACGTCCCTCCGTAGTGCGCGGAGTAATCGTAGGAGGGTACATCCTCCTGATGCTGCTCGTGGAACCCCAACAAGCGGAGCTTCTCGTCCACCTCCTCGTTAGAGAATGACCATGGTCTCCTGTGAACACTAAACAAAGAAGATTGTGGCAAAGGGATCTCCCTCTCATCCCCATTAGTAAACAACATCCTATATACTAGACTATCCAAAACAGAATCAGCAGTGACAAAATGATGAGTTTTCATAGCAACAAGGTCAAGACTTTGTGGTGCCAATACAGTATCATTGGGATCCACTGAAAATCCTAATGCATTGACCATACGTGAGGCAATGATGCCCCCATAGATAGGCCCCCTCGCACCTAGGCGACGAGCAATAAGCGAGCCAAGGTTGTACCGAGTATCATTGTTGAGCGCAGTAGCAGGAAGGCTAAATGATAGTTGGAGATATTACTTGTGTTCTCCCTACCAAGTACACTAGTAGCAAGATAATATGCAAAGTATCTAAGAGCAGGGAGTTGGATATTTCTTATCTTTCCGCGCTGCGCCACGCGGTCATCATCATTGGTCACCCCTCAGTAAAGCTCCAGTAAATCAGCGGGTCACCCTTGAATCTTTTTCACGGTCCCTGTCATGCTTACACCTACAACACTGCAAAATCTTTCCAATGTCATGGTGAAAGGCAGGTTATAAATTTTGAAAGAGACAGTTGACTGATAGGGTGTGTTAGTAAATGAAAAACTCTCAACAAAGGTTTTGGTGAGCATAGCGTATTTCTCACTCTCATCTTGCATATATGAGGTCAAACCAACCCTCTCAATCAGTAGCAAGAAATCATCAAGAATCCCTGCAGCTTGTAAGAAAGTAAAACAAGGAAAAGTAGATGGGTGAGCATCCCCATCATCCCTTTCATTACCAATACTAGTTGTAATGAGATCTTCGTTGTATGATGGCCTAAACTGAGAGGCTGATCTTGAGGGCCTCGACCTCCTAGATGCATCCCTCTCAAATATATCTCCGAAGGTATGGTTGTTCATGCTTGGTATTCTGAAATTTAAACACCTATTAAACAAGTGATTGCAAAGTGAATAAAATGAAGGATACTACTCATAGGGACTTGTAAGAGGCCTAAACATGCATCAAAACTATATCTCTAAGCATCAAACAAGCTTACAAGCTCTCATAACCCGTCACCTACAACAACAAAATACTCAAGATATAATCCACTAAACTCAAATCTACTTGGACAAGGGGAGGAGTCACATACCGGAGAACAAGTGCTCCAAATTTCAGCAACAAAGATGGGCTGAGCAAGGAGATCAAAAAAATCGAGAGCAAGCACAACAAGAACACGATTTTGAGCAATGAACTAGAGCTTTCTCGGGAGAGAGAAGAAAGTGGCAGGTGAGAGAGTTAGTGGAGGGACAGGGTGGCCCACACCATGGCATGGCGCCACCCAGGGAAGGCCGTGCCACCAGGTGGTGAGCCTGCCTGGTGGGTCCCCTGGTACCTCCCAGGCACTCCTCTGCCCCTTTTTTCACGTAAAAATTTAATATGAATTTTCTAGAATTTTTCGAGACACTTTATTTTTGGGAAATTTTCAGGAATAGAAGAATGATTTTCTGACAGACAGTTTTTTTTTGGAATGATGCAATGACAAAACAAGGCTAGAACTACAAAAGTTCTAAGACACTCTAACATGCAAGCAACTAACAACAAAAAGGAGAACTAAACGAAAGCAAAACTAAAATGGACAGAATAGAAGTAAACAGAGATAATCATGGTCAAAACATTGTTTTGTTCAATGAAATCCTTTTGTTAACTAGGTTGATCAGGTCTTGTTACCAAAACAATTTCATATGAGACAAAACTTTGTATTCCACTAATGATTATGTTACCTCAACCTTGATAGCAATGGTCCCAATCATAATAGTTTCAAATTTTTCTCTTGGTATGGGACAATATATTTCTCCAACTTGAATGCCCTCAACATGTTCAATTGAATTCAAAGCATAAGTCCTTTCAATCTTCTTGGGGAAATAGACAGTGTGTTCCTTTTCATTAACATTGAAGGTCACCTTTCCTTGATTACAATTAATGACAACTCTTGCAGTATTAAGAAAAGGTCTCCCAAGAATAATAGACATATTATCATCTTTAGGCATTTCAAGCACAACAAAATCAGGTAATATCAAGCAATTATGAGCCACTTGAACAGGTACATCCTCACATATACCAACAGGAATAGTGGTAGATTTATCAGCCATTTGCAAAGATATATCTGTTGGTATCAGTTTTTCAAGTTGAAGTCTCTTATAGAGAGAGAAAGGCATAACACTAACTCCAGCTCCCAAATCACACAAAGCAGTTCTAACATAACTATTCTTAATAGAGCAAGGGATAGTTGGAATCCCTGGGTCTCCAAGTTTCTTAGGAACCTTACCATTAAAGGAATAATTAGAAAGCAAAGTAGAAATTTCTTCATTAGGGATCTTCCTTTTATTCGAGACAATATCCTTCATATACTTTGAGTAAGGAGACAATTTAATAGCATCAGTCAAGGGAATTTGCAAGAATAAAGGTTTCATCCACTCAGAAAACTTATTATAGTGTTCATCTTCCTTTGACTTGTGTTTCTTATCAGGGAAAGGCATAGGTTTTTGGACCCAAGGCTCCCTTTCACTACCATGTTTCTTAGCAACAAAATCTTCTTTAGTGTATTTAGTATTCTTAGTGTGCTTTTCAGGTTCTTCTTCAACTTTTTCTTCATTAGGAACTTCATTTTCTTCATTACCACTTTCAGTTTCAGCATCAAAGACAGATATACTATTAGAATCTATAGCAGGTTCAGAGGGTTCTACAACAGTTTTATGTTTATTTTTCCTTTTCTTAGGAGTAGAGCCATTATTTTCAGCTTGTTGAGAATCCTGCTCAATTCTTTTGGGATGGCCCCCAGGATATAGAGGATCCTGGGTAGCAGCACCACTTCTAGCTCTAATTTCATAAGCATGTTTTTCTTTAGCAGCATTAACTAGCAAGTCTTTTTGCACTTTAATGAGTTGATCTATTTGAGTTTGAACCATTTGAAAGTGTTTAACAATCATTTTAACATCATTAGAGGTTCTTTCCACAATATCTTTCAACTCAACAATAGCTCTAGTGTTTTCCATTAGATGATTTTGCACCCTTTTATTAAAATTATCTTGCTTAACAATAAAGATATCGAATTCTTCTAAGCATTGTTCAGGAGGGTTAGAGTAAGGGATATCACCTTCATCAAAGTGTTGGAGAGAGTGTACCTCAATAGTGGATGAGTAGGGGATAGGATTACATAATTCTTCAATGGGAGGTAAATTCTTGACATCTGCAGCTTTAATTCCCTTCTCCTTAAGACATTTCTTAGCTTCCTTCATCACTTCATCATTTAATTCAATAACTCCCCTCTTCTTTGATGTTGGAATAGGCACCGGTATAGTAGATTCAGGTATAATCACTTCAGGTATAGCTGGTTCAGGAGGAGTCCAATCTTCATAGTTCTTGCTTATTTTAGCCATTAATTCCTCAGCTTCCTTGGGAGTCCAATTCCTGAAAACACAATCAGCACAACTATCTAGGTATGTCCTAGATTCTTCGGTTAGTCCATTATAAAATATATCCAGCAGCTCATTCTTAGGTAATGGACTTCCAGCCTGTGCATGAATCAAAGCACAAAACCTTGCCCATGATTCAGGCAATATCTCTTTTTCTCCCTGTTTAAAATCAAAAAGTTCCTGCAAAATAGCATGTCAAGCACTAGGAGGAAAATATTTCTGCAGGAAAGTACTAATCAAGCAATCAGGGCTATCCATAGATCAAGGAGGTAAATTACTAAACCAAGTTTTAGCTTCTCCTTTCAGTAAAAAGGGAAAATCTTAGCAACAAAGTAAGTACGCATCTTAATATCATCAGAAAACAAGCCACTCATGGTAGAGAGCTCATTCATATGTGCTACCGCACTCTCATTCTTAGTCCCACAAAAAGGTTCTTTCTCAACAATAGCTATGTAAGATAGATCGAGAGAGAAATCATAATATTTATCTTTAATGTTTATGGGAGAAGCATCAAACTTAGCAATAGGAGATAATTTGGGTTTAATAGTACGCCTCTCAAGGAGACTCTTAGCAGCGATCCTATCATGGATGTTTTTACATTCTTTAATAAATTCATCGGTCATCTCAACATAACCATCTTCAATATCATAACTCTCACTAGACTCAGGTGAGCTAACAGGTGTAGTAGTGTCTTCATTAGGAGTTTCAATATTTCCAGCTATAGTTCTAGCAATCGTAGCATCTAGGAAAGGACCTAATGAACCACTCTAATCAAGCACAGTAGAAGCAACATCATAAGTATCAGAAGTTTCAGATTCAGTAGTAGTAGCAGTGTGTGTAGCATGTGTATGTGGTGGTGTAATGAGCTTACTCATAACAGATGGTGAATCAAGAGCAATAGAGGTGTTCAGAACCGTACCTCTTCTTGTAGTGGATGGTAAAATAGGAACCTTGCCATCATGAGACTTACCCATGATGGATGGATAGCAACGAACAATAGAGAATCCAAGTGAACTTAATAAATAAAGCTATGCTCCCTGACAACGGCGCCAGAAAATAGTCTTGATGACCCAAAAGTATAGGGGGTGTATCGCAGTATTTTCGAGGTAAGTGAAACCCAATTTATTGATTCGACACAAGGGGAGCCAAAGAATATTTATAAGCCTTAACAACTGAGTTGTCAATTCAGCTGCACCTAGAAACAATTTTGCTCACAACAGTTTATCAGTAGCAACAGTTTTGTAGTAGCAATAGTAAAGTAATAGTAGTAGTAAAAGTAAAGACAGTAGTAACAATTGCACCAAACAATAGGATTCGAGGGCGGTAGGCATAGGGATGGATGGACGAGTGTTGCATGGACAAGACAATTCACATAGTAATCAGAACATAGGGCAATTGCAGATAAATCAGATAAAGCATCCAAGTACTAGATAATCCTAGGCATGTGTTCCATATATAGTCATACGTGCTCGCAATGAGAACTTGCACAACATCTTTTGTCCTGCCAGCCCGTTTGCAGCGGGGCCTCAAGGGAACTACTGACAATTAAGGTGCTCCTTTTAATAGAGCACTGGAGCAAAGGATTAACACTCCGTGAACACATGTGATCCTCACATCAAAGCCATTCCCTCCGGTTATCCCGATTTCTGTCACTTCGGGTCCATTGGTTACGGACAACAACGTGTGTATACAACTTGCAGATAAGACCATAAACAATACTATCATAATGAATCAATAACATGTTCATATATAAAATCATGGCACTCGGGCCCTAGTGACAAACATTAAGCATAACAAGTCGCAACAAAGTCATAAAGCACTAATAGAAGATACTAGGCACCATGCCCTAACAACCTGATGCCATTACATGAACGATCTCATCCAATCCCTACCATCCCCATAGCCTACAACGGGGTATTACTCACTCATAGATGGGGGAAACATGGATGGTCGATGGAGAAGCAATGGTGATGATGATGGTGATGATCTCCTCCAATTCCCCGTCCCGGCAGGGTGCCAGAACAGAGTTTCTGGTGCTATTTCGTGGAATCTGGTGGTGACGGTGGAGCGGAACTCCTTTTGGAAAAACGTCGAACCCCCCCTGAGTTGTTAGGTTAGAAGGAACCTTATAGGCAAAGAGGGAGACCTAGGGGGTGTCTAGGGCGGCCAGACCACCCCCTGGCGCGGCCTGGGCTAGCCCGCGCGGCCAGGTGGTGTGGCCTGGGCCCATCCCCCCTCCGTCTCGTATTCTGGCTCCGGGAGTCTTCTGGTGAAATACGATTTTCAGCATATTTTTCGGGATTTTTCTTGATAGTTGATTTTCTGCACAAAAAGTAGACACCAGGGCAATTCTGCTGAAAACAGCGTCAGTCCGCGTTAGTTGCATCCCAATCACACAAGTTTAGAGGAGAAACAATAGCAAAAGTGTTCGGGAAAGTAGATACGTTTTGGGCGTATCACAGCTTTGCAATTTTTTCTAGCTTTTGTAGTTGAACCAGGTATTTGAACTATCATGACATGCTTCAAGTTGGTTGGGTGAATATTACTAGTGCATGCAAATTCTTCGATGAAAAATGAGTGTGATGCTCCAGAATCAAACAACACTCCTGCTAAAACGAGTTGATAGAAAACATACCCAGCACTACATCTGGCGCTTCTTGGGCTTCTTCGGCGTTCATGTAGAAGAGACGGCCGTTGCGGTTGTGAGGGTTCCCTGGGGCGAATCTTCTTCCGGGCTGAACACGACGATGTTGTTGAGCTGGGGCATTCACATTGGCAGTGGTGGCAATCTTCTTGGGACACTCATTGCAGTAGTGACCCTTCACTCCACACTCGAAACAAGTAATCTGAGACTTGTCTTTTGCTGTTATGGGCACAACATTGCTTCCAGTTCTGGGTGCAGTGTTGTTGTTGTTGTTGTTGTTGTTGCTGTTGTTGTTATTGTTGTGCTTGGGAGGTGCACGGTTGAAATTGCTTGAGTTGCCAGGGTGGTTGTTGTTTCCTCCAGACTTCACATTGTTGGAGATATGCCCAAGAGGCAATAATAAAAGTGGTTATTATTATATCTTTGTGTTTATGATGAATGTTTACATCCCATGCTATAATTGTATTATTAGCAAACACTAATACTTGTGTGTTTTGTAAACATATAAGAGTCCCTAGTAAGCCTCTTGTTGAACTAGCTTGTTGATTAATAGATGATCATGGTTTCCTGGTCATGGACATTGGATGTCATTAATAACAAGGTTATATCATTAGGAGAATGATGTGATGGACACACACCCATAGTAAGCATAGCATAAGATCAAGTCATTAAGTTCGTTTGCTATAAGCTTTAAAAAACATAGTAACCTAATCCTTTGACCATGTGGTTATGTTAATCACCATCACCGGATGGGTACTTTGATTAGGTTACTATGTCCGGAGAATAAGATTCATATAATGGAGATCATTTTCTAAGTTAGGAAATGTTCCGGAGTATTTATATGGGGATTCTAGAAGGTTTTGGAATGTTCCGGAAGGTTCTAGAAGATTTTTTGGAGTTTACTTGAAAACCAAGAAAGGATAAAAGGATAAAGGGAAATTTAAAAGGGAAACTTGGGGGGAAGGACTCTCCCCCCAAGCTCCCTTGTGCGCCGGCCCTAGGGGGTGGGCCTAGGGGTGGGAACCCTAGGCCGCACCCCTCCCTCTATATATAGAGGGGTGGAGGCGCCACCCCCCTTGCTCCTCCACTCTTGCCCCTAGCCGCCTCTCTCCTCCTCCTTCCTTCTGCTCAGGCTTAGGCGAAGCCCTGCAGAATCCTCTACTCCACCACCACCACCACGCCGTCGTGCTGCTGGGATTCCGTGGAGAGATCTACTACCTCTGCTGCTCGCTGGAACAGGGAGAGGAAGGCCTGCTTTGACTCCGCACGTGTGACCGACTGCGGAAGCGCTACCGAAACGCGGCGCCGGAAGGATCGTCCACTCGATCTTGAGATCGGCAAGTGATCGACTACATCAACCATGAGATCCAATCTCGTAACGCTTTCGGGTCTACAAGGGTTAGTACAAATCTATCTAGTTGCACATGTCTACTAGATTAGATCTTGTCTTTTATCTAGATTAGATCTGGGTTTTGTTCGTTCTTGCGGTAGAAAAGTTTTGTTTTCCATGCTACGAACCCAATAGTGGTATCAGAGACGTATCTATGCGTAGATCTGTTGCACAAGTAGAACACAATGGTTTTGTGGGCGTTGGTGCTCGTGCCGTCTTTTGCTTTGTGTACTTTGCATCTTGCGGTATGGTGGGATGAAGCGGCTCGGGCTAACCTTACATGTCATCGCACATGAGACTTGCTCCACGCTTGACGTGTAACTTGCTTTGCACAAGTGGCTTTGCAGGTGTCTGTCTCTCTCACCATAGTATAGATCCAATTTACACTTTGCACTTGATAGCACTTGTATCAATGTTGTGGTTCAGTTTCGTAGGTAAGATCCGTTCTTATTCGAAAGCCCCAAACCACGTAAAACATGCAAAAAAATTTAGAGGCGTCTAACTTGTTTTTGCAGGGGTTTTGGGATGTGATATGGCCATCATGTGATTATGATTATATTTGATGTATGCAATGATCCTTGTTGTAGTATGGCAACCGGCAGGAGCCTAATGGTTGTCTTTAATTCTGTTAAGACCTGCGTGTCTATTCATCTTGTAATAGCTTTATTCCAAGTAGTTGTAATAGTTGCTAGTGATGACGGACAACCATGAAGCGGCACCACTGACCTTGACGCAATGCTGGTGATGATGCAGATCATGTCCGTGCTTTGGAGATGGAGATCAAAGGCACAAGAAGAAAGGGCCATATCATATCACACTAATTATGAATTGCCTGTGATGTTAATCCTTTATGCATCTTGTATTTCTTAGATCGCGACGGTAGCATTATAAGATGATCCCTCTCACTAAATATCAAGTAATAAAGTGTTCGCCCTTAGTTGGCACCGTTGCTAAGACTCATCGTTTCGAAGCATCTCCTGATGATCGGATGTGATAGATTCTACGTGTGCATACAACGGGTGCAAGCCAGATTTGCACATGCGGAAACTAAGGTTAATCTTGACGAGCCTAGCATGTACAGACATGGTCTCGGAACACGGAAATACCGAAAGGTAGAGCATGAGTCATATAAATGATATGATGAACATGAATATTGTTCGCCAATGAAACTACATCTTCTCTCGTGAAGATCGGACTTGGTGTAGTGGACTTGGTTCGTGTAATCACTAAGACAATGTGAGGGATGTTGTTTTGAGTGGGAGTTCACCTAGTTAATTTAAGAATTAAATTTGAAACTCAATTCATCATAAACTTAGTCTAAACTACTTGCAAATTTGTTGTAGATTATGGCGACCCCCTCCATCAATTTCAATGTGTTCCTAGAGAAAGAAAAGCTTAAGAACAATGGAAGCAATTTCACGGACTGGTTCCGTGGACTGAAGATCGTCCTCAGGGCTGGTCAGTTGACCTATGTGCTCGAAGCACCGCTAGGTGACCCACCTGCAAAAGATGCCACCGATGACGTAAAGAATGTTTAGGCCACTCGGAAAAATCATTACTCCACAGTTCAGTGTGCCATCCTGTATGGTTTAGAAGCGGAGCTTCAGAAGCGTTTTGAGCACCACGACCCGTTCGAGATCATTAAGGAGCTCAGGCTGATTTTTGAGACTCGTGCGACCATGGAGAGCTATGAGGCCTCCGAAAAGTTCTTTAACTGTAAGATGGAAGAGGGCAGCTCCGTTAGCGAGCACGTGCTCACCATGTCTAGGCACGCAAACAAGATCCAAGAGTTGGGGATAACGATTCCTAATGAGTTAGGGATTCACCGTGTCCTCCAATCACTGCCACCGAGTTATAAGAACTTTGTGATGAACTACAATATGCACTGCATGAACAAGACGTTGCCTGAACTATCGTCCATGCTGAAAACTGCTGAAGTGGAGATCAAGAAGGAGCACCAAGTGTTGATGGTCAATAAGACCACCAATTTCAAGAGACAGGGCAAGCCTAAGAAGAAGGGCAACTTCAAGAAGGACGGCAAGAAAGCTGCCGCACCTGCTAAGAAGCCCAAGGCTGGTCCCAAGCCTGAAACTGAATGCTTCTACTGCAAGGATGCTGGTCAGTGGAAGCGTAGCTGCCCCAAGTACCTGGCGGATCTAAAGAATGGCAACATCAATAAGAAAGGTATATTTGATATATATGTTATTGATGTGTATCTTACTAGTAATCGTAGTAGTGCCTGGGTATTTGATACTGGTTTGGTTGCTCATATTTGTAACTCGAAATAGGAGCTGCGGAATAAGCGAAGACTGGCGAGAGACGAGGTGACGATGCGCGTTGGAAATGGCTCCAAGGTTGATGTGATCGCCGTCGGCACCGCTCCCTCTACATCTACCTTCGGGATTAGTTTTAAATTTGAATAATTGTTATTTGGTGCCTACGTTAAGCATGAACATTATATCTGGATCTTGTTTATTGCGAGAAGGTTACTCTTTTAAGTCCGAGAATAAAGGTTGTTCGATTTATATGAGTAATATCTTTTATGGTAATGCACCTGAGATGAATGGTTTATTCTTACTGAATCTCGATAGTAGTGATACACATGTTCACAACATAGATGCTAAACGAACAAAATTGAATGATAATTCTACATACATGTGGCACTGTCGTCTTGGTCACATTGGAGTGAAGCGTATGAAGAAACTCCATTCTGATGGACTTCTTGAATCATTTGATTTTGAATCACTTGAAAGATGCGAAGCATGTCTAATGTGAAAAATGACTAAGACTCCATTCTCTGGAATAATGGAGCGAGCTACAGACTTATTGGAAATAATACATACCGATGTGTGCGGTCCAATGAGTGTAGCATCGCGTGGTGGATATCGTTATGTTCTCACTTTCACGGATGACTTAAGTAGATATGGGTATGTCTACTTTATGAAACATAAGTCCGAAACTTTCGAGAAGTTTAAGGAATTTCAAAG
Source organism: Avena eriantha (assembly GCA_910589775.1). Lineage (NCBI taxonomy): Eukaryota > Viridiplantae > Streptophyta > Magnoliopsida > Poales > Poaceae > Avena > Avena eriantha. Next base: position 23,896,473 of record OU342740.1, read on the forward strand.
TGAAGTGGGAAATCATAGTAACAAGAAGATTAAGTTTCTGCGTTCTGACCGTGGAGGTGAATATCTAAGTTATGAGTTTAGCATGCATTTAATGAAATGTGGAATACTTTCGCAGTTGACACCGCCGGGAACACCATAGCGTAATGGTGTGTCCGAACGTCGTAATCGAACTCTCTTAGATATGGTTCGGTCTATGATGTCTCTTACAGATTTACCGCTATCGTTTTGGGGCTATGCATTAGAGACAGCCGCATTCACTTTAAATAGGGCACCATCTAAATCCGTTGAAACGACACCGTACGAATTGTGGTTTGGTAAGAAACCTAAGTTGTCATTCCTTAAAGTTTGGGGTTGCGAAGCATATGTAAAGAAGTTACAACCTGATAAGCTTGAACCCAAAGCGGAGAAATGCGTCTTCATAGGATACCCTAAAGCAACAATTGGGTATACCTTCTATCATAGATCCGAAGGCAAAGTTTTCGTTGCCAAGAATGGATCCTTTCTTGAGAAGGAGTTTCTCTCGAAGGAAGTGACTGGAAGAAAAGTAGAACTCGATGAGGTTATCGAACCTTCTCTCGGATTTGAGAGTAGCGTAGCACCGAAAGATGTTTTTGTGCCGCCTGCACCAATTGGAGAGGAAGCTAATGATGGTGATCATGAAACTTCGAACAAAGTTACTGCTGAACCTCGCAGGTCAACGAGGGTTCGTACCACTCCTGATTGGTATGACTCTGCCTTGAACGTCATGTTGGTGGACAACGCTGATGACCCTGCGACGTATGAAGAAGCTATGGTGAGCCCAGATTCCGACAAATGGCTAGAAGCCATGAAATCCGAAATGGGATCCATGTACGAAAACCAAGTGTGGACTTTGGTGGACTTACCGGATGGCCGTAAGGCTGTCGAGAACAAATGGATTTTCAAGAGAAAAACAGATGCTGATGGTAATGTTACCGTCTATAAAGCTCGACTTGTCGCGAAAGGGTTCTGACAAATTCAAGGAGTTGACTATGATGAGACATTCTCACCAGTAGCGAAGCTAAAGTCTGTGAGGATTTTGTTAGCAATTGCTGCATATTTCGATTATGAGATTTGGCAGATGGATGTCAAAACGGCGTTCCTTAATGGTGACATTGAGGAAGAGTTGTATATGGTACAACCCAAGGGTTTTGTCGATCCTAGTGATGCTGACAAGGTATGCAAACTTCAGCGCTCCATTTATGGACTGAAGCAAGCATCCCGGAGTTGGAATCAACATTTTGATAAAGTAATCAAAAACTTTGGATTTATACAAACTTATGGAGAAGATTGTATTTACAAGAAAGTGAGTGGGAGCTCTGTAGCATTCCTAGTACTATATGTAGATGACATATTGTTGATTGGGAATGATATAGAACTTCTTAATAGTGTCAAAGCCTATTTGAATAATAGTTTTTCAATGAAGGATCTTGGCGAAGCGGCATATATTCTAGGCATCAAGATTTATAGAGATAGATCAAGACGCCTAATAGCGCTTTCACAAAGTACATACTTGGAAAAAGTTCTAAAGAAGTTTAGAATGGAAGAGAGCAAGAAAGGGTTCGTGCCCATGTTGTCAGGTAAGACCTTGAGTAAGACTCAAAGTCCAGCTACGGCAGAAGATAGAGAGAAAATGAATAATATTCCCTATGCCTCGGCCATAGGTTCTATCATGTATGCCATGCTGTGTACAAGACCGGATATAGCACATGCTGTTAGTTTGACTAGCAGATATCAAAGTGATCCTGGAATGGAGCACTGGACAGCGGTCAAGAATATCCTAAAGTACCTAAATAGGACTAAGGATATGGTTCTTTCTTATGGAGGTGATGAACAACTTGTTGTAAACGGTTACACCGATGCTAGTTGGAACACCGATCCGGATGACTCGAAGTCACAGTCGGGATACGTATTTATTTTGAATGGTGCTGCAATGAGCTGAAGGAGTGCAAAGCAAAGCGTTGTGGCGAAATCTTCAACTGAATCGGAATACATAGCTGCTTCGGAGGCTGCACAAGAAGCCATATGGATGAAGGAGTTCATTACTAAACTTAGCGTGGTTCCTAGTGCATTGGACCCGATGGCCATCTACTGTGACAACACAGGTGCCATAGCTAATGCATAGGAGCCAAGGTCACATAGCAAGCTGAAGCACATCAAACTACGTTTCCATGCTATTCGCGAGTATGTCCAAGATGGTGACATAAATATTTGCAAAGTACACACTAATCTGAATGTGGCAGATCTGTTGACTAAACCTCTCCCTAGGGCAAAGCATGACCAACACCAGAACGCCATGGGTGTTAGGTATATTACCATGTAATCTAGATTATTGACTCTGGTGCAAGTGGGAGACTGTTGGAGATATGCCCAAGAGGCAATATTAAAAGTGGTTATTATCATATCTTTGTGTTTATGATGAATGTTTACATCCCATGCTATAATTGTATTATTAGGAAACACTAATACTTGTGTTTTTTGTAAACTACAAGAGTCCCTAGTAAGACTCTTGTTGAACTAGCTTGTTGATTAATAGATGATCATGGTTTCCTAGTCATGGACAATGGATGCCATTAATAACAAGGTTATATCATTAGGAGAATGATGTGATGGACACACACCCATAGTAAGCATAGCATAAGATCAAGTCATTAAGTTCGTTTGCTATAAGCTTTAAAAAACATAGTAACCTAATCCTTTGACCATGAGGTTATGTTAATCACCATCACCGGATGGGTACTTTGATGGCATCAAACATCGCTTCGTAACTGGGTGGCCATAAAGGTGTCATTGGGTATTCTGAAAGTATATGTTGAAGCGCATGGACCAAGATTGGGATTTGTCCATCCATATGACGGATAGATATGCTCTGGGCCCTCTCGGTGGAATGTCATCTCATTCGCTTGCAAGCATGTGACTGGGTCACAAGGGATGACATATCACGGAACGAGTAAAGAGTACTTGTTAGTAACGAGGTAGAACTAGGTATGGAGATACCGACGATCAAACCTTGGATAAGTAGAGTATCGCGTGACAAAGGGAATTGGTCTCGTATGTAAATGGTTCTATCGATCACGAAGTCATCGTTGAGTATGTGGGAGCCATTATGGATCTCCAGGTCCCGCTGATGGTTATTGATAGGAGATGTGTCTCTATCATGTCTACATATTCACGAACCGTAGGGTGACACACTTAAGGTTCGAAGTTGTTTTAAGTAGATATGGAATGTGTGTTAGAGACCGAATGTTGTTCGGAGTCTCGGATTGGATTCGGGACATCATGAGGAGCTCCGGAATTGTCCGGGGAGTAAGATTCATATAATGGGGATCATTTTCTAAGGTAGGAAATGTTCCGGAGTATTTGTATGGGGATTCTAGAAGGTTTCGGAATGTTCCGGAAGGTTCTAGAAGATTTTTTGGAGTTTACTTGAAAACCAAGAAAGGATAAAAGGATAAAGCGAAATTTAAAAGGGAAACTTGGGGGGGGGGGGGAGGACTCTCCCCCCAAGCTCCCTTGTGCGCCGGCCCTAGGGGGTGGGCCTAGGGGTGGGAACCCTAGGCCGCACCCCTCCCTCTATATATAGAGGGGTGGAGGCGCCACCCCCTTGCTCCTCCACTCTTGCCCCTAGCCGCCTCTCTCCTCCTCCTTCCTTCTACTCAGGCTTAGGCGAAGCCCAGCAGAAACCTCTACTCCACCACCACCACCACGCCGTCGTGCTGCTGGGATTCCATGGAGAGATCTACTACCTCCTCTGCTCGCTGGAACGGGGAGAGGAAGGTCTGCTTCGACTCCGCACGTGTGACCGACTGCGGAAGCGCTGCAGGAACGCGGCGCCGGAAGGATCGTCCAGTCGATCTTGAGATCGACAAGTGATCGACTACATCAACCACGAGATCCAATCTCGTAACGCTTTCGGGTCTACAAGGGTTAGTACAGATCTATCTCTTTGCACATGTCTAATAGATTAGATCTTGACTTTTATCTAGATTAGATCTAGGTTTTGTTCGTTCTTGCGGTAGAATTTTTTTGTTTTCCATGCTACGAACCCAACACACATTCCCTCCGCTACTGTTGGGGTAGATTGGGCGAGACATTGGGGGTCGATTGTTCTGTGGGGCATATCCGGCAGACGGGTTGGGACGGTACTTCTAGTGACTGTTGGATCCAGCTTGGTGCATCATCCGATGCTTGCGGTTTTCATTGGCTTGGTTGATCTTTCCTTCCATCTGAATGGCAGAGTCGACTAGCTCTTCGAGATCCTCGAAACGGATTTTGACGAGAACTGTCTGCATCTCATCATGCAGTCCGTTTAGAAATCTCTCTTTTTTCTTGGCCTCCGTGTTGATCTCATCAGGTGCATACCTGGCGAGGGACAAGAATCTGTCACGATACTCCACTACAATCATTCTGCCTTGCTTTAGCTCTCTGAATTCATCTCTCATCCTACTGACTAAACCCTGCGGCACGTGGGTGCGGCTGAACTTGACTTTGAAGGCTTCCCATGTCATCACTTGACCATGGTTCATTGTATGGGTGCTGTTCCACCATGCTCTTGCATCTCCTGCCAGATAGTGGGTGGCAAAAAGAACTTTCTCGTTGGCATCCACTCTAGCGACTTCTAGGTTGTTCTCCATGGTCTACAACCAATCATCAGCATCCAATGGGTTTTCAGACTAGCTAAAGATTGGGGGATTGGTGTTTTGGAAGTTTTTGAGTTTGGATCCATGATGATCCTAATTTCCATGGTTCTGATTGCTGTGAGCCATCTAGGCGATCTGCTGCAGTGTGGCTAGATTTGCTTGGCGCTCTGCCCTACTAGCTTCACAGTCTGTAATGAGCGTCTACAGAATCTGCAACATTGTGTCCTGTGATGAGCTGCTCCCTCCTTGGTTTCCACGAGTCATCTGAAGATTGAGATAGATAATGGGGTAAGAGGGAAAGTTCTAAGGTTCATGGTTTTGGTTTTAAAGCTAAAACTTTGAGTTTGACTCCGGTTTTGCAACTAATTTCTTTTCATTCATTCAAGCAAGGCACACGATACAAACACACACACACCACAACATCAAGGGAAAACGGATGGTTTTAAGAACCATTCTGCAAACTAAGATACAACGGGACCGACACTCTCACTCCTACGATAGTGCTCTAGTGCATCTACTCATCATCGATGAAGTCGGAGTCATCATCGTCGGTGTAGAAGTCCATGGCATCATCCTCCAGATAGTCATCATCATTGCTGAGGTATGAGTCAATATCCCCATGGATATCTTCTCCTTCTTCCTCTTCTTCTTTTGCTGCAAGCTGGGCTTCTTGCTCCTTGAGGGTCTTCTCGAGTTCGGCCACCTTCTTGCAAAGACGGTCGATGGTGCGATCCTTCTTTGCGCGCTGACGGCGAAGTGACTGATGATCCTTGACGAGCAGTGAGAAAGTCTGGGCCTTCTGGACGACAATGGCAAGGTTGTGGTTGGCGAACTCTCTAGCATTATCCAATTCCTTCTGTCTGTCGTACAGTAGGAAGTCGAGGTTCTCCACTTGACGCTTCAACTCCGGGTGACTTGGCATCTCCAGAGGCATTCCCATAGAATCACGCCTTGCATAGTGAGCAAAGAGGGTTCCTTGGATCAAGATGACATTCTGTGTGCAGAGACGAGTGAGGGCTTCATGCATTGCCCTGGCTACTCCATCTAGCCAGTTGTTCTCTCTCACGGAGAACTAAATCCTCTCGGACATTGGTGCTTCTAACTTGCCTCGAAGATCAGCAACTACTATCCATTGTAAATATCCTCTTGGGGGACCATTGAGTAGAGCTCCAAGAAATTCCAGATGAGGATGCTCCAAGTACTCAGATAGTGCATCTAGATCCCTCTCGAAAACCAGTTGGCCTCCGTTCCCCAACTGGTAGAACTTGCTGTACTGAACTTCCATCTATAAGAATTTAGGATGAGAAAGTTAGTGAAGTGATCAAGTGTGTCAAAGTTTTATGTAGTAATGTAAGAATTTGGAGGAACATGTATTTTTTTGAGAGAAAGAATCCAAAGGGTAAGAGAGGAAATAGTTTTCACAAATACTCACTTTGGTTTTGAAACTAAGTTTTGTTTCTGACGTCCATTCTAACTAGGGTCTCCTATGGTTAGGATGGCTCTGATACCAACTTGTCAACACCCGGATTTTTAATCCTAGATGCCTGTTGTGCCATACATCGCAACCCCAGGATTACTATTTTTGCGAGACATAATAGATTGGATATCACAGTACATCATCCATTACAAACCATAATAAGGTCTTACACAAATAAAGGATCTCATGATCCAGTCTTAGTAAAAACAAGTAGCGGAATAAATAGCGTAGCGGTGGGGTCCATCTTCAGTGTCACAGGCAATATGATGACGATGGGAGATGATCCTAGTTGTTGTAGCCGTCCTGCTGTCCTCCTTCAGGGTAGTCCTCCTCATAGTCTGGACATAGGAATAGCCATGGACAAAAGCCATGAGTACTCTTTAAGTACTCACAAACTATCACTAACAAGTAAGGTAGTTCTAGTAGGAAATGCTAACTCTAAGTTTATTTGTAAAGTTAAGTTGAAACCTAAGCTGAGTTCAGAAACAAAGAAAGATAAAATAAAGTTTGAAAACACCTAAGTGGGAACTTAGTTGTCATAGTCATGACCATGTTGTGGTCAAGTCATGTCACAATTCATTTCATAAGTGATTTTGAAAACATCTGACAACAGAACAGTATGGCCACTCCAACTGTCCATAACCACGGACACGGCTATTCGAATAGTTTGACACTCTGCAGAGTTGGTACACTTTCACCACAAAATTCGATACATCTGTCAGGGTAACCTTGAATCATCATACTTAGTATGCAGATAATCAAACATAACCTTTCCTTTACACACTCTAGTATAAGCACCTCTCCTATGAGCTTGGCCTCCCAGCCATGACCATCTATCATCCTGGGCACTACATAGGCGGATAACATTGAGAGGTAGCCTCATCCCGAACCTCTCCCGCAAGGGAACTAACACTAATGCATATAAACTTCCAGCTAAGCCTTACCCAATTTAGGTATTGTGGTTAGACGGTAAATTGGAATGGTATCGCATCCGAACCCAACCATCAATTTTTATAAAAGGGCTAAGGCTCATGCCTCAACATTTTCATCATCATCATAAACAAGTTGTGTTTCTCAACACATGTCAAAACATCTCAATAGAATGACTCTTCATTCCAAGGTTTTCACAAGTCATTTTCACCAAGTATTCCCATCTAAAGTGATCAAGTTTTTGGTTTGGCTCTAAACTACTAAGTTAAGAGTGTTCACTAATGTGGGATGCTAATATCAATCTCATGCCATAGAATGACATCTAAGTCTAACTAGGTAGGTCAAGTTTTATACTCTTTATGCTATCTATAAACAAAGTAAAGAACTTTGATAAAGTAAAGAAAGTAAAGCTTGTAAATAAAACTTGGAGTAGGTATAAGTCAAAAGGTATAACCAAAGCATGCCTAATACATCTTGCTTAGGTTATCTTGCTTAATTCTAGGTTGCTAACAATAACTTGCATTGTTAATGATGGCTTGCTAATAACATCTTGCTTAGTTTACTTGAAGTGCTAGGCTTGCCTTGGTTGGTGAAGTGGTTTAAATTCTCTTCCTCCTCTTCTTGGTAGAACTCCTCCTCCTCGAAGAGTTGTTCGGTACTATCGTCTATGAATACATACGAAATACACAATCACCAAACAATACTTAACTAGTCTACTTAGCACACTAAGGCACACATTTGATGATCTAGTATCATCACAAACATCACAAGGTTTAATAACTAGTTTCATTTATTTTATATGAGAAAAGTAATATTTACTCATTGAAATTAACTAAGATTTAATATTCTCCAATTAAAATATGGGATCATGTGGACACATGTCATCACCACATATTCTAATATATGGGAATGTGATTTAAAGGTTGGATCACATTTTAGTAAGTTTGAGTTTAATAATTAATGATTTAAAGTGACTAGAAATGCCTATATAGCATTATTTTGGTACTAGTCCAAAGTCACTGCATGCAAACCTTAATATTATTACATATTCAGATAGGTATGGTTAAATGTGATTTTTGAGAGTTGGAATCAACTCAAAAGTTATTATGGTTGATTTTAGAAAAATGTTTGAATGTGCAAAAGCTTCTGTCTTGTTATTTTTTCTAGGAGAGATCTATAACCCTAAAGGGTTTAAATCCAATGGTCTTGGATAGGGATTTTAATTAGCTTTCCAAAAAAATTTGAATCACTGAATTTGGATTTTTAGAACTCTCTAAATTGATTTTCAAACTAAGGGATAAAACTAAGTTTAAGTCCAAAAAGAAAAATCTAAATTTGAATCTATTGGGTCGCGCGGGAACACTAACGGGCCGACCCAGTTTCACTCCGTGGCGCTAAGAACTGCTGACAGGGGGTCCCTCCTATCAGTGGCTCATTAAACGCGAAGCGGTACGGGGCATTGTGGACCGTAGGATTAGAGCTAGCATCTGCGACTGGGGCTTATCATCGACGACGGACTTGTCACCGGCGAGGTGGAACCCTAATGGCTCGGTAGGGTTCCGGTGAGGGCATACCAGGGCTCTAGCGAGTGCGGAGAGGCGGGAAAATGAACGAGGAGACTACGGTGGGCTCATGCGAAGTCGCGGCAGCTCCGGGGGTGGACGAAATCGACGGGAGCGTCTCCTCCTCTGCTGCGGCTGTCTCCGGCAAAATTTTGGCGGCTGGCTGCTCGAGATGCTCCGGCGAGAGGTGGGGAAGGATCAGTGGAGAGAGGGGAGTCTGAGAGTGTGAAGAATTTGTGCTGGGGAGAATCCCTTTTATAGGCCCGATGAGGCGGCAGAGAGGTGTGGGCGGAGCTCGTCGGTGACGACGGCACATGGGGCTATCAGCGTGGGCGAGGTAGGCAGACGGTGGGCGGTTTCCTGGCGGTCAGCTAGGGCGGTGGATTGCAGTCGGGCGCGTCTCACGCTCTGAGAGACAGAGGCGGTGCTCGACGTGGTTCCCGGCGACCGTGGGTCGAGCGGCGGGGTACGGGCATGTCTGGTGGGTTGAGGTGGTCAAGGCGGAGCAGCGTGTGCGGCCTATGGTCGTGGCACGGCGCGTGGCATGCTGGCGGTGACGGCGCTCTGGCGTTCGCTGGCGCGGCACAGAGACTTAGTGTGGGGCTTGTCCTCGGTGGTCTAGGGGCTAGCTGCGGCCGTGGGGTAGACCGTGGATGGCGGTGAGGTCACGCCTGCCTTCCTGGAGCAGTGGATAGGGGATGGTGGTCTCCTGCGGTGTGTGCACGGTTGGCCGGCGAGCATGGCCTCAGGGTGGCGCGACACTGGTGCTAGGCCATTTGGTAGGTCCTTGATGGCCTGGTTGGGGCTAGGGGAGACAAAGGAATTGAATTGGGTTCAAACGGCTCGACAAATTTTGATCAAAAACAGTGATAGTTAGGCCAGTTTGATTCTGCTCACCAAGTGCTCGACACAGTGGCCGCAAGAATTCAACTTCTGAATTTTGAAATGAAATTTTGTGGAGTTGTTTGTCACATGCTTGAGCATCTCTGGTTGCTTGGGATTTTTAAATGGAGTTCATTTGGATGTTTTTTGAATAAGCGGGATCTATACACATACACTTGGTTCCATTTTCAAATGTCATTTAAATTTAGTGTTTGAATGTTTTTGGAAGATCACAAAGTGGGCCTTGGTACATCTTAACTTGTACTAGCAAGGGGTGGAAATATCGACAATTGTTTCTTTTTAAAATTGAGTGCTAGGCACACCCAAAGTGTCCTAGTTGATTCAAATGGCAAAAGTGACCATTTCCATTCTTTAATTCTTTTTGATTTCATTTTCTTTGGTTTTTGCTTGGGAATGATCTAGATGATGTGGCATTCATCTTAGAATCATTTTACAACCATTAGAACAAACAATCATGGCATTTCAAAACAACTCTTATTTAATGCAACACACATATGCATGCTTAATTCTTTTAAATGGGAAAAAGTTTTTGTTAACCCTAAATTGGGTAGTTTTGAATCTTGATCACTTGGATTAAAGTTTTGGGATGTTACACTATTCCTCCTCCTAGGTGGCAAGAGTATTGCCTTCTTCCCCTGTGTTGCAAACTTTAGCTATGCTTGCGAGGCGGATGCTGAGCTCGGCCATGTCATATTGAAGCTTCAAAATTTTCTTCTGGAGGAATTTCTTCTCATCTGTCAACTCAAAAACAGTTTGAATCAAGAAACCAACTCTACCATCGATGTCATCGACCTTTTACTCAAAGTCTTTGTTCATCATCTAGTAGGAGTTAATTCCTTCTCCAATTGTTCCAACACATGCTTTCGAGGCCTTTTCCAACTGATAGATCTTATCATGAATCTCATCTTGCCGCACCTTCTTAGGTTTAAGAGGTGATAGACTGAGTGGAGGTTTATAATAAGATCCCATGTTGTGACGATAAGGATTAGGGAGATACTCATCCTTTCTCTTTCCCCGCTCTGCTTGCCTCATCACCTCCATCCTTTGCGGGAACATGTCCTCCTAGTTTGGAAGAGGCTTGATCTCCGGGCTTGACGATGATGATGATCCTTTAGATTCTACTTCTCCGATCCTCTTCACGGGATTCTCTTTTTTCTTCCTCCAAATCTTGTTGACATGGAAGGGCTGCATGGCTTTGCTGCACCGATATTGTTAGAAGGGGCTTGTATAGGGATGGCGAGGATTTTTTGAGGCTAGAGGTTGTGGCTCTGCGAAAACTTAATGACAAAGGTTAGATGCGATCAACTTTAAAAGTGCAGGTCGGAAACCCTAGCTGCGGTCCGTAATAAGCAACTATACGGACGCGGCCCGTATAGGGCCCGCTGTATAATTATGAACTGACTATAGATTTTTCTTCTATGTTGGAACCAACTATACGGCCGGGAATTTTTATTCCTGCCGTATAGTTGGTCATTAAATCTTCTGTATTTCGAATAAAATTTTCGGAGACGGTTTGATATCTATACGACGACAATTATACGGGCGAAATTTTTATTCCCGCCATATAGTTGGTCATTAAACTATTAGTACCTAGAAAAGAATTCTGACGAAGGCATCAATATCTATACGACGACAGCTATACAGCTGGAATTTTTATTTCTATCGTATAGTTGGTCATTAAACCTTCAGTACCTTACATAAACGGAATGGGTGATATCGAAACAGCTATACGGCCACAACTATACAGCCAGAATTTTTATTCCCGCCGTATAGTTGGTCATTTAACCTTCTGGATCCACCAAAAAATTACCTGCCTCTTCGAGAATTCTTTGTTAATCTGAAACTTACTGAAATATCAAGTTTTGACAGAAAAATGACAGCTTAAATTTTTGACCAATATTAACATCCCTTGAACGGGATTTTAGCATTATCAATCTTCTTTTTCTTCCCTAGAGCTTTAGATGTTCCTTATTTAACACAAGCTTCACTAAAACTTAATTGTAAACTTAGAAACCTACTCAAACCTTTATTTCGCATGGGTTGCCTCCCATGAAGCGCTCTTTTATGGTCAATAGCTTGACCATAGTGTTGCTCATTTCGTCTCGACTCCATCCTTCTTGGAGTTGCCATTTCTTGTATATCTTTGCTTAATCATCTCTTCTAGGGTGATCACTTGTATGGTGACTGCACTTATATCTTATTTTGCTCGATAATGCTTCAAGTGTTGTCCATTTACCACCCATGAAAGAGAGGGTATTATTCCCTGGAGCTTCACTGCTCCCGATGAATAAGCTTCTTCAACTATATAGGGTACTTCAATCCGGATTCTATAAAAGGTCCCATGTAATCCATTCCCCATACATCAAAAGGTTCGATTATAAGACTATAATTCATTGCCATCTCTTATCTCCTACCAATATTACCCCTTCTTTGGCAAGCATCACAATGTTCTACATACCTGTGTGCGTCCTTGAACAAGGTGCGCCAATAGAATTCGGATTGAAGTACCTTTGCTGCAGTTCACTTGCCTGCATGATGTCCTCCATATGGGTTGTCATGACAAGCTTGAAAAATTGCATTCATTTCATGGTTAGGAACACACTTCCGAATCATTCCGTCAGGTCCATGACGATATAGATACAGATCATCCCAAAAATAATATTTAAGACCATTAAAGAATTTCGTTCTTTGGTTTCTTGTGATACCAGGAGGTACAAATTTTACTGCAAGATAATTAGCATAATACGCAAACCAAGGATCATCAATTTCAACGTTTGCTAAATATTCTCCTGGAAATGACTCATTTATAGGTATGGGGTTAGTAACTATTCCCTCCATCCTAGAGAGATGACCTGCTACCGGATTATCCTTACTCCTCCTATCTACTATTTGCAAATCATATTCTTGCAATAATAAAACCCACCTAATCAACTTGGGCTTCGCATCCTTTTTCACAAGGAGGTGACACAAAGCCTGGTGATCCGTATGAACTATTACCTTATGATTAATGATGTAAGATCTAAATTTGTCACAAGCAAAAATTATAGCTAGGAACTCTTTTTCTGTAGTAGCATAATTTTTCTGAATCTTATTAAGAGTTCTACTAGCGTAATAAAAAACATTTATATTCTTTCTATCTCGCAGTCTTAACACAGCCCCTAAAGCATAATCACTAGCATCACACATGATTTCAAAAGGTTCATTCCAATTTGGAGATTGCATGATGGGTGCTGAAACTAATTTTTTTAAGGTTCTCAAAGGATACAATGCAATCATGATCTAAGTAGAATGGAGTTTCTTTCTCAAGAAGGTTGGTGAGAGGCATAGCTATTTTAGCAAAATATTTTATCAAACACTTACAAAAACCTGCATGTCCCAGAAACATTTTTAAGTTTTTTATGTCCTGAGGTATTGGAAGATTTTCTATAGCATTTATATTAATTTTATCTATTTTTATACCCTTCTCTGAAACCTTATGCCCCAAAACTTTACCTTCTCTTTCCATGAAACGACATTGTTCCTAATTCAGAACCAAATTTGATTGCCTACATCTCTGTAAAACTTTGGTTAAATTGTAGAGGCAATTATCAAAAGTTGTTTGCCAACACCCGGATTTTTAATCCCAGATGCCTGTTATGTCATACATCGCAATCCTAGAATTACCATTTTTGCGAGACATAACAGATTGGATATCACAGTACATCATCCATTACAAACCAAATATAAGGTCTTACACGAATAAAGGACCTCATGATCTAGTCTTAATACAACAAGCAGCAGAATAAATAATAAGCGTAACGGTGGGGTCCATCTTCAGGGGCACAGGCATTGCTGACGAAGGCAGATAGTCCTAGTTATCATAACCGTCCTGCTATCCGTCATCTTGGTAGTCTCCTTCATAGTCTGGCCATAGGAATAGCCAGGGACAAAAGCCATGTGTACTCTTTAAGTACTCGCAAACCACCACTAACAAGTAAGATAGTGCTATGGGGAAATGCTAACTCTATGTTTATTTGTAAAGTTAAGTTTGAAACCTAAGTTGAGTTCGGAAACAAAGAAAGATAAAATAAAGTTCTAGAATCACTTAAGTTGGGAAGATAGTGTCATAGCCACAACCCTATTATGGTCAAGTCAAGATTCATCATTTATTTCATAAGTCATTTTGAAAAAATTTGACAACAAAACAGTATGGCCACTCCAACTGTCCAAAACCGCGGACGCGGCTATTCGAATAGTTTGACACTCTGTAGAGGTGGTAACTTTCACCACAAGATTCGATACATCTGTCAGTGATAACCCTGAATCATCATACTTAGTATGCAGATAATCAAACATAGCCTTTCCTTTACACACCCTAGTATAAGCACCTCTCCTATGAGTATGGCCTCCCATCCATGACCATCTGTCATCTTGGGCACTGCATAGGTGGACAACATTGAGAGTAGCCTCAGCTCAAACTCTCCCGCGAGGGAACTAATACTAATGCATATAAACTTCTGGCTAAGCCTTACCCAATTCAGGTATTGTGGTTGTACGCTAAAATTGGAATGGTATCGCATCTGAATCCAACCATCAGTTTTTGAAAAAGGGCTAAGGCTCATGCCTCAACATTTTCATCATCATAAACCATTTGTGTTTCTCAACACATCTCAAAACATCTCAATAGAATGACTCATCATTCCAAGGTTTTCACAATTCATTTTCACCAAGTGTTCCCATCTAAAGTGACTCAAGTTTTGATCTAGCTCTAAGCTACTAAGTTAAGAGTGTTCACTAAGGTGGGATGCTAAGATCAATCTCATGCCATATAATGACATCTAAAGTTATCTAGATAGGTCAAGTTTTATACTTTTTATGCTACCTTCAACAAGTAAGGGACTTTGGTAAAGTAAATAAAGTAAAGCTTGAAAGTAAAACTTGGAGTAGGTACTAGTTAACTTGGTATAACCAAAGCATGCATAATGCATCTTGCTTAGGTTATCTAGCTTAATTCTAGCTTGCTAACAATAGCTTGTATTGTTAATGATGGCTTGCTAGTATAATACTTGCAAGTGTTAGCTTGCCTTGGTTGGTTTAGTGGTTGAAGTTTTCTTCCTCTTCCTCCGGGTAGAACTCCTCCTCCTCGAAAGCTTGGTCGGTACTATCGTCTATAAATACATACGGAGTACAAAATCACCAAACAATACTTAACTAGTCTACTTATCACTCTAAGGCACATATTTGATGATCTATTATCATCACAAGCATCACAAGGTTTTATTAACTAGCTTCATTCTTTTTATTTAAGAAAAGTAATTTCTACTCATTGAAAAATAACTAAGATTTAATATTCTCCAATTAAAATATGGGATCATATGGACACATGTCATCACCACATATTCTAACATATGGGAATGTGATTTAAAGGTTGGATCACATTTAATTAAGTTTAAGTTTAATAATTAATGATTTAATGTGACTAGAAATGCCTATATAGAATTATTTTGGTACTAGTCCAAAGTCACAACATGTAAACCTTAATATTATTACATATTCAGATAGGTATGGTTAAATGTGATTTTTGAGAGTTGGAATCAACTCAAAAGCTATTATAGTTGATTTTGCAAAAATGTTTGAATGTGCAAAAGCTTCTGTCTAGTTATTTTTACTAGGAGAGATCTCTAACTCTAAATGAATTAAATCTAACGGGCTTGGATAGATCTTTTTAGTAGCTTTCTAACAAAATTTGAATCACTCAATTTGGTTTAGTAGGTCTTCTTGAATTGATTTTTAAACTAAGGGATAGAAGTGAGTTCAAACTAAAATAGAAAAATCTACATTTGAACTAACTAGGTCGCGTGGGAAAACTAATGGGCCGGCCCAGTGGCGCTCCATGGTGCGGATGACAACTGACAAGGGGGTCCCGCAGGTCAGTGACACATCAATCGCGAAGCGGTACGGAGCACTCTCAGCGCTACGATTAAAAGGTTGATAGACGACTGAGGATCGTCATCCCCGGCGAACAGGTCGCCGGCGAGAGCTAACCCTAGCGGCTCGGTGGGGGTACGTGGGGGCTTACCAGGGCTCCAGCTAGACGTGGCGATGGGGGCGATCGAGCTGGTGGATGACGACGGTTCTAGGCATGGTTGCGGTGGCTCCTGGGGTGGTCGCAATCAACGACGTCTCTCCTCCTCTACTACGGCAAGCTCTGGCGAAATTCCAGCGAACGGCGACCCGCCTTGCTTCGGGGATGGGGTGGAAGGATCAGTGGAGAGAGGGGAGTGAGATGGTGTGTAGAATGAGGCTGGGGGTGGCCTCTATTTATAGCTCAACGATGTGACCGAACGGGATGGGCTGGCGACTCCGGCGAGGGCGGTACAGCGTGCTATCGTCGTGGTTGGAGGTAGGGGACGGTGGCCTGCATGAACTAAATTTTTAAATTTTGGGCTGAATTTTGGTGGAGTATTGTATCTTATGCTTGAGCTTCTAAATATTTTTGGGTTTTGAAAATGGAATTCATTTGATTGGTTTTTGAATAAGTGTGATCTTGATACCTACACTAGATTCCATTTTCAAATGCCATTTAAAATTAGTGTTTGAAAGTTTTTGGTAGATCACAAAGTGGGCCTTGGTACATCACTACTTGTACTAGCAAGGGGTGCAAAGATCCACATTTGTTTCTGTTAAGAATTGAGTCTAGGAATAGCCAAAGTAGGCATGATGATTAAAATGGCACAAATGACCATTTGGTAATTTTATTCATTTTGATTTGTTTTTCTTTGGGAATGATCTAGATGATGTTTAATTCACCTAAGAATCATTTTACAATCAATGGATCACTTAATCATGGCAATTCAAAACAACTCCTATTTAAATGCACACACATATGAATGCTTTAATATTTTTAAATGGAAAAGTTTTTGTTAACTCTAAATTTGATGATTTGGATCTTGATCACTTGGATTAGAGTTTTGGGATGTTACATTGTTTCACAAACAATGAAATCATTTGTTAGAACTTCCATAGTCTTTTCAACAAGATTGTCAAAGATTTTTAAAACACATTCTTGAAAAGTTGCAGCTGCATTACATAAGCCAAATGGAATTAATCTATAAGCATATGTGCCATATGGGCAAGTGAAAGTTGTTTTCTCTTGATATTCCGGTCGTATAACAATTTGAGAATATCCAAAATAACCATCAAGAAAATAGAAATAAGTTTATTATTACTAAGTATTTCTAAGGTTTTATCCATGAATGGTATTGGTTTCTGATATTTCCGTGTCTCACGGTCTAGTTTCCTAAAATCAATGCACATGCGATATCCAACAATATGTTTTACAGGAACTAGATCACCATTCTCATTCATAGCAGCATCAAGACCCCCCTTATCTTGGTATGCAATGAGCTGGGCTAACCCACTTACTGTCAGAAATAGGATATATTATGCCAACATCTAATAAGCGTATAACCTCTTTTCTTACTACTTCCTTCATTTTCGGATTAAGCCTTCTTTGTGTATCAACTACAGGTTCAGCATCATCAAGCATGGTAATCTTATGTGTTACAATAGATGGATCTATTTCTTTAATATCACTTAGAGTATATCCAAAATCTTCATGATGCTTAATCAAGACCGAAATGAGTTTATTTGTTTCATTTTCTGATAGATTTTTACTACTAATAATAGGAGATTTATTTTCATTATCTAAAAACTCATACCTCATATTGTTTAGAAGTTGTTTCAATTCAATTGGCGGAGGTTCTTCATCTTCTTTTCTTACCAGTTCTTCATAGTCATGTGGATTTTGCGCTTCTAGAAATAAATCAAGGTAATCATCCATTTCTTCTCTCTCCTCATCATCCGGTGCTTCCTCCCAATTAATTAGGCACCTCTCTAATTCATCTTGTGGAGTACTGAAATGAATTGTGGCCAGCTTGGCAATCATTTTATCTTCCTTGATATCTTCCACTTCATATGGCATCTTCTTCAGTTTGGCGAAGTGGAATGTCATTTCCTCTTCTCCAAACATCATAGAAATAGTCTCCTTTCTATCAATTCGAGCTTTGGTTATGGAAACAAAAGTCCTGCCTAAAAGAATAGGACAAAAAGAATCTCGAGGCATATCAACAATATGAAAATCAAGGGGGTACATGAGTGATCCAATAAAGACATAGATATTTCTGATAACACCTTCCGGTTTTATATTAGTTCTATTAGACAATTTAATAGTAGTGTCTATCGGTTCCACATCTGGATTATTGAAATTGTAGCGAAGTTACTCATAAAGTGATGAAGGCATAATGTTTATAGTGGAAATTGGTTCACAAGTTCCATATAAGAAAGTTTCTCCATAATATATAGGAGTCATAGGTTTAGAAGTTTAATTACCTCGTACCTTACCTTTGATGAATTCTGAGGTTCATAGTCGAGCATAACCACTTCATTATCCACTGTTCGTTCCTCCATAAGATCCTTCAATATAACATTATTTATATAGGTAGCTTTGGGGTTCTTTTCTAGTTTCTTTAATCTTCTCTTTATTTGTTCTTCCTTTTTTTTCTTTTTCTTGATGTTCTCTTGAATAGGTGCAGAGGAGAACTTTTCCATTAGCGCACTTTCTCTTGCACACTTCTTTTATTCAAGGGGTTTATGGGGTTCCCATTCTGTAGGTACCTGTAAATGCCCTGCATAATTCTCAATAATTTTCTTTACTGAGTAAGAATCAATACCAAGGGTTTTAATCATTGCACACGTCCTTTCATCTGCAAGTAAATCATTAACACAAGCATATTTAGAAAAACTATTTGTAATGTTCTCCTCATTTTAAAGATTTTCTGTTGCCTCCCTCATTTTCATTATTAATTTCCAGGCTTCATCATAGGTATAACATAGGAAACTACCATTAGAAGCGGTGTCTATGTTCATTCTATTTTTATTATTAAGCCCTCCATAAAAAGTATGAGTGATTAACCAACCAGGCAAACGATGATGGGGACAATTATCTAGATAGCTCTTGTACCTTAGATACCCTTCATACAAACTCTCATCAGGACTATTTTTAAAACTGATAATAATACCTATCATCCTATGAGCTTTGCTTCTAATTAATATTTTGATAGGAAATTGGTTGTCAATTCCATCCAAGTCCTTAGTGCTTCTACACAAAAAGGTCTATACCGGTCGTAAACATTATTAGAGAGAGTTTGTCTAAACAGCTGGGTTTTAACTGTATCAAGATTATAGTTGTCAAATATAAAGGAACCAAGAACATCTTCAAAGAATTGTAAGTATCTATATCGACTCTCTTCATTGGTTCCTGCAAATTTGGTAGAGTGTAGTAGTTCAAATAATAAAGGGTGGATCTCAATTCCATCCGGATTTATGCTTTTACTGATAGTTATAAAAGCGTCCATGGGCAGACCCATTTTCTTTACTGCCTCAAGCTGGATTAAGTGCTGAGTGTTGTCCATTGTTGTGGTCCTGCAACTTAAATTAAAATTAGTATAATGAAAGTAAATAACTCAAAGTAAAGTGACTTAGAGCGCTAAGCTCCCCAACAACAACGCCAGAAAATAGCTTGATGACTGCAAGTGCACAGATCGTTTGTAGCTAGTTTTGAAATAAAGATATCGATCCCACAGGGAGTAGTATGCGAATGACTAAAATGGTTTTAACTAAAACTAAACGAAGTACTTAAGGAATAATTTTGAGATGCAAGAAAAGTAGAATTATTTTTGGGTTTTTGATTGAATGAAGCAATTAAAGTAAAGTAAAACTTAATGCAGAAAGTAAGAATCGCATGTGTAAAAGAGCTTGGAACCACAATAGGGAAAAGGCGTTCTCAGGGAGTGGTGGATACACCGCTAGCAATTTAGACTAAGCAATCAAGATTATTATAAAAAATATTCTCATGATATGTATGTATGTGGGAGGAGCTCCATATATGGACAAATAGGAAACGACCACTGCTCACACCATCCTTCATAACTATTAAGGGATTTCTTCTGTGGCATGGACATGAATTTATGAGTTCTCCTTGCTTCCCCAAGTTAGTACGTAAAGAATGACAACAACTTTATAGTCACAGTAAGTGCTATTATCCCTCCGTCTACCAGCAAGTAACCCCCTTCATCATGTCCCCATAAGAGGCAAATATTAAGGATGTGCACAACTCCCAATATCAAGATGAAGACAATTAACCCATACACATAATAATCTCTATTTTATCTAAATCATATGCTAGGGTTTCTCCATCTCCCCAAGAACTAATGATCTACTCAGAATGGAGGCAATAAACATCATGGCAATGGTAATGGAATACATAGATGAATAGTACTTGTATAAATCCACAACGAGTACAGAAATTACAACAAGTTCTAGACAAGATGTAGATGGGATGGATATATATGGTGGTGATGCAGCGGTTGATGATGAAGATCGATGCCTTAGCCTCTCAGATCTACGCAGGGCGAAGATGGATCCCTGGTGGGCGAGTTCCCCCTCTAGATGCCTTCTGGAGGTGAGGTTTCGGCGATTTCTAGTTGTTCTATATGTCATGTCCCTGATCCAGTTGCACGGGGTGAAACTATTTGAGTAGGCGGTAGCGGCCGGAACTATACGACCGGAAAATTATTCCTGCCATATAGTTGGTCGTCAAACCCTCTAGATGCCTCAATCACTTTGGGTTTTCTTTTAGTGTTATTGATATTTCCCAAATAAGCAATTTACGTTGTTTTTACACCTTTTCTCCCCAATACAACTGCTCCAAGAATTGTGTCCATTGTATCCATCATCTGTCCCGATCCTGGTGAAAATAGACATAAAATGTGCGCGCGAACACCGTAAAATACCAAGATCCTACCGGTATCATGCAAAACAATAATATAAAACATGATGCAAATATGCACTCATCACCTGGCTAGCTAGGCCTTGGGCCTAGCCGGCTGGGCTGCTCCCAAAGAAAGATTTATATTTATATTTTATTTTATATGTCTTTTGTTGATGATGTCATGATGATGCATAAGTGTAGAGTTAAAATAGGTTTTGGAAAATATTTTTATGAGACAAAACTATGAATGATGATGTCATGATGATGCACAAATAAAAATAACATGCGATTTATAATTTAGGAATTTCCGGGGTGCTACAATTCGACACCACTAACAAGGGATCTTGTCCCGAGATCCGCTCGATGGTACGGGGATGAAGGGTGATGACCGGAGTCTTCTTGCTTCATGTAGATCCTCGCAACACCACTAACAAGGATTCTTGATCTATCTTGAGATCGTATACACCACCAACAAAAGATGGTTGCTTAGGTTCATCAAGAGAACACTTCGGAGAAATAAAAAGCAGAGGTAGATGTCTCAACAGATAAGGCCACCTCTATCTTCTGTACTCCCTCCATCTCGGTTTACAGAGCTCAATCTGAAAAAACATTTGTCCCACATTAGCTCCTCTCTAAGGCCTGCATGCAACTAATTAGGAGTAGTAGTCCCTCTAATTATGGGGTGCATGCGGTGGGGTGGGAAACTAAGCCAATGGGCTGGCTGCATGCGTACAGTGTAGTCTAATACTTCATAAATGGCAGCAGTTGATTGGAGAGAGGCACAACTTAGAAGAGTTTTTATGGTCCAATGAAAAAATACCTTGGTCTTTATGCAAAATTAGTTGAGACCTGTAAACCGGGACAGAGGGAGTAGAATGAGTATAAATTGCATTGAACCACCACTTCAATGTACAAAAGTGAATGATAAGAGTAGTCGGATGGGGATAAGTCCATCGTGCACCCAAAACATTACTCTTCACATGAACAGGAGAATTATGCAATCCAACTCTCAGAATTCCTACTAGAGATCTCGACAAGTGAGGTTCAGAAAGCTTCGGAAAGCAAAGAAGTGATGCATGATCTTTATTGGGTCTGGAGTAGATGATAATATTGTTGTGTTGGAAAACATCTGAAGATATGAAGATTTTTTTTAGTGAATTTTGGGTCAAATGAAAGATACAACAGATGAAAGATTCCTTAGATAGCATGAAGACCGGATGTAGAAACACTGTTGCAAGAGGAAGGAATCAGAATCTTGAAGGTACGAGGAAACCCAACCATGCGAAATCCTGGACTTGAAAAGAAGATAAGAGAGCAGATCCAAAACACACTAAGGTAAGAGGAGAATAGCACATAGGTAATGAGTAAAAGCAGATCTAATCAGATCTATCCAACAGATTTTTCAAAATAGTTTTGACACTCTACATCGTCCGTTAGCTAGGTTATCCTACAGGCTAGACTAGTGCGGTATCCAAAACCTAGGCTGTGATACCACTTGTAACATCCTCGAATCAATACTATGTACATTTCAGCGATTCTTGCCAAACTCGCATAGAAACGATTCGATGATGCCCACCAAGCACTTGCGTGCGGGTGGAAAATGAAGTAATACCATCACAGAATAGTCCACAATGGAACCCACAAGAACATATATATATACAACAATGACTCAGCGAGTCAAGAATACAGATATACATTACAAATGTCCAAATCACGTTGAAAACGATACAACATCCGAGTATGGATAAGATGCAAACTGAACTAAGAGTCCTGAAGAATAAGTAATGGCGTCCATAACCCAGGCCAAGCCGAAAGGATAACCTTGCTAACATCTTTGAACTCATACCTGCCAAAGAAAAAGGGGTGCCGATAAAATGCAAAGGAAAAAGGGAGCGGTCAATACTGAGGCTAGTACACGGCGAGTCTTAGAATTTGGCAGTTCTCGCCTACATAGGTATGATGGGCTTAGCGGAAGTGGAGCATGAACTAAACATCATATAGAGACTCAATACAACTACCGGCTATTAGAAAGCGATAAGAGAGTCCTATTTGGAACCAACCTGATACTAACACCAAACATAACCCATCCTGGAGTTTCTCCCTCGAGACCAAATGAGTAAGTCCTTCCGAGGAACTCACACAATTGGAAATTTTATTAATCATTTCCTTTTGGTTGCAATACTTACTAGTCCGATATAGATAGCACAAGACATTCCAATATCACCATTTGTTGGCACCTTTAATTAACCATTCCATTGAAGTGGAGCTGATTACTAGTCATGCCAAAGTCAAATTTATAGCACTACTTTAGTTTGAGTTGTTTATGGTCAATACACTGTTCTCCAAATAGTCCATAACTGCGAACACGGTTTTCGAAAAGATTTACCCTACATGGGTGCATAAATAGCAACACACGCACGATCAACCTCGGGAAAAACTAAATAAAAAGCAATGAGGCATCACGACAAAGCATTCACATGATTCAAAAATGATTTTAGGGGCCACCCCACTAAGCTACTGATAGCTGTGAGATTCGACATATTTTTGATTGTTTTTATTGGTGGTTTTCTTCTGGATTTGATGGTTTTCTAGCTTTACCTAACGCTAATACTTCGGTAGCAAATAAAACTTGGTTTTTAATGTGTGTTTCAGGTTTCGAACATCAACATAAGGTTTTAACAAGAGAAACACAATATTCACGCGAAAACAAGCAAGTCTGTTTTTGGAAGCAATCGAGGGAGGCATACAGAAGCTTTAACGAGCAACTATGCGACAAGATTATTTTTCCGGCAGTATAGTTCCCGCCATATAGCTGCCGCCGCCTCCGTCTTGTTAAAAGGGACAACTTTCGTGAAGAGGCCAGACGCGAAATCATAACACAGCAGCTGCCATCCCATCGAGAGAGGAGAAAGAAGAGATCTAGAGAATAAGGGGAAGATGTTCTTCATCTCACTCCACGATCTTCGACCTCCCAGCCATCACACCCTCATAGCCTTTACTTGCACTTGAGAGAGAGAGATCTTCACTTTGCAAGATTAGGGTTTGAGATTGTTTCTTCCTATCTTGAATTGTGTTGGATTACTTTTCTATTCTTATTGTGGATCTCCACGGTAATATTGAGAAGAACTCCCTTTATTTAATTATATTGATGATGCTTTCTTCTCCCATGTGTGAGTAAGTTCCTTGGGCGTGGGAGATGTAAGGGATTGGTGAGATATAATGTGCCTCCATATATTTTCCATTAGTTTGTGATTGATTTTCATTACTATATTATGTGTTCTTAACTATCTATGGGATGCCTAATGCTTGTTGTCTAATTAAGGGAACAAACAACATGATGCTTTGTTCTACATAGATAGGATCTTGTTTGCTAGAAAACCGGTGACCCCCGAGTGACATGGGGATATAAATGGGAAACTAGTTTGACTCGAGGATCACGAGGAACCACTGTGCTTATTGCATTAGTCCGATCCAAGGAGCTTAATTGCTAAGCAACCTGAAGGATCTTAATCGTCTAGTGACTGACCATGCATTTGGTAATAGACTAGTAGGATTATTGAAGTTGGGATGAAATCTACCAAGAGGAGTTCCGGCTAATTATGTGTTGCTCGCCTACACATATACTTATGAGATTATAATTGTTAGACTTATCACTCATCCACCTGGCACAGTCACTATCAGCATGAACTGTATATCCCCACGCCTTCTTTGTCATATGCAGAAAACCACAAACAATTGAATCGTTCTTTACTTTTATGCTTTATATTCCTGAAGTTTACATTTTAGTTTTATTTAAATACATCTAGTTTAATCCAAATTTTATTCTTATTTCCACACTTGCAGTCAATTCACTTGAAGACCTGTGACAACTTTGAGTGTGACAGAGACTTCATTCATAAACATTTACCTTTGGGCTCCTTGTGGGATCGATATCTATACTTCGAAACTAGATATAAACGATATGTGCACTTGAAGACATCAAGCTATTTTCTGCCGGGGAGCTAAGCGCTAAGTGTTTGTCTCTTAACATTTTAGGTGTTACTACTACAAAATGGTCTCCCTAGGAGACAAAGGGTCTACACGCTCTGGTAGGACCTATTTACCAGATTATTCTAAGTGTGTGCCTATTCAAAGGCGCGAGGAAATTATTGAAAAACTTTTAAGATTGGATAAGGTTGAAGTTGAAAACCTGTGTGATTTTATGGAAATCATGTCTATCTACAGGATAACTCCCAAGAAACCTAAGAAAACTCTTAGAGAATACAGTGCTCCAAACTCTGCTTTTCTAAAACAACCAATAGAATTCCCTAATCCTAGAGTTAGAGAATATCTATTTGATGGTGGAATTATTAAAATTTTGTAGGAAAAAGCTTTTAGTGGAAGGGAAGATGAAGACCCAGGAAGACATATTAGAGAGTTTGACGATGTGATGATAACACTTGGACCAAAAGGTTTTCCAAGAGAATTCTCTCATCTAATTTTTTCCGTTGGTCTCTTAAAGGTAAGGCTCTAGACTGGTTATATTCTCTCCCTCGTCATTACAATAAATGTTGGGAAAACTATATTGTTAAATTCATAAACAGGTTTAATCCTTTTAAAAAGGTAACTGAAACAAGAAAGAATATATGAAACTTTAGTCAGAATGTGGGAGAAAACTACCCACAAGCCTGGCAAAGATTCTTTGGAATGATCAATAGAATTCCTACCATGGTCTTAATACTCAAAGCAGAGAGTTGCTTGACTTATCAACATGAGGATCGATAAATACTTTAACTATTAAAGCATGTTTGGAATTGATGTCTACTAGGGCTAAGAATGATTCTTTATATAATGCTGATTTCGACACTAAGCTGAAAAAAGGGATACTTCGTATAACTCCTGATCTTATGCCCGAAGTATGCAAAACAATGAAACAAAAAGGTATACCTTCTGAACTTGTTAAGGAAAACAAACTAGACTTGTTATAAGTTTTTACTGAAGAAGATGAAACTAGAAAAGTTTTTCAAGAATTAAAACATCGACAAGCAAAATCTCATAATAACCTGCATAAGCAATTTCAAAGACATAAGAAGATTTTTGGCGGAACTCACGAAAAATTATGATGATATTGGCCAAGAAATAAAGTTATTTCACAAGTACCTTAGTATGATTGAAACCCAATCTGAACAAATAGCATCTGGTTATCAAATTTTTCTTCAAGATAATATAGATATTCCTGTTTCTACTAATGTTGTTACAAGGGGAGGTGCAGTTATTACAGGACCATTAGGACCACCAGAATATGAAGCTGAAAAAGATCGAAAGGAAAAAGCCTTGCTCAAGGCAAGCCAAGAAGATGATACATTGGTGGATCCTCAAGATGAAACTGCTCAAGGAACACAAGATCAAAACAAGGAGGACCAAAATGATGCACAGGATGACTGTTATGACTCTGATGCAGAGATAGTTGATCCAAGAGAAGAAAAAGAGATAAGGAATAAAGATGAAGTTGTTCTAGTAGAAAAGAAGAAGAGCGATAAGCAGCAACAAAAGAAAGCGACAAAAGAGCCTGACCCCCCACAAAAGGTAAGAGACAAGAATAAGAAAGGTGAGCAAAAGCTTCCTTATCCAGATCGAAAAAAGAAAGCACCGGATCAGGTAATCTATGATTCTTTCAAAAAGGCACTTGGTGATCTTCTGGAAATTACATTTGCAGATGCAATAAAAGTTCCCACCTATTCTAAATTCCTCCGTGATATTCTTAGTAGAAAGAAAGAAATAACTGAAACAGTTGCCATGGTGACTAGTTATCATGCTAATGGGAAGCTATTGTCTAAATCGGGAGATCCCGGAATACCAATTATTTCATGCTCAATTGGCAAAACAGATATTCACAATGCCTTGTGTGATTTAGGTGCAGGAGTTAGTGTAATGCTATATTCCCTCTATAAAAGGTTAGGATTAGGGGAGTATTCCCCTACTAAACAATCCATTGGTATGATTGAGGATGTTCTACTTAGAATAGATGAGCCTGTTATTCCCTCTGTTTTATTATTCTTAAAATACTAGAGGATGGAAAATTATCTATAATACTTGGAAGACCTTTCCTTAGTACTGCAGGAGCATCAATTGATTGTGTTGAGGGAAAATAATCTTCAATGTTTATGATGCAAATCATCCAGTATTTTCCAAAGAAGCTAGAAGCAGGAGAAAGATATATTCCACCGGCAAAACAAGTTCATGTGGTAAGTCCCTTTGATAAGGAGCAACCCAAGGTAAGAATTCGAGAACAAAGAAGGGGTTGAATTATTCAACCATTCTTAATAAAATGCTTAATGGGAGTCAACCCATTACATTAATAAAATAAATTGAAGAATAAAATGTTCATCACATTCCTACAACTTTTTTACAGACATTCTTGCGGAAGCGCGCCCGTGAAGATGCAGCTGTCAAAAAGCAGTAGAAATATCGACTGAACAAGCGTAGAATAAGTATAAAAATAGAAGTTTGAGTTTTATCTACAAAAACTAGCTTAATCATTTTGTCCAGATTAAAAAGTGAATCTCTGAAAATTTTGGGGGAAAAGGCTTGATACTGAAGGTTTAGCGACAAACTATACGGCGGGAATACAAATTCTAGCCATATAGTTCGAACCATATAGTTATCATTGCCTTTGTAAAATTTCTTTTCCAGGAGACAGAAGGTTTAACAACCAACTATATGGCGGGAATAAAAATTCCAGCTGTATAGTTCCGGTCGTATAGATATCGATGCCTTTGTCAAAATTCTCTCCCAGGGTACTGATGGTTTAACGCCAACTATACGGCAGGAATAAATATTCCAGCCGTGTTATCTCGGTCGTATAGTTATCGATGCCTGTTTCAAAAAAATTGTATCGAGGACATATAAGGTTTGATGACCAACTATACGGCAGGACCATTTTGATCCGGCCATATAATTGCGCTCGTATAGCTGTGATCTGACATAAAGAAACCCTAATTGTCTATGCCGCCACAACTATACGGTGGGAACTACTTATCTTGCCCATATAGTTGCGGCCGTATAGTTCGACGCAACCACATAAATGCACCGAGGCGGCTAGGGTTCTTCCTCCTCCTCACTTTTTCTCTCATATTCTCTCTCTAAACCCCTCAAAACCCACCTAGAATTCTTGATTCTTCGTGGATTTCATTTGTTTGAGTTGGGGAATCAACATATCAGTATGTTTCTCTCCCTATCCATGCTTTATTTTCAGATTTCCATGGTTGAAACTCTCACATTGATCTAGTGGATGAACTCAAGCCTATTTTGTTTTTCCCTTTTGATTTCTCATGTTAGGATTAATTTTTTCCACGTAGAATCATTCGTATATCATGTAGAAACTACATGCCTAAGGTTTCATGGTGAAATTTTTCAGTGCACCAAGATGAAAAAAGTTGGTATCATTTTTCGCAAGAGCAAGCACCAACGTGGCGAGAGTTGGAGCAGTGGGCCGAGCTCAACAACAAGTTGGCCATGGTTTCATCAAGGAGGGTGATGCCCACACGTTGGGCCGATGATAGCTTTCTCATCGCGGCAGGGTTGAGGGTGGATTTCGACCTCATGTGTGCAAATTCAAGGCTATCTCTACTCGCCTACGCAAGCCACAATACCTACATCGAGATCACCTATGAGTTCCTTGCCTCTTTCTATGATGACCGCAAGGAGAAAGGTAATGCATGCACGGTAAGCTTCACTATGAACCAGCAGCATTATGTAATAACTTTTGAACAATTTTGTGATGCTTTTGGCTTCCCTCACGATGGGGAGTCAACTGTTATGAATTTATATAGTGTCTCAAGTGGAGAAACTTGGGAGGTTATTTCTGTTACCAGTGGCAGGGACTTCTACCAGAAGAAGATGTCCACCATTTAGAACCCAACAATTCACTACTACGCCTTGTTCCTCGCCAATACACTACTGGGAAGAGGAGATACCGATTCCATGGAAAATGTGGACATGGCCATGATCACCAAGGCACTCTTCCCCAATGCACCACAAATCCCCAATCCTTCGGCTGTACTCCTCCAACACTTTCGCCACCAGAGCAACAAAAAGAAAGGTGACATTCGCATTGGTGGATTGGTACATCTTGCCCTAGCATTGAACATTACATTACCTATGATGCAACCTGTTGACGGATCCAAACTTATGGATGTCAAATATTTAACTGCTTGTGGTTTCCTCGATGTTTACCGAGATGACAAGAGGCTCCAAGCATATCAGTTTGGTTGTATTGGTGATGCATAGGTTGAGCAGGTTCCGTTGCTCTGTCCACAAGCCTTCTCGATTATGGCGAAGGACAACTAGATCCTCACCAAGGATCAAGTGGTGGAGATCATGGCTGAATTCCACCCTGATCAAGAAGAAGATGAAGGAGAGCAACAAGATGAGCAGGAGCAGGAGCAGGAGCAGGAATATAACCCTGCTTGGGAGGGACAGCAGCAGCAAGAAGGGGGATCCTGGGATCCATGGCCCAATCAGCCGCAGCAGGGGTTCAACTATGTCCCCTAACAGGAGTTTTAGCAACTCAATTATCGTGTTGGGGAGATTGACCGCACGCTACAAGGAGTGAATGAGGATGTTAGGCCTTAACTCACAACTTTAGTTACTTCATGACCCACTTGCCCAACTACTACCAGCAGTATCTGCACCCGCCGCCGAATGATGGCAACAACTGAGCCTGGCAATAACCTAAGCTTGGGGGAGGTTTGAAAAACCTCCAAACCTTGCATTCATATTTTTATTTCTTCTTTTGATTTATTTTACTTCTTCAAAATTGTATGTTTTCTTTCAGTTTGCATTCCCAAATCAAAAACACAAAAAATAATAGTTGTAACCTTTATTACAAATTTGTTTCTTTGTTTCTCTCGGAGATTGCTCAAATTTTAGGTGACTTGGCAATAGGGAAATCTAGAGGGGATTCGACTCAAGTACGAGAACGAAGCAAGCAAGAGGAGGTATCACATTCCTTTCATCACCTTTTCTGCAACTTTAAATTTATTTTAAAATTATTTACTCGCTTGCACTTGAGCCACTCCACACTTAGCTTGTTATCAAATAAATTCTAGGGATTTCTATTTTCGTGCCTTCGGTTCATTAGTTGTACTCAGTTTTCCTCAGCCGCTTAGTTTTTCCTCAATATTTCCCATCTCCTTGTACGAAACTTTCACATGGTTTAAAAATCACCGTCTGTCAGCCTTGCCGTTATGTGCTGACAAGTGGGGCCGAGTTTAGCCGGGTCCCGTAGTGGACCCTCACCGTTACATGCTAACGAGTAGGGCCACGTTCTATTGGGTCCCGTAGTGTACCTTGCTGTTACATGCTGACAAGTGGGGTCGCATTTAGTTGATTCCCATAGTTGACACCTCTCTCAACTTATCCAGATCAGCATTAGACCCACAACTTATCCACGTGAGCGCCGGACCCACAGCTTATCCACGTGAGCTCCGGACCCACAGCTTACCAAGGTTGGCATTGCAAGATGGGACCCCGAGCCAGCCACGCGCCCGTGCCATTGCTTTATTTTCATATAGTGAAATGTAATTCATATATGAAAATTATACACCTTTGAACTCTTTTAAATCGCACTTAGGACATGATAATGTTGTGCTAATAAAATCCTGATCATTTATCATTTCCATGGAGTGAAATATAATGCATAAACTTGTGTATACAAAAATTCTACACTTTGAACTCTTTGAAATCACACTTAATACGTGATAATGTCGTGCTAAGAAAATCTTGAGAGATTATCATTTTCATAGAGTGGAATATAATGCAAAAACTTGCATATGCGAAAATTATAAACCTTTGAACACTTTTAAATCATACTTAATACATGATAATGATGTGCTAACAAAATTTTGAGAGATTCTTATTTTCTCCCCCATTTTCGTAGAGTGGATTGTAATGCATAAACTAGCATATACAAAGTTTATACACCTTTGAACTCTTTGAAATCGCACTTAATACGTGATAATGTTGTGCTAATAAAATCTTGAGAGATTATCATTTCCATGGAGTGAAATATAATGCATAAACTTGCGTATACAAAAATTATACACCTTTGAACCCTTTGAAATCGCACTTAATACGTGATAATGTTGTGCTAAGAAAATCTTGAGAGATTATCATTTCCATGAGGTGAAATATAATGCATAAACTTGCATATACAAAAATTATACACCTTTGAACTCTTTGAAATCGCACTTAATATGTGATAATGTCGTGCTAAGAAAATCTTGAGAGATTACCATTTCCATGGAGTGAACTATAATGCATAAACTTGCATATACAAAAATTATACACCTTTGAACTCTTTGAAATCGCACTTAATACGTGATAATGTTGTGCTAAGAAAATCTTGAGAGATTATCATTTTCATAGTGGAATGTAATGCATAAACTGGCATATACGAAAATTATGCACCTTTGGACTCTTTGAAATCGCACTTAGGTCATGATAATGTGGTGCTAATAAAATCCTGATAATTTATCATTTCCATGGAGTGGAATGTGATGCATAAACTTACATATACGAAAATTATACACATTTGAACTCTTTGAAATCGCACTTAATACATGATAATATTGTGCTAAGAAAATCTTTAGAGATTATCATTTTCATAGAGTGGAATGTAATGCACAAATTATACACCTTCGAACACGTTCCCTTCAAATTATATTCAAGTTCATTTGTTTATGGAGTTAAAGTACCGGTGGCATTATCATTATTTTGTATGGATAGAGGGGTGCCCCGACAGATATAGGGGTTATCTTGTCCGCTAGATCACACATGATCAACGGTTGGTGGGCACGATCCGTGTGACAACTGTCTCGACCAATCAGAGCGTAGTAGCGAAGATGAGCACATGTGCGAGAGATGGATACAAAGAGAGGGGGAAACTGAGTAGCAGTGAACCAAGGGCAAAACTGAGTAGAACTTAAAAACCAAGAGCAAGACTCACAGAGGGATTCAAATAGAAAATAAAAAAGTATTTAGAAAATGGAAATGTGTCTTTTATACAATAAAATACATCTTGGCATATATCAAACTATTTGCAATTCAAATATACACAAGTTTGACAATTATTGCCTCATTCAGACAAACAATGTTTTGGGGAGGGATGTTTGGGGAAGAGGTTTGAGTAGAAAGCCATGAACCTTCATAGATAGTAGGTGATTTGGGAAGTGGTGATTTGGGTTAAAACTTGGTTTATATACATTTCTTATGGTGGCATGTCACATAATAAGACTCCCTGGGTAGGTTCCACTGTGTTTTGCTCTTTTTGAATTTGTTGTGCATAAAATGACTCAATTAGCTAGCTAAAACGTATATGCTGACTCTCTGTTGACCAGCCACCGGAGGGTAAACCTGAGTATATTGCACACGACAATGTTAGTACTGGTGGGAAAAGCTGAGTACAACCAAACTGCCAATGTTACACTCGAGGGAAAAATTGAGTACAACTGAATCGCCAGGGTTAGACACGACGGTAAAAACGCGACTCACCGTACGCGTGTGCAGTGCATGAGACGGTAGCGGACACGTGTGGTCGTGCATGATGCAGTAGCGTACATGGATACGCGGTGCACGGTAGTGCAACGAAACATCTCTTCCCTTCTCCTTTAATAGAGGCCTCCCCACTCTCACTCATCATTCACCCGCTCACTCAACCGTCTCCACTGTCCCATCACCTTCTGCAAACCCCCAAGAAAACCCCAACCACGCTGGCGATGGAGAAGAACGGCGCGGTGGCCATCGACGCCTCCAAGGCCACCGGCGAGGAGGCCCCCGTCCCCGTCCCCGCATCTGCCATAGCCGCCGGTCTCGGCCAGATCCCGCTCGGCTAGGACCCCTATGAGGAGGTTGTTTACATAAGGCCGGAGAACCCCTACAACACAAGCATCGCCGACCCATGGTCGAAGGTAACCAGGGTTTTATCCCCTTCCCTTGTTCTTCCCCCGTTCCCATCATTGTATGCTAGATCATATGTTATTAGGGCTCGGCTATTCGTATTTTTACTGTAGCTAATCCTATTGTGTTAGATCTCGTATTTCGATGAATCCCCCTGTTCATATTTGAACCCCCTGTTTGTAGTTGGGACCAGTACTCAATTTGGTTTGAGATTTGGGGAATAATCAGGAGATCTCAATCGGTTAATTTATGCAAATAATCAATCCTAATAATCAAAGTATCTCAATCATGTCCTTATTGCACTCTACTGTTTCTTTTCCAATAGGAGGATAGCAACGACGTCCACAGCGATGACGAGTCCAAGGACACCAAGACTCGTCATGTGCTGAGGAGACTGAAGTCCGACTAGTACAACAACTTCTTCACCGGCGACGTGTACAGGTGCCCCTTTTGCCCCACCAGGAGGCTTTGCGCCACGGACTTCAACTCCCTCGTGAAGCATGCCAAGGATGTGAGAACCTGCGGCAAGTCTGTGAACATCTACAACTTCATAGCCAAGCACCAGGCGCTCGGTCTACACCTCAGCAACCTCCAGAAGGTGGCTGTCGAGGAGGGTCGCATGCCCCTGATCAAGCCCAAAGCGCCCAAGGTCAAGGTACTGGGCAACAAGAAGTAGAGGAGACACTAGAGGGAGGAGGCGGAGGCCCTCCTGACAGAGGCCATTAGGGGCCACTGATCAGCTGCTGCTGTAAAGTAGCTTCTTTTCTCTTGTCTGTGTTGAACTTGTCCACCGCTGCTGCTGAGCAGCCTAATTGTCGAACCTCGTTAAGTACCGTACTATATAACCTATATTAGCTAATTTATCTACATCTGCTCTGTTTACTGAATTTATTTATGGTGCTGGTTAGTTTTGCTGCTCTAGATTTGCTACCAGATTGGGGGAAAACAAGGGTAAAAGCATCAATGAATGAAGAGAGAAACTGCTCTAGATTCGCAACCTTTTTGGGGAAAAAACACAACTGTTAGCAAGAGAGAGGGGAAAGATGTTCTTAAAAAGGCCAATCATAAAAATAACAAAAAAAACTTCCAATTTATGCGATAGGGCGCACGTAACCACCAAACGCGCCTCACATGGTCCACATCACGTCCCCCATAATCAGCGAGAGATGAATGGCTAGTCTGCTGTATATCCTGGCTCCACCTGTCAGCATGTAACAGTCGAGGCGACATAATGTAACGCTCAACACACGACCCGACCAAACATGGTCCCACCGGTCAGCATGTAACAGTCAAGCCTTTGACCTAAAGGCATCCCCCGTCCGAGCGCATGTGAGGGTTTCGGAATGGAGGGAGGGAAAAAGTGGAGAGAAACTAAGCGGCTGGGGAAAACCGAGTACAACTAACAAACCAGGGGCACGGAAATAGAAATCCCTGAGTTCTATTCCTTTGCTAGTGTCTCCTTTTTAGCTTTGAAATAATAAGCAATAAACTTGGTTAAAAATATTTCCAACATTTTTACAACAAGAAAAAGCATCCAAAAGATGACTTGGGTCCATGTTTAGCCCGAAGGATTTGATTTTAGAACTACTCAACCCCATTTGAGCTTAATGTAAATAGACTCAATAGCACTCTTGAATGAACTTGTCTGACAAAATGGATGTTTCGAAGTAGTAGAGATTATGCCACTGCCTTTTCTAATAATTATAGTAAGATATTGCTTTACACGTGTCACTATAACACTGTCGTGCTCCATGAGGAACTATTAACTCCGCTGGCTAACGAACGATCTAAATGTGGAAGACCACTTGATTTTGGCTATTGAGTTATGTAAGCGTCTGTAGCTTCAATGCTATGACAGGCAAAATTTTAGTTTCTTCGTGGTTTCACGTTCCAAGTGAAGTTGTAGTACTCCTCTGACCCACTATTGCTCAATAATTATTTATTTGCATGGTCACGAGTGCGCAACACAGTCCCAATTAGCATGTTAAAAATAGTGCCATGATTTCTCTATGAAAGGGCTGAAGTTTTTGAAAAACAAGGAAAGGAAGAAGGTGCTCTGAGAGTCTTGAAATTTTGACGTGGGAATATATGAGTTGTTCTTAGATTGAATTCTTTTGGTGCCAACTTGAGTACTCTTAATTGATTAAAGAAGCAAGAGCAAAAAGTTTTCACTCTCAACAAAGAGAGACACCAAAAGAATTTGTTTCACTTTCCTAGCTAAACTTTTGACACTTGCTCGGGCATATGATTTATTTGCTAGAAAGATATACACGGTTAGGAGGTGGACTTAGTGCAATCTTGTGAATACTTGTATGATCATGTTTAAGATTGCAGGAATTGTGAAGAAAATAATGTGACACCAATTCGAGCGTGTAAGTTCTTTTATTTTCAGTATCAAATCTCCGCTATTCTTCCTTATTTTCTTGTCACTCAAGGGCGAGCAACATCTAAGCTTGGGGGAGTTGATAGCTGTGAGATTCGACATATTTTTGATGGTTTTATGCTGGATTTGATCGTTTTCTAGCTTTACCTAACGCTAATACTTAGGTAACAAAGAAAACTTGGTTTTTAATGTGTGTTTCAGGTTCTAAACATCAACCCAAGGTTTTAACAAGATAAACACAATATTCAGGCGAAAATAAGCAAGTCTCTTTTTGGAAGCAATCGAGGGAGGCAAACAGAAGCTTTAATGAGCAACTATACGTCGAGAATATTTTTCCGGTCATATAGTTCCCGTCGTATAGCTGCTGCCACCTCCGTCTTGTTAAAAGGGTCAACTTTCGTGAAGAGGCCAGATTGTCGTGGTGGTGTCACGGCAGATGCCATGGATAGGCTAAAGGTGGGGCCAATATGCACTAGAGGAATCCAGGGAGAAATAGTGTGGTGATTCCACACACAGATGCTTTGTATTCTCCAAGTTCACTAAGTTTACAGAAGCTCCTTGAGCTATATTGGGGAGAGGAGGAAGAATAAGCTCTCTTACTCGCACCACTACTTTCACCCCAAGAACCAACTACTTACTCGCCAACCAGCCAGCCCCAACTACAGAGGCCCTAGTGTCCCTTATAAAGGGGAGGCTTGGTCTCCAGTTAGGGCATACATGGAGGCATATTCCTGGGAATATGCCTCTCCCAAAATAGCAAACCGACCGGGTCTCCTTTTGCCGTCGTAAGCCATGCAGAGGCTACGTAAGCCTCTGCGGCGCCAGCGTCAGCCGACATAGGCTGCGTCACCTTTGTCGGCCACGCCTCGCTGGTCCCTCCCTCTGTTCGCTTCGCTCACGCTCTAGTGCAGAGAGGTCACCTTTTGACCAGCAAGATACCTTCCTTCTCTTGCAACCCTGGTATGATCCGGCCCCATGGGTACCTGCATAAAAATTATAAATAGCCTGCCGGCATACGACATACGTCGACCGGGACTCAGTTAGGTGGACATCCTGCGGGCTGGGTTACTCCGTAAGTCGGCCTGCCTTGAGGTGACCCGGCTAGCTTTCGCTTTGACCTTGCCATACCTCGGCTAACTCGGCCTCTATACCCTGGCATGACCCTAACCAGGGGTATCCCCCCAACATTAGTCCCCGAAGATGGTGCAGTCTAAGGAACTTCAGCTGCTAAGGCCATGGTAGGTTCAATCTTTTTACTCCCTTTTCCGAGTTACTCGGTAGCTCGAACCCCGCGGTGTAGCATTCCCTTGGCACATTCCGAGTTATCACTCGCTGGCCGGGCTATCCTTTAGTTTTCTATGTTATCCTTCCTTCTCTCATACGCTGCCCCACGTGGAGGGTAATCATCACCTTGCCTCATTTTAAGGGCCTGTGCCAGTTACTGTATTCATTGTCAGGAGTTACTATTGCAAACGTCGCGTCGTGGCTGCCTCCTCGTTAACTGCATCACCACGTCGTGTCATGGGATCGCCCTCTTCCTGTGGCTCTTCCTGTGGCTTGCCTCTGATTGGCTGATCCGGCTGATACATGGCCACACCATGTGGCCTCGATGCACAGCACGATCCCACTACCCACCGCTGGGGCATGGTTAAATAGGGGTGGGGGCGCGCCCCTTGGGTGTTTTCCCCTTCTCGCGCCCCTTTGCCTCTCTGCTTCTTCTTCCTCCTTGCGATAGCGCCACCGCCGCATGGTGCTTCTTCGCACTAGCCTTGCTGCCGCTCCCGCGCTGCTTCTACGTCACGGGTCCGCGCCAATCCAAGCCCCTACCCCCCACCTTCGATATGGCCAATGAGGACAGTGACCTGGAGATGACCGAGGAGGAGCTCGCCGTCGTCGAGGAAGAGATGGAGGAGGAGGGCGAAACCTTGGAGCGTGGTGCCTGGGCCGGTTCATGGGTGTGCCAAGATGATCTAGACTGGCTCTACCGCACCTTCCGCATCCCCGAGTGCGTGATTTTTCGCCTTGCCTCCGAGGAGCTTGCTCCCTCACCCAATCTGGGTGAGTTCGTCGTCTTACTCTCTCACTTCCAGCGCGGCTTCGGCCTGCCAGTTAGTGACTTCTTCCATGATTTCTTCAACACCTACGAACTCCAACCTCGCCATCTTCCGGCGAATGCCATTACATCCCTCTCCTCCTTCGCATCCACCGTAGAAGGACACCTCGGCCTGTGGCCTACCAAAGAGCTCTAGATCCGGTTCTTCGGTCTGCGGAGGAACGTAGTCCCGGATAAGGAGCGTGCCCTGGAGGACAAGCACCTGACCCAATGTGGTGCGGCTTCCATCTCACCCCGGAAACAATCTGTCTTCCCCGGGGTCATGGGGCTAGAATCTTGTAAAGGCTGGGCATGAGCCTTCTTCTACATGAGGAATGGTACGGATGAGGATCTGATCCGGCTGCACCCCTTCACGATGGGTCCTCCTAATACGGCTCTTTGGGACCGGGTTCCTAAGAAACCAACTGTCTTGGCGAATCAGGTCAATAAGCGGTTCAAGGAACTGAAGGATCTGGGGCTGCACAAGGAGGATGTGATGATCACATTTGTCCATAGCCGTATTTCCCCCTTCAGAAGCGCACACACAAACTTTTCTATATGAGCTGGCGACTTGACCCCAACCGGACCTCCTTCTTCGAGTTGATCAACACTGAGATCTTCCGCCGGATCAAGGCCCTCTTCACGACCGACAAGGACTTCAGCGCTGAGTGGGAGTGGGGGTTGGAGCACTACTGCCGGGATAAGCCTCCTCCCGTGGTAAATCTCATTACCCAATCCTTCTCTGAGTTATATTCTATGTCGGAGCACGCTGTTTATTTGATCCCTTTGCATTTTCCTTTTAGTTGTTTCTTCAGCAGACCCTCGAAGATGGCACCGAGCCTTCCCTCAAATGGGGGAAGGATCGACTTGTCTCAGACGAGGAGGAGCCGGATCAGGAAATGTTCCTGCCTACCCCGGATGCAACCAAGCGACCCTCTGGTAACTTCTCTTCCTTAAGGAATTGGCCTGACGATGAAGATGATTCCGACATTGAAGTGGTGGAGGTATTTAACCCGGTGCCCCTTTCTTATGTGTTTCCGGCTTCAGCTAACCCGGCTGCGCAGATCCATGAAGATCCCCCTCTAGCTACGGGTGAGCTGGTTCCTGCCGCGCCTAAGAAACGGGCCGCTACCTCGGTTGCTTCTTCCAAGCCTCCCCAAGCAACCAAACGGCGGAAGAAGTCCACTGACAAGGCCACCACCAAGCCTCCGACTAAGGCCATAGTCCGGAGAGCTCGAACTCCCAGGGAGCCTTTGACTTCTGACGAGTAAGTCACTTGTTATAACTTGTCCAATTCTCTGCTTCATGCTTCTCTGTCTATATGCCTTTCTTTTTGTTGTAACATGTTATTCATTGCTTGATTCGACATGGCTGCGATGGAGGTTCCCTAGAGCGGCTCCAGTATCGCCTCCTCTTTCCGGCGCACCCCATCTCCCCCTTGTGGTGATGACACACGCCCACTGAGCCCAGTTTAGGAGGGTTCAGCGACTGCTCCGGGTCACATCCCACCTCGTCTAGAGGAGGGTAACCTCGGAGCAGGGGGAAGTGGCAGGGCCGAGGTAGCGGATGCCCCCAGCTCTCCATTTTCTCAGCGGCAACCCGTCACTTCCGAGGTACCAGCAGCAACTATAACACCCCCATCAACACCAGCAACAGTACAAGTATCAGCACCAATACTACCAACAGCACCAGCAGCACCAGCAGCAACACAAGCACTAGCACCAGCACCAGCACCAACTCCTTCTACCTCGTCCGAGTCTTCCAAGACCCGGCGAGAAGACCCCGCTAGCACCAAGGCGGCACCCAAGTCCAAATCTGTAGCACCAGCCTCAGCCTCCCAACAACAACCCAAGGCTAAGGAAGGTTCTTGTGTCACCAACACAACATCCATCGAGGCTGGATGGCGCACGCTCGCGTCCATGCTTCCGAAGAGAGATGCCTCCTCCGGGTCAGCTAGCAACAAGCAACTTTCATTACACACCAGCCCTGCTGCCGCCCAAGTAGCGAGGAGGGAGGCCCATGCCAAAGGCTTGGTTGCGCCTCACCTGCTTAGTGGGGAGAGCTATCCTCAAGCTTTGATTGAATACGTTGACAATTGGAACAAAGCGGAGTTCGTCGATCCAAACGACGATCTCCCGGAGAAGTTTGGACCTGCTGAATTCAGCGCACAAATGAACACAGTAGCCAAGGCTATCAACATTGCTGGCCGGATGATGGAGGTATGTTACTCTGTCTTTTCCTTAATACGCACAAGTACTTAGACATATCCATTAGTCCCCGAGCCTCCGGGGGAGTAACTTGTTACTCGGTCGGATGCTCCTTAGAGAACTAGCGTAGCTCCTTAGTAGCTTCGAACATTCACACACCTAAAGCCGGGTTAAGTTCCACTTGGCCCGGATTTTGTACACTTCGAATATGCAGACACCTAGAGCCGGGTTAAGTTCCACTTGGCCCGGATTTTGTACACTTCGAATATGCACACACCTAGAGCCAGGTTAAGTTCCACTTGGCCCGGATTTTGTACACTTCGAATATGCACACACCTAGAGCCGGGTTAAGTTCCACTTGGCCCGGATTTTTTACACTTTGAATATGCACACGCCTAGAGCCGAGTTAAGTTCCACTTGGCTCGGATTTTGTACACTTCGAATATGCACATACTAGAGCCGGGTTAAGTTCCACTTGGCCCGGATTTTGTACACTTCGAATATGCACACACCTAGAGCCGGGTTAAGTTCCACTTGGCCCAGATTTTGTACACTTCGAATATGCACACACCTAGAGCCAGGTTAAGTTCCACTTGACCCGAATTTTGTACACTTCGAATATGCACACACCTAGAGCCGGGTTAAGTTCCACTTGGCCCGGATTTTGTACACTTCGAATATGCACATACCTAGAGCCGGGTTAAGTTCCACTTGGCCCGGATTTTGTACACTTCGAATATGCACATAGCTGAGCCAACCTTGCTCTTTTCAGATCACTACCAATCGTCGAACTGCTGAGTTTCAGCGCCTCCTGGACTCACACAAGGTGTTGTGCTCGAAACATGCTGCTCTTCTTGCTGAGTGCGAGAAAAAGGGTAAGTTTTCTCTTTGACTTCTCCCCCCATCTTTCTTTGTCTTTTCCCGCCGAACTAATCTGTCATTCGGATTGCACAGCCGGAGTGGAGGCCGAAAATACAATTATGAGGAAAAACTTGGACCAGATAAAAGGTAATTCGCTTGAGTTACTCATTTTCCGTGCTTTCTCTCCTTTCTCCTGGGCTCGGCAGATATTCATACCTCGGCTCTGCCGGGTCAACAAATCATTGCAGCATCCCTTGAAGATAGTGTGCCTGTGCCTGATATGATGCTGCATTTTCTCGAACAAGCAGGGCAACATCAGGCCGAGCTCAAGAAGAAGGATGACGAACTTGCCAAACTCCAAGCCAAAGATGATGAACTTGCCAAGCTCAAAACAGAGATGAAAAAACTCAAAGAGCTCCACAAGTCTGAGATGGACAAGGCTGGCCAAGACTTCACCGAGGAGCGAGAACGTCTTAGCCTTCAACTTGCAAAAGATCAAGAGCTACTGAAGGAGGACGACGTCTAGCTTGACTCGGCAAATGTTGAACTTGAGCAGCTCCGGAAGAGGTGTGCTGATTGCACCAAAGAGCTGACCTAGATCCATAGTCATATCTCTGGGTTAAACTATTTTACTTATCTCACTTGTTCTATTTTCAGGCAAATTTCCAAAGGGTGATGTCATCGCGTCTGCTGCCTTTGCCAAGTTTCGTCAGCAGCGGGTACCCCAACTGGTCCTGGCTCTGAGGGCATTCCTTATGACATGGAGGACCTGATGGTCTGCTTATCCTCCTGAATTGAAATTATCAAGAACTATGGTTCGGGCATCTTGGATTCAGCCATCCGGATCTTCCGCGCACTTTGGCCCGGCGAGGATCCTCCGGAGGGGTCCACTGTTCTGATCAACAAATTGATGGATTGCGAGACCCAGCTCGACCTCTGGAGGGAATCCGCCGCATGTCGGAGCTGAGACTGTCCTCCATTTTGTGCTCTCCTAGTATGAAAAGCTAGATTTGAAGGTTCTCGAGTGCCTGCGCACCGGGTCCAGGTGGTCAAGCGATCCGGATTGGATTGCTCGGCGCAAGGCTTGTGCCCACAACCTTATTCAATTTGCCCCTATCCATCAATGGAACGAAGGACCAAGCTTCCTCGACGCCATGGACGACGAGTACGTCGAAGATGGTTCGGGTGAAGAGGACGAAGCCTCAGATCTCGAAGACACCGAAGATGATGACGAGACTGAAGCCGGAGTTCCAACTGCTGGCGCCGAGTTACCTCCTCCTGCTGCTGCTGCTCCTTCAGCATAAAAAACACTTTGAAATTTATCATATCCCCGGTATGCCGGGTGCAGATGTATTAAGCATACTGATCATGTTTTGCTACGAAGTTGTTCACACCGGATTAACTTGGGCGTAGTCCCCAAGTTTCATTTTCTTGTTTCTTCAATTTCATGGCTTGGCTCGCGTCTACCTTGATTCGGTTTTGTGACTTACGAGTCCATGTTTCAAAATTTGACTTAACAATACTTGGAAACTTTAGGATTAGCTCAAAATAACCTAGCATGGTAAAGGTAAAGTAAACATAGGGTTAGTCCGAACAATAAATGTTGGCTCGATCACATTCTTTTCCTTAGTCCTTTTTCATGTGCTTCGCAATTCCAAACTTGTTCTCTTGCTTGCCATGGAGCCAATTCTTGTTGGACAACAGCAAGTCGAAGAGTTGAGTTTTTGGTGATCACACACTACTAATATGGCTTAGGCAAATGCAGCTTAAGCCAGCCGACATAAAAATGAAACAAACATAGAAGACAACAAATACTATTAAGGCAGTCCCCAAGTTACTACTCGAGGTGCCACGATTTCATTGATAAACTCATTGCCGACATACATACCGACATACGAGAGACTCGGATACATACACTTCTTTGTTAAGTGTAGAATGGACGAAGTAGGGCTACATTCCATGGATGCTTAGATTCCTCGCCAGACCTGTCCGCCTTGTTCTTCTCCTACGGTTGTGCATCAATGAGATAATAAGAGTCATTGTGCAATGCTTTGCTTACAATGAATGGCTCTTCCCACGGGAGGGATAACTTATGCATGCAAGAAGTACGTTGTACTAGCTGGAGTACCAGATCACCTTCCCGGAAGACTCGGGGTTTACTTTCTGGCTATGATAGCGTCAGAGATTTTGTTGATATATGGCGGATCTGGACAATGCCAATTCTCTTGCTTCTTCCAGCAGATCAATATCATTTTGCCAGGCTTCTCGCACTTCGGCTTCTGTGTATTGGGTGACCCTAGGCGAATCATGCTCTATGTCGACTGGTAATACAGCTTCTGCCCCATATACTAGAAAAAATGGCGTATAACCTGTTGATCGATTCAGAGTTGTTCTTAAACTCCACAGCACCGCTGGTAGTTCTTCTATCCAGCACCCCGCTGACCTTTGCAGCGGCTCAATGAGCCGGGGTTTTATCCCGGATAACACTAATCCGTTGGATCTTTCCACTTGTCCGTTTGATGCG
Organism: Avena eriantha; assembly: GCA_910589775.1. Lineage (NCBI taxonomy): Eukaryota > Viridiplantae > Streptophyta > Magnoliopsida > Poales > Poaceae > Avena > Avena eriantha. Next base: position 23,938,817 of record OU342740.1, read on the forward strand.
GGGTGGGCTACCGATGCAACGTCCAGTCGGATCTTCTTATCCCGGCAAAATCGTGCAAATGCTCCTTCAGTGAAATTGGTGTCGTTATCTGTTATGATACTATGAGGATAGGCATATCTCAGAATGATATCTTTGAGGAATGACACGTCTGTAGCCCCATCACATTTTCTTATCGGCTTTACTTCTATCCATTTGGTAAACTTGTTAACCATAACCAAGATATGGGTCATATTTCCTCTTGCTGGCTTAAATGGGCCGACCATATCCAAACACCATATAGCAAATGGCTAGGTAATTGGTATGGTCTTGAGCTCCGACATTGGCATGTGTGTCTTGGTAGCATACCTCTGACAACCATTGCATTTTCTTACTAGATCCTCTGCTTGCTCCAAGGCACTCGGCCAGTAAAACCCATGCCGGAAAGCTTTTGCTACTAAGGCTCTGGATGAGGCGTGATGCCCACATTCCCCCTGATGTATATCTCGGAGGATGTTAAGCCCTTCTTCCGGGTCAACACATCGTTGGAGGACATTCGTGACACTCCTCTTGTATAGCTTTGCATTGATAATCGTGTATGCCTTTGCACGCCTTTGAAATTGCCTTGAAAGTACTTATTCATTGGGCAAAGATCCATCCTTCAGGAACTGAAATATGTGCAGTGCCCTAGCTGGTATGGCTCGCACCGGAAACACATCCTCGTCGATTTCAATGTGATCCACCGACATAACCTCTGCCGGATCATGCTGCACAGTCCCCGGGTTCTGCGAAACAGTCCCCAGGTTTTCCGAAGTAGTCCCCGGGTTTTCGGAAGCAGTCCCCGGGTTTCTTGAACCATTTCCCACATCAATTTCCATGGGCACAGCTCCAGACTCCGGATTGGCCAGTATATAGATTGACTCGGATTCTGGGGATGGCCTGATAGATGGCTTTCTAAGGTGTTCTAGTGCTACACCTGGCAGGATCGCTTGTCGAGTTGATTCGAGCTTCGATAGTACGTTGGCAGCCTCATTTTCCAACCGAGGTACATGGTGAAACTCACATCCTTCAAAGTATCCTGATATCTTCTGCACATGCCATGTTTGCATCCAAAGCATCCCATTACCCTAAGACTTGCCGAACCACCAAATCTGAGTCACCGAAGCACTGGATACGACGTATTCCAATTTCTTTTGCTACTTTGAGTCCATGCACAAGTGCTTCAAATTTTGCAACATTGTATGATGCTGCGAAGTGGATCTGCAACACATATTTCAGCTGGTCTTTCTTGGGAGAGGTAAGCACAACTCCGGCGCCTAACCCGGTTTTCATTTTTGATCCGTCAAAATGCAATCTCCAGTAATTCGGATCTGGCAACAGTGGTTCATATTGCACCTCGGCCCAATCTACGAAAAAGTCGGCCACTGCCTGAGACTTGATCGCATCTCTTCTGTTGAATTGTGGAGCATAAGGGGCTAGCTCAATTGCCCATTTTGCAATCCGGCCGCTTGCATCCTTGTTGCTCATTATCTCAGATATGGGGGCTTCACATATCACTTTGATGGGGTGCTCTTCAAAATAATGCTTTAGCTTTTTTGCCGCCATATACACACCATATGCCATCTTCTGATATTGAGGATAGTTTTGTTTTGACGCTGATAATACCTCACTCAGGTAGTAGACTGACTTACCCTCTTCGTCGCGCTCTACCACTATTACTACACTTACAACTCGGTTGGTTGCGGCTATGTAGAGCAACATTGGCTCTTTGGATAGTGGAGAGGCTAACACTGGTGCAGTGGCTAACATTTTATTTAACTGGATGAAGGCTTCATTGGCCTGCGGCGTCCACATGAACTTATCCGATTTTTTCATTAGCTGATAGAGAGGCAGTGCCTTTTCTCCCAACCGACATACAAACCGACTTAAGGATGCTAGGCAACCAGTGAATTTCTAGACATCGTTAAGGCACTTCGGCAATTTCATTCGTTCTATGGCTCGGATTTTAGTTGGGTTAGCTTCGATACCTTGGCTGGAGACAAGAAATCCGAGTAACTTTCCAGCCGAGACACTGAAGGTACACTTCTCCGGGTTAAGCTTCATTCGGAACCTCCTTAGTTTCGCGAATGTTTGCTTGATATCATCAAGGAGCGTTTTGCTTTCCTTGGTTTTTATAACCACATCGTCAACATATACTTGCACATTTCGACCAATTTGATCGTGTAGGCATTTCTGCATACATCTTTGATACATTGCCCCTGCATTATGTAAACCAAAAGGCATAGTGCGATAGCAATAAGCCCCGTACGGAGTGATAAATGCAGTATTTATTTGATCATCTGGGTTCAGTGGTATCTGGTGGAAACCCGAATATGCGTCTATGAACGACAATAGCTCACACCCCGCAGTAGAATCTATGACCTGATCTATCCTTGGCAATGGGAATGGATCTTTTGGGCACGCCTTGTTCAGGTTCGAGTAATCAATTCACATACGCCAAACCACTGCTACATTAGGATCATCTTTCTTCTTTTCCACAAGCATCGGATTAGATAGCCAATCCGGGTAAAGTACTTCCATGATGAATCCGGCTGCGAGGAGCCGAGCTATCTCATCTCCAATGACTTTTCTCCTATCTTCGGCGAAGCGGCGGAGAGGTTGCTTCACCGGCTTTGCTCCGGGTCTCACATTCAAAGAGTGCTCAGCCAACTCCCTCGGAACACCTTGCAAGTCCTGTGTGGACCAAGCAAAGATATCCCGATTCTCATGGAGGAAATTGACGAGCTCGCTTTCCTATTTGTCAGTTAACCCGACACCAATTGTTACGGTGCGCTCCTAGAACAGATCATCAACATGTACTTTCTCTGTATCCTTTGTTGCTTGAAATGAGACACTTCCATGTGGGTTACTCAGCGCCAGCATATATTGCTGCGCAGACTGAGCCAATGCCGCTACTTCCTAGATCTTTCTTTTCTCTTGCGCAATCACGAGTGACTCGGCCAGGTTAGGCCCGGCTGAAGCACACTCAATCGAACGTCGGAAATCTCCAGCTATGGTAATTACTTCATTTGGCCCAGGCAACTTCATCTTCAAGTAACCGATGTGAGAACTTGCCATAAATTTGTTCAGGGCTGGCCTGCCGAGTAACGCGTGATATGCGCTTTCTAAGTTCACAACCTCAAACTCCAAATTCTGAGTTCGGTAGTTATCCCTTGTGCCGAATAACACATCAACCCGGACTTTTCCAATGGGTTCACAGGAGATACCAGGTACAATGCCATGGAAAGTTGTCCTTGTGGCTTGGAGCATGTTCTCCGAGATACCCAACTTGCGCATTGTATCCACATACATAATATTGATGCCGCTGCCATTATCAATCAGCACCTTAGAGAACCTGACATTGATATTTGGCCCGATGAACGTTGGGTCCAGCACTAATGCATACTAACCAGGACTTGGCATGAGCTTGGAATGGTCCTTGATACTCCAGGTAATTTCCTGACCAGACCAAGGCATATACCTCGTCACTGCCGGCATAACTGCATTCACCTCCATATGTCGGCGTTGCATGCTCTTTCTATCCGTTTCCTCCGTGGTAAACACACAGTAACTCTAGTGATGCTCTCTATATTCATTTCTCCCCTCATTGCCGGGATATCTTTGATCTGGCTGATGTTGGTTTTCCACCTGATGCATTGCATCCCTTCTCTCATGATTCTCATACCTCGGTGGAGGTGGTGGCAACATTAACTGTTGCGTATTTGCTCCAGAGAGCAGTTGCTGCCTAGGTAACTCCTGCCGAGGTTAATCGTTCCGAGGTGCCTGAGCATTCCCCGAGCCACTTTGCTCTATCTTCCTCATCCACTCACATTGCCGGGTCGTATGACCCGCTGGGTTACTCGGATTTGGCATGTGAAATTTGCACGGCTGATCCAGCATTGCCTCATACGTATACCTAGGCCGGTCTTTCTTTTCTTGCCATTGTCTCTTTTGCTCAGGAGTCCAAGTTTTCTTGCCATCATTTCTTGGAGTCCACTACTGCCCTCTAGTTTTTTGACGCTGATTACTCCCTGCTCCGGGTTGATCTTGATTTACAACAGCAACTTGCTGCGAACTGTACCTGTAATCCGGTCTATCATCTCTTCTCTTACCCCGATAGTCATTTCGCCGGGATGATCCGGCTCCGTCTCACTGGTAGTACTCCTCATTTGACTCGTTTGACATTATCCGGGGTTGAGTTGGATCACCCAAAGCATACGAATCAGCAATCCGGATTGTGTCTGCCAGTGTAGTTGGCATATCCCTTTGTAACCTTTGCCACAACATGCTTGCATATCTACAGCCTTGTGCAAACCAAGCTATGGCCTGAGATTCAATCACGCCTTCACATGAGTTTCTCACATTGCACCAGCGAGTTAGGAACTCCCGGCCTGTTTCATTTGGTCTCTGCTTGCACATCGCTAAGGTTTGTGGCCTATTTGGCCTCTGATACGTGCTTGAGAAGTCACTGACGAACATTTCCTCAAAATCTAGCCAGCAGTTGATACTTCCGGGTGGTAAATTGTTCAGCCATACCCTTGCTGGCCCCTCCAGCATCTGAGGTACGTATCTCACTGCCCATCTCAAATTGCCTATCGCAATTTTCACTGCCGTTGCGTAGTTGATTAACCAATCCTCCGGCTTGGTGCTGCCATCATATGTTTTCGTGCCTCTAGGTAACTAGAAGTTAGGTACCAGAGGCTCTTTCATGATCCGGGGCCCAAAGCATGCTGGACCCAGAGGACCTTGCCCCTCAATTAGCTCCAACCTATAGAGCCGATCCAGCTTTAACCTGGCGTCATCAAGCAACAGGTTCCTGCTTCCCAATCTTGACCCTATCACATGATGATCTAGCCTATGGTATCCTGCATTCACCATTTCTAAATCATCGTCATTGTATCTGTCTTGTTCTTGTCGAGCATCATTTTGCCGCATACCCTGGCCGGCACTCTGCTCTTGCGGAGGTACATTCTGCTGCTGCTGCTGCTGTTGTCGAGGTTGGTTTTGCCCTGCACCCGCCGAGTTACGCTGTCCGGCATTGCCATTTCCAGCGTTTCTCTGACCGGCATTGCCTTGGTCGCGGTTGCCTCGGCCAGCTTCACCTCGGCTGACACTTTGTCGATCCTCATTTCCCTGTATTGCTTTTCCTTTCCCTGCACTTGTCGGGTCATACGGGACTATCTGTTTGTTTCTCCTTGCCTAGGTTACCACTTCCTCTCTTCTAGGGCCATCATATGGGGATGAGGCAGCTCCAGCAGATTTCTCCGGGTTACCCACTACCGAGTAAACGATCTTGGAAGCCCCGGCTCTTGCCGGGTTAGCCCAGAGCAACTCTTCATTCTGTCTGTTAGCGATCCGAACTAACTCGTTGACCCTCTCTTGCTATCTTTGTCGGGATTCACCTGTCAAGCCTTCTAGTTCGGACGCAGCCGCATCCGCTGCTCTGAGGTTCTTTGCTGGTGTGCTATACTTCGGCAGCCCCACGAACAACAGGTTCTCTGATTCCTCAACTCTAGTCTCGCCCTCTTTGTTCATTTCACTGATGAGGTTTCTACCTTTTACTTTTACAGCGTCTACCTTATTTGCTCTTGCGTACTCACACAGCGCCATGTTCAACGACTGCTGAGCCGCAGCTATCTTTCTCGCACCCTCTAGTATTTTCTGCCTAGTTTCCTCTAACTCGGCATGTGCCTGAGCCGGATCTACCATAGGTGCTATGGGGCTTGCCAAGCTATCTATCACCTACTGCAACACGTTTTCTGGCCTCTCTAGCGGAGGACATCTACTTTTCCTCAGCGCCTTAGGTGTTACCTCCGGATCTGGTGTCGGGTCCTTGCTCGCGCCAACGTCAGGCGTCGTCATCATCACCTCAGCGCGGTTAGGAGAGCGAGTGATACACGCACCGTAAACCGCGGTAAGGGGTGGGTCGCCTCCTTCGACGACGTGCTGCGGTGAACGCATGACACATCGACGCTGACATAGATCTTGTGGGCGCCAAGCTTGACGAAGAGGCCATTGCGCGGAGGAGGTCGCTTGTCGAAGCTACCCACATTGTCGCTAACGTAGTCCAGCGCTCCAAAGCGCTGAACGAGCCCAGAGACGATGCGCTCGCCATTGCCGATGATGTTTCCCATCCAAATCTTCACTCCTACTAGCTCCGCTAGCCCCATGGTGGGCACCAACTGTCGTGGTGGTGTCACGGAAGATGCCATAGATAGGCTAAAGGTGGGTCCAATACGCACTAGAGGAATCCAGGGAGGGATAGTGTGGTGATTCCACACACATATGCTTTGTATTCTCCAAGTTCACTAAGTTTATAGAAGCTCCTTGAGTTGTATTGGGGAGAGGAGGAAGAAGAAGCTCTCTTACTCTCACCACTACTTTCACCCCAAGAACCAACTACTTACACGCCAACCAGCCAGCCCCAACTACAGAGGCCCTAGTGTCCCTTATATATGGGAGGCTTGGTCTCCAGTTAGGTCATACATGGAGGCATATTCCTAGGAATACGCCTCTCCCAAAATAGCAAACCCACCGGGTCTCCTTTTGCCGTTGTAAGCCATGTAGAGGCTACGTAAGCCTCTGCGGCGCCAGTGTCAGCCGACATAGGCTGTGTCACCTTTGTCGACCACGCCTCGCTGGTCCCTCCCTCTGTTCGCTTCGCTCATGCTCTAGTGCAGAGAGGTCACCTTTTGACCAGCGAGATACCTTCCTTCTCTTGCAACCCTGGTATGATCCGGCCCCGTGGGTACCTACATACAAATTATAAATAGCCTACCGGCATACAACATACGTCGGGTCGGGTTACTCTGTAAGTCGGCCTGCCTTGAGGTGACCCGGCCAGCTTTCGCTTTGACCTTGCCATACCTTGGCTAACTCGGCCTCTATACCCCAACGTGACCCTACCTGGGGGTATCCCCCCAACACAGATGCAAAATCATAACACAGCAGCCGCCATCCCATCTAGAGAGGAGAAATAAGAGATCCAGAGAAGAAGGGGAAGACGTTCTTCATCCCACTCCACGATCTTCGACCTCCTAGCCATCACATCCTCGTAGCCATTACTTGCACTTGAGAGAGAGAGATCTTCACTTTGCAAGATTAGGGTTTGAGATTGTTTCTTCCTATCTTGAATTGTGTTGGATTACTTTTCTATTCTTATTGTGGATCTCCATGGAAATATTGAGAAGAACTCCCTTTATTTAATTATATCGATGATGCTTTCTTCTCTCATGTGTGAGTAAGTTCCTTGGGCGTGGGAGATGTAAGGGATTGGTGTGATGTTATGTTTCTCCATATATGTTCCATTAGTTTGTGATTGATTTTAATTACTATATTATGTGTGCTTGATATCTATGGGATGCCTAATGCTTGTTGTCCAATAAGGGCCCAGCCAACATGATGCTTTCTTCTACATAGATAGGATCTTGTTTTCTAGCAAACCGGCGACCCCCGAGTGACACGGGGATATCAATAGGAAACTAGTTTGACTCGAGGATCACGAGGAACCACTTTGCTTATTGCATTAGTCCGATCCAAGGAGCTTAATTGCTAAGCAACTTGAAGGATCTTAATCATCTAGTGACTAACCATGGTTTTGGTAATAGACTAGTAGGATTATTGAAGTTGGGATGAAATCTACCAAGAGGAGTTCTGGCTAATTATGGGTTGCTCGCCTACACATATACTTATGAGATTATAATTGTAACACTTATCACTCGTCCACCTGGCACAGTCACTATCATCATGAAGTGTATCTCCCCGCGCCTTCTTTGTCATATGTAGAAAACCACAAACAATCGAATCGTTCTTTACTTTTATGCTTTTATTCCTGAAGTTTACATTTTGTTTTTATTTAAATACATCTAGTTTGATCCAAATTTTATTCTTATTTCCACACTTGCAGTCAATTCATTCAAAGACCTATGACAACTTTGAGTGTGACAAAGACTTCATTCATAAACATTTACCTTTGGGCTCCCTGTGGGATCAATATCTATACTTCAAAACTAGCTACAAACAATATGTGCACTTGCAGACATCAGCTACACGCAACAAAGTCGGCCGGGCTGCGAGATGAACCTAGGATTTGTGTCAATGCTGTAAATGACTGGGAACCTGAAAGTGTGACTAGGCTTGTTGATACTGTGAAAACTTCCAAAATAGTACAATAGTAAACCTCTCCTCGAGCAACAGTAGTAAATAAGCAGTAAAGCATGGCATAAGTACATGATAGTAGTAAAGCCCCAAACTAGTTTGTGACCCCCAAAAATAAGATGTGAACAAGCTCAGGCGAAGGGGGATCCATAAAGTCTCCCACATGTGGATAGTGCGATAGTCAAGCAACATGCATCAAGTACTCGAGTCCTAGGTGGACATAAGTGGCCTGGATAAAAAAAGATCTCAACTATTACCCACTGGTGCCTCTTTATTAGTTATATCTATTCCCAACATTTTTAATTATCAAGTTGTAAGTAAACCATGATTATCTCCACCATGAATATGCGACAACCTCCCAACAACGGTGGAACTTGACGACTCGAACCAACACCTGATCAAGCAACTAAGACTCAAAAGGTCAGCTATTTACCAAAATAACGGGCAATAGGAAGTGACCAAGGCAATATAGGCTGCAAGGAGTATAATTGGTATGGAAACTAAAGCATCACAACACGAATAGCAATAGAGAGAAGTAAATCCATAAAGCGAAAATAGGTAGCAAGGGGGAGAATGCTCGCCTGGAAACCATTGCACGAAGATTCCTCCAAATAACAGGAGAAATCTTGCATCCACTCAACGTCCTAATCCGTGAAGAGGCAAAGCACTGAAAGAAACACCGAATGCACTATTTAAAGACATGGAAAAAAATCCGACATGATTATGATATGATGCATGTCATGGCAAGATGCAGTACAACTTGGTAATATTAAGCGAAACCGAAATCCTGAAAATTACTTAGACGGTTCTAGTTATTTCGTACCCGCAATTTAAATGTTGAATTAAAAAGGGAAACATGGCATTGATGAGCTACACAATTTAAATTGATTCAAAATAAGACAAGAATACTCTGCATATGTTCTTCATATTTAATTTAGTGAATCGACTATTTAACCCAAACCATATGATAGTATGTATGTAAGCTTATACAATTTAATATGCAACAAGATAGATGTCATATTATAAAAATAGGGACGTGATTAAGTAGGGGTCACACGTTTGGGTTTCGAAGATATTAGACTCGAAGGGGGTCTAGTTCAGTCTTCGGATTCCATGGTGTGATCTTCGGGATCAGTGTGTTCGACTTCAGGTGGTGGTGAACTTGGTATCCATGCGCGGTGGTCTTTCGATTCATGTTCGAGTGACGTCTAGGAAGGCCTTGGTAGACAACTCATCATTGGTAGTGCCAGGCAATGTCTTATACTACGGCAACACCCAAAAACAAATGGAGCACTGAGGCAACACATGAGGTGGAACTTGGCGGTTGTCGGAGACCAGCGTCCCGTGAAGGAACAAGGGGTCCAACGAACCATGTGTTCGAGAGGGGGATGAACACGCGTTTGCAACTTCTCAGTGACGACGATGATGGCAGAGCTTGCACATGATAGAGAGTGTACATGGTTTTTTACCCATGTTTAGGACCCTCGTGAGGAGGTAAAGCCCATACTCTTGCTTTGTTTTATTGCTCGCGGTGTCTCTGAAGGGTACAATGGTGGAGGAATGTCTAGGGTTTTAGATCCCAAGGATCGATCCCCTCTAAGGTATGGGTGGCCTCCATTTTATAGTGGCACTAGGCCTATTCCCCAACTTGTGGGTGGGAAGGGTTTCCACATTTCTTCCCAAGAGGCCATGGTCTACAAGACTGCTTTGAGTGGACTTGGTCTAGGTCTTCTGGTAGCTGCCGATCTTATGTAAAGTTGGAGTTGTCGGTGATGTACGCAACTACACGATGCCACCCACGCCCTCCCTTGCACCAAAATGTAAAATGATGGCTCTGTCGGAGTTGAGGTCACCCATCCCGCTTTAGCACCAAAGAGGCTGGACCGTCTCCTCTTTACCGAGGCGGTCCGCATGGTCTACAACATAGTGGGGCGATCAACTAGGTTTTGTCATCTCTATACATTTTGATACAAAGTTATGGTCATGCCCTTGGGGCATGCTACAAGGGATCCGAGTCTTCTGAGGAGTCCGGAAGGGGTGTGGGCATGCCCCTCGTGAGGATGCCTCTCGGAGGCATCCCCGACAAGACCGGCGCCATACAGAGCGGAGGTATTGAGGGGCCAAAGGCCCCAGTATTTGGCTCATAAGGCCATGTGCCGATGCATTGTGGCCCGACAAAGCCGTAGCCATTGAAGTAGTGGGCCCATCGGCCGTCTGGTCATGGTACCCCGGTTACCAAGACCCTGACAATAGCAGGAGCACGACGAGAGCCGAGCGATCACCAACATACCATACAAACACCACACTGAACCGCACCATGGGCAAACAAAGGAACCAACACCTGTACCACATTGATAGAGTTGCAACACGATGGGTAAGGCAAACAAGAAGGACCCCGATAGGACATGACGATGTTCGAGAGCAGCTACAAGGACGCGGGTACATGAGGTCTTTGTGATGGAGGCCGGCTCACGAGGTAGGAGGCGAGCTTGGGGTCGAAGACGTCCCAGATGCGGAGGTTGTGGATGGAGATGAGCATGTGCGATGCTGGGAGAGGGTCGACGCCCAGAAAGCCGAGCAAAGGACGAGCGTGAGGTGGAGGTGACCTACGCAGGGAGATGAGCGGGGCGTCGGCCGAGGAAGTGGGAGATGCGGGGAGAGGGCACGATGGCTGGGCACAACACTAGAGATGAGGGGACCATGTGGCAGCAGGGGTGCTTGATGGCGATGGAGAGGACATAGATATAGAGGTGCTAGGAAGGAAGGCCAGGCGATGAAGGGAAGGTGGAGGCAGCTCTGGAATCGAGCAGGGCTCGGGGAGGAGGCGTCCTCCTGGCAGCGGCGGTCGGCCCCAACGGAGAGGCGGAGAACGACGGCGCGGTAGAGGTAGCTAGGTTGGCGGCGGCGTCTGAGCTCGGGGGAGAGCCAAGGTTGGAGGCGGGGGTTGGTGGCGATGCACGGGATCGAGATGGGTGGCGTGGTCGCGCCGGGGATGGGAACGAGAGGGTCAAGGTAGGTAGGGATCATGTAGCGTGTGTTGAGGTTGTGTACCACCGCATCGCGTGCGTGTGTGGTTGGGGCATGTCGTGTGGTGTGCTGCTACATCTATTGCATGTGAGCAGTGCGTGTGTGTGTGACCGAGTGAGTGTTGTGTGGGGGAACTACGTGCATGCATGTGTTCGGTGGTGTTGTGTGAGCGGCGGCGGGGTGTGTGTGTCGTAAGATTAGGGTCTCTAGGGTGGCCTAGCTGGGCCTTGAGCCTTGAGCCTGGCCGGCTGGGCTGCTCCCAAAAAAGATTTATATTTATGTTTTATTTTATATGTCTTCTGTAAATACATTTTAGACAAATACAAGAGCGGATAAAGTGTAGAGTTCAAATAGGTTTTGGAAAATATTTTTACGAGACAAAACTATGCATGCTGATGTCATGAGGATGCACAAATAAAAGCAACACGCGATTTATAATTTAGGAATTCCTGGGGTGTACACATAGTGAACATAAGTGACCAAGCTCCCTCTAGAAGATGTCGATTATTCCTCTAAGATACTCCATTTTGTGGAGAAGTATCAGGCACAAAGTTTTATGAAGTATTCCTTTTCTAATTTTTTGGCCAAATTCATGGTTCAAATACTCTGTCCCATTATCAGTCCTGATAATTTGTATACCAATGTTGAAATGATTTTGGATATATACATAGAAGTCCCTGAAACAAGTAAACACCTCACTTTTTTGTTTCATGAGATATATCCAAGTCATCCAAGAGTAACAATCAATTAAAGTGACAAAATACTTCACTCCACTAATAGAGACCATAAGAGACGCCCAAACATCAGAGTGAATCAATACAAAGGACAATGTGCTCTGGAGTCCACGACTCACATATGATGTCCTTGTGTGTTTTCCATACTCACATGTATCACACACAAGCTTGTCTTTCTCCTCCTTCTTCATATCTTGAGGAAATACCTTACTCATAGTATCCAAGGACATATGGCTCAATCGACAATGTTGGAGTATCACCCTTGCCTCATCATCACTTGCAACTATCATATCAGTGCACAATGCTTCATCAATTTTGTGTCTATGTAAGTACCATAGTCTCTTATGTCTAACATTGATCCCAAGCCTCCTTCTAGTCTTCCTATCCTCAGTTGTGCAATTACACCAGTCAACGATGATTCAACAATCAATATTGTCAACCAAGAATCTCATAGACACCAAACTCACCCAAAATGATGGAGCATATAAGACCGAAGATAATGCAATTGACGAAGTGCATTTCACCGTGCCTGATAGGTTGATAAGTCCCATCGACTATTTGGATGGTCTCTTTATGCATGAGTGGATGTGGAGCATATGATGCAAACTCACTCCACCTACTTGTGACATGTGTCGTTGATCCGGAATCTAGTATCAAATTTGAACAAGAAGTTTCATTTAACATAGGATCCTAATTTGAGATATCTTCTTAAAATTGTGCAAGATTAACAAAATTGTCAAGAATTGTTGCTTCCTATTTGATTTTCTTAATGTATCCAAATTTTGGTCAAGAATTCAAGCACCTGCCCAGATCCCTTGCAGTTAAACTCAATGTGTCCTTGTTTTTGTGCTTGAATAGTTTAGCCAATTTGTTGAGCAATTGCTAAAATATCTCGATTCTCTCCTATTCCTAGAGCACCCCTATGACCATGTATTCTCCATTCCTCACGTTTCTTACTGCACGAACTTTGCTTCTCATTAGCATGAAATCTACACCACAGCAACTCTCTAGTTGCTTGCCGCTAAAGCCACCAACGCAACCGATTCAAGCAGCACACACATGCAATTTCCACCATCTCACCTTTTGGAGTGCTTTGTGAGCCTCCAATCTGCTACTCCTTGCAAATGCTTCTATAATATCTACAGATCCTCCCTCATGGGCTCCTCCTCTCTTCCATGATGCAAAACAACAACTCTCCCTGCTGGAGTGCCACTAGTTCTCTTTGCCGCAAGCCGTTGGTCTAGCATTTTATTCTTCCTAGAGTAACCACTAAGCTTCACCTACAGCTCGACCCATGCTCCACCGGTGCGTCTCCTACATGGCACCTCCACACACGAGAGCTCGAGAGTTCCAACCGAAGGAGATATGCCCTAGAGGAAAATAATAAAGGTGTTTAATATCATATATCATTAGTTCATAATATTTTTATATCATGCTATAACTGTATCAATCGAAAACATTGATACAAGTGTGATATATAAACAAACCAAACATTCCCTAGTAGCCTCTATACAACTAGTTGATTGGGCATCTGATGATCAAGGTTTCCTGATCATGGAGTATTTATGCCAATTGACAATAGTCATATCATTGGTAATATGATGTGATGGATTACCCATATAAGTATCGCAACAAAATCAAGTCACAAAGTTCATAGTTGCAATAGTTAGAAATGAAGTATTCTAATCCTTAGACCGTGAGATCATATTTAATCATTATCACCCGTGGCTGGTTTGACTTCATCAACCATCACACTATAACAGGGTGATCATAAAGGTGTATGTTGAGTATTACAAAGGGACTTGTTGAGGCGTATGCATCGAGGTCGGGATTTGTTTACCTACATGATGAGAAGATACACTAGGGCCACTCAATGAGATTACATCCATAAGCTGCACAACATGTGACTAGATCACGAGGATGGAATATCACGGGAACGACTAAGCAACACTTGTCGGTAACGGGATTGGACAATATATCATGATGTCGATGATCAGATCTTGGACAAGTTAGGTATCGAAATAACAAAGGGAATTGGACTCGACGTTTATGGTTCAAACGATGTTGAAATCGTGGAATGCACATGGGTCATTATGGGCATCCCGGTCCCGCTATTGATCATTGGTCCGAGGGTAACCTCGATCATGTCTATGACGTTCTCAACCCATTGGGTAACACGCTTAAAGATTTTAGATGCCTAGAGATTGTTCTAGAATAAATGAAGTCACGGGAAGAACGAGAAAGAAACTCCATAACTTAATGGTAAAATCTAAGTCTTTGGACTTTCCTTTAAACACCCGAGGAGTCTAAGGGGAATACCAATAGATGGCTGACCCAAGATGCAACTTCTAGTCTATAAGCTGTCTGGAACCACTCTAAGCTATCGAGGTGGGACTAAAAATACATCGGATGAAAATAGTTCACCTTGCTTGATATATACTCCCTGGTCTCAGTGATAAGGGGCAGAGAATCAAGCACCAATCGCATCCCGAGCATGGAGGATGCGCGTAATAGGATATTATATAGATAAGTCGTAGCGATATTTCCAAAAAATGTCATACACGTGCATCTGATGTGGACCCCACACTTAGCGTTATTTGCAAAAGAGCGTCATATACGTGTGTACGATGTAGATTCCATACGCACGCGCAAAGCGTGAATTTTGCGTCGCGAGCACCGAAGACATGCGGAATTGGATAAGAAAACACAATATGTTTTTAGCGTCACTGTTTTCCAGTACATAGAAGCACACAAATTAATCCTTGCACTCTTGCAGAACGGTTTGAGAGAGGTCGGCTGTACAAAGGGATAGTTCAAAAATAAAACTAACGCTAATAACTGGTTAATGTAAGAGAGTACATATTTATTAGAGAGAATTCCTTATTTGGTCCTAGTGAAAGTTTTAGTTCCTTATTTGGCACCGGGAAACTTTTTCTTCTCTATTTAACTTTGTATTTTTGTTTATTTCCTTATATGACCCTCCCGTTAGTTCTGTTAGCGTCTGCCGTTAACTTTTTCTTTCTTGGACTTATGTACCCCTGTCTCCTCGATTGTCAAAGAAACTGGAAACAAAAGGCGTATAAATGGCCCGATATCTTTGTATGACTAAATGTATAAGTGGAGCCGTCCGTGAAACCCATCCAGGAATTAACGTGTATCAATACGGGGCACATCCTGGAATTAAACGTGTACCCAATTGAACCAAGTTGATATTCAATTCGGGTACAAATTAAGAGCTACTACAGCCATGATTTTTCAAGGACCGAGTTTAAGTCAGTTGCTTGACAAAGTGTACGCATCTTGATTAGTCTTCCGTACACAACCAAATACGTCACATAACCGTTGTTTTTGTTTTGTACAACTTTTTAGTAACAAATAGACCAGGGTCAAAAGCATCTTTTTGCCATGCTACTTAACACCGTTAGAGCTCAGAATGAACTAGAGGGCCATATAAGGCATAATTTTTGTACCAAGTGTCAAATAGGGAAGGAAAAAAGATTTAGGGCCAAATATGTTGTGACCTCGGATCGTTAAGGATCCTAAATCCCTATGATTAACATGCTAGTCCCTGGATCAATAGCTAACACTTCACAGTCGATGAATATGATGTAAAACACAAGTCATTATTACACGAATAATCCAGAGTATATTTGTAACATCCCAAAACTTCAATCCAAGGTTATTAAGATCCAAATCATCAAAATTAGGGCTAACAAAAACTTTTCCAATTAAAAATATTCAAGCATTCATATGTGTGTGCATTTAAATTAGGAGTTGATTTTAATTGCCATAATTAAGTGATCCTGTCGTGGTGGTGTCACGGCAGATGTCATGGATAGGCTAAAGGTGTGGACTAAATGCACTAGAGGTAACCAGGGAGGGATTGTGTGGTGATTCCACACACAGTTGCTTTGTATTCAATGAGGCTCCAAGGTTACAAGTGCTCCTTGAGCTGTATTGGAGAGAGGAGGAAGAAGGAGCTCACTTACTCTCACCACTAGCAAGCTCTTAGGAAACTAGAACTCTACAAGTAAAGTCCAACCCACTCGAGATCAAGCCCTTCTATAGAGGCCCTAGCCCTCCTTATATAGGGGTGGCTAGGTCTCCAATTAGGGCATACGTGGCGGCATATTCCTTGGAATATGCCTCTTCCCAAAATAGTAAACCGACCGGGTCACTTTTCCCCATCGTAAGCCATGCAGAGGCTACATGAGCCTCTGCGGCGCCAACATCATCCGTCACAGCCAATATCACCCTTGTCGGCCACGCCTCGGTGGTCCTAAGGTCTGTCCGCTTCACTCACGTCTGCGTACAGTGACCTCCTTTTGACCAGCGAGATACCTTCCTTCTCTTGCAAGCCTAATATAATCCGGATCATGCCTGGTTAATCCGGCCTCACCTGTACCTGCATACAAGTTGGATATATCCTGCCGACATATGATATAAGTCGGCTGAGACTCAGTTAGGTGGACATCCCCTGGTCTGGGTTACTCCGTGATTCGGCCCGCTTTGAGGTGACTCAGCCAGCACTTGCTTTGACCTTGCCGTACCTCGGCTAACTCGGCCTTTATACCCTGGCGTGACCCTACCCGGGGGTATCCCCCCAACATTAGTCCCCGAAGCTGGTGCGGTCTTAGCTGCCTTAGCCGCTAAGGCCATAGCAGGTTCAATTTTACTGAGCCTCTTGCTCCTTTTCCAAGTTATCTCCTATCTCGGATTTCACTTACTATCTTTTCCCTTGGCACATTCCGAGTTTTCACTCGCTGGCCGGGTTACCTCATACCCATCCGAGTTATTCTTCCTTCTCTTGTACGCTTCCCCACGTGGAGGGTAATCATTACTTTGCCTCATTTTAAGGGCCTGCACCAGTAACCGCTGTAGTTATTGTTAGATATTACTGTTGCTCACGTCACATCATGTCTGTCTCCTCGTTAACTGCATCAACACGTCACGTCGTGGGATCTCCTGCGCCCTGTGGTCCTTCCTGTGGCTCGTTTCTGATTGGTTGATCCGGATTATACACGGCCACACGATGTGGCCCGTCCGCACAGATCGATCCCACTACCCCTCTGGGGCGTGGTTAAATAGGGGAGGGGCGCACCCCTTGGGAATTTTCCCCATCTCGGCGCCCCTCTGCCTCTTCTTCTTCCTCTTCCTCTCCAGCGACAGCGCTGCTGCCGCCGCAGCACTTGCTTAGCCGCGCCGCCGCTACACCGCCCCTCGCGCACCACCGTCGCCGCCACCTCCGTGCATCTCCTCTACCACGGGTACGCACCAGTCTAGGCCACTGCCCCCCACCGCCGTTAGGGCTAGTGAGGACAACGACTTAGAGATGACCGAAGAAGAACTTGCTGTCGCGGAGCAGGAAATGGAGGAGGAAGCGGGGAACGCCGACCGCGGCGCTTGGGCTGGGTCATGGGTATGCCAGGATGATCTTGACTGGCTGTACCGCACCCGGCGTATCCTAGAGGGCGTCATCGCCCGCCTCGCCGCCGAGGAGCTTGCTCCCTCACCCAATCCGGGTGAGTTTGTTGTGTTCCTCTCCCACTTCCAACGTGGGTTTGGCCTCCCCGTCAGTGACTTCTTCCATGACTGGCTCAATACCTATGAGATTCAACCACATCACCTCCCGGCGAACGCCATCACCTCTCTTTCTGCCTTTGCTTCCACCATTGAAGGCTACGCCGGATTATTGCCTACTAAGGAGCTCTAGATCCGGTTCTTTGGTCTCCACCGGAATGTAATTCCGAACAGAGAGCTTGACCCAGAGGACAAGCAACTCACGCAGTTCGGCGCTGCATCAATCTCTCCTCGGAAGCTATCCATCTTTCCCTGAGTCACGGGGCTTGAATCCTGCAAGGGCTGGGCCCGAACCTTCTTCTATGTCAGAAATGGCATAGATGAAGATCTGATCCGGCTGCGCCCCTACGCTCCGAGTCCTCCTAATCCGGATCTGTGGGACCAGATCTCGAAGAAACCCATCGTCCTGGCGAACCAAGTCAACAAACGGTTCCAGGAGCTGAAGGATCTGGGACTGCATAACGAATACGCAATGATCACCCTCGTCCGCAACCGGATCTCCCCCTCCAAAAGCTCACGCATAAACTTTGCCATATGAGCTGGCGCCTTGACCCCAACAGGACCTCCTCATTTGAGTTGAGCAACACAGAGATTTACCGCCGGGTCAAGGCCCTCTTTACCACCAACAAGAACTTCTTCGCTGATTGGGAGTGGGGAATCAAGCACTTCTGCCGAGATAGGCTTCCTCCCGCGGTAACTTTCATGCCCCAATTCTTTTCCGAGTTAGTTGATACGTCGGATTTTATTGTATGCTTGATTCCTTTGCCCTTTCTCTTTCTTAGATGTTTCTTCAGCAAACTCTTGAGAATGGCACCGAGCCTTCTCTCAAGTGGGCGCCTGATCGAGATAGCCCGGACGAGGAGGAACCAGATCAGGAGATGTTCCTGCCATTCCCTGATGCGACCAAGTGGCACACCGGTAAACTCTCTTCCATTAGAGATTGGCCTGACGATGAAGATGATTCCGACGTTGAGGTGATGGAGGCATTTGACGATGTCCCCCTTTCTTACGCTTTTCCAGCATCAGCTAACCCCGATGGGCAGATCCATGAAGATCCTCCCCTTGCCACGGGTGAGCCAGTCCCGGTCGCACCAAAGAAAAGGGGAGACGTATCTGCCTTTTCCTCCGGACCTTCTAAGCCAACCAAGAGGCGAAAGAAGTCCGCGGACAAAGCTGCCACCAAGCCTACAACCAAGACCATAACCCGGAGGGCTCAGAAGGCCAAGGAGCCTTTGACCTTGGATGAGTAAGCCATTTCTTCCTTAACCAATTTTCTGCTTCGTGCCTTCCTTTTGTTGTAACTTATTGTTCGTCGCTTGATTCGGCAGGGCTGCGGTGGAGGTCCCTCAGAGCGGATCTAGCATTGCCTCGCTGCTCCGACATAGCCCTTCTCCCCTCATGGCGATGATTCTCGTCCGCTGAGCCCCATTCAAGAGGGTCCAGCGACTGCTCCAGGTTCTAGCCCACCTCGCCAAGAGGAGGACAACCTCGGAACAGGGGGAAGTGGTTCTGCCGAGGCTGCGGTTGCACTCAGCTCCTCTTTGGCTCAGCCGTAACCAACTACCACCGAGGTTCCTTCAGCACCCCCGCCAAGATCAACACCAGCGCCAGCACCTGAGCCAGCCGCACAAGTACTAGGAGCATCAATTCTCTCTGCCTCATCTGAGTCTTCCAAGACTCGGCGAGAAGACACATCCAGCACCAAGGCTAGCACCAAGGCTGCACCCAAGGCCATGCCCAAGGGCAAATCCGCCGCCCAAACCTCAACTTCTCAGCAGCAGCCCAAGGGGAAGAAAACTTCTGATGCCGCCAGGGTAGCAACTATCGAGGCTGGACAACGCATGCTCACGTCCATGCTCCTGCAGAAGACCCCACCGAAGAAAGGTACTTCTGCCAGGTCAGCTGATGTGCAACTTGTCTTGCACACCAGCCCTACCGTTGCACAAGTTGAAAGAAGGGAGGCTCACTCCAAGGGTCTGGTCGCGCCCCACATGCTCAGCGGAGAACGCTATCCTACGGCCTTGATCGAGTTCGTTAACAACTAGAACAAGGCGGAGTTCGTTCATAACGACGATCTCCCTGAAAAATTTGGGCCTGCCGAGTTTGCTGCACAGATGAACACGACTGCCAAGGCAATCAACTTAGCAGGTCGGATGATGGAGGTACGCTATTTCGCCTTTACCTTAACATGTATTAGATATTAGTGATATAACCATTAGTCCCCGAGCCTCCGAGGGAGTAACTCGTTACTCGGCCGGATGGTCTTTAGAGAACTAGCGTAGCTCCTTAGTAATTTCAAATATGCACACACCTAGAGGCGGGTTAAGTTCCACTTGGAACGGATCTTGTACACTTCGAATATTCACACACCTAGAGCCGGGTTATGTTCTACTTGGCCCAGATTTTGTACAGTTCGAATATGCACACACCTAGAGCCGGGTTAAGTTCCACTTGGCCTGGATTTTGTACAGTTCGAATATGCACACACCTAGAGCCGGGATAAGTTCCACTTGGCCCGGATCTTGTACACTTCGAATATGCACACACCTAGAGCAGGGTTAAGTTCCGCTTGGCCCAGATCTCGTACAGTTCGAATATGCACACACCTAGAGCCGGGTTAAGTTCCACTTGGCCCAGATTTCGTACACTTCGAATATGCACACACCTAGAGTCGGGTTAAGTTCCACTTGGCCCGGATCTTGTACACTTCGAATATGCACATGACTAAGCTATCCTTTTGTACTCTTTTCAGGTGACCACCAATCTCCGTAGCACTGAGTTTCAGCGTCTCTTAGACACTCACAAGATGCTGCGCGCAAAACATTCTACACTTCTCGCTGAGTTCGAGAAAAGGGGTAAGTTTTCTCCATAGCTATTTTCCACCTTACTTTGTTTTTCTTGCCGTGCTAACTTATCATTCGGATTGCATAGCTAGAGTGGAAGCTGAGAACATCCTCATGAGGAAAAACTTGGACCAAATAAAGGGTAAGTTACTTTTGCTTAATCTTCCTCTGCGCTCTATTTCCTTGTCTCCTTGGCTCGGCAAATATTCATACCTCGGCTTTGCCGGGTTAACAAACTATTTCAGCATCTCTTGAAGATAGTGTGCCTGTGCCTGATATGATGCTGCATTTTCTCGAACAAGCAGGACAACATCAGGCCGAACTCAAAAAGAAAGATGATGAGCTTGCCCTCCTCCGGACCAAGGATGATGAAATTGCCAAGCTTAAGGCAGAGATGAAGAAGCTTAAGGCGCTCCACAAATCTGAAATGGACAAAGCTGGCCAAGATTTTACTGAAGAGCGAGAATGCCTCAACCTCCAAATTGCCAAGGACCAAGAATTTCTTAAGGAGGCCGACATTAAGCCTGAGTCGGCAAATGCTGAACTTGTGCAACTCCGGAAGAGGCGTGACAACTGCACCACGGAGCTGACCCGGATCCACAGCCATATCTCTCATAAGTTCTTTTTTTTAGCCGGCATAAATCTCTCCGGGTCAACCTCCGACCTTATTTCACTTGTTTTGTTTTTCCAAACAAATTTCCGGAGGGCGATGTCTTTGCATCCAACGTTGTTACCAAGTTCCGCCAGCAGAGGGGTACTCCATCTGGTCCTGGCACCATTCCTCTTGATCTGGAGGACCTGCTGGTCAGCTTGTCTTCTCGCGTTGAAATCATGAAGAACCATGGTAAGGATATTCTAAGCGCGGCAATCCGGGTCTTCAGTGCCCTTTGGCCTGGTGAAGATACTCCGGAGGGTTCTGCTCCTTTAATCAACAAATTAATGGAGTGCGAGACTTAGCTTGACCTCTGGAGGGAATCCGCCGGACGTGCCGGGGCTGAAACCGTTCTCCATTACGTGCTCACATGGTACGAGAAAATTACTCTCGATCTTCTCGAGCGCATGCTCACCTGGTCAAGGTGGTCCACTGATCCGGATTGTGTAGCTCGGCGCAAGGCTTGTGCCCATAACCTCATTCAATATGCCCCATCCATAAATGGAACGAGGGACCAAGCTTTCTCGATGCCGCTAACGACGAATACGTCGAAGATGGTTTGGGTGAAGAAGATGAGAGCGAAGCCTCTAACGCCGAAGAAGATGAAGATAACACTGAAGCCGAGGCTGGAATTCCCCCTGTTGGTGCCGAGTTACCTCCTCCTGCTAGTCCTTGATAACAAACACTTTGAATATTGTCAGATCCCCGGTATGCCGGGTGCAAATGTATTAAGCACAATGATCATATTTTGCTACTAAGTTGCTCGTGCCGGATTAACTTGGGCGTAGTCCCCAAGTTTCATTTTCTTGTTCCCCCAATTTCTTGGCTCGGCTCGTGTCTACCTTGGTTCGGTTTAATGACTTACGAGTCCGAGTTTCAAAAATTGATTTAACAATACTTAGAAACTGTAAGACTAGCTCAAAATAATTCAACATAGGAAAAATTAGGTAAACATAAAGTTAGTCCAAATAACAAATGTTGGCTCGATTATGTTCTTCTCCTTAGTCGTTTTTCATGTGCTACGCAATTCCAAACTTGTCCTCTTGCTTGCCATGAAGCCAAATCTTGCTGGACACCAGCAAGTCGAAGAGTTAGTTTTTGGTGCTCACACACTACTAATCCGGCTGAGGCAGGAGCAACTTAAATTAGCCGACACAAAAATTATAACAAGTACAGAAGATAACACATATTATTAAGGCAGTCCCCGAGTTACTGTTCGAGGTGCCATCAATTCATTGATAAGCTCATTGCCGGCATACATACCGACATATGAGAGACTCAGATACACACACTTCTCTGCTAAGTGTAGAAAGGACAAAGTAGAGCTACATTCCATGGACGCTTAGATTCTTCGCCGGACCTGTCCGCCTTGTTCATCTCCTATGGCTTTGCATCGATAAGATAATAAGAGTCATTGTGCAATGCTTTGCTCACAATGAATGGCCCTTCCCATGGGGGGGATAACTTGTGCATGCTAGCAGTAGGATGTACCAACCAGAGTACCAGATGACCTTCCCGGAAAATTCGGGGGTTTCCTTTCCGGCTATGATAACGTCGGAGATTTTGCTGATTAATGGCGGATCTAGACAATGCCAATTCTCTCACTTCTTCCAGCAGATCAACGTCATTTTGCCGGGCTTCCTGCACTTCGGCTTCTGTGTATTGGGTGACTCTAGGCGAATCATGCTCTATGTCGGCTGGTAATACAGCTTCTGCCCCATATACTAGAAAGAATGGCGTATAGCCTGTTGATCGATTCGGAGTTGTTCTTAAACTCCACAGTACCGCTAGTAGTTCTTCTATCTAGCACCCCGCTGATCTTTGCAGCGGCTCAATGAGCCGAGGTTTTATTCCGGATAACACTAATCCGTTGGATCTCTCCACTTGCCCGTTCGATGCGGGGTGGGCTACCAAGGCAACGTCCAGCTGGATCTTCTTATCTCGGCAGAAACGTGCAAATGCTCCTTCAGCAAAATTTGTGCCATTATCTGTTATGATACTGTGAGGGTAACCGTATCTCAAGATGATATCTTTGAGGAATGTCACGGCAGTAGCTCCATCACATTTTCTTATTGGCTTCACCTCAATCCATTTCGTAAATTTGTCAACCATGACCAAGATGTGGGTCATGTTCCCTCTTGCTGGTTTAAACGGGCCAACCATATCCAAACACCATACGGCAAATGGCCAGGTAATTGGTATGGTCTTGAGTTCCGACATTGGCATATGTGTCTTGGTAGCATATCTTTGACAGCCATTGCACTTTCTTACCAGATCCTCTGCTTGTTCCAAGGCACTTGGCCAGTAAAACCCATCACAGAAAGCTTTTGCTACCAAGGCTCTGGATGAGGCGTGGTGCCCACATTCCCCTTGATGTATATCCCGAAGGATGTCAAGCCCTTTTTTCCGGGTCAACACATCGTTGGAGGACACTTGTCACACTTCTCTTGTATAGCTCGGAATTGATGATCGTATACGCTTTTTCCCTCCTCTGAGTTTGCCTGGAAAGCACCTCCTCACTGGGCAAAGTGCCATCTTTCAGGAATTGAAATATGGGTAGTGCCCAAGCTGGTATAGCTTGTACAGGGAACACATCCTCATCAATTTCCATCTGATCCACCAGCATAACTTCAACCGGATCACGCTGCGCAGTCCCCGGGTTTGCCAAGGCAGTCCCCGGGTTTCGCGAACCACTCCCCACATCAATGTCCATGGGTATAGCTCCGGGCTCTGGATCAGCCGGGATAAAAATTGAGTCGGATTCCGGGGATGGC
Source organism: Avena eriantha (assembly GCA_910589775.1). Taxonomy (NCBI): domain Eukaryota; kingdom Viridiplantae; phylum Streptophyta; class Magnoliopsida; order Poales; family Poaceae; genus Avena; species Avena eriantha. Next base: position 23,962,599 of record OU342740.1, read on the forward strand.
CTGATACATGGTTTTCGGAGGTGCTCTAGTGCTACCCCTGGCGGGATTGCTTGTCGTGTTGACCTGAGTTATGACAATACGTCGGCAGCCTCATTTTCCACCCGAGGTATATGATGAAATTTGCATCCCTCGAAGTATCCCGATATCCGTTGCACATGAAATCTGTAAAGTGCCATGTTTGCATCCAAGCATCCATTGTCCGGAGACTTGCTGGACTATGAGATCCGAGTCACCGAAGCATTGTATCCGACGTATTCCAACCTCTTTTGCCACTTTGAGCCCATGCACAAGTGCCTCATATTCTGCAACATTGTTAGATGCTGTGAAGTGGATCTGTAGCACGTATTTCAGCTGGTCCCTCTTGGGCGAGGTAAGCACAACTCCGGCGCCTAACCCGGTTTTCGTTTTTGATCCGTCAAAGTGCATTCTCCAGTAGTTCGGATCTGGCAATGGTGGCTCATATTGTACCTCGGCCCAATCCACAAAAAAGTCAGCCCTAGCCTGAGACTTGATTGATTCTCTCCTCTCATATTGTGGTGCATAAGGGGCTAGCTCAATTGCCCATTTTGCAATCCGACCACTTGCATCCTTATTGCTCATTATCTCGGATATGGGGGCTTCACATATTACTTTGATGGGGTGCTCTTCAAAATAGTGCTTTAGCTTCTTAGCTGCCATGTACACACCATATGCCATCTTCTGGTAGTGGGGATAGTTTTGTTTTGAAGCTAACAATACCTCGCTCAGATAGTACACTGGCCGTTGCACTGACTTACCCTCTTCGTTGTGCTCTACCACAATTACTGCACTTACAACTCGGTTGGTTGCGGCTATATAGAGCAACATTGGCTCCTTTGATAGTGGAGAGGCTAACACTGGTGCAGTGGCTAACATATTTTTCAACTGGATAAAGGCTTCATTGGCTTGCGGCGTCCAAACAAACTTGTCTGACTTTTTCATGAGTTGATAGAGAGGCAGTGCCTTTTCTCCCAACCGACATACAAACCGACTTAAGGATGATAGGCAACCAGTGAACTTCTGGACATCGTTAAGGCACTTCGGCAGTTCCATTCGCTCTACGGCCCGGATTTTAGTTGGATTAGCTTCGATACCTCGGCTGGAGACAAGAAATCCAAGTAATTTTCTAGCCGGGACACCGAAGGTACATTTCTCCGGGTTAAGCTTCATTCGGAACCTCCTTAGGTTCGTGAATGTTTGCCTGATATCGTCAAGGAGCATTTTGCTTTCCTTGGTCTTTATAACAACATCATCCACATATACCTGCACATTTTGACCAATTTGGTCGTGTAAACATTTCTGCATACATCTTTGGTACGTTGCCCCTGCATTACGTAAACCAAACGGCATGGTGCGATAGCAATAAGCCCCATACGGGGTGATAAACGCAGTCTTTATTTGATCACTTGGGTTTAGAGGTATCTGGTGGAAACTAGAATATGCATCAATGAACGACAACAACTCACACCCAGCAGTAGAATCTATGACTTGGTCTATCCTTGGCAGTGGGAATGGATCTTTTGGACACGCCTTATTTAGGTTCGTGTAATCGATACACATACACCAAACCACTACCATGTTCGGATCATCCTTCTTCTTCTCCACCAGCACCGGATTAAACAGCCAGTCCGGGTAAAGTACTTCCATGATAAATCCAGCTACTAGCAGCCGAGCTATCTCATCTCCTATGACCTTTCTCCTGTCTTCGGCGAAGCGGCGGAGAGGTTGCTTCAGCGGCTTTGCTCCGGGTCTCACATTCAAAGAGTGCTCGGCCAACTCCCTCGGAACACCTTGCAAGTCTTGTGTGGACCAAGCAAAAATATCCCGATTCTCACAGAGGAAGTTGACGAGCTCGCTTTCCTATTTGTCATTTAACCTGGCACCAATTGTTACGGTGCGCTCTAGGAACATATCATCAACATGCACTTTCTTGGTATCTTTTGTTGCTTGAAACGAAACACTACCATGCGGGTTGCTCAGCGCCGGCATGTACTGCTGCGTGGATTGAGCCAATGCTGCCACCTCCTGGTTTTTTTCTTCTCTTGCGTGATCACGAGTGACTCGGCTAGGTTAGCCCCGGAAGACGCACACTCAATGGAACGTCGGAAATCCCCAGCTATGGTAATTACACCATTTGGCCCGGGTAACTTCATCTTTAGGTAACTGATGTGACAACTTGCCATGAATTTGTTCAGGGCAGGACTGCCGAGTAACACGTGATACGCACTCTCCAAATTGACAACTTCAAAGTCCAAATTCTCAGTCCGGCAGTTATCTCTCGTACCGAACAACACGTCCACCCGGACCTTGCCAATGGGTTCACAAGAAATGCCTGGCACAATGCCATGGAAAGTTGTCCTTGTAGTTTGGAGCATGCTCTCCGAGATACCCAACTTGCGCATCGTGTCCACATGCATGATGTTGATGCTACTGCCATTGTCAATTAGCACCTTTGAGAACCTCACATTGATGTTAGGCCCAATGAATGTTGGATCCAACACCAGCGCATACGAACCAGGACTTGGCATAAGCTTCGGATGATCTTTGATGCTCCAGGTAATCTCCTGATCCGACCAAGGCATATACCTCGTCACGGCCAGCATTACTGCATTGACCTCCATATGTCGGCGCTACATGCTCTTTCTATTTGTCTCTTCCGTGGTGAACACGCAGTAACTCTGATAATGCTCTCTGTACTCATTTCTCCCCTCATTCCCGGGGTACCTTTGATCCGGATGATTCTAGTTCTCCACTTGATGCACTGCATCCCTTCTCTCATGGTTGTCATACCTCAGCGGAGGGGGTGGCAACATTAACTGTTGTGTGTTCGCTCCGGAGAGCAATTGCTGCCGGGGTAACTCCTGCCGAGGTTGATCATTCCGAGGTGCCTGAGCATTCCCCGAACCACTTTGTTCTATTTTTCCTCATCCATTCACACTGCCGTGTTGTGTGACCCGCTGGGTTTCTCAGATTCGGCGTGTGGAATTTACACGGCTGATCCATCATCGCCTCATAAGTATACCTCGGACGGTCCTTCTTTTCTGCCACTGTTTCTTCTACTCTGGCGTCCAAGTTTTCTTGCCATCATTTCTTGGTGTCCATTGTTGTCCTCCAGTTTTCTGATGTTGACTGCTTCCTGCTCCGGGTTGGTCCTGATTCACAGCTGCAACTTGTTGCGAACTGTACCGGTAATCCAGTCTGTCATCTCTTCTCTTACTCTGATAATCATTTCTCCGGGATGACCCGACCCCATCTCGATGATAGTACTCCTTGCTTGAGTCGTTTGAAATGAGCCTAGGCTGCGTCGGATCACCCAAGGCATATGAATCAGCAATCCAGATTGTTTCTGCCAATGTGGTTGGCATATCTCTTTGCAACCTTTGCCATAGCATGCTTGCATATATACACCCTTGCGCAAACCAAGCTATGGCCTGTGAATCAATCACACCCTCACACGAGTTTCGCACTGTGCACCAGCGGGTCAGGAATTCCCGGTCTGTCTCATTCGGTCTCTGTTTGCACATTGCTAGAATCTGCGGTCTGTTGGGCCTCTGATACGTGCTTGAGAAATTGCTAACGAACATTTCCTCAAAATCGATCCAACAGTTTATACTTCCGGGTGGCAAATTGTTTATCCATACCCTTGCTGGCTCCTCCAGCATCTGAGGTACATATCTCACATCCCATCTCAAGTTTCCTGTGGCAATTTTTACCACTATTGCATAGTTCATCAACCAATCCTCCGGCTTTGTGCTGCCGTCATATGTCTTAGTGCCTCTAGGTAACTGGAAGTTAGGTACTGGAGGCTCCTTCATGATCCGGGGCCCAAAACACACTGGACCCGGAGGACCTTGACACTCAATCTGCTCTGACCTATACAGCCGATCCAATTTTAACCTGGCGTCATCAGGCATCAAGTTCCTGCTTCCCAATCTTGACCCTATCACGTGATAGTCCGGTCTGGGATACCCTGCGTTCACCATCTCCGAATCACCATCATTATATCTATCTTGCTCCTACGGAGCCGCTCGCTATTGCATACCTTGACCGGCACTGCGCTCTTGCCGTGGTATATTCCGCTGCTGCGGTTGTCCTGCATCCGCCGGGTTACGCTGTCTGGCATTGCCGTTCACATCGTTCCTCTGGTCGGCATTGCCTTGGTCGCGGTTACCTCGGTAAGCTTCACCTCGGCTCACACTTTGTCAATCCTCATTTCCTTGCATTGCCTTTCCTTTCCTTGCCCTTGCCGGGTCATATGGGACTATCTGTTTGTTTCTCCTAGCCGAGGTTACTACCTCTTCTCTCCTAGGACCACCATGAGGAGATGATGTAGCTCCAGCGGATTTCTCTGGGTTACCACGGCTGAATAAACGATCTTGGAGATTTCTCCGGGTTTGCCCTGAGCAACTCCTCATTCTGTCTATTTGCGATCCGAACTAACTCATTGACCCTTTCCTGCTGTCTCTGCCGGGCTTCACCCGTCAAACCCTCTATCTCGGATGCAGCTGCATCTGTCGCCCTGAGGTTCTTTGCTGGGTACTATACTTCGGCAGCCCCACGGACAGACAGTTCTCTGATTCCTCAATTCTAGTATCACCTTCTTTGTTCATTTTAGTCATGAGGTTTCTCCCCTTCACTTTTACAGCATCTCCCTTATTTTCCTTTGCGTACTCACTCAGGGTCATGTTCAACGACTGCTGAGCCGCGGCTATCTTTTTTGCACCCTCTAGGATTTTCTTCCTAGTCTCCTCTAACTCGGCCTGTGCCTGAGCCGGATCTACCGCTGCTACGGGGCTTGCCAAGCTATCTATTGCTTGCTGCAGCACATTCTCTGGCCTCTCTAGCGGAGGACCTCTACTTTTCCTTGGTGCCTTAGGCGTTACCTCCGGATCTGGTGCTGGATCCTTGCTTGCACCAGCGCCAGGCGCGGTCATCATCACCTCAGCATGGTCCGAGGAGCGAGTGATACGCGCCCGACGAGCCGCACGAAGGGGTGGCTCGCCTCCTTCAACGACGTGCCGCGGATGAATGCACAACACATCGACAACAACGTAAATCTTGTGCGTGCCAAGCTTGACGAAGAGGTCGCTTGCCGAAGCAGCCAGCGTTGTCGCTGACGAAGTCCAGCGCTCCAAAGCGCTGAACGAGCCCGGAGACGATGCGTTCGCCTACCGATGAGGTTTCCTGTCCGGATCTTCACCCCTGCTAGCGCCGCTAGCCCCATGGTGGGCGCCAACTGTCGAGGTGGTGTCACGGCAGATGCCATGGATAGGCTAAAGGTGGGGACTAAATGCACTAGAGGTATCCAGGGAGGGATAGTGTGGTGATTCCACACACAGTTGCTTTGTATTCAATGAGATTCCAAGGTTACAAGTGCTCCTTGAGCTGTATTGGAGAGAGGAGGAAGAAGGAGCTCTCTTACTCTCACCACTAGCAAGCTCTCAGGAAACTAGAACTCTACAAGTAAAGTCTAACCCACTCGAGATCAACCCCTTCTACAGAGGCCCTAGCCGTCCTTATATAGGGGTGGCTAGGTCTCCAATTAGGGCATACGTGGTGGCATATTCCAAGGAATATGCCTCTTCCCAAAATAGTAAACCGACCGGGTCACTTTTCCCCGTCGTAAGCCATGTAGAGGCTACGTGAGCCTCTGCGGCGCCAGCGTCATCCGACACAGACAACGTCACCCTGTCAGCCACGCCTCGGTGGTCCTAGCCTCTGTCCGCTTCGCTCACGCTCTACATACAGTGACTTCCTTTTGACCAGCGAGATACCTTCCTTCTCTTGAAAGCCTGATATAACCCGGATCATGCCTAGTTAATCCGGCCTCACCTATACCTGCATACAAGTTGGATATATCCTGCCGACATATGATATAAGTCGGCTGAGACTCAGTTAGGTGGACATCTCCTGGTCCGGGTTACTCCGTGATTCGGCCCTCCTTGAGGTGACTCGGCCCACACTTGCTTTGACCTTGCCATACCTCGGCTAACTCGGCCTTTATACCCCGGCGTGACCCTACCCGGGGGTATCCCCCCAACAGATCCATTGCTTGTAAAATGATTCTTAGGTGAAATAAACATCATCTAGATCATTCCCAAACCAATCCCAAAGAAAAACAAATCAAAATGAATAAAAGAAAGAAATGGTCATTTGTGCCATTTTAATCAACATGCCTACTTTGGCTATTCCTAGAACTCAAAACCTAACAGAAACAACTATGGATCTTTGCACCCCTTGCTAGTACATGTAGTAATTTACCAAGGCCCACTTTGTGATCTGCCAAAAACTTTCAAACACTAATTTTAAATGACAATTGAAAATTGAATATAGTGTAGGTATCAAGATCACACTTATTCAAAAACCACTCAAATGACCTCCATTTTTAAAACCCAAGCACAGTTAGAAGCTCAAGCATAAGATACAAAACCCCACCAAAAATCAGCCCAAAATTCAAATGTTTTGTTCTTGCGGCCATTTCCACAAACACCTTGTAGACAGAAAATAAATGGACTAACTATTACTGTTTCTAATCAAGTCGTTGTCCCCCTTTGCACCCTATCTACTCCCCTTTGTCCCCCCTGAGTCCAACCAAGTCCCCACCGGCCTACCCCTAAGCCCCAGTAGCAGTGGAGCGCCGCCCATTTTTGGTCACCGCCGGCCGATCGTGGACAGAGCTCCACAGACCACGCCGCGCCATTCCAGCAAGTCCACTAGCTCCGCCTAATGCTACCGCACCTCCCTCTCCACCCCTCGATCACCCCCAGGCCCTGGACCACACCCCAGCACCGCCGCCCATTCTCTCTGCGAGCTCGCCAGAGCGTGCTAGAGCGTGTTAGCCACTAGCACGCCAGAGACCGCCTTGCGACCCAATCCCGTGCACGCCGCTCCGCCTCGACCCCAGCACCCCACCAGACACGGCCGTGCGCCACCGGACGACCCACAGTCGCCGTGCGCCACGTCGAGCACCGCCTCTGTCTCCTAGAGCGTGGGAAGCTCCTGACCCTTAGGCACCGCCCCTAGCCACGCATTGAAGTAGTAGAACACCGCCAGGAGTGTCGAGGGAATGATCCCCAGGTACCCAAACCGGACAAGAAACCAGGCAGTCGGATCGCGTCCGGCTGACCAGATGCAGCCGGACAGGGTAAGACAGACCGGCTATCACCCGGTAGCCGGATCAGCAAGAGACAGCCGGATACGGCGACGTAGCCGGACCCAATCAGTGAGACAGGACGACGTGCGTATCAGGGCACGGTACGCCCTGTTCGATGACAAGACTGGCAACCACCCGGCCATACCGAAGACTTTGCGAGGATGACGCAGGAACAGTGGCCTATGCTGACGATGGGCTCGCACGGCGTCCACTGCGCCTATGACAGCCATACCGCTCGTACTCCGATAAGACATACCATACCAGACACTGTGGATGACCAGCCGGCTGGGGCCCGCGTGTGGGTCGCGCCAGTCGGATTGGCCAGGGAGACCGTTGCCTCTCTACCTATATAAGGAGGGGAAAGGCCTCAGTAGAAAGGGTTGGTCTCTTAGCATTTAAGGCAGTAGCTAGCACATACAGCTCGAGGAGCACTTGTAGTTGGTGTATCCCACATAGTCAGATCCGGCAGGAGTAGGGGCTTTACCTCACCACGAGGGCCCCGAACCTGGGTACTTCTTGCGTCCCGCTACGCTCGCTTGTATCCAATCCCGCCTGCGGACACCGTCGACAACTTCCCTGCTAGTCCCCACACCTCTATCTAACCTCCTCAGGTACTGCCTGTCCCAATACAACGACAGTTGGCACCCACCGTGGGGCAAGATGGCTTCGACCGGAGTCACGTTCCGCACGGGACCCCGCACTTCAGCCGGTGAGCGCGTGGCCTCCGGGCTGGTGCTCACGCTTGGCAAGTTCGACTGCATCATCGACAATGCCTCCTGCTTCGCCGGAACCTCCTTCCCGGCGAACGGCACCGTCCTGCTATTCGGCGATCTCCCCTTCTACGTCGCCACCGTCCCAGAGCGTTTCCCTAGGGAAATCGTCTCTGTCGCAGAGCTACCGCGCTCAGGCGGCAGCGCCTCCGCCGCATCCCGCGGCGTGGAGGTCATGATGGCCGGTTCCAGCTCCCATCCCTGCCAGCCGCGGGAGCGAGGCGCGGACGAGGTCGGAACTTCCGCTCCCCCGCAGCCTCGGTACTCGGTGGAGGATGCCATTGATTGCCTCCTGACGCCGGTTAATCTCGGGGATAACCCGGAGGAAGCGGAGGCCAACTTCAACATGGAGAGACAGATCCTCCTCCAGGAGGCCATGGAGCTGGTGGCAGCCCGCAAGCAACTCGAGATCACCCGGCGCGAGTACGACCGCGTGCACGGCCTTACTCCGGCTACCGCGGAGCCGAGCCGGCGCGGCCAGGTACGGTGTCGGGGCGGCGAGCTGGGCAGTAGAATGGAAAAGGACGGGAAACTGGATCCCATGCCTGCCCTCACATGGCCCACCTACAGCATGCCCATCAAGAACCTACGCGCGGCGCGAGCCGCGGCAGAGGAACTATCCAGCCTGGAGGGCGAGGAGTGGGCCCGCCAGCACGATCACGTGTAGGAGCTCCTCCGCGTCGCGGACGAGCAAGCCGGCGCCAACCGGTAGATGCAGGAAGACCTCAGCTACTCCAGGGGGAGCAAGCTACCTGCCAACAGCAGGGGCGCGCCGCGTGACACCCAGCAGGCGTCCTCCCCTCAGCCGCCCAGGGCCCGCAGCAGGCGTCGCAGCTCTGGCAACAGGGCCCAGCCGTGCCAGGAGCAGACGGTGAACAGCAACCTTCCACCTCCCCCTCCGCCAGCCGGGGCGCCTAGACCAGCTGGTTCCCGTCTATCGGGCCGGGTGGGAGCGCCCAACCCAGATTGTCTGGATGCCCGCGACCGCATCGAGCTCCTCTCTCAAGCGCGCGTCACGGAGGAGGATGATTCGACCGGCCTGGTTTGTTTTGGACCCTGCATCCGGAACGAACCGTTTCCGGATACATTCTCCCTGCCCAGGGACACCCCCAAGTACGACAGCAACATGAAGCCGGAAGACTAGTTGACCGACTACGCTACTGCAGTTAGCATCGCCCACGGGAACAAGCGCACAGCCGTGCGCTACGTCCCCCTCATGCTAACCGGGTCGGCAAGGACATGGCTCAATAGCCTTGCGCCCAACAGCATCAACGTCTGGCCTGACTTCGAGAAGGTGTTCGTCCGCAACTTCAACGGCACGTACAAACATCCAGGGTGCCCGCGCGACCTGGCCTTGTGCGTGCAGGGCGACCGCGAGACCGACCGCGAGTACCTCGCCAAGTGGACGGAGCTGCGCAATACTTGCGAGGGCATCTTGGAGAGCCAAGCCATTAGTTTCTTCATCGAAGGTTGCCGAGAGGGCACCATGCTTCGCCACCAGCTACTGTGTGACGAGCCGAAAACCATGGCGGAGCTCATGACGGCGGATGCCGCCATGAAGAAGCCCCTCGAGTAAACCCGGACGGCCGTCCGACTCCCACGGAGCCGGCTCGCGACCGACCAAGCAACCCGGCAGGAGAAGCCGGATCCTCTAGACGCCACGGCAACGACAACCGGTTCCATGGGGACCGCCAGGCTGGACAGTAGAAGCCTCGCTACCACGCGCGGCAGGTCAATGCTGTGGAGGGTGCGCCCGACGCACCGGCTAATGAGGCTGAAGCCACGGCTCATCTTCGACCAGATGTTTGACGGCCCGTGCAAGTGGCATAGCGGTCCCTTCAAACCGGCTACGCACACCACCCGGAACTGCAGCTGGACCCGCCAGCTAAAGGACCAGGGCAACCAGCCTCGTCTCCCGCCTCCCCCACCAGGTGGACCTCCACCACCGGCTAGGGAGCCGGTAATGATGGTAACGGCGGCAATGGCGGCAACAACAACAACAACGGCTACCCCCAGCCGCACGCCGCCTACCACATCTTCGAGACGGAGCAGGACGACAAGCACAGCCACAGGCGACGCTCCAAGGAGGTAAATGCCATCGTCTCTCCGGTCCCCCAGTACCTGAACTGGTCGAACCCCCATCACCTAGAGCCGGGTGGATCAGCCTGAGCATCTGCCGACTCCCGGGGGCTACGCCATGGTGCTCGACCCTCTCATCATCTCCAACGTGTGCACCTGCCGATTCTCGCGCGTCATCATCGATAGAGGCACCAGCCTCAACCTCCTCTACCAGTCCTCGCTGGAGAAGCTGGGCATTCGCGAAAGCGACCTACGCCCGACTACCACGACGTTCCACGGTGTACTGCCGGGGCCTGCCTGCGCCCCGCTGGGGAAAATCCAGCTGGACGTCATCTTCAGGACCGAGGAGAACTTCTGCCGCGAACCAATCTGGTTCGAGGTGGTAAATCTGACGAGCTCCTACCATGCTCTCCTCGGGCGCCCCGCCCTCGCCAAGTTCATGGCCATCCCCCACTACGCATACCTCAAGACGAAGATGCCGGGACCCCACGGCGTGATCACCGTCGCCGGCTGCTTCAGGCAGTCGATGGAGTGCACCTCAGCTGGTTCCAAACTGGCGGAGGCCCTCATCATAGCCGAAGAAAAACGCGTGATCATGCGCATTGTGGCCATGGCCCAGCAGGACATTCCGGCTTGCAGCAAACTGGCTGGAGAAGGAGCTTTCCAGCCGGCAAAGGAGACGAAGAGGATCCTGCTCGACCCCTCCGATCCGACTAAGGTCGTCACCATTGGTGCCGGCCTGGACAGCAAATAGGAAGGCGCGCTCGTCGACTTCCTCCGTGAGAATCGGGACATCTTCCCATGGTCCCCTAAGGACATGCCGGGTGTGTCGAGGGAGTTCGTCGAGCACTCACTTCATGTGCGTCCGGATGCCAAGCCGGCCAAGCAACCCCTGCGCCGGTTCGCAGAGGAGAAGAGAAAGATAATCGGTGACGAGATCACCCGGCTCCTTGCAGCCGGGTTCATCATGGAAGTGTACCACCCGGACTGGTGGGCGAACCCAGTCTTGGTGCTGAAGAAGAACAAGACCTGGCGCATGTGTATCGACTACACCAGCCTGAACAAGGCGTGCCCGAAAGACCCCTTCGCCTTGCCCCGTATCGATCAAGTCATCGATTCCACGGCCGGCTCTGATTTGTTGTCTTTTCTAGATTGCTATTCCGGGTACAATCAGATCCGGCTAAACCCGGCTGATCATATTAAGACATCATTTATCACCCCCTATGGGGCTTTCTGCTATGTAACCATGCCTTTCGTCCTAAAGAACACAGGCGCCACCTATCAGCGATGTATGCAGAAATGCTTGCACTCGCAGATAGGCCGAAACGTGCACGCTTACATGGATGACGTAGTCATCAAGACCAAGGAGAAGCACACCCTCCTCGAGGACCTGGGAGAAAGATTTGGCAACCTCCGCTAGTACCAGATGAAGCTGAACCCGGAGAAGTGCGTCTTCGGAGTATCGTCCGGCTAGCTACTCAGTTTCCTCGTATCACAATGAGGTATCGAGGCGAATCCGGAGAATATCGCGTCCATCGAGAGGATGCAGCCGCCCAGGAACCTGCTTGGGGTCCAGAAGTTCACCGGATGTCTGGCTTCCCTCATTCGCTTCGTTAGCCAGCTGGGGGAGAAGGCACTCCCGTTGTACCAGCTGATGAAGAAGACGGACAAGTTCTCCTGGACTTCGCAAGCCGACACCGCGTTTCACGACCTCAAGCGCATGCTATCCACAACACCGGTCCTAGCCACGCTGGCTAGCAAGGAGCCGATGTTGCTCTATATAGCAGCCATCAGCCGGGTCGTCAGCGTCGTCCTGGTGGTGGAGCGCCCCGAGGAAGGCAAGGCTCAGCCGGTTCAGAGACCCGTCAACTACCTCAGCGAGGTTCTCTCCCTCTCCAAGCAGAACTACCCCCACTACCAAAAGATGTGCTATGGTGTGTACCTGGCATGCAAGAAGCTCAAGCACTACTTCTAGGAGCACCCGATTAAGGTCGTGTGCACTGCACCCCTTTCGGAAATCATCGGCAACAAGGACGCCACCGGCCGAGTCGCCAAGTGGGCCATCGAGCTCGCCGCCTACTCCATCCAGTACGAACCCCGGCTCACGATCAAGTCGCAGGTGTTGGCGGACTTCCTCGTCGACTAGGCCGAGACCCAGTATCTCCCACCGGTTCCGGATTCGGACCACTGGCGGATGCACTTCGACGGGTCGAAGATGCTCGGGGGCTTGGGAGCGAGCATCGTGCTCACCTCGCCCAAAGGAGACCGGTTGGAGTACGTGATGCAGATCCACTTCAAGGCCTCCAACAACGTAGCCGAATACGAGGCACTAGCGCACGGGCTCCGGCTGGCCAAGGAGATCAGTGTCAACCGGATCCTGTGCTTCGGTGATTCGGACTTGGTGGTGCAGCAGGTGTCCAGAGAATGGGACGCCAGAGATGCAAACATGGCTCTCTACCGATTCCACATCCAGAAGCTCAGCGCCTCCTTTGACGGGTGCGAGTTTCACCACGTCCCCCGCATCAACAACGAGGCAGCCGATGTGCTCTCCAAGATTGGATCCACCAGGCAGGCCATCCCACTAGGGGTCTCCTTGGAGCACCTGCGCAAGCCATCCATCAACCCGTCACATGAATCAGACTCCATCGTCGGGGCAGGAAGCGTTCCGGCTGACGGAACGGCAGAAGCAGAGCCGACAGAACCGCCGAAGAAGAAGATTCGAAGCACCAATTCCGGCCAGGCAGTACCTTTGGGCTCGCAAGACCCGGGAGCTGCCAGCTCGCCTAGTGGCTCGGGGGGCTGCCGTCCCGGGTACGCCACCCGGACGACCCCCCGACATCCGCCAGCTAGAGGGCAGGAGCGTCCTCGTCATTCAGGAAGTGCCATCCTAGGCACAGCCCTTCATGAGCTACATCGCCAATGGAGAACTCCCGGACGACGAGGTGGAGGCCAGGCAAATCCAGCGCCACGCGCACACGTACACCATCATAAACGACGAGCTGTACAAGCGCAGCGTATCCGGTATCTTCCAAAGATGTGTCGATGTGGACACGGGCTACCGGCTACTCAAGGATATCCACAAGGGCGAGTGCGGGCACCACGCTTTGTCAAGGGCGATAGTCGCCAAGGCATTCCGCCATGGTTTCTATTGGCCCACCGCCCTCGAGGACGCTGAGCAGCTGGTCCGCGCATGCAATGGGTGCCAACCCTTTGGGCAGCTCAGGCACATGCCAACTTCAGTACTCAAGACCATACCGATCACCTGGCCCTTCGAAGTTTGGGGCCTCGACATGGTCAGTCCTTTCAAGCGAGCACGTGCGGGCATGACCCACCTACTGGTAGTGGTGGACAAGTTCACAAAGTGGATCAAGGCCAAGCCTATCCGGAAGCTGGATGGAGCGACGGTTGTTACCTTCTTCACCGACATCATCAACCTCTTCGGCTACCCCAACAGCATCATCACCGACAACGGCACGAACTTCGCCAAGGGGGCCTTCGCTTGGTTTTGCAGCAACAAGGGCATCCGACTGGACCTTGCCTCCGTCGCGCACCCGCAATCCAACGGACAAGTCGAAAGAGAAAATGGCTTGGTGCTAGCAAGCATCAAGCCACGCCTCATCAAGCCGTTAGAGCGGTCACCCGGATGTTGGATCGAAGAACTTTCAACTGTGTTGTGGAGCCTCCGCACCATGCCGAATAGGTCAACCGGCTACACGCCATTCTTCCTGGTCTACGGATCGAAAGCCGTCCTCTCCACTGACATCGAGTTCGACTCCCCTCGCAAGCTCCTGTACGACGAAAAAGCCAACTGGGAGGCGCGGGAGGACAGAGTGGACCTCCTGGAGGAGGCCCGCGAGCTGGCCCTGTCCAGATCAGCCCTGTACCAGCAGCGACTACGTCGCTACCATTCAAGCTGGATCCGCCCAGTCGCATTCCGCGAGGGCGACCTGGTTCTCCGGCTGGTGCAAGACACGAAGGACATGCAGAAGCTATCACCACCCTGGGAGGGCCCCTTCATCATCAGCCAGGCGCTGCCCAACGACTCCTACTACCTCATCGACGCGTAGCAGCCGCGCAAGAACAAGATGGACAAATTAGACGAGGAGACCGAGCGTCCCTGGAACGCGGCCCTGCTGCGCCCATTTTACACCTAGTCGCCAGGCAGTGTATGTATCCCGAAAACCCCATGAATGAAAATGCAGACCCCCACGAGAATCTCGGGGGATCCTTACTAGAAATTTGTGTGCACCTATTTTCCGGTTCAAGTTTTCCGGCTCCGGCAACCCCTACCTGGGGGCTCGCCGGCTAGGCCGGCCTGCTAAGTCAACAAACCGGCTGAGTAGTGTGTGACGATATCAGAGGCCCACTCTTCGTCTCAGCTACAGACCGCAACCCGGCTGTCCGGCTAGCAAGAGCAAAAGCCCGAGGCATCCCACACGAAAAACGGGGAGGAGACGCAGCAGACCAGGCGTCCCGGCCCTGCGACTGATTCGAACCAATCCAGCTGCTAAGCCATTAGTACCGTGTGCAATGTACTGTCAGCTCCCTTCGATTCCGGCTGCAGACCGCAACCCGGCTGCCCGGCAAGGACGCAGCGAAAACAGCAGAGCACACGGGAAAGCGACTAAGTGTCTAGAAAGGGACAAGCCAGTTTTCGAAAAAACAAGCCATTTTCCAGCTGCAATTTGACAGACTAACCTACTAACCTATGTGGACATGTGTGTATGCGTATGTACATTCTTGTCCGACTACCCGAGTCGGAATTCAGGAGAAGGAAAGAAGATTCGAAGTCCTTGCCTTCATCAAGCACTCAGAATCTCGGGGGCTACACCCACTGGGTGCGCTCGCGCGCCCCCAACGGAGCCTGGTAGTCCCTGACCGGCTAAGGGCGATTAGCCGGCCGGTTTGGAGCCCAGGTGAGGACAAGGGAAGGAGCAAGGAAAAATAAAGAAGATTCGAAGCACCTGACTATGCCAGCTACTCTGAATCTCGGGGGCTACACCCAGTGGGTGCGCTCACGCGCCCCCACTGGAATGTTAGTTCCCCTGGCTGAAGGCGTTCAGCCGACGAAAGCAGCCGACTGGGACGAGGCCAGTCAGATAAAGTTAGAAGACTTGGGAAAAATAAGGAAGATTCGAAGCACCTGTTTACGCCAGCTACTCCGAATCTCGGGGGCTACACCTAGTGGGTGCGCTAGCGCGCCCCCACTGGAGGTGTAATTCGCCCGGCTAAGAGTGTGTAGCCGGACGAGGTTAGCCGGGCGGAGCAAGCCGGCAAAATATCAAAAGGAAACTCAACGCACAAGTTAAGGGAGACTCAAGAATTTCAACGTTAACAAACAAAAGGGAGACGAAGCTCCCATAAGTTACCCGGCATCAAAGACAGCCGGTACAAACAGACAAGGTTCACGAACATGCAAGACAAATACACTCGGCATCCCGGGGAAATAATTAGATGGCAGGACCCTTGCCGTGAGGGGGATCTTGGCCGGCAGAAGCTTCGGGCGGCGGAGGAGGCGCAGAGCTTGATCCGGTTCCGGCGCCTGCGGGCGGTGGCATCGGGCCCTCCACGTCGGGAGTACCGACGGACTCCGAGTCGGTGAGTGCCTCGTCGGGATCCACGTAGTCGGCAATCTTAATGGCGGATCCGCGGAGCTCCGGATCGGCTTGGCGGATGGCGGCAAGATAGGCTCCGGCACGAAAGCCACCGTCGATCTTCTCGACACGGGCATCCTTGTACCAGGAGAGCATGAGGGCCAGAGCCATCTCCGCTCCGGCCCACGCCGCCCACTCCCGCAGCCGGTCCATCGCAGCCGGCACTCCTCCCACCTTCGTGGCCAACTGCGCCATCGTCTCCGGAACCGGAGCTTCCGGCCACATGAAGGAGAAGACGTCTAGTGCCGCTTGACGAAGCTTGGCGGCCTCTTCGCCAAGAAGGACGACGAGCTCCTGGGCCGTCGGCTGTGCTCCCGGCCAGTTCTCCTGCAGCCGGTTGTAGGCCAGCAGGTCTATGCCGGGGTAAAAGGCTGTCAGAAAAGAGGGGTCAGATCCGGCTACCGGATCCGGAAAGAAAGGAAGACGGGAAAAGGAACTCACCCTTGGCAGTGTGGCCGACCTGCATCAGCTCCTCCACCAGGGCCTTCTCCTTGATCGCCAGCCGTTTGATCTCCTTCTCTTGGTCCTTGTTCTGGGCCTCGAGAAGGGTGAAGGCTTCAGCCCGGCTAGCGAGCGAGGCGTCGCGCTCCTTGATGGTGGCCTCCAAACCGTCTACCCTCGCGTGCCAATCCTTGTTCTGCAGCCGCAGAGTGGAATTGGACTTGCTCAGCCGGTCGTTCACTTTCTTCAAGCGATCGATCTCGCCTGAGCACACACGAGGATGGCTGCGGAAATTCCGGCTATCGGTAAAAAAAAAGGGGAGGCGAACTTATTCTGGGAAGTCCCGTTGGCGGCAGCAAGCTTCTGCTCCAACGTCCGGTTCCCGCCGGCTGCGGCCTCCAGCAGCCGGATCTCCTTCACCGCCAGCTCGAGCGTGGCGGCAAGGTCCGACAGCAAGGCGGCGGAGGAAGCGTCGTCGTCCACGGCGTTGATGGCCAAGGACTCCTTCGCTGCGACCACCGCTGTTCGCCATTCCTCCCCAGGCTCCTCGTTGGAGTTGTCATCACCAACAATGACGAGCTCCTTGCTGGCAGCCTCCCGCGCTCCTGCGGAGGAGCCTTCCGGCTGGGAGGGCTCCGCTTCCGGCTGAGGACCTTCCGGCTGGGCGGGGGCGGTCGGCTCAGCTCGAGGGGGAGGCGAGGGCTGCGCCTCAGAAGAAGGAGGGGCGCCGGTTGGCGCAGCCGGGGCACGGGGCGGCGACCCGGCCGACGCTCGTGTCGGGCTCACGGCTCTGAAAGACACCAGCGTGCTAAAGAGAAGGAGGAGAAGGCAAAGGCAAAATAAACCAAAGTCAGAAAAAGAAGAAAGAAGGGCAAGCGGACGGAAGGCGCCAAAAGAAAAAGGGGGAGAAAGAATGTACCCCGGCACAACTGGGGGCGGCCCCTTCTTCCGGCCAAGACGGCTTGGCGGTAGGGTGCCGGACCGCCTCCTCTTGGGAGCCGGCTCCTCCGTCGCAGGCCGGCGGGAGCCGGAGCGACTGGAGCCGCTCCCGCCTGCCTCGCAGTCCGTCGCGGAGCGCGTCGCCGGGTCCACGGTCGACGCGGCCTCTTCCTGCTCGTGCACTTCCGCGTGCTGGTCGGCGGCCGGCTCGTCATTCCGGCTGGGGAAGGCATCGCCGTCCCCATCCGATTCCTCGCCGGACCGCCGAGCACGGCTTGGGCAAGTCAGGTGTGAATACCTCGAGGAGAGCCTCGCCCTCCTCGCGAAGGATGCAAGCGAAGATCTGCCGAATACAAGAAGTCAGTCAGACATAATAGGGAAACAAAATAGAAAGAGCAAATAAAGTTTCCGGCTATAGCAATTTACCCGAGGCGCGCGGTTCTCCCGGCTGTAGGGCGCTAGACTGAACTTCTAGTTCTCCGGCAGCCGCTCCTTGGTGATCGTCCACACCCACTCCTTCAAGTTGTGGTAGCGAGGATCACAGCGCGACAGCCGGGTCGGGTCCAGCCGGCTGGAGTAATAGCACATCTTGTGCGCCCGCTACTGCATCGGCATCATCAGCCGGGACATCCAGCTAAGAGTGATGTCTAGGCCGGTTAGCCGGCAGGTGACGAGGGAGCGCATGCGCTGCAGCATCGCGTCCGTCTCCTCCTTGTCGCCGTGGAACTTCAAGTCCCAGTTCTGCCGGCTGGACTCGACATCTTGGAAGGCCGGAAGATTTATCCGGTCGACGTTGGTGACGTTTTTGACGTAGAAGTACGACTACTGCCACAACCGTACCGTGTCCTGAAGCAAGAACTTGGGGTAGCCGGATTGGGAGCGGGAGTAGATGGAGGCGCCGCCGTAGACGACTAGCGGCCCCTTCGTGTACTGCACCTGTGGCCAGACTCGGAAGAGCCGGCAGAAGAGCTCGAGATCCGGCTGGATCCCGAGATAGCTCTCGCAGAACGCCATAAAGTGCGCCAGCGTCCCGATGGCGTTGGCGCCGAGGTGGTGAAGACGGAGGTCGAAGAAGGCGAGAAACGTCAAGAGGAAGGGATGCACCGGAAGGGCGAACCCGCGCGCCAGATGGGAGAGGAAGATGACGCGCTCCCCCTCCACCCGGTGCGGCGACACCTCCCCCGCGGGCACCAACCGCACCGCCACCTCCTCCGACGATGGGAGAACGCGGGTGGCGCGGTACTTTTCGATGTGGTCCTCGGTGACGGAGGAGCTGCACCAAGCCCCGCGGTCGGCGGCCATCTCTGGCTGACAGGGGGGAACGACGACGGAAGACTGGCGGTGGCCCATAGCAACGGCGACAACGAGCGGGCGGCGCAGCGGGCTATGACGCAGAAGGCAAGGGCGCAGGAGCAGAAGCATGCGAGGGAGAAGGAGACTACGGCGGAGGAGCGAAGGAAAGGAATGGCCTCCCCCGCGGCGTCCCTTTAAAGGGGCCGGAAGGGCAACCGTCAATGGAGCCACGTGGCGCGCATCCGGACGGCCCCCACCCCAACCGCCGCCCAGGATTCGGTGTGCCGAAGCAGGACGCGCAGAAGATCCCGAAGCAGGAACCGAAGCGCCGGACAGCGGTTTCCCGAGGCGACGTGCGGCGAGACGTTACGTTGCCCGCCGCAGAGCAATGATGGCGCGTGCGTGCATGGCTAGCATCAGCACTGACGTCACGGGTAGCGCAACCGCCAAGCACATCCGGACGCAAATTCAAAAACAAGAGGGAGCGCGCGCACATTTCGCCTAAGGGCGGAATCCACACGCGCTCGGGGGCTAGTGTCGGGGGGATGATCCCTAGGTACCCAAACCGGACAAGAAACCAGGCAGTCGGATCGCGTCCGGCTGACCAGATGCAGCCGGACAGGGTAAGACAGACCGGCTATCACCCGGTAGCCGGATCAGCAAGAGACAACCGGATACGGCGACGTAGCCGGACCCAATCAGTGAGACATGACGACGTGCGTATCAGTGCACGGTACGCCCTGTTCGATGACATGACTGGCAACCACCCGGCCATACCGAAGACTTTGCGAGGATGACGCAGGAACAGTGGCCTGTGCTGACGACGGGCTCGCACGGCGTCCACTGTGCCTACGACAGCCATACCGCTCGTACTCCGATAATACATACCATACCGGACACTGTGGATGACCAGCCGGCTGGGGCCCGCGTGTGGGGCCCGCCAGTCGGATTGGCCAGGGAGACCGTTGCCTCTCTGCCTATATAAGGAGAGGCAAGGGCTCAGTAGAAAGGGTTGGTCTCTTAGCATTTAAGGCAGTAGCTAGCACATACAGCTCGAGGAGCACTTGTACTTGGTGTATCCCACATAGTCAGATCCGGCAGCAGTAGGGGCTTTACCTCACCATGAGGGCCCCGAACCTGGGTACTTCTTGCGTCCCGCTACGCTCGCTTGTATCCAATCCCACCTGCGGACACCGTCGACAGCTTCCCTACTAGTCCCCACACCTCTATCTAACCTCCTCAGGTACTGCTGTTCCCAATACAACGACAAGGAGGCAGGCCACCGTCCGCCTACGTCGCCTATGCCTCTAGCAGCCTGTATCAACGTCACCGACGAGCTCACCGGCGTGCTGATCGGTCCCCTCGTCGCCCTATTAAAGGAGCTCTCCCCAGCACCAACGACTCACACCACTCCACTCCCCTCTCCTCACTGATCCTTCCTCACCTCTTGCCAGAGCCGCTCGATCCATAGTTCGCCGGAATTGCGCCGGAGGAGCCCGCTGCAGAGGAGGAGAAGGCGCCCTCGATTTCGTCCACCCCAGGAGCTGCCGCAACCTCGCCTGAGCTCGCCGTTGTCCACCAGTTCGTTTGCCCGCCTCGCCGCAGTAGCTAGAGCCCTGGTATGCCCTCACCGTACCCCCACCGAGCCGCTAGGGTGAGCCCTCGCCGGCGACCTGTCCGTTGTCGACGACGAGCCCCAGCCGTCGATCTAGGTTCTAATCGCACGGTCCACGTTGCCCCGTACCACTTCGCGTTTCTGACATGTGGACCCCCCTGTCAGCTGTTCTCTGCGCCGCGGAACGCCACTAGGCCAGCCCGTTTTCTTTCCCACGCTAGCCCACGAATTCAAATTTAGGTTTTTCTATTTAAGTTTGAACTATGTTCTATCCCCTAGTTTGAAAATCATTTCAGAGAGATTTACAAATCCAAATGGAGTGATTCCAATTGTGTTCGAAAGCTTCTGAAAAGATCTACCCAGGCCCGTTGGAATTGATTCATTTAGAGTTAGAGATCTCTCCTAGTAAAAATAACAAAACATAAGCATTTGCATCTTGCAACATTTTTATAAAATCAAACATGTTAGCTTTTGAGTTGATTCCAACTCTCAAAAATCAAATTTCACCATACCTATCTGAATATGTAATAATATTAAGGTTTACATGTAGTGACTTTGGACTAGTACCAAAATAATGCTATATAGGCATTTCTAGTCACTTTAAATCATTAAATAATAAACTTAAACTTAAGTAAATGTGATCCAACTCTTAAATCACATTTCCCACATGTTAGAATATGTGGTGAGGACATGTGTCCACATGATCCCATATTTTAAGTGGTGAATATTAAATCTTAGTTATTTTCAATGAGTAAAAATTACTTTTCTTAAATAAAAAGGATGAAACTAGTAATAAAATCTTGTGATGATAATAGATCATCAAATGTGTGCCTTAGAGTGCTAAGTAGACTAGTTAAATATTGTTTGGTGATTGTGTACTCCTTATGTATTTATAGACGATAGTACCGACCAAGCTTTCGAGGAGGAGTTCTACCAAGAGGAGGAGGAAAACTTCAACCACTACACTACCCAAGGCAAGCTAACCCTTGCAAGTATAATACTTAGCAAGCTATTGTTAGCAAGCTAGAATATTTACATGACTTAATCAAGATGCATTAGGCTTGCTTTGGTTATACCACTTTGACTAATACCTACTCCAAGTTTACTTTCAAGCTTTTACTTCTTTACTTTACCAAAGTCCTTTACTTGTTTTGAAGGTAGCATAAAAATTATAAAACTTGACCTATTTAGATAACCTTAGATGTCATTCTATGGCATGAGGTTGATCCTATCATCCCACCTTAGTGAACACTCTTAACTTAGTAGATTAGAGCTAGATCAAAACTTGAGTCACTTTTAGATGGGAATACTTGGTGAAAATGAATTGTGAAAACCTTGGAATGATGAGTCATTCTATTGAGATGTTTTTACATGTGTTGAGAAACACAAATGGTTTATGATGATGAAAATGTTGAGGCATGAGCCTTAACCCTTTTACAAAACTGATGGTTGGATTCAGATGCGATACCATTCCAATTTTACCGTACAACCACAATACCTGAATTGGGTAAGGCTTAGCCGGAAGTTTATATGCATTAGTATTAGTTCCCTCGCGGGAGAGGTTTGAGCTGAGGCTACCTCTCAATGTTGTCCACCTATGCAGTGCCCAAGATGACAGATGGTCATGGTTGGGAGGCCATGCTCATAGGAGAGGTGCTTATACTAGGGTGTGTAAAGGAAAGGTTATGTTTGATTATCTGCATACTAAGTATTATGATTTAGGGTTATCCCTGATAGATGTATCGAATCTTGTGGTGAAAGTGTACCACCTCTGCAGAGTGTCAAACTATTCAAATAGCCGCGTCCGCGGTTATGGACAGTTGGAGTGGCCATACTGTTTCGTTGTCAGATGTTTTCAAAATGACTTATGAAATGAATGATGGATCTTGACTTGACCACAACAGAGTTGTGACTATGACACTAGCTTCCCAACTTAAGTGATTCTAGAACTTTATTTTATCTTTCTTTGTTTCTGAACTCAGCTTAGGTTTCAAACTTAACTTTATAATGAAACTTAGAGTTAGCATTTACTTTAGTACTATCCTACTTGTTAGTGGTAGTTTGTGAGTACTTAAAGAGTACTCATGGCTTTTGTCCTTGGCTATTCCTATGGCCAGACTATGGAGGAGACTACCAAGATGACGGTCAGCAGGACGGCTATGATAACTAGGACTATCTGCCTTCGTCAGCATTTCCTGTGCCCCTGAAGATGGACCCCACCGCTACGCTTATCTTTTATTTCCGCTGCTTGTTGTATTAAGACTGGATCATGAGATCCTTTATTTGTGTAAGACCTTATGTATGGTTTGTAATGGATGATGTACTGTGATATCCAATCTGTTATGTCTTGCAAAAATGGTAATCCTGGGATTGCGAGGTATGGCATAACTGGCATCTGGGATTAAAAACCCGGGTGTTGACAAGTTGGTATCAGAGCCATCCTAACAAAGGAGACCCTAGTTAAAATGGACGTCTAAACCAAAAACCTAGTTTCAAAAACAAAGTGAGTATTTATGAAAAACTATTTCCTCTCTTACTATTGGGAATTCATTCTTTCTCAAAAATTCATGTTCCTCCAATTCTTACATTACTACATAAAAAATTGACACACTTGATCACTTCACTATCTTCCGCAACCTTAATTCTTGTAGATGGAGTCTCAGTTCAACAAGTTCTACCAATTGGGAAACGGAGGTCAGCTAATTTTCGAGAGGAATTTGGATTCACTGTCTGAGTTATTGGGACACCCGCATCCAGAGTTTCTTGGAGCTCAACTTCCAGGTCCCCCAGGAGGAGATTTGCAATGGCTTGTCACCGCTGATCTTCGAGGAAGCATCAAAGCACCAATGTCTGAGAGAATCTAGTTCTCCGTGAGAGAGAACAACTGGCTAGATGGATTAGCCAGGGCAATTCATGAAGCTCTCGCACGTCTATGTGTCCTTAGTGTCAACCAGATCCAAGGAAACCATTTTGCTCACTATGCAAGGCGTGACTTCCTGGGAATGTCGATGGAGATGCCAAGTCATCCAGAACTGAAGCGCCAAGTGGAGAACCTCGACTTCCTATTCTATGATAGTCAGAAGGAGTTGGACAATGCTAGGGAGTTCGCCAACCACAACGGTGCCATCACCGACCAGAAGGCCCAGACATTCTCACTGCTTGTCAAGGACCGTCAGTCTCTTCGCCGCCAGCACGAGAAGAAGGATTGCACCATCGCCCGTCTTCGCAAGAAGGTGGCCGACCGTGAGAAGACCGCCAAGGAGCAAGAAGCTCAGCTTGCCTCGAAGGAAGAAGATGATGAGGGTGAAGACATCCAGGGAGATATGGATTCTTACCTCAGCAATGATGATGACTTTCTGGAGGAGGATGTTGTGGACTTCTACACTGACGATGAGGACTCCGACTTCATCGACGATGAGTAGATACACTAGAGCACCATCATAGCAGGAGATGTATCAGTCCCACTGTATCATAGCTAGCAGAATGGTTCTTAAAACCATCTGTTTTTCTTTGTTGTGGTGTGTGTTGTATCGTGTGCCTATTTGCATGAATGAAATGAAGTTAGTGGCAAAAACCTGAGTCAAACTCAAAGTTTTAGCTTTGAAAACCAAAACCATGAACCATAGAACTTTCCCTCTTACCACCTTTATCTACCTCAATCTTCAGATGACTCGTGGAAACCAAGGAGGGAGCAGCTCGTCGCAAGACCCAATGCTGCAGATCTTGTAGAATCTCATCGCAGATCGAGAAGCAAGCAGGGCAGAGCGCCAAGCTAATCTAGCAACACTGCAACAGATCACCGAGATGGCTCTCAATAACCAAGGGCATGGAAATCAGGATCATCAAGGATCCAAGCTGAAGAACTTCTAGAATACTAATCCCCCAATCTTTAGAACTTCAGAGAACCCCTTAGATGTTGATGACGGGTTGCAGACGATGGAGAACAACTTGGAGGTAGCCAGAGTTGATGACAATGAGAAAGTTCTCTTTGCCACCCACTACTTGGCAGGAGATGCAAGAGCCTGGTGGAACAGTATCCGCCTGATGAACCATGGTCAAGTTATGACATGGGAAGCCTTCAAACTCAAGTTCAGTCGCACCCACGTGCCATAGGGTCTAGTCACCCGAATGAGGGATGAGTTCAGGGAGTTGAAGCAAGGTAGAATAACTGTGGTGGAGTACCATGATAGATTCCTGTCACTTGCAAGGTACGCCCCTGATGAGATCAACACAGAGGCGAAGAAGAAGGAGAGATTCTTGAACGGACTGCATGATGATATGCATACTGCCCTTGTCAACATCTGTTTTGAGGATCTCGAAGAACAAGTCGACTCTACCATTCAGATGGAAGGGAATATTAACCAGGCAAACGACAACCGCAAATGTCGTATGATGCAGAAATCTGGAGCCAGCAGCCACCAGAAGTACCGTCCCAACCCCTCACCGGGATATGCACCCAGAAACAACCGACCCCCAATGTCTCGCCCAAGCTACCCCAACCGTAGCGGAGGCAATGTGAAGTCCGGAGGAAACAACAACAACCCCGGCAACACCAACAATTGCAATCGTGCCCCTCCCAAGGGCAACAACAACAACAACAACAACAATACTGCACCCAGAACTGGCAGCAATGTTGTGCCTGTCGTAGCGAAAGACAAGTCCCAGATAACTTGTTTTGAGTGTGGAGTTAAGGGTCACTATTCTAATGAGTGTCCCAAGAAGACTGCCACCACTGCCAATGTGAATGCCCCAGCTCAACAGCAGTGTCGTGTTCAACCAGGGAGAAGATTTTCCCCAGGGAACCCTCACAACCGCAATGGTCCTCTCTTCCACATGAACATAGAGGAAGCCCAACAAGCGCCAGATGTCGTGCTGGGTATGTTTTCTGTCAACTCAATTTTAGCAAGAGTATTGTTTGATTCGGGAGCATCGCATTCATTTTTCACCGAAGAATTTGCATGCACTAGTAAGATTCACCCAACCAACCTGAAGCATGGCATGATAGTTCAAATCCCCGGTTCAACTACAAAAGCTAGAAAAATTTGCAAAGCTGTGCCTATCAGAATACATGGGATAGATTTTTATGCCAACCTAATTGTACTCGGAACCAAAGGATTGGAGGTAGTAATAGGTATGGACTAGATGTC
Organism: Avena eriantha; assembly: GCA_910589775.1. Lineage (NCBI taxonomy): Eukaryota > Viridiplantae > Streptophyta > Magnoliopsida > Poales > Poaceae > Avena > Avena eriantha. The sequence continues at coordinate 23,987,708 of OU342740.1, forward strand.
AAGGCATAAAGGACTGATAGACTGTGCTAAGAAAGCCATCACCATGACCAGTAGCTCTGGAGTCACAGTAGAGCATATATCTGAAACCTTACCCCGTCAATTCAAGTGTAACAAGAGTTTAGCCCTGCCTACCATAGACCAAGTCAGAGTAGTCTACGAATACCCTGACGTATTCCTAGATGAATTGCCAGGTATGCCCCCGGATAGGGATATTGAGTTCATTATCAAACTAATCCCCGGTACCGGACCCATAGCCCAGAGACCCTATAGCATGAACCCCTCAGAGTTAGTAGAACTGAAGAAGCAGTTAGATGCAATGTTAGCAACATGCTTGATTCAACCAAGCGCTTCGCCATGGAGATCACCAGTGTTATTCATCGACAAGAAGGATGGAGGCAACCGTCTGTGCACAGATTACAGAAAGCTAAATGACGTCACCATCAAAAACAAGTACCCTTTGCCGAAGATAGAAGATCTATTTGACCAGTTGACCGGTGCCTAGGTATTCTCAAAGATTGATTTTAGGACTGGTTATCACCAACTTAAGATTCGTGCAAGGATATTCCGAAGACTGCCTTTACTACTCGCTATGGTTTATACGAGTACACGGTTATGTCTTTTGGATTAACCAATGCCCCTGCTTATTTCATGAATCTCACGAATAAGATCTTTATGAATTTCTTGGATAAGTTTGTCGTTGTGTTTACCAATGATATCCTTATCTACTCCAAGTCAGAAGAAGAGCATGAGCAACATCTGAGAATCATCCTAGAAACCTTGAGAGAGCATCGGTTATATGCCAAGTTCAGCAAGTGTGAGTTTTGGCTGAAAGAAGCAGGATTCCTAGGACATATTGTGTCTGCTGGAGGAGTCTCTATTTATCCTGCCAAGTTCAAAGATGTCAAAGAATGGGAAGCCCCAACCACTCAAACCCAAGTCCGTGCATTTCTTGGATTAGCGGGATACTACCGCAAGTTCGTAGAAGGATTCTCGAGCATCGCCAGACCCATGACCCAATTGTTGAAGAAGGACAAGAAGTTTGAATGGACCGACAAATGCAAAGCCAGTTTCCAAGAACTGGATAAGAGATTGATTTCAGCCCCAATATTGATCATGCCAGATATCAAGAAGTCGTTTGATGTGTATTGTGATGCATCCAAGATTGGTCTCGGATGTGTATTGATGCAAGAAGGCAAAGTCATCGCCTATTTGTCTTGACAACTGAAGTAGCATGAGCAGAACTATCCGACCCATGATCTTGAGTTAGCATCCGTAGTTTCGGCATTGAAGACATGGCGTCATTATCTTATGGGTAATCGCTGTGAGATTTACTCAGATCACAAGAGCTTGAAGTATATTTTCACTCAGAAGGAGCTGAATATGAGGCAAAGGAGATGGATAGAGTTAATCAAGGATTATGACCTTGACATTGACTATCACCCCGGCAAAGCCAGTGTGGTAGCGGATGCTCTTAGCAGATTGCCTTGCAGGCGAAACACCATGATCAAGGAGAAGCAACCAAGTTTGTATGAGGAGTTGGAGCAGTTTAGAACTGAGCTAGTTAGCAAAGGATTCTTAGCAAGCATTAAACTTCAACCCACATTAATTAGCCAAATCAAGGAAGCCCAGAAGGGAAATGAAAGTATCGACGGAATCAAACATCGTATTGGTACAGGAAAGGTACCTGGATTCACCGAAGACGAAGAAGGAGTTCTATGGTACAAAGGACGTATCTGTGTGCTAGCAGATTTGGAGCTGAAGCAAGTTATCATGCAAGAATCTCATGATACTCTTTATTCTATCCACCCCAGAGGAACAAAGATGTATCAGGATTTGAAAGAGCAATTCTGGTGGCACAAGATGAAGAGAGAAATCGGAAGCTACATCGCCAAGTGTGACATCTGTTAAAGAGTCAAAGCAGAGCATCAGAGACCCGCTGGACTGTTGCAACCTTTGCAGATTCTAGAATGGAAATGCGACTCCGTCGGAATGGACTTTATCACCGGTTTACCTACTTCTAGTAGGGTAAATGACTCAATCTGGGTCATTGTTGATAGACTGTCGAAGATAGCTCACTTTATACCTGTCAAGACCAGCTACCAGAGTTCCAAGCTAGCAGAGCTGTACATTGCTAGAATTGTTAGTCTGCATGGAACCCCCAAGACCATAGTATCAGATCGAGGAACCTAGTTTACCTTGAGATTTTGGCAGAAAGTCCAGGAAGGATTGGGAACCAAGTTGAACTTCAGCACCGCTTATCATCCGCAAACTGATGGACAGACTGAGATAGTCAACCAAATCCTAGAGGATATGTTAAGAGCTTGTGTGTTGGAATACGGATCAAAATGGGAAGACTGCCTGCCTTTCACGGAATTCTCATATAACAACAGTTATCAAGCTAGCTTGCAAATGGCACCATTTGAATTCTTATACGGAAGGAAGTGTCATACCCGTTGAATTGGTCGCAAGTAGGAGAGAGTCAGATCTTTGGACCCGACATTCTCCGAGAAGAAGAAGAGAAGGTTCACAAAGTCCGTGAGCACCTCAAGACCGCCCAGTCTAGACAGAAGAGTTATGCTGACAAGAGAAGGAGAGACCTGACTTTCAATGTCGGAGATTTTCTATATCTCAAAGTTTAGCCATTGAAGGGAACCCAACGCTTTAGTCTGAAAGGAAAGTTAGCCCCCAGATATATCGGACCCTTCAAGATTCTGAACCGTCGAGGAGAGGTATCGTATCAACTGGAACTGCAAGAAGAGATGTCAGCCATCCACAATGTGTTCCATATCTCTTTACTTCGCAAATGCCTGGAAGTGCCGGAGAAGACTGAAGTTTTCAAGAACATCGATCATAGAGCTGTGGAAATCAACAATGACCTGACATATCATGAAGTGCCCATCCGTATCTTAGAGGAAGCCTACAGAATCACTAGGACCAGGAGTATCAAGTTTCTCAAGATTCAATGGAGCAATCAACCGAAGAGGAAGCCACTGGGGAGCGAGAAGATTACATTAGGACAGAGTTCCCAGATCTCTTTAGTTCCTAGTTTTCTTTCGTAAATCTTGGGACGAGATTTTGTTTAAGGGGGGAAGGTTTGTAACATACCAAAACTTCAATCCAAGGTTATTAAGATCCAAATCATCAAAATTAGGGCTAACAAAAACTTTTCCAATTAAAATATTCAAGCATTCATATGTGTGTGCATTTAAATTAGGAGTTGATTTGAGTTGCCATGATTAAGTGATCCATTGCTTGTAAAATGATTCTTAGGTGAAATAACAGCATCTAGATCATTCCCAAACCAATCCCAAAGAAAAACAAATCAAAATGAATAAAAGAAAGAAATGGTCATTTGTGCCATTTTAATCAGCATGCCTACTTTGGCTATTCCTAGAACTCAAGACAACAGAAACAATTATGGATCTTTGCACCCCTTGCTAGTACATGTAGTAATGTACCAATGCCCACTTTGTGATCTGGCAAAAACTTTCAAACACTAATTTTAAATGGCAATTGAAAATTGAATATAGTGTAGGTATCAAGATCACACTTATTCAAAAACCACTCAAATGACCTCCATTTTTAAAACCCAAGCACAGTTAGAAGCTCAAGCATAAGATATAATACCCCACCAAAAATCAGCCCAAAATTCAAATGTTTTGTTCTTGCAGCCATTTCCACAAACACCCTACAAACAGAAAATAAATGGCCTAACTATTACTGTTTCTCATCAAGTCTTTGTCCCCCTTTGCACCCTATCTACTCCCCTATGTCCCCCTGAGTCCAACCAAGTCCCCACCGGCCTACCCCTAAGCCCCAACAGAAGTGGAGCGCCGCCCATTTTTGGTCACGGCCGGCCGATCATGGACAGAGCTCCACAGACCATGCCGCGCCATTCCAGCAAGTCCACTAGCTCCGCCTAACGCTACCGCACCTCCCTGTCCACCCCTCGATCACCTCCAGGCTCTAGACCACACCCTAGCATCGCCCCCCATTCTCTCTGCAAGCTCGTCAGAGCGCGCCAGAGCGCATTTGCCGCTAGCACGCCAGAGACCGCCTCGCGACCCAATCCCGTGCACACCGCTCTGCCTCGACCCCAGCACCCTGCTAGACATGGCCGTGTGCCGCCGCGCGACCCACAGTCGTCGTCCGCCGCATCGAGCACCACCTCTATCTCCTAGAGCGCGGGAAGCTCCCAACCGTTAGGCACCACCCCTAGCCGCGCACTGAAGTCATAGAACACCGCCAGGAGGCAGGCCACCATCCGCCTACGTCGCCCATGCCTCTAGCCTCCTGTATCAACGTCACCGACGAGCTCACCGTCGTGCCGTTCGGTCCCCTCGTCGCCCTATAAAAGGAGCCCTCCCCAGCACCAACGACTCACACCACTCCACTCCCCTCTCCTCACTAATCCTTCCCCACCTCTAGCCGGAGCCGCTCGAGCCATAGTTCGCCAGAATTGCACCGGAGGAGCCCGCTGCAGAGGAGGAGAAGGCATCGTCGATTTCGTCCACCCCAGGAGTTGCCGCGACCTCGCCTGAGCTCGCCGTCGTCCACCAGTTCGTTTGCCTGTCTTGCCGCAGTAGCTGGAGCCCTGGTATGCCCCCATCGTACCCCCACCTAGCCGCTAGGGTTAGCCCTCGTCGGCGACCTGTCCGTCGTCGATGACGAGCCCCAACCGTCGATCTAGGTTCTAATCGCACGGTCCATGTTGCCCCATATCGCTTCGCGTTTTAAAGTGCCACTGACATGTGGACCCCCCCCCCCCCTGTCAGCTGTTCTCTGTGCCGCGGAACGCCACTGGGCCGGCCCGTTTTCTTTCCCGCGCTAGCCCACGAATTCAAATTTAGGTTTTTCTATTTAAGTTTGAACTTAGTTCTATCCCCTAGTTTGAAAATCATTTTAGAGAGATTTACAAACCCAAATGGAGTGATTCCAATTGTGTTGGAAAGCTTCTGAAAAGATCTACCCAAGCCCGTTGGAATTAATTCATTTAGAGTTAGAGATCTTTCCTAGTAAAAATAACAAAACAGAAGCATTTGCACCTTGCAACATTTCTATAAAATCAACCATGTTAGCTTTTGATTTGATTCCAACTCTCAAAAATCACATTTCACCATACCTATCTGAATATGTAATAATATTAAGGTTTACATAGTGACTTTGGACTAGTACCAAAATAATGCTATATAGGCATTTCTAGTCACTTTAAATCATTAAATAATAAACTTAAACTTAAGTAAATGTGATCCAACCCTTAAATCACATTTCCCACATGTTAGAATATGTGGTGAGGACATGTGTCCACATGATCCCATATTTTAAGTGGTTAATATTAAATCTTAGTTATTTTCAATGAGTAGAAATTACTTTTTTGAAATAAAAAGGATGAAACTAGTAAAAAAATCTTGTGATGCTTGTGATGATAATAGATCATAAAATGTGTGCCTAAGAGTGCTAAGTAGACTGGTTAAGTAGTGTTTGGTGATTGTGTACTCTGTATGTATTTATAGACGATAGTACCGACCAAGCTTTCGAGGAGGAGGAGTTTTACCAAGAGGAGGCGGAGGAAAACTTCAACCACTGTACTACCCAAGGCAAGCTAACCCTTGCAAGTTTAATACTTAGCAAGCTATTGTTAGCAAGCTAGAATATTTAGATGACTTCAGCAAGAAGCATTAGGCATGCTTTGGTTATACCACTTTGACTAATACCTACTCCAAGTTTACTTTCAAGCTTTTACTTCTTTACTTTACCAAAGTCCTTTACTTGTTTTGAAGGTAGCATAAAAATTATAAAACTTGACCTATTTAGATAACCTTAGATGTCATTCTATGGCATGAGATTGATCCTATCATCCCACCTTAGTGAATACTCTTAACTTAGTAGATTAGAGCTAGATCAAAACTTGAGTCACTTTTAGATGGGAATACTTGGTGAAAATGAATTGTGAAAACCTTGGAATGAGGAGTCATTATATTGAGATGTTTTGACATGTGTTGAGAAACACAAATGGTTTATGATGATGAAAATGTTGAGGCATGAGCCTTAACCCTTTTACAAAACTGATGGTTGGGTTCGGATGCGATACCATTCCAATTTTACCGTACAACCACAATACCTGAATTGGGTAAGGCTTAGCCAGAAGTTTATATGCATTAGTATTAGTTCCCTCGTGGGAGAGGTTTGAGCTGAGGCTACCTCTCAATGTTGTCCACCTATGCAGTGCCCAAGATGACAGATGGTCATGGTTGGGAGGCCATGCTCATAGGAGAGGTGCTTATACTAGGGTGTGTAAAGGAAAGATTATGTTTGATTATCTGCATACTAAGTATGATGATTCAGGGTTATCCCTTAAAGATGTATCAAATCTTGTGGTGAAAGTGTACCACCTCTGTAGAGTGTCAAACTATTCGAATAGCCGCGTCTGCGGTTATGGACAGTTGGAGTGGCCATACTGTTTTGTTGTCAGATGTTTTCAAAATGACTTATGAAATGAATGATGGATCTTGACTTGACCACAACAGATTTGTGACTATGACACTAGCTTCCCAACTTAAGTGATTCTAGAACTTTATTTTATCTTTCTTTGTTTCTGAACACACCTTAGGTTTGAAACTTAACTTTATAATTAAACTTAGAGTTAGCATTTACTTTAGTACTATCCTACTTGTTAGTGGTAGTTTGCGAGTACTTAAAGAGTACTCATGGATTTTGTCCCTGGCTATTCCTATGGCCAGACTATGGAGGAGACTACCAAGATGATGGTCAGCAGGACGGCTATGATAACTAGGACTATCTGCCTTCATCAGTATTGCATGTGCCCCTGAAGATGGACCCCACCGCTACGCTTATTACTTATTCCGCTGCTTGTTGTATTAAGACTGGATTATGAGATCCTTTATTTGTGTAAGACCTTATGTATGGTTTGTAATGGATGATGTACTGTGATATCCAATTTGTTATGTCTCGCAAAAATGGTAATCCTGGGATTGCGAGGTATGGCATAACAGGCATCTGGGATGAAAAACCTGGGTGTTGACAATATTTATTACAACTTGCATAGCTTATAGCTAGCTCAAATAAAACAGCGGAAACTAAGTAAATCTTGAGTCCATCAACGCCTCAGGCTAGTTGCGTGAAGACCCGAGGTCCCTACGCACCTTTTAGTCTTCGGATTCTGCACATAAGACGTGCAGCCAACAAGTTGGGTCAATACTTTGAATGTATTGGCAAATTACACCAAGGAAATAATAAGACTATCTCTACATGCAAGGCTAAGTGTAGGCTTTGGGGTTCTTTTGCATAAGGCCAATTTTCTCTAAGTAAGAATAAAATAGGAAAAGTTTACCCTACTTTGTAAACATTGATAAGTAGTATAGGGTCGAGTGGAACACGTGGATATTACTCACCAAGTGTCCAATCAACCTAGTACTTGGATATTACGCACCAAGTCTCCAAAATCCCACCCAATGGCGATATTACTCATGGCTTGGGGTTTATAAAACTTTAAGTTTGGAAAAGAGAGAGGAAGATCTTTCAGAGGCTCCATCCTTTAGATGCTCAAAGTGTTATTTTCCATGAACTCGGTTGATCGATCAGATTGCAATACTCTCGAGAGGTTGTGAACTTTCCCCACAATCCACGATCAAGTCCTTTTACAGACAAGACCATGGCGAAGCCTTCCCTTAGTAGCCCCTCTACTAGCTGGATCCAACCGTGCCAAGAACCTCCAAATGTTGGTACCCTGGTGAGGTTTCCCACTAAGTACTAAGCCAAGACAGAGCACATATGTATTGTGGTTGCACTGGAAGCTTCTAAATTCTGAAACATGGCAGACTTCTTTGATTCCCGAGCGGTCGTCCTCCACCAAATATCCACTCGTTGACCCGACAACCATTCCGCCCAGAAGAAAACTTAGTTTTATTTTTAAGGGGGTTTTGAAAAGAAAAGTTTGCTCGAGAGAGCTCTCATACTTAGAATTTTTTTTAGTCTTTCAAACCCCCCAACGGTACTTAGTATATATATAGCATAGCAAGCAATACTAAGCAAAAATAGGGGAAACCTATTAGGACGGAAATTCCTAAGTATAAATTTACTCATGGCATACTACAAAACCGCACTTGCAAAAATAGTACTAAGAAAATCTACTAAAGACCTACATATGCATACTACAAGATTTGAAAAGTAAAACATGCATAGTAAAAAACTGAGACATAATATGTACAAGTGGTGTAACTTGCCTTGATGCGAGCAGCACTCTACACAATAGTACTCCTTAGCGCACTCCGAACAATCTAACTAAACACAAACATAGATCCAATCATAACTTGCACAAAACAATGCCACGAAGGTAATTATGCATACATGCAACATGGTAATATGCAAGGATGGATTCAATTTCTACCATGGGTTTTATTTAGGGGTGTTGTTGAGTTGGGGATGTCATTAGTATCGACTTCCCACAGATTTGAAGTATTTTGGATTAATACTTAATTAAATATGCTCATAAATAGATCTACACTTCCAATCTACCTCGACTCAGATCTAAACACTCTAAGCATGATTTCTCAATTTTCCACAGAATATCTCGTAGATACGAAGCCAACACAATAGGAATCAACTAAAATAGAGTTATGGATATTTTTCTAGAATTAAAATACTTCAGTCTAGACTTTAAATCCTACCACAAGATTATTGCAGTAAACCAACAATATAATTGCAGATATGTGTTCTACTCAATTTTACGAATCTAACGGTATATTATACGCAATTTTGGACAAGTATATGATTTACGATGAATTAAACGAAATTAAAACAATTTCTGCCTATTTAAAAAAAAGAACGAACGGCCAGCTACGTGGCGACAAGTGGCGGCTTGGAATTGGGCCAGCGGGGCGCACGGCGCTGACGCGGTGATGACACGGCACATGCCACATGGCGCGACGCTATTCGTCGGTACCGGTTCGGGATCCGATCTAATCTGAGCCGTCCCTATGCGATCTAACGGACAGAGGGGAAAGCGGTGGCTTAGTTGAGACAGCAACGGTGGCGTGCTCCGGCAGTGACGGTGAACAGCGGTGGTGTGTCGGCGAGGTCAGCGGCGGCGATGCAGCTGTCCCCCGACTCGGTGAAGTGGACGACGGCGTCGGCCTCCTCCTCGGAGTTCCGTTTCCCAGGGGTGGCGTCGCCTATCTCCGCCTCGAGCAACGACAAATGGCGGCTGTTCTTTGCGGATTCCGGCGAGACTCCATCGACGAATTTCAGGCAGCGCAAGCTTCTGATCAAGGGGAAAACAGCACAGGGCGACGTGGTCGTTAGCGGGGGGGAGCGAGGGACAGACAGAGGGGGGTTAGGGCCTCGGGTACGACGGGAAACACACCTTCCGAAGTCACTGGCGGCAGAACTCCGGCGAGATGGATTCGAGCTCGAAAACGGTAGCCTGGTGGCGGTTCTCGTGAAATTTTCTTAGGGTTTAGAGGCGGCAGGTCTGGGGCTTTTATTAGCCAGAGGCGTGGGGAAGGGGCAGCAAGAATCGGTTCCGATTTGGCCAGGCGGATCGGACCTGACGCGGCGGCACGTCGTGTTCGTCCTAGACACGGTAAGGGGGGATGACAGGTGGGGCCGCGGTGTCAGTGGCGCGAGGGGGTAGTGGGCTGGCAGCTCGCGGCGCTTGCTGGGCCGGCTCATGCGGCTGCTGCTGCTGCACTCTGCCTGCGCCTGGCGCGCGCGGTAGATATGGGCTGGCTCGGTTAGGCTAGTTCTCCCCTTTTTTTGTACTTATTCTTTTTATTTTCTGTTTTCCTATTTGTTTTATAACTTTTGCAAATGGACTCCAAATTTAATGAAATTGGTCTTTAAAGTTTTGTAAAAAGAAGGAGATTACTATGGGGTTATAAAATAACACTTTTCCAAGGGTTTAGGAGGTTAGTTTTTGTTTAACCCCTTTTTGTCTTTATATGACTATAGGGTTTAGGGAAAGTATTTGATGCGGCTTTTATTGTGTGATGCCATGATGCAAAAGATATGATGCATGCTTCTAGTAACATATGTAATCGTAAAATTTGGGATGTTACAAAATAAGGAAGTGAAACTTTAAGTAGGACCAAATAAGGAATTCTCTCTATTTATTACACTATTATATAATTTACAATGGACAAAGAAAATAGTGGACGAATGCATGCTAAGGAGCCTTCATTTTTAGAGGTAGGCTAAGCACGGCGAGCATGTGACCTCTAATGCTGCACCTACTAAGACGTGGAGCTGGCCGGAAAGTACATGTTTCCTCCCTCTCGAATATGGGTTTGCTCAGCTATGCTGCTCCACAGACACTCGGACTCTTTTTAGGTCCTATAACTCATGTAAATACATTAAAAAAATTGTGCCTTGAAATATCTGAATAGAAATTAAACTCAATGCCGGTATAGTACAAAGTTTTGCGATCAACGTGTGGAGCCACACAATCATCGTATGTATAAAAAGTGTACCATTTGGAGCTCAACGTTTGTCATATGCATAGTCCACGCGAACTTTAGGCGGTAGACGTGTCTGGCTACACATTACATGGTACACGTGTATAGTTTAACGCTTCACATTCTTCGTGTATAGTTATATGTTTTGCAGACCACGTGTATGTTTTAATGTTTCGTAGTTCACGTGTATAGTTAACATTCTGTAGTCTACGTGTCTGGTTACACGTCACAATATTTCACAGTTTATGTGCATAGTCTATATTTCATAGTGTACGTGTGTGTAAGCAACAGAAGTCAGCAATACGAAGAAGACGTAGACAAAAATTAAAGTAATGCAAATCGTAACGAAATAGTATGGAAAAGGCAAGAGGAGATAGTTTCACGGCTCGCAGTCCATGCATATAGTTCCACATTTCGCATTTACTTTCTCTAGTCATCGTCTCCTGAAATTTTTAAAAAATTTCCTTTTTCTAAAGCATACTACTCTTAGTCTCGAACTTTATTTAAACGATATATATTCGAAGCTACACTAAACAAATGATACTGCAGTAAATTATCGATCGTGTTCACATCCAACATGCTAGCAGTCAACATCTTCGCAGTCAACGATACTATAAACAACGTTTTGCCTATCATTACGATTCTCATCGTGTCCACACAGTACGGTCTCGCAGCTAACACTTTCACAGTCAACGATTTCGCAATGAACGTTTCACATCATAGACTACATCATAGACGTGAAGGAAGGGAAAGAAAAAATAAAAAGAAGAAAAGAAACAACCAAAAAAAGTTTAGAAAAAGCCAAAAAGAGCAGAAAGAGAAAGTTGATACCTACTGAACACGTCGTCCACCAAGAACATAGTCGACGCCTGAAACACCACCGCCCATGCCATAGTCGACGCCTGAACCACTACCGTCCGTGCCTTGACCGACATTTCAAACAGCTATAACAGAAAGCTAAACCAGACAAAACATAGAAGTGCGAGACCCAGGCTACGGCCAAACCGAAGTGTGGGAGACCAGATGCTCGCCGCGTATCCCGCCAGCCATTTAGCAGGCCCTCTGCTCTCCCAAATCCGTCTCCTCTGAGCTCACGCTCTTTCGCCACTCACATCGGTGGCCCCAGGTGTGTTCACCGGACCATTGCACGCGACCAGCAAGTAGAGGAAGCCAAGAGGAGGCGGAGGTGGGAGAAGAGATGAACTATCTAACGCTTTGCATGGAGAGAAAAAAGGGAGAAGTGTTTTATACTCCACGTGCTGCCATGAAAATACGGAACCATAGCGTGAGAGAGAAGCTAAATGTTACTCGAGAAATCGCTGAGAGATTATGCTGCCAGCCAGGCCACCGACCGCGAGAACCCTCCGTCGTCTAGAGTCTACTCTGTCAGGTCGTCTCTCTCATGCGAGAACCCGTGGTCATCTCTCTCACGTGAGAACCCCCTTGGTGTGCCTCCTTCCCACCTCCTCCTCCCTTTAGTCCTACCCCGGGACTTTAGTAGTTGGGGGTGCCCACTTTTCCCCTATATAGAGAGGTCTACATGGGAGGGAAAAGTAACCCATTATTTTCTAAGGCAATTTCCATACGAATTCTCTTTATCTCTCTCCCCCTTCCTCCCTCCCCTCCCTCTCCCATCTTGCGACTGTGGCCCCAAGTAAGGGCTACACAAGCGGGAGACTGCTTCACTACAACACGCCTTTGTGCTGCGGTGATTCCGGTCAGAAGATCTACTTACGCAATCCTAGTTGGATCAAGGGGAGCGGGAGTCGTATTCGAGCACCAGACGTGTGTGATACCTCGGTGGTGTTGCCATTAGTGGCACTAGGATCATCGTGCAAGGACCAGGGGTGACTTGCAAGGAGCTTTGCAACCTTGAGACTGGACAAGCACGACTACATCATCGATATTCCACATGAACGTTAAACGCTTTCGGTCTACAGGGTACCAAAGCCTCTCTCCGTTACAACATTAATCATAGATAGATCTTGGGCAGTTTGATGTTACGCTAGTCAAGATTTTTTTGTTTTCTGCTATGAACCCCTCCAACACTTGTCGATTCACCAGGGGCGACCTGCAGGAACTAGCAACACCTTGTGTTCTGATACCATGTTGGTTTTGGGGGGAATTTCTGGATGGGTTGGTCCTATGGACCTCCACACCCTCTTATATATAGCACAACTAAGTCTTACATGTTCACTCATACTCTAGTAGGACACTACTACTATACTAACACTCTCTAGAATACTCTAGACTCTATCAGAGTACTACTCCTATAGTGACACAGACTCCAACAATTCTCTTTAAATCTTAGTAGTTGGTGTGTTTATGAAGGGAAATAGTTTGATGATTTTTTAGTAGGCTTCAACCTCTTATTTCGACGTGTTCTACGGCAAGATCCAGTTACTTTTACTCTCTGGATTGGTGGGGAAAGATTGCAAGCTTGTCCTACATGGAGTTGTCGTGGGAATCACCACGGCAGTCGCTACTAGGGGTAGCGATTGGAAGGATGTGGGGCAAGAGCGGGCAACCATCTATGGATCGAGATGAGGGCAAAGACACAGGGATTTACCCAGGTTCTTCCCCATAGGGTAAAGACCTAATCCTGCTAGATTGTATTATCGAGTGAGTTACAAGGGTGGCGAGCTCGGCGGCTAGGCAGCGAGTCGATGGGGTGTATGATGGAACGTGAGTAGAGAGAGTACACTAGGGAGGATTATATAGGGGTGCCTCGCTAGGGTTTATAGATATACAACCAAATCGGTTAAGGACTCGGAAGATTTGACCTAATCCGACTGAGCCTAACTATGCTTCTCAGCCTCTAGCTTCTAGTTGCTAGGCTTCCTCTTCAGTCGCATTCTAGTCGCCGTCTTGCAGGTCCACTCGCGTACGCATTGGTCCAGTCGAAACGTCCTACTGGGCATACCCCGTTCGGCATATCCCCATCAGGAGTGATGCCCCAAACGATGTTTGATCGGAGTATACTAGATGTCGCTATTCATGATGAGTGGCTATTCGGTCTTCTATGATTTATATGGTAGGAAGTTGCAGGTGTCCTATACCTTACTGCATATTCAGTGTAGTTTTCAATATTCGGTGTACGAAACGCAAGCAAAGGAAGAAGACTAGTATGTTTTTATATGTGAAATTTTTTATTGGTCGTTTTGTTGCTTGTTGTTTATCACTTGTAATAACATTTGTTTTCATTGATAAATATGAGATTGAGATGTCCCCTGGCGTCTTATCTCTCCCAAACAAATGCGCCTGGTTGGTAGGTCCATCTTATTTGTACAAAGATGCCTAGAGTTATAAGTTGGAACATTGATCTAGCCTCCCGATGAACCCATAGGCGCCGGCAGCGCCACCTACATCCCCCACCACATCACCCCTTATATCTCGCTGTTGTCGGAGGAGGACGTATGATGGAGGTGGTAGTGCACCCTTTTCTTCCTTTTTCTTCAACCCTGGTTGTCTTCTCCTTAATCCATTTGTGCATCAATATGGACAATGTGTGTTGATCTGATGTGGAGTTTTTCCTCTACTCACACTATGTTTCATCTCCACCATACAAGTTCCTCTTGATCTGGTAGCCACCGACCCGTCTCTGTAATTGGCGGTCATCGATCTGGATGACACCATGTCAGATGATGGGGTCAGTGATAACCCTCACTGTTGTTCGAGATGAACTTCAGCTTGCATTGACGCATACAACTGATCAACAACGGACTAGGAGGTTGGCTAGAAAAGGATGTGTCATGTCACCTGAATTGTTGGGGATATGCCAAATGGGTACTCTCATAGCATGTCACCAATCCGCCTAACCCGGGTGGCCCATAGTTGGTAGCAAGGCCTATGGCCTACTGCTCGGCCCAGTTAAACGGATCCAGAAGGGAGGCCCATGCCAGATAAAGGAAGGCTACGCAGGAGTCACTGACATACTCGGAGCCTTGGAGTACAAGACATGAAAGACTAGTTTGTATTAGTGAAGGACTCTTTACCTTGTCCAACAAGGACCTTTCCCTGTAAACCCTCGGTCTTGGCGCCTTTATAAGCTAGCCTATGGGAGCCTTTAGGGCAGAGACAACCTCTGAGATTGCTAAGTACAACGTGCAACACCTCGCAAAGCAAACCTATCTCTATAACTCGGCGTATTGCCATTATAGTGATTTATAGCAGGGGTAGAGTTCTGCCACCGTCGTGGGACTTGAACCTAGGTAATCTATGTTACCTCGTACCCATCCACTCTCCGCCTTACCCCATGTCTCTAAACACGCACTGTGAGCACCCCTCTGTGGTGTACTCGTCGGCAATACCACGACAGTTGGCGCCCACCATGGGGCAAGAGGCGCTTCGAGGTCTACATCAAGTGAGGTCCAATCTCTTCGCAGAAATCAGCGACACCGTAGCCATCGGACGCGTTCTCTTCTCCGGCAATGTCCCGATCATCCCCCCGAATGAGTTCTGGGTGCCGGCGAAGACGAACCCTACGCGCTGATCTGTCATCCCCTTCGGAGACATCCACATCTTCATCGGTGAAACCGACTCGGGTTCTAGCTCCCAGGAAGTCAAAAACTCGTCAAGCCCCGCACGGACCGCCTATGAGCAGGACATGTTCGCGGAAGGATCTGGGCCATACCTCTCCTTGGAGTATGGTGGCTCGGATCAGAAAAATTTAAGGCCCACCCAAACCGCCCCTGTGCAGGATATAATGGTGGAAGGACCCCGCAAATCTGCTTGGCTTCCCCGAGCGTTAGAGATGCGCACGTCACACTTTGTTGGCATAGTCACCATCTTCGATCTGGCCAGATGCGTTCAAAAGTATGGAGAACCTCCCCGCGAATACCTTGCCAGATGGATGAGGGTGAGGGAAACCCTAGAGGGCGACCGCGCCGACGAGCTCGTGTACCACTTCGTGGAAGGGCTCATACCCGGAACACTCCTCTAGCACACCCTCAAAAGGCGGCAAGTCGCAGGCCCTCTCACCCTTGGTGAGATGGTCACCATCGTCAACGAATATGTGAACACTGAGGAGAACACCCAAGCTATGCCTGGGCCGAAAGTCAGAGGAAACAACAACAACAACAACAACAACAACGCGCCTCCATCACCCTCCACATCCGCCATCATCAACACCGAAGCCAACTCCGACTTCGTCCTTGGCGCGCTTTACGCCGACATCAATATGGATGGCAGCGGCTCAGACGCTAACTCAGAGGAATACGATGCTGTTATGAGGGAGATCGGGCAGGAGATCGAGAAGGAGGAGCACACCGAGAAGGCAAACACTTCCCACCAGGTGCTAGTCGCCATTGGGAGCATGATGGAAGAAGACAGACAGGAACCGGAACATGAGAGAGCTCCACCCATGCCAGCGGTTACCATAGTAGCAGCAGCCAAGAAGACCGCCGAGCCCCCCACTCCGGCCAAGGCCATGCCTCCACCGGTTATCCGCCCTCAACTAGCGGAGGAAATCACCACATCCCCCGGTACTGCCCGACAATCAAATCAACCGCCAATGCCACCATCAACGTCTGCAGCTGGCAACCCACTGACTACTCCCAGCCAACAAGGCAATCTATGACGCACTCCTTGTCGAGCCTATCACTGTCGCCCATATCCGGAGCGTTATGGAGCTTGATGAGAAGCGCGCGCAATCTTGGTGGAGGCCAAGTACATTGCAGAGCAGGGCGCTAAGCTGGAAGAAGACATGGCTAAGGCGAAGCAATCCATCAAGACAGCAAGATCTATGGAGGCCCAGTACAAGCAATTGTTGTTAAAGCAAAAGGCAAAGAAAGTGCCAGCTCACGTCGTCGAAGACCCCGGCGTTCGGTGGAGGTTGGGGTATGAAGGATCTAAGCTAACAAAACCCACCCCATACATTGATTCAGAGGGGAGGCAAGTCATGCCAACTCCCGCCCTCAACATCGCCATCACCAAGACCCTCTTGGAATAGGACAGTCGCCAGAAGCAGTTGCTCAGGTGTATGACCTCGTCGCTAAGGCATGCAAGCAACAGGAGAAGGCTGCCTCGCAGAGGCTTGAGTCCAACCCAGAGCTTTGCCAGTCAACCCTGAATAGCCACTGAAGGCCCAAATCTCCCTATGACGAAGGATCGCATACATGCTCTATAGAGCAAAGACGGAGGGAGGCACGCAATAGGACTAACGCCATCCCCATATCCTCCGATCATGGAGAAAAGGCTCATCCCCGCTGATCGCCACCTCTACCACCATCTCAGCGTCACGAGGAACCAGAGTTGCGCCACCATACAAGTATGCCACCGCCAAGGCGTCCCCAGGCTGGCATCATTATACGCGACCAGGGCGAGCAGCCACGGCATGCCGGAGAGCGCAACGGCGTTGAAGGACATAGGAGCAGGTCCCATAAGGAGCCACCATGTCCGACAAGTAACAGCGACTGGCATGAGGAGTCGCGGGAGGGCCCCAGCAATAAATCTAACCCACTGCCTCCACCGCCACCGTCGCCACCTAGCATCCATCATGGCGGAGGGCACGGTGGATCCCATAGATCACGCCACAACTCCCCTCCCCATGATGGAAAAGGGAAGCAACCAGAGTCGTATGATGCGCGTACGCGGCTAGACAAGATCCAAGAAGCTCGGGAGCTCCCATACCTTGGGCCACATTGTTTTGGGCCAATCATACGGGCCACAACCTACCCCAAGGGCCTCTGGATAGAAAATACCATCAAGCCTTACAACGGCACTGCCAGGCCAGCAACATGGTTGCAGGACTATAGCAAAGCGATTCACATCGCAGGGGGAAACCCCAATGTCACTGTCAAGTACCTCCCACTCATGCTGACCGGCACCGCCCGACAATGGATCGATGACTTACCGGAGAAATCAATATGCAATTGGTTGGACATGCATGAAGCGTTCACCAAGAACTTCGAGGGTGCTTCCTAACGTCCCTACACTGTAGGAGACCTGCAGCGGTGTGTGCAAGAGAAGGATGAAACCTCTCGTGCTTACCTCTCTCGCTGACTGGATATGAAAAATTCCTGCGTAGGGGTGCACGAACAGACCTCTATGGCCAGCTTTGTCGACGGTCTGGAAAAGGAGACTTTGCTCCTCCATAAGTTGAAGCGCAAGCAAGACAACAATGAGCTCACCCTCAACGCAATGATCGCCATGGCTAGCGAGTTTGCCACTGCTGATGACGATGCACACGGATCACTACCGACAATAGCAATCCCTACCCAGGCTAGAAAAAACAACAATAACATGCGAAAGAATCCACTCGAAGAAAAGCAAGTAGCCGACATGGTCGCCGCAACATTCATTGGCAGAGGTGGAGGCGAACAGCGTGGACGTGGCCGGGGGCTAGCAGTGCCCGGCAGAGGAGTGACACTACACCCTCGCAACGTACATGCTTACGTGGACGACATCGCGGTAATGTCAAAGAAATCAAATGATCTTATCACTGACTTGTAGGAAACCTTCGACAATCTCCGGAAATACAACATGATGCTAAACCCCAAGAAATGCATCTTCGGGGTACCCTCTGGCAAACTTTTGGGCTTCATCATTTCGCATCATGGAATCGAGGTGAACCCGGGGAAAATCAAGGCAATCCTCGACATCAAACGTCCAACATGCCTGAAGGACATACAAAGGCTCACAGGCTGTGTCGCAGCAGTAAGTCGGTTCATCAGCCGACTTGGTGAGAAGGCTATGCCGCTCTACAAGTTGCTCAAGAAGCCGGACAAATTCACATCAACGGACAAGGCTGACACAACACTTCAAGAGTTGAAGAGAATACTCTCCTCCCCGCCAATACTTGCAGCACCTTTGTCAAGGGATCCTATGTTAGTTTACATGGAGGCAACTAACTGGGTAATCAACATCGTCATCGTGGTGGAGTGCAAGGAGCCAACGCACGAATACGGAGTTCAGCAGCCCGTTTACTATGTAAGCAAGGTCTTGACATAATCCAAACAACGTTACCCACACTACCAAAAAATAGCTTATGGAGTTTTCCTTGCTTCACGCAAGCTAAGGCATTATTTCCAGGAGCACCCTATCACAGTGGTGAGCAAAGCTCCACTGTCCAACATAATCAACAATAGCGACGCTACAGGAAGAGTGGAAAAGTGGGGCATTGAACTTGCCGCCTTTGAAATCACCTACAAGAGACGCGACGCTATCAAATCACAAGCATTCGTGGATTTTCTTGCAGATTGGACATAACTGCCGGAAGACACTCTTGTGCTAGAGCCAGAATATTGGGTCATGCACTTTGACGGATCAAAGTTTCTCAATGGCTCAGGGGCTGGTGTATTATTAAAATCACCAACAGGAGAAAAGTTGCAATATGTCCTACAGATTCACTTCAATGCTACCAACAACATGGTGGAGTATGAGGCCCTCATTCATGGACTTCGCGTAGCCAAGGATATTGGCATCAAGCGCATAGTTTGCTGTGGAGATTCGAACTTGGTTGCCCAGCAAGTAGCTGGCACCTGGAACGTGTGGAACCCTATGATGGCGGCATATCAAGACGAAGTAGACGAAATAGCCAAGTTCTTCGACGGCTACAAAGTCAAGTACATCAAAAGGGAGGAGAATGAGGTGGCAGATCTGTTGTCCAATCTTGGATCAGATCGCCGACCAATTCCGCCAGGCGTTTTCCAAGAACATTTAGGGACCCCATCCATGAAGGGAGCAGACCATGACAACCTAGATAGAGTGGGCTCATTTGTTAACACAGTAACAGTGACCTCTCCGGCTTGGACGAAACCGTTCATGGACTATCTACAAGACGAAACTTTGCCCGCCGACAAAGTCGAAAAAGCCGGCAAATAGTACGAAGAGCAAAAGGCTACGTCATCATTGACGGCCAGCTTTACAAAAGAAGTACCACAGGAGTTTTCCTTTGTCTCCCAGCAGCAAGGTATCGAAATCCTTAGAGAAATACATCTCGGAGATTGGGGCACCATGCCTCTCCCCAGTCATTGGTGGCTAAGGCCTTCCGACAAGGATTCTACTGGTTAACTGCCAAAGCGGACGCCGATAAGTTGGTACAAACATGCCTTGGGTGCCAGTTCTATGCAAGACAACCAAGTGTTCCAGCTGAAGAATTGCAAACAATACCAATAACTTGGCCGTTTGCAGTCTGGGGGCTGGACATGGTGGGACCTTTGCAGACAGCACCTTGTGGATTCACACACTTGCTAGTAGCTGTGGACAAATTCACAAAATGGATTGAAGCTAAACCCATTAGAAAGCTTGCTGGGGCAACAACCCTAAAATTTGTCTGGGATCTAGTGATGAGATTTTGTCTCCCACACAGCATCATCACCGACAATGGCAGAAATTTATCTCTCGGAGAAGTTGAGGAGTACTATCATGAAAAGGGCATCCGCCTTGACCTAGCATTTGTAGCACACGCATAATCAAATGGGCAAGTTGAAAGGGCCAATGGACTAATTCTGCACGGAATCAAGCCATGCTTAGAGGCACCGCTACATAGAGCAGCTGGAGCCTGGGTGGAGGAATTACCATCTGTCTTGTATAGTTTACGAACAACACCCAACAGATCCACTGGCTTGACTCCTTTCTTCATGGTTTATGGAGCAGAAGTTGTCCTCCCATCTGACATCCTCCACGATGCACCAAGAGTTTCCGCCTACAAGTAGGATGACGCTGAAGAATCCAGACGCCTATTTGTGGACCTACTTGAAGAAGAGCACGTGCTGGAATGCCAAAGATCTACCATCTACTAGCAGAAGCAGCATGGCTACCATAGTCGTTGCATAAGGCATCGCTCGTTTAAAGAGGGGGATCTGGTGCTTAGACTCAAGTAGGAGAAATCACACAAACTATCCTCGCCTTGGTAAGGACCATTCGTCATAAGAAAAGCATTGCTAAATGGTTCCTATTACCTCGTTGATATTCGCGAGTTGAAAGATAGGCCAAAAAATCGCAAGCGCAAGCAACTTGACTCCGATGATGATTACCCAGAGACAGATCGGCCATGGAACATAGCATAGCTACGTCCCTTTTACACTTAGCACATTTATATTATGTAATAAGTTTCTTATATGATCAATGAAATAAAGCATTTGGTCACTGATATTCTCTGAGTCTTTTACCTCCTTTAGTTGTTCATTTTTGGATCATATAAACCCTTTATGCGCAAGTTTGCATTTGCACTTGTGAAAATTCTGCCTATAGCGTTAGCTTAAGTTTTCTGGTCTACACGTTTTCTGAAGTATTTATGTGGATTCCGGAGTAGTGACTTCTCGGCACTCAAAGCCGGCAATTTTGCTCTTACGTTCTTGGCGGTGCTATTATGCATCATCACCTGAGGGCATAGTAATGTTCTACAAGTCTTCCATCTCACGAAAGGTCAAGCATATGAACCAGAATAATGGATAAGCCAGCACTTGCTTAAAAAATATACACATGCTGGAAAGAGACACATTTAATACATAAGTTTTTCTGCCTTAGCAAAACATAAGTTTTTTCCACATACACATTGTAGAGACACATTTAATACAAATATTGTTTTTTATGGCTCTGCTATAGGGGGCTTCATGGTGGCATCATTAGGAGAGCTAGGCCAGGAGAGCTCGTCAAACTCAGAGAGAGATGGGGTTAGACTCAGACAAGGCCATGTCTTTGTCAAGGATCTCGGCAGACACAAAGACATCGGCATTGACCATTCTGACAATCCTGGTGTCGAAGCCGACAAGGGAATTCCAAATAGCATCGCTATCAATCTCCCTCCCTTACTCATCCAGCTTGGGAAAGCTAGAGGTCACTAGGTTGATGCCAGTGTTGTCGTAGTGCGCCTTGACCAAAAACAGAGACATCCTAGCACCAGCCCGGACGCAAGAGGCCTTCCTATCCTTGACCTTCTCAGGAGCTTGGCGCAGGATCTCCGTGTACTTGGCTGCCGAGTATGCCACCTTGATGTTAATCCCTAGAGGTTGGGTTATCTCCTTGTCCTGGGTGATGGCGGTGCTGACAAAGTTGCCAGCGAGAATCATGCATTCCTTGGGATCTGGAGCACCTTCACCCAGGTTGGCTAAGCCAATGGGAGTTGTGGTTTGCACAGATAACGAGGACCATGAGCACACACAAATCGAATGATTATCCAAAAGTATAGAAATGACCAAGACAGAGAAAGGTTACTGAAGATGCTCGTTTTTGCTTGCTTGCATGTCTCCACCAAGACATCGTGCTCCTTCTAGACTGTCTTGTACACCTCAAGGTTCCTAGCATTCTGCTCTTTGGCAGCTTGGTTCTACTCCTTGAGTTGCGCAATATCGTCCTTCAGGCGCTGCATCTCGGTGTTAGCATACTCTTGTAGTACCTTCATCGCTGCCTCATGGCCCTTGATGGCATTGGCCAGGTCCTTCATAATTTTATTCTCATCATCAAGCTCCTGGATATGGTTGGATTACTCGACGATGCTATTGGCCTTGGCAATGGCTTCTGTAAGACGGAAATCAAAAAAGTACTATAAGAAGATGGAATAAATGAATCCATGAGGAAAAGAAAGGAGCTGTTACAAGAAACAGACTATGGCTATTTTTGATATGTTGCTTCAGGAAGGCTATTTTACCCTGTTCAAGGTCCAGTTCCTTCCGCAAAGAAGCAAACCTCTCATTGGCGGCTATTCTCCATTTATTCTCATTCTGCACAAAAAGTTAACATGCTTAGTTTCTCTAGAGCATCTAGTTGGAACTATCCAGTTTCCACTAAATGCTCGGGGGCTACAGTGTAAGATTTTAAAATCAGCTAGTGTTCTCTCTTAGAGTGTCTAGTCGGATTTTTTTATTCTAAACTAGAAACTCGGGGGCTATGCAGACAAGTTCTACACTTCGTTCTTTGGAGCACTCAGGCCAAAACTATTGATTTTTGGGTTAATAGGTTTTATGCCACTCCCTAATTCATAGGTTGCACATATGCCATTACAAAAACACAACTTGTGAATATGCCACTCTAACATTCCAATACCTTCTCATATGCCATTTTCTTCAATAGAATAGGAAAACGGTTTAATAAATAGGTGTATTTGAGTGTATACTTTAGTATTAACCATAATAACCCTGCATTCAGATTTCGGTGGCCCTTTTGGGTATTTGGGGCGCCAAAAAACTTGAAATTTCCAAATTTTGGCAGAAATTTGAACATCTCAGAAAAATCTGAAAAAAATACAGAAAATCAAAAACACTAAAATGAGTGTACTATTCTAATTTGATCCATTTCGAGGAAGATTTACATCGATAAACTGACATTTTCTATACAAAAACTATTCGTATACGCTACAAATATTGGTACATAGATGATATACATTGTTGTATTGAACAAAATGGCATATGAGCAGGTATTGAAAAGTTAGAGTGGCATATTCACAAATTGCGTTTTTGTAATGGCATATGTGCAACTTGTGAATTGGAGAGTGGCATGAAACCAATTAACCATTGATTTTTTGCCTAAGGGCTCGGGGGCTATAGTGGGATACATTACAAATTAAAAGAAGTGAAGATCAAAAGACTTACAATGGCAATGACTCTAAGGTTGTTGGCCATATGATCATAGGAATCATGGAAGGTCTAGGCATTGTTATAAATTGCATTGGCCTGCATGATGAGGTCATCCAGGCACAACGTCAGAGGAGTCGCAACCAATGGAAAAATTGAAGCCGGAGGCATGGATGATGCCCTAGCTGTCTCTTGCGTCTTCAAGACAGATGATGGCTCAAAGGCTCCCGCCTGGACCGTTGCTTCCGCCTCCACCTCTTCCATCACTTTCTTCCCTTTCTTGGAGACATCCTTAGCCGAAGCTTCAGCCACTTTAGAGGAAACACTCTCCTGCGTTGCCTGGCCGCTGGGAGCAACATCTGCCTCGACAGAGCCTGAGATATCAAGGACTAGATTGACATCTCTCTCCATGGCGGAGATCTCAGGGATGACGGGAGACGAAGGCCTAGCAGGGCCAGCAGAAGGCTTGGCGGCAGGAGTTGGGGGAGAAGTAGTGGGAGAGGGCTTGGCGGCCATGTCCCTGGTCAGCATGTCACGAATGTTTTTAACCCTCCAACATCTTTGGAGGATCGCTTCAAACTAACACCGGCTTTCGTCCTGAAACATATGAAGTACAAGTACAAGAGTTGAAAAAAGGTATGAGCTGAAAAGCATAAGTCGGAGAATGAAAACACTTACTCCATGGCAGGAGCCTCGGTGAGGCGAATGCTGATGGATTTCTTCTTCTTCTACGCCTCTAAGGCGGTAGTGGATCGTTTGGAGACTCCACTCTCCGATTTCTTGTTCTTGGCCTCGGCAGCAGCGTTAGATGTGGAGCTCTTCCGCTTTCGTGCTGCCGGAGCTGGTTGATCCTTGGGGACATCGTCGTCGGACACCACCTGGATATCCTTCAGCTTAGGATCATAGACCTAGGAGGCCATCTGATCCGCCGCCAAGGTCGTTAGCTGGGATACAGAGGAGCGTTAGATTGACAACTTCAAGTCGGAAAAATCTTGGAGCATATAACAAGCAACAAAGGAAACATAAGCTACCTCTGGGAACTTGCCGCAATCAAACATGTCGTAGGTGATATTGAATCCATGCTTCCTGTCCTTCACCTTGAAAATGTCTTTTAGCCGGAGTTTGATAGAGTCAGTAGAGAAGTTATCTCGTAAAATTCACATGGGATCCCTCATGTCTTGAGTGTATTTACACATCAACTCGGCGTGGTGCTGCAAAGGCTAGATCCACCTAATGAACCAGCACATGGCAAGATCCAAGCCCGTCAGACCTCTGTCTACAAGCCATTCAATCCGCCTTATGGCGTGATTGGCCTCATCGTCAGAGGGAAGGGAGGTTGGGGTCCGCCATGCGAGCACCTCGGTGGCAGCTCCATCAACGAAGTCGGGATAAGTCTCAAGGCGGTCAGGCAGAGGAATATATGGGCCGTAGAAGTACGTGCGCTACTAGTTCTTGCAGGAATCATGCCCTACGATGTCGGGGAAGCGCTAGCTAGGCCAGATATTGAAGCTAATGGTTCCGCAGATCCGCAATTCCTCCTTGGACTCTACGAACTCTCTCTTGACAGTAAAGAAGTACACGAACAGATCTCACCTAGGTTTAATGCCTAGGAATCATTCGCACAAGGCTACTAAGTTGCTAAGGACTAAGATGTTGTTGGGAGAGAGATTGTGGGGGAGTACCCAGAAGTGTCGAAGGACGTCCAAGAAGAAGTCGGAGACTGGCAGGCTTACGCCTCATACCAGCTGGGCCTTGAGGTACACCTTCTCTCCTGCCTGGGGAGAAGGAACCACCTTGCCGGCCGGCACCGCCCGCCTCTCCAACTCCTTCACCGTGAGGACATACCCCTCGGAGACCAGCTCCTGTAGATCTTCGGCAGAGAGGTAAGAACCTCTCCACACCCCTTGTGGGAATTCTTCTCTTCTTCAGAAGCTTCGGGTGCCGCTCGTTCTGGGTCGTCGCCGGTGGTTTCCACCACGGCATTGATAGGGACAACCACCCCCTCTGGCGGGACGGTCACTCCCTGATATGGCTCTAAAGTAGCCTTGGGGGTCGCTACCATTGAACGGATGGAGCTGCTGGAGGCCATTATGACGGGGGAGTGGGTGGAGGAAAGAAGGGTTCTAGCTAGGGTTTTCATAGAAGAGCTCGAACGGTCACGCGGCTGGAGGAAGATGAAGACGAGGAAGCGAATGCAGGTGAAAAAGAAATAAATTGACCACGGTGAAAATATATAGACCCCGTGTCAAGATTCGTGCAAAGGGATCTAATGGATGGAGCGTTGCCAACGTGTAAGTGAACCTGCGCGGTAATTTCGCCACATCCTCCGTCTTTGCTGCTTCGCCGTTTCGGATTTCATGCGCGTGAAAATTGCTGATGATTAATTCTCTGTTTCTGTGAGTTTCGAGGTAGCGTAGGCTGTACCCTACGTCATCCTCCTGACAGTTGCAGTGAAGGGTCACGTCTGAAGATTCCATCAAAGACGGAGATTGTCCGACTCTGGAAACAAAGACTTAAGGAATCTCCGGCTACATTGCGAATCCAGAGAGGATTGCAGGGTTCTTTGGGAGACCTTTGAGATATTGCTTGATGAATTGCCAGCATCAATTAGACGGGATATTCAAAGATCAGTGGGCAAGACGGCACAAGAATTCAAAGTCCTCCGGGGGATACTGTTGGGGATATGCCAAATGGGTACCCTCATAGCATGTCACCAATCCGCCTAACTCGGGTGGCCCATAGTTGGTAGCAAGGCCTATGGCCTGTTGGGTGGACTAGTTAGACGGATCCAGAAGGGAGGCCCATGATGGATAAAGGAAGGATACGCAGGAGTCACCGACATACTTGGAGCCTTGGAGTACAAGACACGGAAGACTAGTTCGTATTAGTGTAGGACTCTTTACCTTGTCTGGCAAGGACCTTTCCCTGTAAACCCTAGGTCTTGGCGCCTTTATAAGCCGGCATGTGGGAGCCTTTAGGGCAGAGGCAACCTCTTAGATTTCTACGTACAACGTGCAACACCTCGCACATCGAACCTATCTCTATAACTCGGTGTATTGCCATTATAGTGATTTATAGCAGGAGTAGAGTTCCACCACCATTATGGGACTTGAACCTCGGTAAGCTGTGTTACCTCGTACCCGCCAACTCTCTGCCTTACCCCACATCTCTAAACACACATTGTGAGGACCCCTCCATGGCGTACTCATCGGCAATACCACGACATGAATTGTTCATCTGAACTGCTTTTTTGACTTGGATGGCTCGTGCCCCGAGGGTGCCACCTGTTGGGTCCGCAGCATAGAAAACAAAAAAATTCCTACGGTCTGAACTACACGCCAAGATCTATCTACTAGGTACAAAGCAACAGGTGGACATACATCCAACGAGAACTTACCCTCGAAGACAACGAGTTTTGTTGACGAGTAGGAACTCGTGGTTGATGTAGTTGTACACTTGCCGATCTCAAGATCATGAGGAAGTCCGAGCGCCGCAACTCAGCAGCGCATCCGTACTTGCACACACGTTCAAACCACCAGAAAACCTCCACCTCCTCGCTCCAGCGATCCAGTGGAAGCAGCAACTCCTTCCAGACGAAATGCCACCGGGAACATGTATCTCGCTAATCCGAGACCATGGGGGAATAATTCTAGAGGGAGAGAGAGATCCTTCACAAGGAGGTGTAAGGATGAAGGAGGAAGAGGGGGCCTTTTATAGGAGGAGGGGGTGCCCCTCCTTCATGGCCGGCGCATGGAGGAGGTGTCTCTTCACCTCCTCCATTCATGTGATGGTAACCCCTCCACATTAAAATGCCTCTTCACATTCCCTTTTAAAGTCTCCACTTTAAATGCATTAAATTTCTCCAAATTTAATGCTCTCTCATTTAATAAAACTCTTTTATTAATTTTATTCAGAATTTTGTTAATTAATTTAATTAACAAACATTCACATAAAACCCCTTGCAATATTTCAATATCACATGCAGAACCACTTTCTGCAATTTCACCCAAAACAATTTCCGGTTTCTATCGAAACAATTCCTGCAATTTGCAATTCTTTCGTCTGAAACATATGTGCTCCAAAATGGTGTCCGGTAACTCTTAAGTGTGCCACCCTACGGTTCGCGAATAATGCAGACATGATCGAGACCCTTCTCCGATCAATAATCAGCAGCGGGACCTGGAGATCCGTACTGACTCCTACACATTCAACGATGACTTCTTGTGATCGTGAGAACCTTTAACGCTTGTAACTAAATCCCTTTGTTTCTCGATATATTACATGTCCGAGATTCGATCATCGGTATCTCCATACCTAGTTTGATCTCGTTACCGACATGCACTCTTTTCTCGTTCCCGTGATATAACATTCTAGTGATCACATCACTTGCTTGCAAGCTATCTCAATGTGATATCACCGAGAGGGCCCAGAGTATATCTATCCGTCATCGGGATTGACAAATTCCACTCTTGATCCATGAGCCTCAACATAAAACCTTCGTAGCACTAAACCCATCTTTATAGTCACCATGTTACGGTGTGACGTTTGATGTTATCAAGATACTCTTCCGGTGTTAGCAATTAACATGATCTCATGGTCTAAGGATAAAGATTACTTCGTATAGTGTTATAGCAATATAAACATAATGACTTTGATCGTAATGCTATACTTCGGATGATTGTTCATCACATCATTCAACTAATGTTGTGACCTTGTTATTAACAACATCCAATGTCCATGATCAGGAAACCTTGATCATCTTGTTAATCAACAAGCTAGTCTATAAGAGAGGCATAACTAGGAACCCTTTTTGTTTATTAAACACACATGTATTGATGTTTCCGATCAATACAATTATAGCATGCAAAATAAACATTTATCATAAACATGGAATAATATAATAACCACTTTATTATTGCCTCTCGGGCATATTCCCTTCACCACCTGTCTCCTGATCTGCCATGACCCACACTTCTGATGTGGATGAAGGAAATATGCCCTAGAGGCAATCATAGAGATGATTGTATTTCATGTGTATCCATGAGTTATTATAATGTTCCTTGAATATCCATATACCAGGCAACTTGTATTGATTGGCAATTATGTGAATTGTTTGTGAAACTCTTTACTTGTATGGTTATCTAATAATTGTCCCTAGTCGGAGTTCATGCGAGGACACACGTGAATATTAGACTAGCACATCGATTGGTTAATGACTATGTTTCGCAAGTCATTGACATAGAGATGTCAAACCAATGATGTGGACACATGTTATGAACATGGGGTTGGACTGACCCAACATGAGACTAGCAATAATACTTGCAGCTCTCTCTACACATCGTGTACATTTTGTCCTTAGACCTGAGATTGTCGCATGTACTTGAGATGTGGATCGACCTACTTTGGGGCTATCAAACACTACTCCGTAACTGGGTAGTTATAAAGGTAGCTTTCGGGTTTGTCCTGATACATGCTGCAAGGCATCGATCAATCAAGATGGGATTTGCCCCTCTCTACTTGAGAGAGATATCTCTAGGCCCCTCGAGTGATCGGATCCAGAAATGCATGGCCGTGCTACATATGGTTAAGAGTTAACCTAGTAAAGGGATTCTGAATCACAGTATCGAGAAAGAGAGGTCAGCTTAGAGCTAGACCAAATATCGTGAGGCAAAGGGAAAGACATGTACTCAACCTTGTGATGGTTCGTCCGAATGATCTTTATATGCGTTTAGGAGTTGGCACGTCTTGCTAGAGGCCGCTACCAACTATTGACGGAGTAAGTGTACTCGCGTCATGTCTATACGTGTATGAACCTATAGGGTCACACACTTTAGGGGCTGGAAGCCTAATGAGGATTGGATCCGAATTAGACCAGGCTTAGGCTGCTAATGGGCTGCTAATGTAGAAGCCCACCAGGGATGCCTATATAAGAGAGAGTGAGGCGAGCTGAAAAAGAGAGAGAATTCCACCCAGCCGCCACTCCTCTTCCGCCTGTGTTGCACGCGCAGACCTAGTAGTCTGGCGTGTGACGGCTTCCACTCCGGACGTGTGGATACCTCGGAGGTGCTGCATCTGTAGCACTTGGACGAGCCGCGCAAAGGGGAGCTGCTCGTGGGATGAGGATGAGGAGGAGACGTAGAACATCTACACTGCCGCAACGTGCTTCATCGAGTTCCGCACCTGCGCGTCTAGCGGTAATCCCGTGATCTATGACAATAGTATTCCTGGTTGATGCGGTAGAAAATTTTGATTTTACGCTAGTGTAGCCTACCCGTAACCCTTCAGTGGTATCAGAGCCGATGCTATTCAGTCATAGGTTCGGGAAGTTTGCATATGGTGATATGTAGATTGATATGAATGATATGATCGTTTGTATGGCGGTGTTTCTGGATTGATCTATGATCTTACTTTCCGTGATCGTGATTCTAAGGTCGTCGAACGACTTACCCCTACCGGTCGGTTTCCGCCATCTGGGTAGACAGTGACACATAAATCCTTCTGAATCACACGAAGATCAATATGATTGATCGAATCGGGAATTAGATCTGAATCGACGTACCGTGATCAAAGGAGTTTGGTCGAATTGGAACTATGGTCGGTTTATGGTAAATTTGATTTGCCGATCAAAATCCTTAAAGAAAATTGTATAGATTTGATCTCTCATTTTTCACAAAGGTACCGCGAGGGGCGCTGCCCCTTTGAACCCCGTAGGGGGAGACCCCCTAGACCCCCCTTAGTCGTAGCCCCCTTTTTGTATCTCATTAAGGTTCATAGGTGGTACGATTTCACATGATCCGGTAGAATGCGATTCTATACACAACTTGTTTTTGCAGGATTTATGTGATCAGTATGGCCCAAAAATGTATGTGATGCATGTATGTATTTTTCATGACCTGCGTGTCGTGAGTTGGGCAACACGGCTGGAGCCATATGTGTTGTCAATTATTGTAATGGCCTGCGTGCCAACTTGTGATGATCCCAATACCATGTAATTTTGATTACTAGATGTTAGGAGTAATAGCTTGTATTAGTTCTTGGAGAACTCATCACTTGGAGGATGGCTCGCATAGAGCATGAAGATGGAGATCATCATGGTGGACAGGTTCTATGGCGATGGAGATCACCATGAGAAAATGGGCCATACTGTATCACATCTATGTGAATGCTATTCTTATACGTTTTACTACTATGCATGCTTAGATGATAGAAGTAGAACAATCCCTCACAAAGTTTAAGTTAAACCATGCCCTCCCAACCAAACCTTGCACCATCCTATGCCCTGTACAATCGTTGGTGGGTCTATGAAATTAGGGTGCCACGGTTTTCCTTGGCTGGATGGGTTTGTATCGGATACCTACACGCATAAGGGTTGGTGAGCTTAACAATGTCATCTTAACAGTTAAGGACCTTGGGGCATAAAGGTTGGGCGCCTAGTTTTGACATAGAGATGTCACCCAACAACAAGAGTCATATGTGATATGATTAGCAAAGGTTGCTTACCGATTTACCTTGTCTTCTAGCAGTGATGCTAAAGCTCACAGGTCGACTTGTTAATTGTGGATCTTGAATCACTTAGTATCAATAGAGGGATGTTGATTTAAGTGGGAGTATATGCTATTAAATTGTTTAATATGTTTTACTCTTTCATGGTTACATGGCTTAGTATTTTGCATATTTTTTTTGTTGTAGATCAATGGCACCGAACAATTCATCACCTTTTGCTTTGCGTTCGATTCTTGAAAAGGATAAACTAAAGGGAACAAACTATTCGGACTGGGTCCGTAACCTAAGAATTGTTCTCAGGGCTGAGAAAAAGGAAACTATTCTGGATACCCCAATCCCGGATGAACCTGCTGATAATGCAACTGCTACCCTTAAGAATGCCTACAAGAAAGCATGTGATGAATCTCTTGAGGTCAGTTGTCTTATGCTTGCATGCATGGAACTTGATCTTCAAAAACAATTTGAGGATCAGGAAGCGTACGATATGATCGTTGCGCTTAAGGACATGTTCCAGACTCAGGCTAGGACTGAGAGGTACAATGTCGCTAAGTCCTTTGTGGAATGCAAGCTGGCAGAGGGAGCAGCTGTAGGCCCCCATGTGATCAAAATGGTTGGCTACAGTCAGACTTTGGAAAAGCTTGGTTTTCCATTAGGCCAAGAGTTGGCCACTGACTTCATTTTGGCATCTCTTCCATCTAGCTATGGGCATTTCATTTCAAACTACCATATGCATGGGGTGGAGAGGGGCCTTAATGAATTATGTGGGATGCTGAAAACAGCAGAATGTGACATTAAGAAGTGTGCAGGGCATAGCCATGTGATGGCTGTGCAGAACAAGCCTAGCTTCAAGAAAAAGGGCACTTCTTGGCAGAAGAAGAAGGGCAAGGCTAAGGATACGATCCCTAAGCCAAACCCTGCACCCAAGCAAAAGCTTGGTCCTGCAGGAGACACTGAGTGTTTCTTTTGTCACGAATATGGCCACTGGAAGAGAAACTGCAGCAAGTACCAGGCTTCTTTGAAGAAAAGTGGAAGTAAGAGTACTTCCCACTCAGGTACACTTGTTGTAAATGTTGTGGACATTTTTCTCGTAGATTCTTATGTTAACTCTTGGGTATTTGATACCGGATCGGTTGCTCATATTTGCAATTCGATGCAGCGGCTAATAAGGACTAGAGAAGTGCAGAAAGGCGAAGTGGATTTTCGCGTCGGAAATAAAGCAAGGGTTGCTGCATTGTTCGTCGGCGTCATGCAACTTCACCTTCCGTCAGGATTTATCATGGAGTTGAATAATTGTTATTACATTCCTAGTATGGGTCGAAACATTTTATCACCTTCATGTTTGATGAGGGATGGTTATTCATTCGCGAGTACAAACAATGGTTGTGTAATCTCTAAGAATGCTATGTTTGTGGTTGATGCTCCCATTGTGAATGGGTTATTTATTTTAAATCTTGATAATGCATGTGTTTACAATGTTAGTGCTAAAAGGCTTCGGCCAAATGATTTGAGTCCTACCTATCTATGGCATTGTCGTTTGGGGCATATAAGTGAAAAGCGCATGAAGAAGCTCCATGGTGATGGTCTTCTAACTTCGTTTGATTTTGAATCATACGAGACATGTCAAGCTTGTTTACTTGGAAAGATGACCAAGACGCCTTTTACGGGGTTTCCCGAGAGAGCGACAGACTTGTTGGAACTCATACATACTGATGTATGTGGACCAATGAGCACGACAGCCAGAGGAGGATATCACTACTTCATTACTTTCACTGATGATTTCAGTAGATATGGCTATGTCTACTTGATGAAGCATAAGTCTGAAACTTTTGAAAAGTTCAAAGAGTTTCAAAATGAGGTAGAGAATCAACGTGGCAAGAAAATAAAGGCCTTGCGATCTGATCGCGCAGGTGAATATTTGAGTCACGAGTTTAGCAATCATCTTAAGAGATGCGGAATTGTTCCACAGCTCACGCCGCCCGGAACGCCTCAAAGAAACGGGGTCTCTGAACGGCGTAATCGAACTTTGTTAGACATGGTTCGATCGATGATGAGCCAGTCGGATTTACCATTATCATTTTGGGGTTACGCGCTAGAAACAGCAGCTTTCACACTAAATAGGGTACCATCTAAATCCGTAGTTAAGACACCATATGAGATGTGGACTGGAAAGAATCCCAGTTTGTCTTTTCTAAAGATTTGGGGTTGTGATGCATTTGTCAAGCGACTTCAGTCGGACAAGCTAACACCCAAATCGGATAAGTGCATTTTTGTGGGATACCAAAGGGAAACCTTAGGGTATTACTTCTACAACCGAGAAGAGGGCAAAGTGTTTGTCGCTCGTAGCGGTGTTTTCCTAGAGAAAGAGTTTCTCACAAAGGGAACGAGTGGAAGGTCGGTGCGACTTGAAGAAGTTCAAGATGATCCAGTCAGGGATGCTTCTACGAGTGATGCTATTGTAGCAGAACAAGTTGAGGAACCCGTGGCAATAGAAGCACCACAACCACGAAGGTCGGCGAGGCTCCGCGAAGCGCGAGAGTTATTATTGTTAGACAATGATGAGCCTGCAACCTATGCAGAAGCGATGGTGGACCCAGACTCTGAGAAATGGCGGATTGCCATGAGATCCGAGATAGAGTCCATGGGAGACAATCAAGTTTGGAACTTGGTTGACCTGCCTGATGGTTTTAAAGCCATCGAGTGCAAGTGGATCTATAAGAAGAAGATTGATATGGATGGAAATGTTCACATACATAAAGCTCGACTTGTTGCAAAAGGTTTTCGACAAGTTCAAGGAGTTGACTACGATGAGACTTTCTCGCCCGTAGCGATGCTTAAATCTATACGGATCATTCTAGCCATTGCTGCACATTTCGATTATGAGATATGGCAAATGGATGTCAAGACGGCTTTCTTAAATGGAATCCTTTCTGAGGACGTGTATATGATGCAGCCCGAAGGTTTTGTCGATCCAAACAATGTTGGAAAGGTATGCAAACTTCAAAAGTCTATTTATGGGCTGAAGCAAGCATCTCGGAGTTGGAACATTCGATTTGATGAAGTTGTAAAGGAGTTTGGCTTCACCAAAAACGAACAAGAACCTTGTGTGTATAAGAAAGAAAATGGGAAATCACTTGTGTTTCTAATCTTATATGTGGATGACATATTATTGATTGGAAATGACATTCCTATGCTCGAGTCTGTTAAGACCTCATTGAAAAATAGTTTTTCTATGAAGGACTTGGGAGAAGCGGCATATATTCTGGGTATCAAGATCTATAGAGATAGATCAAGGAGGCTAATTGGATTAAGCCAGAGTACGTACATTGACAAAGTGTTGAAACGGTTCAGCATGGAAGAGGCTAAGAAGGGGTTCTTGCCCATGTCTCACGGCATTAAACTCAGCAAGACTCAGTGCCCTTCGACCACTGATGAGCGAGAACGCATGAGTAGGGTTCCATATGCTTCGGCTATTGGATCCATCATGTATGCAATGACATGTACTCGCCCAGATGTTTCCTATGCTCTAAGTGTTACAAGCAGATACCAAGCTGATCTAGGTGAGATTCACTGGACAGCGGTAAAGAATATCCTTAAGTACTTGAGAAGGACTAAGGATATGTTCCTAGTTTATGGAGGTGAGGTTGAACTCAGTGTAAAGGGTTACACAGATGCGAGTTACCTTAATGACTCAGATGACTCGAAATCGCAATCAGGTTATGTGTTTGTCATGAATGGTGGTGCTGTGAGCTGGAAAAGTTCCAAGCAAGATACAGTGGCCTCCTCTTCAACAGAAGCGGAAAATATTGCTGCCTCGGAGGCTGCAAAGGAAGCTGTTTGGATTAGGAATTTCCTGATCGCTCTTGGTGTGGTTCAGGGCTCGTCCAATCCCTTGGACGTTTATTGTGACAACAATGGTGCTATTGCACAAGCCAAAGAACCTAGACAGCACCAGAAGAACAAACATATTCGCATGCGCTACCATCTGATTCGTGAGTTCATTGATGAAGGTAGTGTCATGTTATGCAAAATACATACGGACTCAAATGTTGCTGATCCCTTGACTAAGCCACTCCCGTAGCCTGCGCATGAAGCGCACACAAGAGCAATAGGTATTAGATACTGTCTAGATTGACTCTAGTGCAAGTGGGAGACTGAAGGAAATATGCCCTAGAGGCAATCATAGAGATGATTGTATTTCATGTGTATCCATGAGTTATTATAATGTTCCTTGAATATCCATATACCAGGCAACTTGTATTGATTGGCAATTATGTGAATTGTTTGTGAAACTCTTTACTTGTATGGTTATCTAATAATTGTCCCTAGTCGGAGTTCATGCGAGGACACACGTGAATATTAGACTAGCACATCGATTGGTTAATGACTATGTTTCGCAAGTCATTGACATAGAGATGTCAAACCAATGA
This sequence comes from Avena eriantha, assembly GCA_910589775.1. Lineage (NCBI taxonomy): Eukaryota > Viridiplantae > Streptophyta > Magnoliopsida > Poales > Poaceae > Avena > Avena eriantha. Next base: position 24,022,622 of record OU342740.1, read on the forward strand.
TGTGGACACATGTTATGAACATGGGGTTGGACTGACCCAACATGAGACTAGCAATAATACTTGCAGCTCTCTCTACACATCGTGTACGTTTTGTCCTTAGACCTGAGATTGTCGCATGTACTTGAGATGTGGATCGACCTACTTTGGGGCTATCAAACACTACTCCGTAACTGGGTAGTTATAAAGGTAGCTTTCGGGTTTGTCCTGATACATGCTGCAAGGCATCGATCAATCAAGATGGGATTTGCCCCTCTCTACTTGAGAGAGATATCTCTGGGCCCCTCGAGTGATCGGATCCAGAAATGCATGGCCGTGCTACATATGGTTAAGAGTTAACCTAGTAAAGGGATTTTGAATCATAGTATCGAGAAAGAGAGGTCAGCTTAGAGCTAGACCAAATATCGTGAGGCAAAGGGAAAGACATGTACTCAACCTTGTGATGGTTCGTCCGAATGATCTTTATATGCGTTTAGGAGTTGGCACGTCTTGCTAGAGGCCGCTACCAACTATTGACAGAGTAAGTGTACTCGCGTCATGTCTATACGTGTATGAACCTATAGGGTCACACACTTTAGGGGCTGGAAGCCTAATGAGGATTGGATCCGAATTAGACCAGGCTTAGGCTGCTAATGGGCTGCTAATGTAGAAGCCCACCAGGGATGCCTATATAAGAGAGAGTGAGGCGAGCTGAAAAAGAGAGAGAATTCCACCCAGCCGCCACTCCTCTTCCGCCTGTGTTGCACGCGCAGACCTAGCAGTCTGGCGTGTGACGGCTTCCACTCCGGACGTGTGGATACCTCGGAGGTGCTGCATCTGTAGCACTTGGACGAGCCGCGCAAAGGGGAGCTGCTCGTGGGACGAGGACGAGGAGGAGACGTAGAACATCTACACTGCCGCAATGTGCTTCATCGAGTTCCGCACCTGCGCGTCTAGCGGTAATCCCGTGATCTATGACAATAGTATTCCTGGTTGACACGGTAGAAAATTTTGATTTTACGCTAGTGTAGCCTACCTGTAACCCTTCAGTGGATGCACCACCACATCACCGACATTGTAGAAGGATGTGTGCTTGGATGGTTGGCGGCCATCAACGCATAATGCTAACACCTTGGTACGTGAAATCAACCTCCACGACCCTAATTACCCTGGTGTTTCCATGAGGATTAAATGCAGTTGCGTTTGAAGTTTGGCTAGGCTCGGAGGTTGTATGCTCATGTCGAATCAAGACCTCCACGACCCTGTTTATGCACTGTTTATCTTTCTCGAAGTGTCATTTTGGAGAAGCTTTTTTGAAGTTGAGATGTCATCAACTTTGGTGGTGCTATTGCTGCTGCAAGCCGCTGATACTTTTGATGGGGTCTTTGTTTTGTTTTTATTTTGTTTTTCGGCTATGTGCATTCTTAGAGCATGTGCATTTTTGAAAAATTTGGGTGTCTAAGAGAATATTTTCATACTAGAACTAGGTCTAAACACTTGAGAGGGTGAGTGTAGCTATATTTTCCGGGACCCTGAGTCTAGTACAAGATTCATGTCTAAGGAAATCAAATGGCAGACGGACCCACTCGTCAGTGTCTAGCAGATTTTCTATATTGTTTCTTTCTGCTCAGATGAGTAGGGTCCATATCTGCTCTAAATGATGGAGCATATTTATGATATGCGAGTCTAGTAATTTTTTTAGCCATAACTAGCAATGGCTCATGCTACACACGCTCGTAATGGCTAGACTTGCTCTAGTCTCTACTACCTGATGAGTAAAAGAGCAATTTACCAAGAGAATTAACCATAATAAAAGGTAGATAAAACATGAATAGAATAATAGAAATTAAACTAATCATGTGATTTGGCGGATAACCTACTTCAAACCATAAGATACGACAAACTATCTGACTAATATAAACAAGATTGAGAAAGATGGTATACATCACAGTAGAGGAACCGTCCGTGTTGACGTTGATACCGTTGTTACCATGTCATCGAGGAAGAGGTTGTTGATGTCGGGGAAGAAGTGGTCGTTGGGGAAGGCATCGGCGCTGCCATTATCCATGAAGGAGTCCGCGATGAAGCCAGTAGTCGCTCTAATAGCGCTCACCAAAAACCTTATCGCCCTTCTCCCGTATAGGACTCGAAGTAGCGGGTTTAGGAGGCCTACTGTCCCGGCTCATCCCCTTTACCAAGGGGACCGACTATCGTCACCAACCTCATTGGAGTTTGCATCGCGCATCCATCATCATACAAGACTACGTTTGCGAGTTTGTGAGTGTAGTTGTCAAGACTCTATCCAAGGTGTTCTTCCCTCTCCGATTGGGATCGAAGGGAGCATGTTGAACTATCTTTCCTTGCGAGGATTCTATCAGGCCGGTGTCCACCAGCGGGAGCAATTGGCCTTGTATTGTGTGATTTTTGCGTGTGTTCATCGTGTTCTTCGTGAGGTGAGTGTTTGCTTGTTCTACCTTCTCTCTTTCCCCTTGTTTTCCCATCAATTTGACTATGAGATCCATGAAGATTAGGCCACCCTTAAGGTCACCCCTTATCAATGTCTATCTCCTTCTCATACTTTTACCAATTGGTGGAAGAGCCCCACTTATAAGGTGGTGAAACTTTCCTTCAACTAGCAATGTGGGACTAAACATTTGTCCCACCTCTTTCCATGCATGAATGGGCCACATGGGCCTCTAGGATTTTTAGGAATTATTGAAATGGAAATATGGGCTGGGTCATTTAGGAAAAATTCCAACAATCCCCCAACAGATCCCAGAGGCACATAAAGTTTTCCTTTGGTTCCAAAACATTGTTTATATGCCGGTACTGTAGTGGAGACTGTTAAGTTGAACTTCTACCTAGAACTTTATACTACACTAGGCTGCAACTTGTACAGTGGACTATGCCTTGAACAACAAGTTTGTTGCGAATCTAGCTTCACACAAAGTTGTCATGGTGTGGAACATGGTAGTGCAATCGGGGATGGCTTAAGAGAGGGCAATCAAGATGCTATCGGTGGCTATCACAATGGGTTGGGCACAGAAACTACAAACACAATGATGTGCCTAGGTTCAAGGCCCTCTCGGCGAGGTAACACCCCTACTCCTGCGAGGATCTACTATATCAGGGGCGAACACCCAATACAGGTGCTCCTGGAGCTATTTCCTCAGCAACTATCGAGAGATAGAGGAAGAACATGAACTTGTGGTCTCTAAGAATCTACCTTGAACCCTAGCTCTACCCTCCCTTATATACTAGCTAGGAGAGATAGGTTACAATGTGGATTCTAGGGTTTACTTTTTAGGCTTTGGTTTTACAAAGCGGGCTGGTTGGCAGGGTCCAGCCGGTGGACCAGGACCTAGTCAGCCCTTCAGTACAGGGGACAACACTACAGTGTCCTAGAAATAGTGCTTTGGGCATCATCCCTCGCTTCAACCAATAGCCGGTGCTTTAGTGGTCAGCCAACAACGCTCTCCTCAACTTCCAGCTTTGGTGCTTTGGTGCGGTTGTCTTCAAGCGCCGGCAGGGCGGTGCACCAGCCTATCTGGTGATGCGAGGAGCCAGAGGAGTGCTCAGCAAGGAGCATCACCCCTCTGTATCCTCTCCACCGAATCCAAGGCGACCGGGTGGAAACGGCCACCCAACCAATTCTTCTGGTCATCCGGTTAGACGAGCCAGCCAGGGAAGCTTGAGGGCGAACCGGTTGGAGCGGTTCACCCGGGTGCAGTCCTTTATATTGCGGCCATCTGGATAGGTACTTCTAGAGCCAACCAGTTAGGCCTGGCTTACCCCACCTGGGGGTCATCCCCCTGACACTAGTCCCCGAGCGCGTTGGGACTTCTCTTTACGGAGAAGTTCTTGTATGCTCATTGATTGAACTGAAACGATTGGTGATGAAAAAACTATTGTAAATTCTGTTCGAGGTGTTTGTTGCTTCCCGGCTGGAGTTTATTGGCTACAGAGTCGGTGGCCACCCACTGGGTGTAAGCAGCGATTGTAGCGACCGACTGGCGCAGCCCAAACGAGGGAGATGAATCGTCTAGTTGCTGAGGTCGATGCTCACGCCAGCCATGCCTGGCGGTTCTGGTGCACGTCGTGTCACTTTGACCGCTCGCTCTACCGCGATATTTTTTGGTAACTGTGTGCACATCTAGCCGCTGCAGTTTCTTGGGAGGTGTGTGCACGCCTCGCCTCCCGCAGTAACGCCTACAGGATCTTCTATGTGGGATCGCGCCGGCACATTTGATTCACAACCAAACCTTCATGGGGGGAGTTGTCTGCCACGTGGTGGAAGGGAGCGAAGGGGGCGCGTTCGGCCCATGGCGGTAAATAGGGCCACAGGGATGGGTTTTCTCCCACTTTACCTTCTTCATGTTCTTGCTCTTCTCGCCCTTGCGCACTTTGCCTTCCTTCTCTCCTGCCACCAAATTTAGGTCGCCGACACCGCTATGAATGCGCACAACGACGGGACCCTGCTTCTCCACCATGGCCTCTACGTCCGCATACATGCTTCTGGAGCAATGTGGAGGATGGTGCGACTCCTTCATTATGGATGAGCTCATCTACAAGTATCGGTCATGGAATTTCATCATGTAATAACGGTTGGTGAAGCATCTACTCACGCTAGAGGGGGAGCGCGCCCCTCATCCTAATCCTGGCGAGGCCGTCGTCTTTCTCGCTCACTTCGCCCGTGGTTTCGGCCTGCCGGTGAACCTCCAACTTCATCATCTGGGGGCAAATGCCATGGCGCAGCTATCGCATCACGTGGAATACTGCGAGTCATACCTGGGGGTTTGCCTGGATTTGGTGAACTTCCTTAAATTCTTCAATTTCAAGGCCCAGACGGTGCACAAGGGCAGACCGCTGGTGGACACTGGCTGTTGTGCCATCTATCCGCGGCCTACGTCCCAAATGCCATGGTTCGACCTCCCCGACAAGGTGAAGCTTTGACAACACTCATATTTCTATTTGAGCAATGCAACCAAAGTCGACTAGATCTGGCTTATAGTATTCACCAATGTCTCCGCCACCTGGAAGGCCTAGACCGTGAAGGGGTTGGGCGCTCAGTGGATGGCCACTCGGGTGCAGGCGCTGGTGGAGACGGAGCGGCTCACCGCTCGGGACATCACCTTGTCCTACATGGCCCGCCAGGTGCTTCCGCTATAGCGTCGGTCACACAAGATGTGTCACTTGTCCAGCCCCGATGATCCTACCCGATCGTCCCGTCCAGACGTGCCATACGAGGCCCTCCGAGACTGGCTCGCCATGATCATGAAGGAGGACCCAGAGAATGGCTAGTGCTACTCCTATAGATTGTCTGTTTCCTAAGGTTAATCTTCTTGTCTTGCCAAGTGGATTTTTCCCAAAGGATTTCTTTGCGCTTCTTATCTGCCCCCTTTGAGTAGCTTTTTACGGCATAGCTAGTGGAGGATGGTATGGGTGATCGTGAGCTCCCCCACTTCTCGGTTGACCTTCTGCCGCCGAAGTATCCGCCGACGGAGCCGGAGCGCTTCCCTACCTAGGGTGATAAGGGATTGATGGACCGCACGGTAAGGGTTTTCTCTTTGCGCCCATTTGCCGATTTGTTATTTTCAACCGGACAATGACGTTTGCTTGTATTTGCGTATCCATGTACGGCGATTACGACCCTCCTACCCCCGGTGCCACGGCGAAGGCCAAGGGGATGCAGGCGGCATCCAGCACCGCCCCAGCCGCCGCCGGCCCGAAGAAGCTTCATCGACAAAGGCTGGTGGTGATTGTGCCGACCATCGCCGAGTATGTGATTTTCTAATCTCTTTAGCCTTTTTGCTTGCAATTCTCCGCTAAGTTTTATTTAGTCCTTTAGTGAGGCGATGTCGATGATGGCTCTAGTGCTGCCACCGCCACGCCCGTGCTAGCTGTGTCTGAAAAGCCGGCCGAGCCGGCTACACCCGCCCCGACCGCACCGGCAAGAGCTACCTCGACCGTGACGAATGCGTCCCTGCTTGTTGTGCTAATGCCTCTGCACTGTGCCCTAGCCATCTCACAGATTTCTCAGATGTTCGAGGTCGGGCGCGATGCCACCACTCCTCCGCCCCAGCTAACGGCCGGTGTGAACCCGTTCTAGAGCGATGCTTCGACGGGTCCGACCACTAGCCGGGTTGAGGGGCCAGGGGAACAGGCGTCGTGTGCTTCCACATGGCTGGCTGTAGGCGATAGCGGGCGGTCGGTGGCCTCTGGCTTCGGTGGTGTGGGTGGCGGAGCCGAGCTGGTCGTGGCAGGGGCCTCGCCGACCGCCGCTGATGATGATGAGGAAGTTCTGGTAACCGGCTACAAGCTAGCCCCAGCTGTGCTAACGCCCAACACCATCCTTGCTCATCTCTCTGGCTCGGCGCCTTTCTCCCTCAACCAGGCACATCGCCTGGTGGAGGTGATGGAGTAGGGGCTCGGCAAGGCCAAGATGTTGGGCATTTCTTTGGAGGTAGGTGTCTCTTCATGCTCTTGTCCTTTTCCCTTAGTCGGTTTGCTCCTTCTCTTTTTCACTTCCTTCTTTCTGCAAAAAGCTTTTTCTAAGATGACGAAGAACACCTGAGGCGTAAGATTGCTTGCTCTGACATGTCTTCGCAACTGCACGATTTTTCGTGGTTATTTCGACTATCGGTATCATCCTGCAACCATGATAGTGGACAAGGAGAGGGAGGTGGACTGGCTGAAAGCGGAGGTGCTCCGACTACAAGACTTCAACAACACACGCCAGGGTCAGATCGACAACCTGGTGGTGCAACAGGCCAAAAAAAACTTCCGATATTTACGCCGACTCTCTCAAGAACCTTGAGGGTCTTTACACCAAGCATGAGGAGTTGCTGAAAAGGGTCCAGCCTCAGGAGAAGTCTATGTACACGGATCTGGATCGCATTGCTGAGATGGTCGTCAGTAAGTCTTTCTTCTCCCTGCTGAACTTTCTCCGTTGGCCACAGCTGGTTTGTAATAGTTTATGTCTTGTTGGTTGCTCACTATCCGGAGGCGACCAACCAGGCCCTTGTGCACATGCCTGAGAAGGAGGCTGGACGTGATCTACACCCAACGAGCTTGTCGTGGTTAGCGAGGAGGTCGATCGGCTGCGCTAGGTTGGCCTGGAGATCTTCACCTATCTCTATCCCCTCGCCGTTGTGCCTCACAACATCGACACCCTGGCCTCTAGGCTCGGGGCCGCCCTTGACCTCATCGAGACGGGGCGGGAGTGGGCTGCGCGTGGAGGCATGGAGATGGCACTTGCTCTGCTCATGTCCTGGTACCCGGGTGCGGATCTTCGGAGCCTTGCTAGGGGATTTCGGCAGGGGACCAGCTATGATAACCTTCACGATGAACTTCCTGATATCCGCTCCTACGGCATCAAGATTGCGAGCTTCGTATAGCTAGACCGAGACTTCAGCGACCCGGCAAGGACAGAGCCGTTCAGCTGGACCGAGGCTCTAACTCTTTCGAAAACTACAACTCTTCCTCCACCGGCCTCTGACTTGGCAGCTATTGACATTGCCTCTTCTAGTCGGACTGTAGCCGACGCCTCTGAACCCTCCACTGAGCCTCAGGTCTGATCCTCGAGATGCTGAGAGTAAATGTATTGCCTGAAACTTGTTCTTTATCCTTGGTGGTATGTGTGAACAACTTGTGGTATGTCAAACTCTGATGGAAGCTTCGTCTTCCGTATGTTATGATATTGTCTTATGCTTTTGAATTTGAACTTTCTGATTGTTGGATCTACTTTTTTCGTTTGTGGGTTTTTGCATGGGGACGTAGGAGCGCACCCACTGGGTGTAGTCCGCGAGGTTCAGGCCGGCTGGAGAATCCAGCCGGGTCGAAGCTCTTTTCCACCTTTGTTGTTTGTGGGTCTTTGCATGGGGGCACGGGAGCGCACCCACTAGGTGTCGTCCCCGAGGTTCGGGCTGGCTGGAGAATCAAGCCGGGTCGAAACTCTTTTCCGCCTTATGTCTTGGGAGTTGCGAACAGCGTCTGGCTCAAGCACTTGGTAGAATTTTTAACTCGTGCAAAAAACAAACACAAACGATAGTTTCTGTGTTAGATATGTATGAGGAGGACATAGTTTGCAGTTTATTCGGTATGATGGGAAAATTTGTCGTTTCGCACTAGGCCGACAACTTTGTCCTTTTCTTAGTGAGCGTTGGCCATTAAGCTATGTCCTTGCCGGCCATGAGCCAGATTGCGGTCTACAGCCAAAAACGAAGGGGTAGCTAGAAAGCATACTACATGATACTTCTGATTTCTGTTATCGGTATCGAGTGAGCGAGAACAATTGGAATGTCCAGATGGTTTTGTATTCCTTATGATTTTTTGTGTAGGGGTCCTCAGGTTTTTTGCTCTTGCCGAACTAGCATCCGGGTTGCGGGCCGGAGCTGAAGAGTGTGCCCTTAGAGCCGCATACAGTAGTTTGCTGTTTGGAATGCACAGGCATCTGGGCCAACTGGCAAGTCCCCGAGAGAGATCACCGGAGCTTGGGTAAAAACAATGCAGCAAGAAATGCCAAATGATTATGGAGTCCCCGAGACTGTGTCGAGGCTCCTCATCTTGTTCATTCATGATACATAAAAGTAAGATACATACACTTCTCGTTCAAGTGTAAAATGGGTGAAGTAGGTTCACATTCTAGGAACGCTCAGTTTCTTCGTCGGAATGGTCCATCTTGTTCTTTGCGGGCTCTTGGGCGTCGGTGAGGTAGTACGAGTTGTTCTATAGCGCCCGGCTGATGATGAATGGCCCCTGCCAAGGGGGAGACAGCTTGTGCATCCCCTTGGTGTTTTGTACCAATCGCAGCACTAGGTCGCCCTCTCGGAACGAGACATGGCGAATTCGGCTAGCATGGTAGCGGCGCATGTTCTGCTCGTAGATGGCAGATCTGGACAAGGCCAGCTCGCACGCCTCTTCGAGGAGGTCGACTATGACCTCGCGCACTTACTTTGCATGTTGCTCCGTGTACAACATCTTGCGGGGTGCATCGAACTCGATGTTGGTTGGCAGGACCGCGTCCGCTCTATAGATGAGTAAAAAGGGGGTGTAGCCGGTTGAACGATTTGACGTGGTATGCAGGCTCCATAGGATAGTCGTCAACTCCTCTATCTAGCATCTGGGGGATCTCATTAGTGGTTCGATCAATCTAGGCTAGATTCCTGCTAGGACCAGACCATTTGCTCGTTCGCATTGTCCATTTGACTAGGGGTACGCGACGGAGGCGAGGTCCAGGCGGATGCCCTTTTCTCCACAGAAGCGTGTGAAGGCCCCTTTGGTGAAGTTTGTGCCATTATCGGTGATGATGCTATTGGGGTATCCGAAGTGCGTGATGATGCCTGTGAAGAACTTGATCACTAGGGCCCTGTCCAGCTTCTTGATGGGCTTGGCTTCAATCCACTTGGTGAACTTTGTCCACCACCACTAGCAGGTGTGTCATGCCAGATTGTGTTGTCTTGAAGGGGCCGACAATGTCTAGCCCCCAGACGGCAAACAACCAGGTGATGGGGATTGTCTTGAGAGCTGCAGCCGGAGTGTGCTTTTGCTGGCTAAAACATTGGCAACCATTGCATGCTTTCACCATTTGCTCGGGTCTTCTAACGCAGTTGGCCAATAGAAGCCGTGGCAAAATTCCTTGGACACTATGGTTCTTGATGATGCGTGGTGGCCGCACTCGCCCTGGTGGATTTCCACTAGCAACCGGATCCCTTCGTCTTGGCTTACACAGTGCTAGTAGATTCCTTCGACACTGTGCTTGTACAGCTCGTTGTTGATGATGGTGTATGAACTTCCTCTGCGCTTTACTTGTCTTGCCTCGACCTCTTCGTCGGGGAGTTATCCTTTGGCTAGGAAATTCATGAAGGGCTTGCCCCATGCGGGGGTCTCCTAGATTGCGTACACGGTCTACCTGATCAGCTTGATTTCCTCGTGCACGGCTAGATCGGACTCGTCGGACGGCCTGCAGGGTGGAAGAGTGAAGTCAGCAGTCCCCGAGCTGCTGGATCCGGTTAGGGGTATTGGGGCCTTTGACCCGACACCCCCCGGGGTTGGAGCCGCAGTCCCTGGGTCCTTTGCGACAGGGCATTTGGAGTCGGCAGTCCCTAGGTCCATGTCCAGGACGATGGAGTCAGATTCTGGAGACGGCGTGATGGATGGCTTGCGCAGGTGTTCGAGAGAGACTCCAGACTGAATTGCTTGCCTTGTTGAGCCGACTCGAGCGAGTGCACCAGCGGCCTCGTTGTTGGCCTAGGGAACATGGTGGAACTCGCACCCTTCCAATCATGTGCATAACTGCTGGACGATGAAGCGGTATAGGGCCATGTTCGCGTCCTTGGCGTCCCAATCACCTGACACTTGTTGCACCACTAGGTCTGTGTCGCTGAAGCAGAGGATCCGTTGGATGCCGACCTCTTTTTCCATCTTTAGGCCATGGATGAGAGCTTCATACTCGGCGACATTGTTGGATTCGTGGAAGTGGAATTGCAACATGTAATCTAGCTGGTATCCTTTAGGAGAGGTGATGACGACTCCGGCTCCGTGCCCCCCATACATCTTAGAGCCATCGAAGTGTAGCTTCTAGTGCGTGGAGTCGGGAACCGGTGGTAGGTACTGGGTTTCTGCATAATCAATAAGGAAGTCGGCCACTACTTGAGACTTGATTGCCATTCTTGGTTCGTATCGGATGTTGTGGGCGGCAAGCTCTATTGCCTATTTTGCCAAGCAGCCTGTGGTGTCCTTGTTGCCGATGATCTTTGAAAGTGGTGCGAATTCCACCACTCGGATGGAATGCTCTTGGAAGTAGTGCTTTAGTTTCTTGGAGGAGTGTTTGTCGTTCTTCCGTCTTGACCACCACATCGTCAACGTAGGTGTGTATGTTTCTGCCGATCTACGATTGCAGGCATTTATGCATACAGTGTTGATATTTTGCCCCTGCATTTTTCATTCCAAATGGCATGGTGGTATAATAGTAAGCCCCATACCGGGTGATGAATGCTCTTTTTATTTGATCGGCGGGGTTCAGCTTGATCTAGTGGTAGCCTGAATAGGCATCCAGAAATGACAATAGGTCGCAGTCGGCCATGGAGTCAATCACTTGATCTATCTTTGGCAGGGCGAATGGATCTTTGGGGCAGGCCTTATTGAGGTTGGTGTAGTCGATGCACATGCCCCAAGTCTTGTTCTTATTTATCACCAGCATCGGGTTTGCCAACCATTTCAGATGGTAAACCTCCATGATGAATCTGGCTGCAAGGAGACGGGTGATTTCTTCACCAATTGTTTGCCTCTTTTCTTCTGCAAAGCGGTGTAGAGACTACTTGACCAGCTTTGCGTCCAGCCAGACTTGGAGAGAGTGCTCGGTGAGTTCCCTCAGGACACCCGGCATGTCTTTGGGGGACCATGCAAAGATATCCTGATTCTCATGGAGGAAGTCGACGAGCGCGCTTTCCTATTTGCTATCAAGGCCGTCTCCGACCAGGACGAACTTGTCCGGCTTGGCCTTGTTAAGCAAAATCTTCGAGGAGTGTTTGTCGTTCTTTCATATCAGGTCTTCGAGGAGTGTTCGTCGTTCGTTCGTCTTGACCACCACATCGTCAATGTAGGCATGTACGTTTTTGCTGATCTACGATTGCAGGCATTTATGCCTACAGTGCTGGTACGTTGCCCCTGCATTTTTCATTCCAAATGGCATGGTGGTATAATAGTAAGCCCCACACCACCGATGATGAATGCTATTTTATTTGATCGGCGGGGTTCAGCTTGATCTAGTGGTAGCTTGAATAGGCATCGAGAAATGACAACAGGTCACAGCCGGTCGTGGAGTCAATCACTTGATCTATCCTTGGCAGGGCGAATGGATCTTTGGGGCAGGCCTTGTTGAGGTTGGTGTAGTCGATGCACATGCGCCAAGTCTTGTTCTTATTTATCACCAGCACTTGGTTTGCCAACCATTCTGGATGGTAAACCTCCATGATGAATCCGACTACAAGGAGCCGGATGATTTCTTCACCAATTATTCGCCTCTTTTCTTCTACAAAGCGATGTAGAGACTACTTGACCAGCTTTGCGTTCGACCAGACTTGGAGAGAGTGCTCGGCAAGTTCCCTCGGGACACCCGGCATGTCTCTGGGGGACCATGCAAAGATATCCTAATTCTCACGGAGGAAGTAGATGATCGCGTTTCCTATTTGTTGTCAAGGTCGTCTCTGACCAGGACGAACTTGTCTGGCTCGGCCTCGTTGAGCAAACTCTTCTTGGTGCCTTTGGATGGCTTGAACTATGCTGACAGGCTTAGGCTTGCAGCCGGCATGTTCGCCTGCAGGGCTGCCACATTCTACATGATGGCGTGCTTCCCTTCTGTGATGATCATGGCCTCGGCTAGCTTGGAGCCATCGGTGACACATTCCATCAACCGCTCGTAGCAGCCGACGACAGTGATTACTCCCTTGGGACCAGGGAGCTTCATCTAGTGCGGTATTTCCATGAACTTGGTGAGCATCGGGTGTCCGAGGATGGCGTGGTATGCGTTGGAGAGGTTGACCACCTCGAACCAGATGGGCTCGCGGCGGAAATTTCCCTCCATGCCGAAGGTGACGTCCAACCGGATCTTGTGAATAGGGGAATGCGATGGACCCGGGACAACTCCATGGAAGGAGGTGCTAGAGGCCTAGAGCTGAGACTCATTGATGCCTAGCTGGTCCAGCTAGCTACGGTACAAGAGGTTGATGTTGCTGCCTCCGTCGACGAGGACATGCGAGAACCTGCAGGAGTGCTTCTTGGAGATGATGATGGGATATAGGACCATCGTGTAGGTGCCTGGGTTAGGCAGTATAACCGGCTGGTCCTTCATGCTCCATGTGATCTCTTGCTCGGACCAGTTTAGGTACTGAGGAACAGGGGACGATTGCATTCACCTCTGCCTCACGACCTCTTACTATGCTTGGTCTCTGGCTCGGTGACGAAAATGTGATAGTTTCCCACCTGGCGAGGGTAGTCATCATCGTCTTCATCTTGGCGGTTCTGGAGCTCGTGATTGTCCTACGGGCCACCGGCTGGTGGAGGTGGCGATGGTGGTGGGAGTCCACCGGCTTCGTCCATCCTCTTGGTCCAGCTACACTGGTGAGTCATGTGTGTAGCTGACTTGTTGCCGCCATTGTGGAACTTGCACGACCCATCAAGCATCGATTCGATGGTATACTTGGGTCACGAAGGCCGGTCATCAGGCTTCTACCTCCGGCTGCCTCCCACAGCCGGATCCTCTTGGACTACTACCACCTGCTTGGTAGCATATCCAGCTGGTCATCATTCCTTTTGCTATGGCGGTTATCATGGTCGTGCCGTCTGGGTGGTGGCGCTCACCCGACTGGCGCCGGTATGTGGAAACATCCACAATGATTTTCCCTTGGTCGTCCACCACGATGGCTTTTTTCATCACCGAGTCGGCACTGGCGTATTTTTCCGTGATGGCCATGGCTTGAGCCATGGTTTGGGGTCCACCCGGCTAAGCTTATTCTTGAGCATGGTGTCGTCTCGGCAGCCATTGGTGAAGAATTCGATTGCCTGGTGTTTGTGCACCCCCTCGCAGGAGTTGTGCATGCTTGTCCATCGGGTGAGGTAGGCGTGGTCGGATTCGTCCTTGCCATGAATGCAAAGGGCGAGCTCGCGAGGCCGTCTAGGCCGCCTATAGGTGTCGGTGAAGTTGCGGACGAATCCTTCCTCGAAGTCGACCTAGGCATTAATGCTGTTGTTAGGGAGACTGTTCAGCCAGGTTCTTGCTGAGTCGAGGAGCATGAGGGGGACATAGTGCATCGCCACCCGCCGTTTGCCATTTTCTATGCCCACCACGGTGACATAATCCACCAGTCAGTCCTCTGGCTTGACCATGTCGTTGTACTTTGGCGTGTCTCTTGGGAGCGAAAATCCCTTTGGAAACGGCTCGTTCCGGATGCGCGGCCTGAAACAGCTTGGGCCAACTGGACTTTCCTCCTCTAACATACACGATTATATCAGGAAGTAGATGCGCTTGTGCGCATCGCGCGTCTCCGGCTTGCATGGGCCGAGTCGTCCTGTCAGGCGAGACTTGGGCGGCGCAAGGCTTATTTCGGCTCCATCGGCCGCATGGTGATGTTGCCCTTGTCCGGCTCCATCAGCTGGTGTGCGGTTTCTGCTGGTGACTGACGCGATGTCATGCGGGTGATGCCAGCGGCCGGCCAACCCACCGCGTGGGCGGCTATTCTGCCGAGTTCCATTAGGTGAGGAGGCCTGGTGTACCTGTCTGCTGCCTCCCTGGACTACCGGATCCACCTTCTAGCATGGGGATTGGCTCCTGCTATTCCCCACCAGGCTAGGACCTGCCTTGGCTTGCTGCTTGTTGGTCGTGGCCACGAGGAGTCGGACACGTGCCTGCTAGCGACGTAGCTCTTCACCTTCAAGGTGGCTTCGTTTCGTGATGGCCGCCTTTGCCGCCCCCATGTTCTTCGAGGGAGTGATGTAAACTGGCTGAACCGCAGGAGTACGCGGGTCAGCAACATGGTCTAGCTCCAAACCAAGGTCTTGCCCCGGATGCTGAATCGGTCGGTTAGCACCGGGAAGGTGGGTGAAGCCGTGGGAGGTGTTGTACTCACACATGGTCGTGTTTAGCTGACGCTAGGTGGAGGCGAACTTGTTGGCTTCCTCCAAAAGGTTTTGGCAGCTGGCCTCCAGCATGGCCATAGCCGTTGCCGGATCCGACTTTGGGATGACGAGGTTGCAGAGGTGCTGGATGGAGGCGGTTAGCAGGTCTTGGTCTTGCTCGCGTGAGGTGGAGACGTTGCCTCTTGTGTGGCGCTCGAGGGGCGGGCAGAGGTTCTCGCCTGAACCGGCCATCATGACCTCGACACTTCCGTTGGCTGTAGCAGCGCGCAGGGTGGTGAAGCCAGGTGGCGCACCAAAGATAGTGAAGCCTCCGCGAGGGAAAGCCTTGGTGACAGTGGCGACATAAACGTGGTGGTCACCGAAGGGCTGGACAAAGCCATCACTTGGGAAAGTCTCCCCAACAAAGCACAATGCATTGTTGATGACGCAGTCGAAGGAGCCGAGAGTGAGGACTAGGCCGGAGGCGACGTGCTCACCGGCGACAAGTGGAAGTCCAGTGCAAGAGATGACCCTAGTCGAAGCGCTGTGCCCCATGGTGGGTGCCAACTGTCGTGGTGTGGAACACGGCAGTGCCATCGGGGATGACTTAAGAGGGGACAACCAGGATGCTATCGGTGGCTAGCACAATAGGTTGGGAACAGAAACTACAAACATAGCGATGTACCCAGGTCCAGGGCCCTCTCGGCAAGGTAACACCCCTACTCCTGTGATGATCTACTATATCAGGGGCGAACGCCCAATACAGGTGCTCCCGGAGCTGTTTCCATAGCAACTATCGAGAGCTAGAGGAAGAAGATGAACTTGTGGTCTCTGAGAATCTACCTTGACCCCTAGTTCTACCCTCCCTTATATACTAGCTGGGAGAGGTAGGTTACAATGTGGGTTCTAGGGTTTACTGTTTGGGCTTTGGGTTTACAAAGCGGACCGGTTGGAAGGGTCTAGCCGGTGGACCAAGACCTAGTCAGCCCTTTAGTATGGGGGGACATTGTTATAGTGTCCAAGCGCTAGTGATTTGGGCATCATCCAACGCTTTAACCGTCAAGCAGTTCTTTAGCGGTCAGCCGACAACGCTCTCCTCAGCTTCCAGCTTTGGTGTGGTTGTCTTCTAGCGCCGGCAGGGCAGTGCGCCAACCTGTCTGGTGATATGAGGAGCCAGAGGCGCGCTCAGCAAGGAGCATCACCCCCTCCCTATCCTTGCCACCGAATCCGAGGCGGCCGAGTGGAAACGGCCACCCATCCGGATAGATGGGCCAGCCAGGGAAACTTGAGGGTGGATCGGTTGGAGCGGTCCACCCGGCTGAGTCCTTTGTCTTGTGGCCATCCGTCCAGGTACTTATGGAGCCGGCCAAATAGGACTAGCCTACCCACCTGGGGGTCATCCCCCCAACAAAAGTCTTGACCTATACTAGCCTACTGTGGGACTTCCCCGTGGGTGGAGCTTATGCGTCATACTCCATGGCCTTTCATGAGTTTATTAAAGAGCACCCTATTCTCATAGACTGTGACGTTTAACAGTCAGACTCACATAGGTGTGTTCTTCAAAAGATGTTCTCCAGGACAACATCTCTACTTAAGATAAGCCACTTAGAACATATTAAGATAATAAATCAACCTGCCGTGCAGAATAGGAAAGTATTGCATCTTCATGGAGTGGTGTTTATTAAAGTAGGGATACTTTTCTCTCAGTTAACCAATAGCTTGTCTCCCAATTCTAATTCACGGGATCTCCGATCACATAGAGTGGTTTACCACTGTGGAAAACTCATATTGTGGGTCTCATACCCATCTCCTTCGATGCATTTTCTATCACGTTGCGTGATAAACCCTTTGTGAAGGGATCTACCAAGTTTTTGTATGTTTGGATATAATTCAATGGAATAACTCCGGAGACTCTCATTTTCCTGACAGATTTTAGTATCCTCTTCACATGTCTTGATGACTTCAGATTATCCTTAGAACTATTTACTTTGAAAATCACAGTTTGATTATCGTAGTTTATAAGGATTACGGGTACTGGTTTATCAACCACAAGTAAGTTCATCAAGAGTTCATGAAGCCACTCTGCTTCAATAATGCATGTGTCTAATGCTGTGAGTTTTGCTTCCATAATTGACCTAGTTAAGATGGTCTGTTTGCAAGACTTCAAAGAAACAGCGCCATCACCAAGTGTGAATACATATCCACTCGTGGCCTTTATCTCATTAGCATCAGATATCCAATTTGAATCACTATAACCCTCTAGTACCCTTGGATACCCGGTATAGTGAATGGCATAGCTTGCAGTGCCTTTTAGATAGCGCATAACTCTCTCAAGAGCATGCCAGTGATCATCTCCTAGATTTGAAACAAACCGACTGAGTTTGCTTACAGCAAAAGCAATGCCAGGCCTCATGGAGCTAGCTAAATACATAAGCGACCAATAATTTGAGAGTATCTCAATTTTTCTCTAGCATTTCCTCGATTCTTTCAAAGCGATACACTAGGACTCAAGACCTTTTCCACATAGTGAGACTGAAGCAATCTATCCCACCACCATCATCTCTCAATAGCTTGATGTTCATGATAACATCAACTACTTCTAGATCCTTCATCTTAAAAGAACGAGATAAGAAATCCTTGACCTCCATAATTGCATTAAGGTTGGTTCTGAAAATCAGTATGTCATCAACATACAAACAGAGGATGACTCCCCCGCCCCCACCATGGTGATGGTACACACATTTGTCAGCTTCATTTATAACAAATCCTGCAGTAGTTAAAGTTCTTTCAAACTTCTCATGCCACTTCTTAGGGGCTTGTTTTAGGCCATATAAAGACTTCAACAACGTGCACAACTTTCCTTCCTAGCCACTTACCACAAAACCATATGGCTGATCCATCTAAATTTCCTCATCTAATTTCCATTTAGGAAAGTTGTCTTAACATCCATTTGATGAACGAGAAGACCATGTGAGGCATCCAATGAAAGTAGTACTCGAATGGTGCTCAATCTAGCAATAGGCGAGTAAGTGTCAAAGAAGTCTTCACCTTCTTTTTGAGTGTAATCCTTGGCCAAAAGTCGTGCCTTATACTTCTCAATATTACCATCAGGTCTAAGGTTTTTCTTAAACACCCACTTGCATCCTACAGGTTTGCACCCATAAGGGTGACTAGTGATCTCCCATGTTCCATTAGCTAAGATAGAATCCATCTCACTATGGACGGCTTCCTTCAAGTAGTCAGCATCAGGAGATGCATAGGCTTTTGAAATGGAAGTGGGAGTGTCATCCACAAGGTATACAATGAAATCATCATCAAAGGACTTTGCAGTCCTCTATCTCTTACTCCTTTTACGAATTTCATTACCATCCTCCTTAGGACTTTCAATGTGTTTAATTGGAATGGTAGGTTTAGAAATTGTAGAAAATTCATGATTAGATGAACTAGGTATCTTAGGATTTGATGAGTTGGGTTTATCCTTCAAAGGAAATATATCCTCAAAGAAAGTTGCATTAGTCGACTCCATGATTGTACCAACATGTATGTCAGGTACTTCAGATTTTACTATCAAGAATCTATAACCAATGCTATGGAAAGCATAGCCTAGAAGAACACAATCAATGGTTTTTGGTCCTAGCTTGCGTTTCTTGGGGATTAGTACATGAACCTTTGCCAAACAACCCCAAGTACGTAAGTAAGACAGTTTTAACATTTTCTTCTCCCATTCTTCGAATGGAGTAATTTATTTGTTCTTTGTGGGAACTCGGTTTAGGACATGACACGCAGTCAATAGTGCCCCCCCACCATTCCTTGGAGAGACCCGACATGTCTAACATGGTGTTAACAAAATCTCTTAGAATACGGTTCTTTATTTCGGCTACCCCCATTTGACTGGGGGATTAGGGAGGTGTCCTCTCATGAGTTATGCTGTGTTCCGCACAAAAGGAATCAAACTTGTTGGAAAAATACTCTCCACCATGATCAGACCTAAGTCTCTTAATATTTCGATCAAGTTGGTTTTCTGCTTCAACTTTATAGATTTTGAAGAAACTCAAAGCCTCATCTTTTTGTTTCAGAAGGTACACATGATAGTATCAGAGTCATCGATCAACGTCATGAAATATTTCATTTCACCTTTTGCCAACACACCATTCATCTCACAAAGATCAGAATGTATGAGCTCTAGTGGTGTTAAATTTCTCACCTCTCCATTCATATGTGACTTGCGAGGTTGCTTTGCTTGCACACAAACTTAGCACATAGATCCCTTGATAGTAGTGAAATCAGGGATGAAATTTATTTTGCATAGACAAATCATTCAACCAAAATTAATATGACACATACGAGAATGCCAGACATTTGATGGGGGTGTGTAAATATGATTAATTTTTTATTACAAACGTATGACAGGGATAAGCGGAACAACCCTCCGCACTCATAACCTTTACCAATAAAGATTCCACACTTAGAAATTATAAATTTATTGGACTCGAATACAATCGTGTAGCCATCTCGACACAAAAGATATCCGCTAACAAGATTTTTATTTATTGAGGAAACATGATGTACGTTCTTTAGGCGAACGGTCTTTCCCGAAGTGAACTTCAGATCAACCGTACCAACACCATGAATAGAAGCATGCGAGCCACTCCCCATCAACGACACAGATTGAGTCCCTCTAACCTGATATGAAGAAAACATGGAAATATCAGAACAGACATGTACAGTAGCACCCGTGTCAATCTACGAATCAGGAGAATGACATAATGAAAGAATAGTAGGTAATATACCATACCCAACATCCTTCATATCAACGTCGCCCATGAAAACATTAGCAATCTTGTTGCCCTTCCCATGCTGGTGCTTGTCAGAACGGTTGGGCAAGCCGGAGCCCAATGATCAGGATCACCTCAGACATGACAAGCACATTTCTTCTTATCAGTCTTCTTCTTGAAACTGGTAGACTGTGAGGCTTTGTTCTTCCCATCAAACTTTCCTCTCCCATCAAACTTTCCCTTGTTCTTGAACTTGTGAGGCTGGAAGTTCTTTTTCTATGCCACCTTGGCACTTGAATCTCCCTCAGCACCTCGAGCACGTGTGTATTTTGCTCTCGCCTTCTCTTCCATATCAAGAGTTCCAATGAGATCCAATACAGAAAACTCTTGTCTCTTGTGTTTCAGGGAAGTAATAAAGTTCCTCCATGAAGGGGGAAGCTTGGCAATAATGCCCCTGACAAGGAACTTGTCTGGTAACACACAAGGAAAGTGCTCAAGCTCCTTTGTCAGTGACTGTATCTCATGAGCCTGCTCAACCACAAAGCGGTCCTTGGTCATCTTGTAGTCATAGAATTGCTCCATCACATACAATTCACTGCCAGTGTCCGAGACCCCAAACTTGGCCTCGAGTGTAGCCCACATGTCCTTGCCATGATCAAATGACATATAGAGTTCAACAATGTTTTCTCCAAGTATAGACAACATATCATCCTTGAACAAGGTATTAGTTTTTTGAAAAACTTGCCCCTGAGCAGGAGTAAGCTCTCCCTCAGGCTTTCCAAGAGTGGCTTCATAGAAGTTCATTTCTGAAACCAGTGAACTGCTCTCAAACACCATCTCTTATAATGTGTACCCTCAAAGACATGTGGCTTCACATATGCAACAAAACTAGTTGGAGTAAAATGCCTATAATAAGGTTTTTGGATTGATGAGTAAAAGTGCAATTTACCAAGAGAATTAACCATAATAAAAGGTAGATAAAACATGAATAGAATAATAGAAATTGAACTAATCATCTGCTTTAGCAGATAACCTACTGCAAACTATAATATACGATAGATTATCTGACTAAGATAAACAAGATTGAGGAAGATGGTATACATCATAGAAGAGGAACCACCCGTGTTGATGTTGGTACCGTCGTTAGCCATGTCATCAAGGAAGAGGTTGTTGATGTCGGGGAAGAAGTCATCATTGGGGAAGGTGTCAGTGCTGCCGCTATCTGTAAAGGAGTCCATGATGAAGCCAGTAGTTGCAGTAATAGCGCTCCCCAAAAACCTTCTCGCCCTTCTCCTGTACAGGACTCGAAGTAGCGGGGTCTCGAAGGACAGTTGTCTTGGCTCGCGGTGCATGCCGCAAGACGGGATGGGGAAGATCCTATAGGAAGCGCAATGCTCTGGAGCTGGAGTGCAAGAGTGTGTGTGTGTCCAGTGGATGTTGGGGATCTACTTTCCGGGTATCCTCATAGTTCCTCACTGACCAGGGTGGCCCACTTCGGGTTAGAGCTTTGCTTCACGGGATGCCCAGTCAGGGAGAAGAGACGGAATTCAGTCCAGCTACGGGAAGGCCTAGAAGACTTACAGAATTAGGCCCATAGTGTTACTTGTAGTTCGAGATGTACTCTGTAACCGACTCTTAGTCGTAGCCGGATAGATCTCTCCTGTAAACCCTAGGCCGGATATCTATATAAGCCATCCTAGGGAGAGCCTTTAGGGCAACACTCTAAACACCTCAATAATCTACAATCTCAACTCGCACAGGCGAACCCTTGTAACCCATATTCCGGCTCTGTCGTATTACTAGATTGCTAGCAGGAGTAGGATCCGTCCAAAGCCGGCGGATTTGAACTTGGGTAAACTTGTGTGCTCACCATCCCGGAACACCGTACGTCTCACACCCCTCTCTTCCGCACGCCTCGAGGACCCCCTCAAGGCGTACTTGTCATCAATCCAACGACAGTTGGCACCCACTGTGGGGCAAGTGAGCTAAGGATCTGCGTTCCGAGCGGAATCTGTAAGAATCAGAATCAGCGAGACTATCACCGTCGGTCGCATCCTCTACACCAGCGACATCCCTCTCATCGTTCTCGACGAGACCTGGATTCCGGCTAGGGAGGCTATGACTTCCTACACCATCATGTCTTTTGGAGAGATCGATGTTTACATCGGTTTTGCTGAACCTATCCCACCTACCCCAGCGGTGATGATAGAGGCAGAAGAATCTTCTGGGTCCCCTTTGTCCACGGAGGCGGCAGAGTTCCGGATCTCAGAAAACCCTAATCCCACCCAGCCCGCACCAGTTGCGGAGATAGTGGAGAAATTCGAGCCTGAAGAAGACCTAGCGGTCCAAGTCGAATCTGGAGTGGATCTCCTTGGAGAAGCCGGATCCCAGATCGACCCACCCGCGGAAGTCGAAATCCAGGAGGAGCATATCAGCGACACTAATTCTGGCTCTGATGACACCGGGACAGACGGGCCTTTCCTAAGGTACACACTGTGATGTATGATACTGCAAGGCGCAAGCGCAGACGCAATTCTCGAGACCATCAAAACTTTCAACCAAGCTGACCGCGAGAGCCGCAAATACCTCAGGAGGAATGCGTCGCGCTTCGTCGGATATGTTGGATACGGATCCGGCTCTGCCGATGCTGGAGAAAACACCGGCTCTGTGCTAGAGGCAATTGGAACAAACGTCGATGTACCCGCATCCTCGGATGAATCGATGACGTCAGCGGATTTCCGAAAGTTCTCCGCGGAATATGAAGAGGAGTATAACTCCAAAGCTGCATAAGAAGGAGAAGCCATGGATGAAGGATCCGGGGAACACTCTCCCAAAGTGCAGGATGACATGGAAGTCGGAGATAATCCCGAAGTCCAGATGTCCGAAAGTACCGATCAGAGCTTGACTCCGGGAAACAGACCCAAAGCCGCCTTTGCTATCGGCGCTGCCAAGAGGGCAAAGAAGAAGAACAAGAAGAACAAGACCCTGGCAAAAGACCCTCTGACAGAGGAGGTGATTGCCGAGGAATATGAGGAAGAATCGGATGGAGCACTTATCCCAGACGAGCCAAAAAAAGAAGAATCGGTGGATGGACACGTGATCACTGAAGGTGTGCGTAAACTCATCGATGCTGCATTAACCACACATATTCCTACAACTACAGAACTTACTACGGAAGAACTGGACGAGAGGGCGCAGGCCCTAAAAGCACGTCGTCAAGTACTCCTCGATGAAGCCAAAAACATTGAGGAGGAAAAGAAACACATAGCATCTGCGGGGAAGTACAACTCCAGGCAATACCAGAAGACCAGGAAGCGTCACACCAATGACAACCAATTCCTGCAGATCCACGCCGTCCTTTTCGGAGATGATATGAGGAAGCCTCGGAAAGATAGAAAACGAGATTGGGTATATCCAACCCCAATACAGAATACCGTGGCGGCCCGAGAAATTATATCGGCTAATCCAGGACCGGAGGAGATCTGGTTGGGAATCAAACTACTCAACAAGGGACTGGAGCAGCAAAAGGTCGCCATGTCCGGAAGTCAAAAACTGGTCTCGGATTCCGACCAATGTCGCACAAATCCGGCATGGGCTGACGTACGACCCCATTGTGGCGCCCCGCAAAATCACTACTAGAAAATCGCGTTGTTTTTGTGCATTGCATCATCATGACCGCATGCTCATGTCATTATGCCACATTGCATTTGAGCATCGTCACGTCATCTTGCATTTGTTTGCATAAAATTATTTTCGAAAAGTCTGTTTTTGTTTTCTAAACGCCCCGTCTTTATTTCAAATTAAAACCCCGGTCTCTTCCGGATATTTTTTTGTCTAAAAGATATTTACAAAAGGCTTTTAAAAATTAAATAAAATAATAGTCTAATAAAAATAAAAAAATAAAAACGTTTTAGTAGGGGAGGCAGCCGGCCAGGCCCAAAGGCCCAGCCAGCCGGCCTACCACCCCACCAGCTAACCCTAAGATCCCCTCTCCCAGCCTTTTTCCCGCCGCTGCCAGCCGAACTCCTCCTCCACCGACCAGCCCCACATCCCTCCACCCCTCCACCTCACTCCCACCATTCAACGATCGCCACCTCACCCGCCAGTGCCACCTGCACGCACCCCACCACACCTGGCGTGATCCCCACCTGCCGCTCTCCCATCTCCCGCCCGAGCCACTCCCCACCCCGTCTCCACCTGGGTCCCATCCCGCCACCTGCCTCGTGTCTCTCCCTCGCGACGGACACGCCCCATGCGCCATCCCGCGTAGCCCCTTCCCCACCAACCGCACGCCGCCGCCACCGTCGGATTCCGCCATCGCCTCGGCCCTCCCCTCCGACCGAGGCCTCCTCCATCTGCAGCTCGCCCCGACGCCCCATGACCGCGCCCCTCGAGCCCCATCGACGGAGCCGCCTCGCCTCCCTCCCTCTGCGGCGACTTCGTCCACTCAGGCCCACCGCCGCGCCACCGGTCGCCCTCATTGCCGGCCGTCGTCCGCGCCTCCGTGCCCCCCTCGTCGCCCATCGCCCTCCCCGCGACCCCATCGCCGTGCTCCCCGTCGGCCCCGAGCTCCGCCGCCCCCGTCCTCTGTGCGGCTTCCCCGCCTCCCTTCGTCCTCCTCTCACCGGTCGCCGACGACCTCGGCCACGCCCCCGCCTCTCCCTTCCTCGCGAGAACGACCCCCGCCGCCTCGAGCCCGACAGCATCGCCGCTGGCTTCCTCTCTGCGAGGCGTCGCCTCCCGCGTCCCCGCGCCCCGCTCCGCTCCTCGCCGTGTGAGCGCAGCCGCTTGGCCCTCCGGCAGCACAGCTCTGGCCCTCCGACTCACCGTCGCCGCTCCCTCGCCGTGGCGCCCCAGGAAGCCGGCCTCCGCCGCCTGCGATGGTCGTCTTCGCTGCCAAGACCCACCACGTCCGCATCTTCTCCCAGCCAAGCAGCGTCTCCTGCAGTAGGCGTCCACCCCGCTGACGTCACCGCCATGTCCCTGCGGGGTTCCTATTTATGTGCTGCTCGCAGGGTTCTGTTGTTCATCGGTGCACATATGTGGACGTGCGTGTGTTTGTGTTATTACGAGCCAGCGGTGTACTTGGCGTTCCGCGTACAACCCTCTTCCTCCAAGGCTAGCCACGACAAGATCTTCATCGGACAAGTACGATGACCACCAAAGCAAGTTCGACATCGAACAAGGTCGGGACGACATGATCGCCTTCCCGAACGCCATGAGCTGCTACACGTATCAGATGACCGAGACCGACACGAGATGAGACCCGGAGAATTTCTGGACACCAAGAGCTTCCGGCGCCAGACCCAAGACCGGCTCGATGCCGATGATTCCGAGGGATGCACATGGTGACACTCGAGATCTTCTTCTCGGATCCAACGACCATCAAGATCGCCACCGGAATGACAAGCACTTCATCTTGGAGCACCAAGTCCTCCTTCCCGGAACGCCAAGCTCTCCTGCTGTTGTCCGAGAACGATCCCGTTGATCCGTACCCCAGATCCGATCCCTGTCGAACCCCGAACCCCTCGGAGCCCAAGTTCGCCGAACCCTAAATGTGATTCCCTATCCGAGACCCCCATTATTTTTATAATATAACATTATCGACTATCGCCTATTAAATTGTTCATCTCGCATGCATATCATAATCATGCCGGATCTTCTGCCGTGGTATTAAATATTGCATCCGGTGTTTCTTCTAGTGTTTGCTTCTTCGCGGATTAGGCCGATGAGTTGATGCGAGTATTGACAAGTTCTCCGGATATGATCCGTCGGCAGTGTTTTCGCCAGGCGAGCATCTCTTCCCCTTCCACCTATTTTGCATTTATAGTCTTTATTTCCTCCTGTTGATCTATTGCTATCCGTGTCGTGATGCTTTAGTGTTCCGTGCCAGATATATTCCTTGTAGCCGATATATTGCCTTGGACACCTCCTACCCGTTGCTTGATAGACAGCTGGCCCTGCGAGTCGTAGTTCCTTGCTTAGGTGTTGCCTCGCATCGTCGATGTTCCACAGTTGTTGGGAGGTTGACAAATGTCTAATGGTGGTGCTGATCATGTTTCTAATTACAGTTTATTAATTAATGTTGGTAGTAGATTAAATGCAGAGGCACCGGTGGGTAATAGACAATATTTGGCTCTTAACCGCTCACTAGTGTCCCCTAGGATCTGAGTTCTTGACACATGTTCCGAGATCGAGCGCGCTAACCACAGGTGGGGTGTGTGGGCACCCCCATTGGCTTACTACCTGATTTCAAAGTACTGTACCGGGGGCCACAAGTAGTTTGGGGCTTTATTACTATTCTGTACTTATGCCATGTTACTGCTTTATTTAATTTGTGCGTGGAGCACCTGTACTGTTTTGGATCACGCCACGTGTTCGCGGTATCGACAAGCCCAGTCCCCCCTTTTGGGTTCCCAGTCGTTTACCGCCGTCGTCGCAAACCCTGGGTCCGTTCCGGAGCCGGCCGACTTCGTTGCGGGTAGCTTAGTGGGGTGTCCCCATGTACTTGCTTTGGGTCTGGGAAACGTCATGACTTAGGCCCCGCCGACATACCGATGGGTGTATGTTAAGTGATCTGGCAAAAAGGGTCGAAGTGCGTGTGGATACTTTGGTGCACCCCTGCAGGGTTAAATCTTTTCGAAAAGCCGTGTCCGCAGTTATGGACGACTTGGAGCACAGTTTCTCGACCATAGACAACTATAACTAAAGTTTACTGTTATAATTTGACCTGTATCTGAGATGAATAGTAAGTTGGATAACTGCCATGAAAAGATTAAATAAAACTGCCAACCGTGTGAGTTTCCTCGGCTTGACTTCTTCGTTTGGTCTCGAGGGGGAATACCAGGATGGGTATGTTTAGTGTTAGTATCAGGTTGGATCCGAATAGGTCTTTCTTATCCCTCTCTATTAGCCGCTAGTATTACAGAGTCTCTATAGGTTGTTTCGTGTCGCTGCGCTGCCGCTTCAGCCCACCATACCTATGTAGGCGAGAGCCGCCGAATTCTAGCCTCGCCATGTGCTAGCCTTAGTACTGACGCTCCTCTTTTTCCTTTGCCATTTTTCGACACCCCTTTTGTTTTAGCAGGTTTGAGATCGCCGTCGTTAGCAAGGTTACCCTTCTGGCTTGGCCTGGGCAGGGTTATGAACGCCATTGGTTATTCTTCAGGGCTCTTAGCCCAATTTGTATCTTGTCCGTACTCGGACGCCGTATCGTTTTCAAGGTGTTTTGGATTTTTGTATTGTATATCTGTATTCTTGACTCTTGGAGTCGTGTTGTATATATATCTGTTCTGTGGGTTCCATCATGGACTAATGTGTAATGGTATTACTTCGTTTTCCACCCGCACGAAAGTGCCTGGTGGGCGTCCTTGAATCGTTTCTATGCGGGTTTGGCGGGACGCGCTAAAACTTGCATAGGGCCAATTTGAGGGTGTTACACCCATCGTGTTCCGGAGCAGCATCATCGCCCCAAACACCGGGAAGACAATTATTCGAGAACCGGATCGTCAGGACAGCATCACAGAAATGCGCGTGTCTGGAGCAATGTCGCCCCAGCGGCCGAACAAGAGGCCATTGCTGCACTGTATCCGAGAAATCCTCCCCGACGAGAGTCGAACGATCTAAGGGGAGAAGATAAAGAGAAACGTCGGGAGGAGGATCGTCAAAAAATGCCATCTCCTAGACATGCAAGCCGTCCGGCTGAGTCTCACCATAGTGGGAACGACGGACGAAGGAACGACGGAAACCATGTCGGCACAAGCCAGCAGGGGGCTCATTGTAGTGAAGACCCTCCCCGGAATCGAAATAATGACGCTCTGGACGGAGGCCGGCGATCAGCCGGAAACACCAGCTGCCCCACCCTCTCCACCAAGCAGTCATCACAACGGCTCTCAAGGGGGACAAGGAGGACGACATGGCGGAGGAGGTGGTGGCAGAAGCCGAAGTCCGACTCCAAGGTACCGTAGCCATAGCCGACATTCGGGACAATCTCTATCCCCGAACGACGCAAGGCACAGGATCAACTCCAACATAGAGGCGCGGCGCTACGAAAACGATGATATCTACGTGGGCCCAAAATGCTTCGGACCATGCATCAGAGCTACAAGATTCCCGGAAGGATTTGCTATCTCAAGGCATATCCAAGCCTACGACGGCATTGCTCGGCCAGATACCTGGCTATAGGATTTTATCCAAGCTTGTTGCATCGCCAAAGGCGGAAACAGCCTGGTCGCAACCCGATATCTCCCACTTAGGTTGCGGAAGACGGCACGATCATGGCTCAATGAACTTCCGGAGAACACCATCCATAACTGGTATGACATGCAGAGTGCGTTCTTTCGGAATTTCGAAGGCACATATCGGAGGCCCTGTACGGTCGGAGACCTACAGCGTTGCAGCCAGAAGGCTGGAGAAATTTGCCGGGATTATCTCGGACGATGGATCGACACCAAAAACTCCTGTGAAGGAGTAAATGATCAAACTGCGATTGAAGCCTTCATTGCAGGTCTCCCAATTGGTCTACTACGACATCGTTTGAAGTGTGACAAAGTCACTGATTTGGGAGAGATGATAGAAACAACGAGCAAGTATGCAGATGATGACGACGATGCAGAGGGATTGCTCAATGCCCTAGTTGTGCCTCAGTCGGCAAAACAACCAAAGCAACAAGCTCAGAAGCGCAAAAATACCTCGGAACAGAAACCCAACACGGAAACAACAATGGTCACTGCTACTTTCGGGTATGGAGGACGAGGAGGATGCGGCGGAGGCCGTGGGCGTGGCCGTGGGACTTCAAGGGTCCAAGGTAGAGGAGAACAGCAACCAGGCAAAACCTACTCTTGGGCCGACATTGCCAATGACCCATGTGTGCATCACTTAGACGCCAATGGGGGCTCGTCCCACACTAACGCTGAATGTCGTTTCAATGACGACATCAAAAGAGATGACACCGCAGGCTACAAAGCTAAGCGGAAGAAGGGAAAGAAGAATCCCGAAAAAGATAAAGAGACCAAGGAAGATTCTGACATGGAGGAAGCTGATGCCTCAAATCCCAAGCCGGAAGGGAAGAAAAAATTTCCGACCAAGAAAGACACTTATGTCACCTTCCTCGGATCTCAACCAGTAAAGGTTAAGAAAGCAGATCTACATGAGCTCAATGCAACAGTTCCGGCTGTCCTCCAATTTTTGGACTGGTCGGAAGTGGCAATCACATTTGACCGTGCTGATCATCCGCCTAAGTTGCACATGCAAGGAAAATACGCCTTAATTGTCAAGCCACTTATTGACGGTTATGGTTTCTACAAGACCCTCATGGACGGTGGCAGCAGTATCAATATTCTCTATGTTGAAACGATGCCGGATGAAGATCTCGGAGACCCAGCTGAATCACAGCACTGTGATTTTTCACGGGGTTGTCCCAGGAAGACAAGCCAATTCCCTGGGAGAAATCACTTTGGATGTTACCTTTGGAACTCCAAAGAACTATCAGACAGAGGCACTTTCTTTCGAAGTGGTCCCGTTCAAGAGCGTGTACCACGCTATATTCGGACATTTGGCTTACTAGGCTTTTATGGCTCGTCTGTGTTACATTTACAATATGATGAAAATTCCAGGTCCCAACGGCGTAATCACTATCAGGGGAGACCCGAAGAAAGCGCGAGAGTGCGAGGATGGAAATGTCGCCTTTGCTAAAGCCGTGTTGCACGCCCAGGAGTACCAGGCGATCAAGAAGAGCACAGATCCGTCCGAGATGCCCGCAACGAATAAGGAGGTGACGAAGCCAAATACGTAGTTCAAGGCATCAAAAGATACAAAGAAGACGCCATTGAAGGATGATGACCCTCCAAGGTGACCCAAATAGGCGTAGGCCTAGATAACGCATAGGAAAGCACGCTCGTCAAGTTCCTCCAAGCAAATCAAGATATCTTAGCATGGCAGCCATCTGACATGACCGGAGTACCTAGGGAACTTGCCGAGAACTCTTTAAATGTAAACCCAAACACTAAACCCGTCAAATAGTCCTTACGACGTTTTGGCGATGAAAAGCGTAAGGCAATAGCTAAGGAACTAGCACGGCTCGAGTTAGCCGGATTCATAGAAGAGGTCATCCACACTGAGTGGTCGGCCAATCCTGTAATGGTCCCTAAAAAGGACACCACTGATTTAAGGATGTGTGTTGATTATACTACCTTGAACAAGGCTTGTCCAAAAGATCCGTTCGCTTTGCCTAGAATTGATCAAGTTATTGATTCTAGGGCAGGCTCGGAACTCCTCTGTTTTCTCGATGAACGCAGGAGCTACCTACCAGCGCACGATACAGCGTTGCCTCCACGACCAACTCAGACGCAATGTACATGCATACGTGGATGATATTGTGGTGATGTCCAAAAAGAAGGAAACGCTGATTTCCAACTTGGAGGAAACATTCGCCAATCTACGAAAATACAACATCATGCTTAACCCAAAGAAATGCTTCTTTGGAATAACAGCCGGAAAATTGTTAGGTTTCATCGTGTCTCAAAGAGGCATAGAGGTGAACCGGGACAAAATCAAGGCTATACTCAATATTTCTAGGCCAACTCGCCTGAAGGACGTATAAAGACTAACTGGTTGCATTGTTGTAGTCAGTCGGTTTGTAAGCCGGCTTGGTGAAAGAGCTGCACCATTATACAAACTCCTGAAAAAGACCAAGGATTTTGTTTGGACTGACGAAGCTGAAGCTGCACTACAAGACCTGAAGAAAGTACTCTCATCTGCTCCTATCCTTGCAGCACCGGAACCTCAGGAACTGATGTTGCTCTATCTTGCTGCGACAAATAAAGTCGTTAGTATCATCATGGTGTTGGAGAGAGCAGAAGAAAATCAGGAACACCTGGTGCAGCGTCCGACTTACTTTGTCAATGAGATCCTGACAGAATCAAAACAGCGGTATCCGCACTATCAAAAGTTGGCTTATGGTGTTTTTCTAGCATCTCGTAAGTTACGACACTATTTTCAGGAGCATCCAATTACCGTGGTGAGCACAGCTCCCATGAGAGATATAATCAACAACAGTGACGCCACAGGACGCGTCGCCAAATGGGGCATAGAGCTTTCAGCTTTCGATATTGAGTATAAACCCCGGACAGCAATCAAATCTCAGATCCTTGCCGACTTTGTTGCTGATTGGACAGAGACGAAGGAGAACATGACCTTCCCTGAGTCGGAATATTGGACCCTCTACTTTGATGGGTCTAAAGCTCGAGGGGACTCGGGGGCTGGCGTGGTGCTCAAATCACCCCAAGGAGATAAACTTCTATACGTGTTGCAGATCCACTTCACAGCGACAAACAATATTGCCGAGTATGAAGCACTGTTGCATGGAATCCGGATTGCTAAGGATATTGGCATCCGACGTTTGATGTGTTATGGAGATTCAGATCTTGTTGCTCAACAAGTGTCGGATATTTGTAATGCAAATAAACACATGGCATCATATAAAGCGGTCGTGGATGATTTATCTAAATCGTTCGAAGGGTTTGAGGTTCAACACATCCCTTGAGCAGAAAATGAGGAAGCAGATGCACTATCTCAGATAGGCTCTACACGGAAAGAGGTCCCGGATGGCGCTTTTTTAGAGCACCTCAAAGTTCCCTCAATAAAGGGAGTAGATGAGGAATATCCGACCAAATCCGACTCACCTTTGATAGCAGTTTTGGCTATAATTCCCAGCTGGACTCAACCCTACCTTGATTATTTGGTAGATGCCAAATTACCCGAAGACGAGGTTCTGAGCCGGCAGATTATCCGACGAGCGAAAGCCTATACTATTGTTAAAGGTGAGCTCTATAAACGGAGTGTTTCTGGGGGTTTTCAGCGCCACGTATCTCCAGACGAAGGAGTGGAAATCTTAAGGAAAATCCACGAAGGCGAGTGTGGTCACCACGCTACAGCCAAATCTTTAGTGGCAAAAGCTTTTAGACACGGATTTTTCTGGCTTACAGCTCAGGCAGATGCCGAACGATTAGTCAAGACGTGCAAAGGCTGCCAAAAGTACGCCAAACAAGCTCATGTTCCGGCTGATCAGCTATGAACAATACCTATAACATGGCCTTTTGCGGTCTGGGGGCTTGATATGGTAGGACCATTTAAACGAGATCCAAGTGGATTTACTCACCTCTTAGTGATGGTGGATAAATTCACCAAATGGATTGAGGCTAAACCTGTCACTAGTTGTGATGGAGCAACAGCCAAAAGATTTGTCGAGGATGTTATAATCCGGTATGGTTATCCACATAGCATTATCACGGACAACGGGAGTAACTTCTCTATGGGAGAATTGGGAGAATTCTGCAACGAGCAAAATATCCGGCTTGACATTGCGTCAGTCGCACATCCGCAGGCTAACGGACAAGTCGAAAGAGCAAATGGTTTAATCCTACAAGGCCTAAAACCGAGACTCGAAGCACCACTACGACGTGCTGCAGGGGCTTGGGCAGAGGAATTACCCTCTGTAATATGGAGTTTACGAACAACTCCAAACAGGTCAACTGGATACACACCTTTCTTCTTGGTCTATGGCGCAAAAGCAGTTCTTCCTAGTGATTTAATTCACACTTCTCCTAGAGTGGCCACGTATATTGAAGAGGATGCCGAGATTTCTCGACAAAATGATCTCAACTTATTCAAACAAGTTCGCGTCGTTGCTGAAATGAGATCAATAGCCTATCAGTAGAAGTTACACAAGTATCATAGCCAGAGAGTCTGAAACAGATCTTTCAATAAAGGTGATTTGGTTCTCCGGCTTGTGCAACAAAGAAATCACAAACTTTCCCTAGTATGGGAAGGGCCCTTTTTAGTTAGTCGAGTATTGCACAATGGATCGTACTACTTAACTGACATGAGGCCAGTCAAAGAAAGACATGCTACTAAGAAGAGAAAGAGATCTGAAGGCAGTACAAATCCGGATGAGTTAGACAGACCATGGAATATTGCTCAACTGCGTCCCTTTTATTCTTAGTTTATCCTTCTTTGTAATCATATATATACATGTTCTGTGAGAAATAAAAGTTTTGGTTGCCTCAAGTTTTTCTGAGAAGTTTTTACCATCTTATTTCCGAATGATCATGTCATAGTCAAAAATCCCGGAATGCGTGAAAATACTTTATGCTCATGTTTGTTCTGGTTTAGATTTCTGATTCTAAAAATGCTACCTTCGGGTATAACTCTAAAGTTTCTAGTCTATACTTTGGTTCTTTGTCTGATTGGTGGATGCAGGTATTTTCCGAGTAGTGAATTGTTGGTACTAGAAGCCGGCTTTGTTTCCGAGTTTAAACTGGTTTAGCAATTGAGCTCCGTTGCTCGGCAAAGTTTCCGTGCAGAAGGTTTAGCCGGCTCACGAAAGGGACGAGGCGGAAAGCCAGATAAACGATAAGTATAGGCGAAAACGTTCAATTGCCTATGTAAACATTTCAGGCACGCAAAAAATTTAAAGCCAAAAGTGCTGAATAGATCAAAAGCTTAGCACTAGCAAAATTATAGTACTGCATATTTACAGGCCCATCATGTTTTTCAGAATAATACAAATGTTTCTGGTAATCTATGATGCAGGAGGAGAGGAAGGAGCTGCCGGCTCGCTGGATACATTGCCTTGATATTGTTCTGAGATGTCTACATCCGGAATGGTGCGATCATCGTCGAGAACTTCTGCTGAATCTTCTGGAGGCGGAGGCGGAGTCTCCACGTGGGTGAAGAAAGGGGTCTCGTAGCTGGTCAAATCAGCCACGTGACACCCATATCTAGCACAGGAGTCCATAATGGCCTTGATATCTTGCTCCTAGCCGTCTTCATCTACTTTGCAGTACCCTCTAGTCACTTGCCATATTTCCATGTATCCATGGTGGCTCATGACCATGGTGAGAGCGTTCTGCGCCACGGTCCGTGTGTAGGACATGTTCCAATCCTGGACAAGTTGCGGCATATCCTTTGCTTTGTCCCGCACCTGAAAATCCGACATGCTATGCATGTCCGGAATCTTGAGAGCTTCGCCAATATCCTCAAGGGATTGGCGGAAGCCATGAAGTAGGTCACCGACTTGGGTAAGCCGGTGGGTGCGGGGCTCAGCGGAGGTGGAGCCCGTCAAGTTCAGAGGACCTATAAGCAAAAACGGTTAAAGAAAATCCGACATTGAAAGAAGTCAAAGAAAATATACAAGTCAGACAGATGGAACGTACCGAAAATGACATCGTCAACCTTGGTCTTCTCTTCCCGAAGACTCCGGAGTTTAGCCCGGAGCGCCTCGGAAAGGTCCCTCTCTCTACACAGCTCATTATTGAGGTCCGAGATTTTCTGATCTTGAGCAGCAATCTTACGATCACACTCGTCAGTGGCCATGGAGGAGGACTCAAGGATTTGAGCAATGCTCTTTTCATGATCTGCCTTGAGCTAATCCAGCTCTTGGCGAAGTTCCTTGTTCTCCACCACCAAAGTCTTGAGGTTCTCGGCCTCTTCAATCATGGCACTGGACTGTTTTACCAGCGTTGTAAGTGAAAAAAGAACAATAGTTCAGTATAAATTCGACTATGAAAACATGAAAGACAAGGTTTGAGTCTCGGAACGATTACCTTCGGCCTCATCCTTGGCAACTTTAAGCTCAGCATTTTTTAGTAGGAGAGCTTTGATCTCTCTCCGCTTATCACAGACATTTTTCAACAAATCCTGGTTATAGGAATATACTTTCTGTAAGTCAGAATACCCAAAGTCAGAAAGCTACTAAAGACTCGGGCTAATATTTTTGCTAGTATCAGCACGAGCCTTGGGGGCTACACTAGTTCGTTCTTTGGCATCCTAAGGAAGCATAAACCCGGATTATTTATCCTACTTCATGCTTGGGGGCTAGAGGATATGATATGAAATAAAGGAAAAACAGGAGTTAGAATTCTGACTTACATATTGTTCGCGAGTAAGTTTATCCAAACTCGCATTCACTTCAACAGCGACCTTCTCGGCGAGAGTCAGAGGGGTCACTAGAGCCATTGGAAGCTCACCAGCCTTTATCCTCTCGTCGCGAAGACGCACTTGTTCAAGAAGATCAGAGTGCTTGATGTCCTCTGCTTCTTCCGCTTCTTCTTCGGCAGATAAGTTTCTTTTCTCTAGGCATTGTCTGGCCAGCCGATGGATCTCCTCAGCAGATTTCTGAGTTAGGCCAAACTTGGCAAGTCCCAGATTGCTGAGAAGGTTTTCGGCAAAGGTTTCTACCGAGGGGTCATTACCCAAAGAGGGTTCACCCTTATCTAAACCTGACTCACCCATGGTGACATCAGTTTTTGATTCAAGGATCACAGGCTCCGTTGAAAGAGCCGGATCTTCTGCGATAGCCGAAGAAGGAATAATCACCGGCGTTGCGGAAGGTTGAGGGGCAGGAGTCGGAGGAGCCACGGCAGGAGAAGCTATGGTAAGCTTCGTCTGTCGCAGGGGCTTCGAAGAAGTTCCCTTCCCCTTGCCCTTGATGAGCTGTTTAGCTCTGAGAATGTAATAGAGTCGGAAACATTACATCTCGGAAGAAAATTCGAGTAAGGTACAAAGACAGAAGTTGTGATTGAAAGTTACCTCTTCACGACGGGCACCTCCTTTGTGCCAACAGCCACTGTCGAAGCCTTGCGCTTCTTGAGCGCAATGTCCGGCAATGGGACCAACTCCGCCTCCTGAGAAAACTCTGGAGGATATCCTTTGAGTGGAGCAAATTCCGACTTGGGGAGGTCAGCAAGCTGAAAAGAACAAAACATATCAGTGTTGCAATGTAACTTAAATATTGAAACACGTAAAAAGGTTTACTGTTAGAAGCTTACCGGCACTACGAGGTTTCTGCCGTATGCATATCGAGAGAAACCTCAGGGATCCTCCTCTCGATCCGCTCCCTTATCAACCATTTTATCTTGCTTATATAACCTTGGGTGGTATAGGCTCTAGAGCTGATGTGGAGGGAGTCTTTCTTGGACGACGTGATGGAGTGCATCAGTCGGTCTCCGTGGTACTGAAGGGGTTGGATCCGACGTGACACCCAACATTGGACTAAGTCGGATCCCTTCAGTCCTTTGTGTTTGATAAAATATTCGATCCGCCTCTTAGCGAGGATCAGATCATCAGTGAGAGCCGGAGGAGCCTCGTCCCAAGATGGTTGGGCCATGGCAGCTCCATCGATAAAAGCCAGCAAAGCAGTAGCTTTGCCGGGAGCCAGAATATCCTTGTGATAGAAGAAGGTGGCTGGCCATTGTTTGACTGAGTCACTGGCAAGAATCTTGGGATATGCGCGCTCACGTCTAAGTGAAAAACTAATGGTACCGGTGATATAAGGAACACCGGCAGTAATAGAATTTCTCCGGACATGAAAGTAGTACCGGAAAAGAGTAAGGCTTGGCCTAATGCCAAGAAATCCCTCACACAAAGTCGCATAGGCGCTCATCTCTAAGAGAGAGTTGGGAGGAAGATGGTGGAGTTGAACACTATAGTGATCTATCACCTTGGAAAAGAATTCTGAGGGAGGAAACGACAAACCTCTAGTGAGGTGGGTGCCGAAGTGGACCCGCTCATTCGCGTGTGGGTTGGGGACGGTCTCCTCGGCGCCGCTCCACCAGTCGCTGGCATGGAGGTGCCCTTCTGTCTCCACGCCGTGGAGCTTCTCGTCATCGAGCACGCAGGGGATCCAGACCCCACGGAAGCTTTTCTTCTCCGCCGCCACTTCCGTCGCCGCCATCGTCGCTGCTGCCGCCAAACCGGAGGAGGATGAGGAAGCCATTTCTCCGGTGAGCTAGCGGCGCTGGGAATTTTTGGGGGAAAGCAGAGGAGCTCTGTGCGCGTGGGGGAGATTTGGAGGAGAGGAAACAGCAAGGAACAGGTGAAGAAAGGAGGAGGAGAATCCTCACCCCTTATATCCACCTAATCGCGCCAAGATTTTTGCAAATGCTACAGTGTAACCACCACGCGTCGTGGAAGGAACTGGAAAGGACCCACACGATGATTACGTCGCCTCGATCTCCACGTACGCATTGAAACGGTGCCTCGGTTCCGTGAACTGCGGACCCACCAACGGTCGTGCTGACGGGATATCTGTCAGATGACGTGACTTGACCATGACTGGTGCCAGGTGGTGTTAGAGACCAAGTTCCGGCTTAGATTGAAATCAAGCTAGAAAATCCGAGTAACCTGTTGATAGGTCTGACTTATTTTTAAGACCCGGATCGTATTTTTTGTTGTGAACTTTCAGGAACCCTTCAAGATTCTGCAAGCCGAAGATCAAGCTAGACGATGATGAATCTGACTTTGGATCTTGGAGACTTCCGGGGGCTGTTGTTGGGGATATACTTTCAGGGTATCCTCACAGTTCCTCACTAACTAGGGTGGCCCACTTCAGGTTAGAGCTTTGCTTCACAGGTGGCCCAGTCAGGGAGAAGAGACAGAGTTCAGTCCGGCTACGGGAAGGCCCAAAAGACATACCGACTTAGGCCCATAGTGTTACTTGTAGTTCAAGATGTACTCTATAACCGACTCTTAGTCATAGCCGGATAGATCTCTCCTGTAAACCCTAGGCCGGATATCTATATAAGCCATCCTAGGGAGAGCCTTTAGGGCAACACTCTAAACACCTCAATAGTCTACAATCTCAACTCGCACAGGCGAACCCTTGTAACCCATATTTCGGCTCTGCCGTAATACTGGATTGCTAGCAGGAGTAGGATCCGTCCAAAGCTGGCAGATTCGAACCTGGGTAAACTTGGGTGTTCACCGTCCCGGAACACCGTACGTCTCACACCCCTCTCTTCCGCACGTCTCGAGGACCCCCTCATGGTGTACTTGTCATCAATCCGATGACAGTGGATAGGAGCGACCTCTCTTATATAGGCATCGATAGAGGAGGTGAACATGCTGCACAAGGAGACGAAACGAGGCAGCAGGAGGTGAATCGAACGGGCGTCGATAGTAGTCGAACATCCACTCAGTTCGTATTCATTTCCCACTGACTTTGTATTAAAACTCCACTAGCGCAGACTGTATGTATTCTATCTGTTCATGCGTGACAAAAATTAAGTCAGCTTGGCGAGATTCCTGCAACGCGCGGCACGCGCGCATCGTGATGAGGTGAGGCGGGGCGTGGCAAGGCTGGTGATGGAGGAGGAGGAGTGTGCATGTATGTCTCTCTCCTTCTCATCCTTTTACCAAGTGGCGAAAGAGTCCCCCTTATAAGGTGGTGAAACTTTCCTTCAACTAGCAATGTGGGACTAAACATTTGTCCCACTCTTGCCATGCATGAATGGGCCACATGGGCCTCTAGGATTTTTAGGAATTATTAAAATGGAAATATAGGATGGGTCATTTAGGCAAAAATTCCAAGAATCCCCAACTAGATCCCAGAGGCACATGAAGTTTGCCTTTGGTTCCAAAATATTGTTTATATACCGATACTGTAGTGGAGGTTGTTAAGTAGAACTTCTACCTAGAACTTTATGCTACACTAGGTTGCAACTTGTACAATGGACTATGCCTTGAACTGCAAGTTTGCTGCGAACCTAGCTTCACACAAAGTCTTGATCGATACTAGGCTACCATGGGACTTCCCCGTGGGTGGAGCTTATGCGTCATACTTCGTGGTCTTTCGTGATTTATTAAAGAGCACCCTAATCTCATAGACTACAACGTTTAACAGTCAGACTCATATATGTGTGTTCTTCAAAAGATGTTCTACAGGACAACATCTCTTCTTAAGATAAGCCACTTAGAACACATTAAGATAATAAATCAACCTGTCGTGCAGAATACGAAAGTACTGTATCTTCATGGATTGGTGTTTATTAAAGTAGGGATACTGTCCTGTTAGTTAACCAATAGCTTTTCTCCCAATTCTAGTTCACGGGATCTCCGATCACATAGAGTGGTTTACCACTATGGAAAACTCATATTGTGGGTCTCATACCAATATCCTTTGATGCATTTTCTATCAGGTTGCATCATAGACCCTTTGTGAAGGTATCTGCCAAGTTTTTAGATGTTTGGATATAATCCAATGCAATAACTCTAGAGTTTCTCATTTTCCTGACATATTTCAGTCTCCTCTTCACATGTCTTGATGACTTCAGATTATCCTTAGAACTATTTACTTTGAAAATCACAATTTGATTATCACAGTTCATAAGGATTGTGGGTATTGGTTTTTCAACCACATGTAAGTTCATCAAGAGTTCATGAAGCCACTCTGCTTCAACAGTGCATGTGTCTAATGATGTGAGTTCTGCTTCTGACGAGGAGTTAACTCATCAATGCCCATCGTTCATGGACTTAAGTTTGAGGAAGTGGGGAGCAATGGAGGCATCGATCGGCTAGCAAACAAGCACACAGGTGACACGAGGTTTTACCTAGGTTCAGGCCTCGTAGAGGACCCTACTCCTACTTATCTACTCTTGATTACGAGGTGCACAGATGCAAGATGGCAAGGTTTATGCGGGGGTCTGTGTATTGGTCCTACTCGTTGCCCCCTCCTAGCCTTTATATAGAGAGGTTAGGTCTCGGGGTAGCAGGTTGAGTCGGTTACAAATTAGGGTTTCCCCTTTAATTTTCTATCTACACTTTGTTGTGTCCTTCAAGAAGTCGAACTCCAATGGGCCACCCGAATCCTTGGGGCTTCGATTGCACCATGGACTCCTTCTTGGGTTGAATCGTATAGGATAATCTCAAGTACCTGTAAGGTATACCCATGCCAGCTTCCACAATTGACCTCATTAAGATGGTCTGCTTGCGGGACTTCCAAGAAACAACATCACCACC
Organism: Avena eriantha; assembly: GCA_910589775.1. Lineage (NCBI taxonomy): Eukaryota > Viridiplantae > Streptophyta > Magnoliopsida > Poales > Poaceae > Avena > Avena eriantha. Next base: position 24,061,780 of record OU342740.1, read on the forward strand.
AAGTGTGAATACGTATCCACTCGTGGTCTTTATCTCGTCAGCATTTGATATCCAATTTGAATCACTATAACCCTCTAGTACCCTAGGATACCCGGTATAGTGATTTCCATAGCTTGAAGTGCCTTTTAGATAGCGCATAACTCTCTCAAGAGCATGCTAGTGATCATCTCCTAGATTTGAAACAAATCGACTGAGTTTGCTTACAACAAAAGCGATGTCAGGCCTCGTGGCGCTAGTTAAATACATAAGCCAGCCAATAATTTGAGAGTATCTTAGTTGGTCTCTATCATTTCCTCGATTCTTTCGAAGCAACACACTAGAATCATACGGTGTAGGAGAAGACTTGTAGTCGCTATACCCGAAACGACACAAGATCTTTTCCACATAGTGAGACTGAAGCAATGTAATCCCACCATCATCATATCTCAATAGCTTGATGTTCAGGATAACATCAACTACTTCTAGATCCTTCATCTCAAAAGAATGAGATAAGAAATCCTTGACCTCCCTAATTGCATTAAGGTTGGTTCCGAAAATCAGTATGTCATCAACATACAAACAGAGGATGACTCCCCGCCCCCACCAATGCGATGGTACACACATTTGTCAGCTTCATTAACAACAAATCCTGCAGTAGTTAAGTTCTTTCAAACTTCTCATGCCACTGCTTAGGGGCTTGTTTTAGGCCATATAAAGACTTCAACAACTTGAACACCTTTCCTTCCTGGCCACTTACCATAAAACCATCTGGTTGATCCATGTAAATTTCCTCATCTAACTCTCCATTTAGGATATCTATCTTAACATCCATTTGATGAACGAGAAGACCATGCGAGGCATCCAATGAAACTGGTACTCGAATGGTGGTCAATCTAGCAACAGGCGAGTAAGTGTCAAAGAAGTCTTCACCTTCTTTTTGAGTGTAATCCTTGTCCACAAGCCATGCCTTATACTTCTCAATAGTACCATGAGGTCTAAGTTTTTTCTTAAACACCCACTTGCATCCTACAGGTTTGCACCCATAAGGGTGACCAGTGATCTCCCATGTATCATTAGCTAAGAAATAATCCATCTCACTATGGACGGCTTCCTTCCAGTAGTCAACATCAGGAGATGCATAGGCTTTTGAAATGGAAGTGGGAGTGTCATCCACAAGGTATACAATGAAATCATCACCAAAGGACTTTGCAGTCCTCTGTCTCTTGCTCCTTTTACGAATTTCATTATCATCCTCCTTAGGACTTTCAACGTGTTTAATTGGAATGGTAGGTTCAGAAATTGTAGCAAATTCCTGATTAGATGAACTAGGTATCTCTGAATTTGATGAGTTAGGTTTATCCTTCATAGGAAAGATATCCTCAAATAAAGTCACATCGGTCGACTCCATGATTGTACCAACATGTATGTCAGGTACTTCAGATTTTTACTATCAAGAATCTATAACCAATGCTATGGAAAGCATAGCCCAGAAGAACACAATCAATGGTTTTTGGTCCTATCTTGCGTTTCTTGGGGATTGGTATATTAACCTTTCCCAAACAACTCCAAGTACATAAGTAAGAGATTTTTAAACTTTTCTTCTCCCATTCTTTGAATGGAGTAATTTCTTTGTTCTTTGTGGGAACTCGGTTTAGGACATGACACACGGTCAATAGTGTCTCCCCCACCATTCCTTGGAGAGACCGATGTGTCTAACATGGCATTAACCAAATCTGTTAGAGTATGGTTCTTTCTTTTGGCTACCCCATTTGACTAGGGTGAGTAGGGAGGCATCGTCTCATGAATTATGTCGTGTTCCGCACAAAAACAATCAAACTCATTGGAAAAATACTCTCCACCACGATCATACCTAGGTCTCTTAATCTTTTGATCAAGTTGGTTTTCTGCTTCAGCTTTATAGATTTTGAAAAAACTCAAAGCCTCATCTCTTGATTTCGGAAGGTACACATGACAGTATCTCATAGAGTCATCGATCAACGTAATGAAATATTTATTTCCACCTTTTGTCAACACACCATTCATCTCACAAAGATCAGAATGTATGAGCTCTAGTGGTGTTAAATTTCTCACCTTTGTAGTCATATGTGACTTGCGAGGTTGCTTTGCTTGCACACAAACATGGCACTTAGATCCCTTGACAGTACTGAAATCAGGGATTAAATTCATTTTGGCTAGCCACGTCATACAACCAAAATTAATATGACGCATACGAGAATGCCATACATTTGATTCAATATTTGTGTAAATATGATTAATGATTTTATTACAAACGTTTGACAAGGATTGAAGGGAATATGCCCGAGAGGCGATAATAAAGTGGTTATTATATCATTTCTTGTTTATGATAAATGTTTATTTTGCATGCTATAATCGTGTTAATTGGAAACGTTAATACATGTGTGTTTAATAAACAAACTAAAGAGTTTTTAATTATGCCTCTCATATAAACTAACCCATTGATTAACAAGATGATCAAGGTTTCCTAATCATGGATATTGGATGTTGTTAATAACGAGGTCATAACATTGGTTGAATGGTGATAAACATGCATCCGAAGTATAGCAATACGATCAAAGTCATTCTGTTTACATTGCTATAACATTATACAAAGTAACTTTAGTCCTTATACCATGAGACCATGTCAATCACTAGCACCGGAACAGTAACTTGATAACATCAAACGTCACACCATAACAGGGTGACAATAAAGATGGGTTCAGATACTCCGAAAGTGTTATGTAGAGGCCCATGGATCAAGAGTGGGATTTGTCCATCCTGATGACTGAGAGATATACCCTGGGCCCTCTTGGTGATATCACATTGATGTAGCTTGCAAGAAAGTGATAAGATCACTAGAATGTTATATCACGGGAACAATAAAAGAGTACTTGTCGGTAACGAGATCAAACTAGGTATGGGATACCGATGATCGAATCTCGGACATGTAATATATCACAAGACAAAGGGATTTAATTATAAACGTTAAAGGTTCACACAATCACTGGAGTCATCATTGAATGTGTGGGAGTCAGTACGGATCTCGAGGTCCCGCTGCTGATTATTGATCAGAGAGGGGTCTCGATCATGTCTTAATTATTCGCGAACCATAGGGTGACACACTTAAGGGATACCGACACCATTTGGAGCAAATATGTTTTAGAGAAATATTATGAAAGCGGTAGAATCCAGAATTGTTTCGGGTGAAATTATAGAAACTAGTTATGCATGTGATATTGAAATGTTGTAGGGGTTTTATGTGAATGTTTGTTAATTAAAGTAATTAACAAAATTTTGAATAAAATAAATAAAACATTTTTATTTAATGAGTGGAGGTGTGTTTATGTGAGTGGGAGCACCTACATGAATGAGGGAGAGGTGGGGGCATCCACCATGGCCGGCGGCCATGCCCCTTGGGCAGCCCCCCTCTCTTAGATAAGGAGCACCTCCTCCTCCACTCTCACACCTTCTCGTGAAGGATCTCTCTCGCCTCTATAATTATTCCTCCATGGTCTTGGATTAGCGAGATACATGTTCTCGGTGGCTTTATCTGAAAGGAGTTGATGCTTCCGCTGCATCGCTGGAGTGAGGAAGCGGAGGTTGTTGGGATACCGGACGTGTGTGCGATCACGAATTACCGCTGCTTTGCGGTGCTGGACTTGCTGGTGCTGGATCTGCTGGACTTGCTTGTGCTGGACCTGCTGGACTTGCTGGTGTTGGACCTTCTAGACTTGCTGGACTTCATTACGATCTTGAGATCGGCAAGTGAACGACTACATCATCCACGAAATCAGATTTTGTTAACAAAGCTTTTCGGTCTTCAAGGGTAAGATCTCTATGGATGTATATCCACCCGTTGATTGTATCTAGGTAGATAGATCTTGGTGCTTAGTTGTTCATCTCGTAGGAATTTTTTGTTTTCTATGCTACAAACCTAACAAGGATAAGAAGAACAAGCCTCCACACTCATAACCTTTACCATACTTAGAAATTACAAATTTATTGGACATGATGCGCTAACAAGAATTTTATATATTGAGGGAACATGATGCACGTTCATTAGGCGCATGGTCTTTCCCGAAGTGAACTTCAGATCGACCGTACCAACATAATGAACAAAAGCATGCGAGTTGTTCCCCATCAGCACGGATTGAGTCCCTCTGACCTGATATGAAGAAAACATGGAAATATCAGAACAGATATGTACATTAGTGCCCTTGTCAATCCACCAATTAGGAGAATGACATAATGAAAGAATAGTAGGTAATATACCATACCCAACATCCTTCATCTCAACGTCTCCCATGACAACATTAGTAGTCTTGCTGCCCTTCCCATGCTGGTGCTTGTCAAAACCATTGGGGCAAGCAGGAGCCCAATGAACAGGATCACCACACACATAACAAGCACCTTTTCTTTATCAGTCTTCTTCTTGAAACTGGTAGACCGTGAGGCTTTGTTCTTCCCATCGAACTTTCCTCTTCCATCAAACTTGCCCATGTTCTTGAACTTGTGAGGATGGAAGTTCTTTTATGTACCACGTTGGCACTTGAACCTCCCTCGGCACCTCGAGTACGTGTGTCTTTTTCTCTCGCCTTCTCTTCCACATCAAGAGTTCCAATGAGATCCGATACGGAAAACTCTTGTCTCTTGTGTTCCTCCACAAAGGGGGAAGCTTGGCAATAATGCCCCCGACAACGAACTTGTTTGGTAGCACACAAGAAAAGTGCTCAAGCTCCTTGGCCAGTGACTGTATCTCATGAGCCTGCTCAACCATGAAGCGGTCATCAGTCATCTTGTAGTCATAGAATTGCTCCATGACATACAGTTCACTGCCAGCATCCGAGACCCCAAATTTGGCCTCGAGCGCAGCCCACATGTCCTTGCCATGATCAAATGACATATATGGTTCAACAATGTTTTCTCCAAGAATAGACAACATATCATCCTTGAACAAGGTATCAGTTTTTTGAAAAACTTGCTCCTGAGCAGGAGTAAGCTCTCCCTCAGGCTTGCCAAGAGTGGCGTCATAGCAGTTCATGTTCTTAAACCAGAGAACTGCTCTCACGCACCATCTCTTATAATGCGTACCCTCAGAGACAGGTGCCTTCACATATGCAACGAAACCACTTGGAGTAAAATGCCTATAATAAGGTTTTTGGATTGACGAGTACAATGTACCAAGAGAATTAACCATAATAAAAGGTAGATACAACATGAATAGCATAATAGAAATAAACTAATCATGTGATTTAGCGATAACCTACTCCAAACCATAAGATACAATATACTATTTGACTAAGATAAACAAGATTGAGGAAGATGGTATACATCAGCAGATGAACCGCCCGTGTTGACGTTGGTACCGCTGTTAGCCATGTCATCAAGGAAGAGGTTGTTGATGTCTGGAAACAAGTCGTCACTGGGGAAGGCGTCGGCGCTGCCGCTATCCGTGAAGAAGTCCATGATGAATCCAGTAGTCGCACTAATAGCGCTTCTCAAAAACCTTGTCGCCCTTCTTCGGTACAGGACTCGAAGTAGTGGGGTCTCGGAGGCCTACTGTCCCAGCTCGCGGTGCACGCCGCAAGACAAGATGGGGTAGATCCTGTAGGAAGCGCAATGCTCTGGAACTGGAGTGCAAGTGTGTGTGTCCAGCAGAGAGGAGCGACCTCTCTTATATAGACACCGGTAGAGGAGGTGAACAGGCTACGCGAGGAGACAAAACAAGGCGCCGGGAGGTAAACCGAACATGCATCGACAGTAGTTGAATAGCCACTCAGTTCAGTGACAAAAAGAAAGTTGGCTCGGCAAGAAAGTTCGTGGCGAGGCGGGTGGCGGAGGAGGAGCGCGTGTGTATGTCTCTCTCCTTCTCATCCTTTTACCAAGTGGTGGAAGAGCCCCCTTTATAAGGTGACAAAACTTTTCTTCAACTATCAATGAGGGACTAAACATTTGCCCCACCGCTTATCATGCATGAATGGACCACATGTGCTCTAGGATTTTCAGGAATTATTGAAATGGAAAAATGATTTGGATCATTTAGGCAAAATTCCAACACTACCTCCGTTTTTTATGAATAAGGGCACAGGAATTACAAGGCAAACTTTGACCAAAGAAATTGGGCAACAATATCTTGATTATATTGTACATAAACCGTATTGTTAAATCATATTGAAAAATATTCTAATGATGATAATTTTATACCAAAAGTCTATATATATTTAGAGTAATTTTTGTCAAAGAAAAAACACGCAAAACAAAGACGTCTTATTCTTTGAAACGGAAGGAGTATGTTATTCCGGAGGATAGATGGAATTGATATCTACTCCCTCCGTCCATAAATAACGTACTTCTAATTTTATCCTAAGTCAAACTTAGTACAAACTTATGTACTAAGTTTGACTAGCTTTATAAAAAACGTAACAACATTTATGACACTAATTGTACAACTAGATCTGTTTTCAAATTTAACTTCATAATATTTTAATTTGATGTAATATATATTACTCTCTCCGTCCCAAAATAAGTGACTTGGGTTTATCTAGATTCGGATGTATCTATATAATAAAACATGTCAGATACATGCGAATCTAGACAAACCCATGTCACTTATTTTGGAACGGAGGGAGTACTATATTTATCATAAAGTCAATCAAATTTAATGAAGTTTGACTTAGACCAATGTTAGAACACTTGTTCGTGGACGGAGTAAGTAGTATGTTATTGGGGAGGAGATGGAATTGATATCCTTGTATTAACATACTGTCCTTATCATTTTTTTAAAATGCCACGGGTTCGTGTTCCTCGTGTGAACACACATACATGGGCAGCTTTTCCAATAAGAACAGGGCCTCGTTGGCAACACGACACGAGCTTGGCGTGGCGTGACGAAATCGCGAAAGGTCCGTGGAAAGGCCCACCACCATGCTCCACGTTTCTGCCCTCAGTCGGTTGAATCCCGTCCAGCCATCCTACTTCCCTCCTCCTCCTGCCAACGTTACCCCCCAACTCAATTAGTGCAAAAGCAAGTTGAGATTGATTGATGTATGAAATAGATCGTGCCACGGAGCTACTACTGCTAAGCCAAGAAATTCAACTTCGCGGGGTTCGTAACAGCCATTAGTTCGCGGTCCGTCAGAATCAGCGAGTAAAGGACGGTGGAGGTTAGCCGAATAAAGAAAGGCGCGATGCCTCTCACACGGGACAGGCACAGATTCCGGCGTCTGTTTGGAATTTGTCCTGCCTTGGGAGGGAACAAGAACAGGCCAAGACAGAAACGGAACAAACGAGCCGATCCAGTTTGAGAGAGAGAGAGAAGAGAACAAGTTGGAGGCGACTAATTTTGTTTGCTTCTTCTTGCTCACTTGTTTCGCTTTCTTGGCGGTTTTTTTGTTGGCCGCGAGCTAAAGCCGGAGCCTGCCACCCCAAATTTAGCTACTCTTTGGCAAATTTGGAGATTGTCAGGCTGGGTTGCTCCTTCTGGCCTTTTTGATTCACGCCATGGGGATATAGCTGGCAAAAGCTGCAGGGCCTGCTGGTGCTCGTGTTTCTTGCTACCATTTTCATCCCCTCCAGGAACAGATTCCTGGCCGCAATCATAGGGGGGGGCTATACAAACCCAATTTTTGTAAACTGGGAAAAAAATCCTTAAATTGCCTCTCCAAAATTAGATTTCTACCACCCTCTTGGCGATCCTAGGACACCTGGGCCGCCCTTGTGTGTGCCCTTTGCATGCGGGAGGGTGCAGATGTTCTTGGCAAGGTAGCTGAATGTAAGGGAAGATGCCCAAGGCGGGAGATTGCAGCGGCGGCGGCGGTGGCCGGAGGGGCGGGGACCTGCCTCTTCTTCTCTTCAGGGTGGGCGCTGCCATCACGCTCTCCATCGCCGGGCTGGTCTTGTCGCGGCTAAGGTCGAAGCGCCGGCCTCGCCCACGCCACATCCTGCCACCTCCTCCTTCAGGTACCAAACCATGAGCAGATATGTCTTGTGCTGAGATTATGCGTCAGCTATGTCTTGTGCTCTGCATAGATTGGGTGTTTTCTTATTTTGAGCAATCAACAGGACCTCTGCCTATTGAATACGTATAAATAGGAAAAAAGCAACGATCAGAGGCCAGAAAAATGGATGCAAAATTGTGTTTGTTGTGATGGTTTCTTTCTTCTTATATGTGTTTGTAGAGCAAGATGATGCCCATGGTATTAAGGCTGGTGGAGGAGGGCTCAAGGAGGAGCTAAGGATCCTCAAGAATGTAAGAATCTGCTCGCGCGTAAGCATCATTGGTTCGATTTTGCTAGCTGTAAAATTGTAACCTGACTAAGAAGGATGAGCTAATAATAGGTTAACGGAGAATGGTCACGCTGAATATTGACAAATTATTAACGGAAGCCGATAATTAGTTCTTAGGCGTTTGAGTTTTTGACTTGTGGTCTTTCAACCTTTTTTAGGGAATGTAACATTTTTTGGAGTGTTATTAGAAGACATTAAATTGTTGCTAAAATGTTGTAGCGGTAGGAAAGTCTATGGACTTATGTTGGAACTTGGATGATGATAATGACATACAGCGGTGATGCTTCAGAATTAAGCTACTCATTCTATATCTCTTTCCTTAATGTGCTACATCTTTTTTTGTATCTAATTTTCCTTAATGGGTAACATCTAATTTTCCTTAGTGTGATGCTTTTATAATCTTTCAGTTGCATTAAAAGGATTCCATTTTGAAGCTTTTGTTGTTTCTCGAAAACTGTTTTGCTGGTAGTTCATCCACTACCGTCCTGACAAAATACTAGAACTTTTCTTTAAATTTAGTTATCGCTTGTTCAATCAACTGAAAGGAAAAAAGAGAAGATACCCATGTAAACTTACATTTATGTGCGTGATTTGTGCAGGAGGACACCAAGGCAAAAATCATCAGTGGGAACTCTGTCCACACAACCACTACCACTACAACAACCACCACCACTGCCTCAGTGTCACTTCCCCCGAAATGCAGAAACGTCGATGACGATGAAGGATTTCTTCTTCCAGAATTCAGTGAAATGGTTATGGAAGAATTTGGCCGAGAGGTAGGCAATGCGGCAACCTCACCTGTAGCGAGAGTAAGGGAAGATGCATCCAGTGAGCATGAAATTTACAAGCTCAGAGATATGGTGAGATCTCTGCAAGAAAGGGAAAAGACCATGGAGATACAACTTTTGGAGTTCTATGGTTTGCAGGAGCAAGACGCTGCTGTTAGGGAGCTCGAGAATCAATTGAAGATTAACAAAGTCGAGTCCAAGCTATACTCCTTGAAGATCGAATCTTTGCAATCTGAAAATCAGAGGCTGCAGGCACAGTTGTCGGAAAGCTCGAAGTTAACCTCCGAGCTTGAGACGACAAAATCAAAGTACAAGCTGTTGAAAAAGAAGTTGAGACTGGATGCGGAACAAGCAAAGGAGAAAATCACTTCCCTTCAGAAAATAGTCGATTCTTTTCAGTTTAAAGAGGTTATTATTGCTGAGGGAGAAGTTGACCCTGAGGTTGCGAAGAAGCTAAAGAGGCTAGAGGAATTGGAAAATGAGACAAGAGAGTTTAGAGCTGCGAATTCAAGGCTGCAGCAGGAGAACTCACATCTTATTAGGCGATTGGAGCTCACACGCCTACCCCCTGTACACAAGTCCCACCATAGCATGGAAGTAAGTTTTTAATGTTCTTCGGCTGCACTGTAGCTAAAACTTACTATAAAAATAAAGCATCGAATGGAGGAGGTCTTCGTAAACAGGAAATGCTGTCCTTGATATTTGTTATGCAAAACAGATGAAACCTCATAGTTCTATTCACAGATAGTTCGTTTGAAGTACATCGTGCTATTGGCCATTTACTTCTTTTTTCATAAAAAATAAATAAGTTAAATGGTTGCAGGTAAAAGCATCAGAAGAAGTTGTTGGGTTGAAGCAAGAAAACGAGAAGTTGACAAAAGAGGTTGAACAACTGCAGGCTGACAGGTTTGCAGATGTTGAGGAGCTGGTATATCTAAAATGGATCAACGCTTGCCTGCGGCATGAGCTGAAGAGCAAGGGCTCTTCTGGGGCACAACCTAGCGCGCGGGATCTGAGCAACACCATAAGCCCCAAATCTGAAGAGACAGCCAAGCAACTGATAATGGAGTATGCCAATGTCGGTGCGGACGAGAGAAGTCTAAGCTCTATAGAATTTGGTTCAGAGTACGCATCTTCAAGGGCATCTTCAAGTGGTGATCCTGATGACATGTCGATTGATATGTCATCGATGACAAAGCACGCTAATCCAAAGAAGAAAGAGAAGAAAAGGTTTTTCTCTAAGCTACGGAAACTGGTACTGGGAAAAGATAAGGAGAAGAAGTTCCCTACTTTGGAGAGGAGAGTATCTATCTCGAGCTGTTCCTTCGATGACTTCGCCGGAAGAGGGTCACAAGATAGCTATTCGTCCTTCATGACCGAAGGTGCTGTATCTGCCAACCGGCAACATGACGCTCACGGCTCCAGTAGGCACTCATTTGACGCCCATAAATATAGCCACCCTAGCACCGAAGCTGGAGACGGAAGAAACCAATATCAAGGGGTAAAGAAGATCGCGTCTTTCGGATCCGAGAGATTCAGTGAACATGGTTCTCAATTTGATAGTGGCGAGGCCACAATACCAGAAGATACCGAGATCCACAAATTCGCCGAGGCACTGATTACATCAAGGACAGATTCTATGCCATCCAGAAGGACAGCATCCTTCGGTTAACTGTGATAAAACAGTAGCTTAGGAGTCATGTACTGCTGACCCATCAGTCTGGATGTATATTTTTGCCAGATTTTGATGGCGAAGTTATAGGAGATATTACAGGAATTAGGTGTCCAAGACTTCATTATGTGTGAAATGTACATTTAGTCATGTATAATATTCCAGTATAGTTGCAATGGACCTTTAAATCTCAATCTTTACCATTCATTTCGCTGGCATGTTCTTCTTTACCATTGTTTTTTGCAAATTATTTTTGTTTGTCTCGGAAACGGTCGCAGGCAAATGTCAAACGTAGATGCATTAATAGCTGTTATGCTGTTCTGGGTAGATGATACTGAATTGCTCCTGCCGTATCATAAATCAATTGTATTTTTTTCTTTGGCTTTCACCCTTGACATCGTTTGAATACATTCCGCGCCTCACATTTCAAGATTTTACACTGTCCACTAGTTGCCCAGTGTGCATGAACTAAAGCAGTTGTTTCACGCTAAAAATCAGGGAGTTATGTTGGAGATCAAGACTCTTAAGTAACAGCATTTTCTTTGTAAGAACAAAGGAAGCACATCATTCCGCACCTAGAATGAAGTTGAATGTCTTGATGAAACAATAAATGACAAGGGTAATTAAAAGGAGAAGAATTCCTCAAATGCAAGAACAAATTAGTGAACCCTATGTTAGTGTCATACTGCAATGATTTGTAGTGATGACCAAACACATAAGAGGCTCCAGTATGGCAAAACTCGTATTAGTATCATTATATTTGGTGTACAGATACTCCAAATTACCCCTATAGCAAAGAACCAAAAATACACCACCCATGAACAACAAAAGGGCTCAGGTTAACAGACAAGCAAAATTTATGGACTATAGAAACTCCCAAGGGAGATATAGCCGATTCCTTATTTCCCCTGGAACCACATTCCATATGCTACTCTTTCTTACGTCCTCGAGTTCACAGCACGTTCGCGCGGGCCGACTTGCCTCAGTAACTGTATCATCATTCACATGCGGTTGAATATAGATAGGTAAAATGCTGTTTAGCCAAGAAAGATTTTTCAAGATAAAGGTGTCTGATGTACCTGAAAATACGACTCCAGTTTCTGCTTCAGAGTGGCATGCTCCCTCTTCATCTTCTGCAATGACCTGCGGCATCTGAAGCACAAACATGGGCACACTATGACGGATGAGGTGAGCAAATCGCCTGGCGATGAGAATATAGAGATGGACAGAGTAAGAGGAACGCATACCCTTCCAGATTCTTGTCATTGCAGTATGCCTTAAACACCGAGCACTCGTTCTTCATCCTCACTGCACCAATGCTGCGCCAAACATGATTCAACTTGAATGAATTGGGACACATAAGGAAGGCAACAGGTAAGGCTGTCATAAGAACATTTCAATTTACTCATAATATTTTTCCTGTCACATCACTGAGCACTCTTAATGCTTATATATATTGAAATGGGTTGTGCAAGGATTCTGTGGTGATGAGACCCACAATAAGATTATTTATAATGGGTGTTTTCTAAGCATATTCACAGGTCCTGTACCTGGATCCGCTTCCTTTGAGCTGGTGCACCAGAGAATCTAACCGGTAGAAATCCTGTGGGTATTTTCCACTGCATCAAAAGAAACAGTGAAGTGAATGCACTAAATATGATTCCATTTTTTGTAGATATACTATGTCTTGAAATCATTTATATAGGCTGTTCCAGAGGAAATCAGTCATGGCATGATTTCATACATATTACTTACATTGTCTGCTCTATGTTTGTCAACAATCTCGGTGAATCTTTCAGGAACAAAGCCACAACTTCCTCAACAAAATTGGGGCTAGATTCATCCTGCAGTTCTTCCAGCTGGTTAAACTGTTCATCAAGGTAACCCTGCCAGCATACCCCAAAATACATTAGAAGGCAAAACAAAGAATCCTGAAATATAATATATAAATAAATACCGTTTGTGTGGTCTAGTGCAGGAAAAAATATTCTCAAATACATGGGGAAATCAAAATAATTAGTCAAATATCAAACAGTCAGTCCCAGCAAGTGGTTATAGGCTTCAACCTAGCTAACTAGGCTAAGTATAATGAGCACCTTAATATTTGTCAAAGATTAAACTAAATCAGTTCCAGGAAGTGCTTAGGCATCAACCTGGCTTAGGTATAAAAGAGCACCCTGATATTTGCCTAGAGGCTAGAAGATACTAATGTATCACCAAAATGATCCTACCCTATGATTATTCTGTAAAGTTTGGAAAACCTGAACTTTTATATATTTTCTCAGAGGAATAGGACGAAGGAAACAAAGTGGTTTCCTATTCTGATAGTCTATTACATCCTTGCCCATTATCTACTTAAAATGTTGTTTATCCAAGAAAGAGTGCGTAACTTTTGGATGGGAAGTTGGCATTGCCCCCATTAGACCATATTACAAACTAAATGTGGTATGCAGTTGCAGTGAAGTTAAAGTTTGAAACATTATAAGTGAACGATCCATCAGTCCTCGCCACCAGAGATAGAGGACAGTGCATAAACTCCATGTATTTGAATAAAATATGGACAATCGGTCAAAACAAATTCAGAGCCTTAGTGGACCATGTCGTGTGAAAACGTCCACGGGTCATCATTCTATCAAAAGACAAATCATGACCAGAGTAATTCTGCTAACTAATTATCCTATCTGAACTTGCAGCTCTGGGGAGAAATTCATAATAGGCGCAACACAGTAATTCATTATAAACTTAAATTTCATATAAAGAAAAGGAACGCCAGTAAACCTGATCAAAGAAACTTTTCCTCATGAAGGTAATTTGGCGACGCAAATTTGAGTAGTCCATATTTGGCACTTAGATATCAGTACAAGCAGACAGAGAGAACTGAGATGGCTGCAATGAGACATGCAAACCGAAGGAGGGCGTATATATAGAGGGGAACAGAATATTATTTATAGCATGCAAAATCTTTATTCTAATTGATAATGTCCTCCTGTGCGTAAAGCATAACAAAAAGACAAGGTACTCCTCCTTTTCACAAAATTTCTGAAATAAAAACTCAACTACAAATGCCGCAAGTTGATCTATGAGTTTTCTTTCATGTCGTTTGTGTGGTTTACACCCTAGACAGCAAAAGCATTTCAGAATATGATGACGCTGCACAACAGAAATGTGCAAAATTAAAGTGCCCTAGAACTTGTTCCCGATTAAGAAAACCTAAATATGAGATAAATAAACATTTCTAGATAGGATATAATGTATATAATATACTACACTATTAATCATTTACAAACAATACTATCCACCATCGAAATCAACAAAGTATGTGAAAATAAATGACAGGGAATAGGGACCCACTAATCTCACTATTACAGGATTCGACCATCAAAGTTAATTACTGATTGATGGCCATTTAACATAAGGAGAACGGATTCACCAAATCTAAGAATTCTAACTTTACAAGATATTTTCTACTAATAAGTTTCTGGAGGAATTTCACTGTCTTTTTTATAACTGCTTTCAGTGTCTACAATAAGACATCAACCGCTGAAATTCCCTGCAAGTAATAAACAGAAAGAAAATTTCTTTTAAATTTATTAACTAACAGATAGTTGGGAGTAATAAACTCTGGGACATCTTTCTGAAGATTGGTTCTTGACAAAACTAAAAGAGTTACGCTGCATTCAAGACTGAAGCTGCTTACTATGTTACACAGATGAATTTCCAAAGAATAATCAATGTATCCTGGAAAATCAGCTCCTAATACACGCTGAATTTTATTGAAGCACATAAATTTTCCATTGACAATGAGCAGACAACTACAATACTCGAATGCCATGGATGATTGGTACAGGCAGAACAGAAACAGGAACTTGACACCACAAGAAAAGAGGACGTGAATCAGACAATGATTGGAGAAACCTTTGGAAAAAAATGCAAATGGAAGTGGCTGTTATAAAGTCACTTACCAAAAATATAGGAACAGTGAGAACTAAAGCATCACACAGAATCATCACCTGGAAAATAAAAGGTACACCAATTACAATATTGAATGTGCCTTCAAAATCTACTAGTACATACATATATACATATCTAGGATTATCAACATTGATGAATTAGTTAGAGCTCTACTCTCCCTATAATTAAATAAGATCATCTACAAGCATCTCAGATGCAAGAAAAGGATGTAAGATCATTAAAACTTGACAACTTAGGTAGATCCGTCATCTGATGAACCGAAGGAGCTCAACTATCGGCTCATTTTCTCCACATCTGACATATTCTGGAACATTGTCAGGAAAGGCTAACATCAAAGATTGGGTGTGAGGTGTAGCCAGCAAATGGACGAAACAGGCATCCTACCAAAAAGAAGAGAAACAGTGTCATCACCATGCTTTCACACTGAAACCAAATGGAAAAACTGGACGATATAAAGGGAGATGCATGGTGGGCAGGAAATTCTCCCTTTATTCTGTCACAAGCCACTTCATACAGAAAAGGATGGATAAACCTTTCCAGTAGCTACTACCATGGTTATTCGGTTATACTCCCTGCATTCCAAAATATAAGATGTTTTAGCCTTTTTCTAAAACACATGTATCTAGACGCCTTTTAGTGTGTAGGTTCACTCATTTTGCTCCGAACCTACATACTAAAAGGCGTCTAGATACATGCATTCAGAAAAAGGCTAAAACATCTTATATCTTGTAACGGAAGGAGTAGTTGTTAATCTGCTTGTTTGGTCCCATCCACTACTTTCGATAAATGCTGAAAAGGAAGAGGAATAATGTATAATTGGAGCAGTGATAATGACTTCTTGGTATCTCTACAGAATAGTGATAAGAGAATCTTAACCTGGAACAGCATATTAAAACGACAGATATTGGTTTAAATGGTTAGTGTCAGTAAAGTTCTTATCTTGGCGAATCATGACAACAAGATGCATAGCAAACAATAGCCGCAGAGAACAAATCTGATCACAGAGCAAGAGGTGGCAGAACCATCGCCTCACTACTCTGAAAGTTGCAAGAATCGTTGCACTGCTTTTCTGCATGTGCACCATGCAATGCATATTCCAAAACACACACACATTACCACTGGCGGACACAGCGGCCCTGTTGCCCGGCGCTTGCCCGGGCTTCGCCGTCGCCTGCCGCCTGCGCGGGATCAATTTCAGCTGGCAAATCTCGATCGGCCAGGGGCAAAACCCCTATTACTACTCTTCTGGCTCACGTCAACTTCCGCGTAAACCCCAAGACCAACATGAAATTTCTGGCGGAAGACAAGTGGATCGCCAATCTTTTTTTATTCTAGTGTTTTTTTCTCCCCCCGTTATCTTTCATTGTTGTTGCGTTCATTCTAGTGACCCGGAAACATGTACTCCCTCCGTAGAAAAGTTTAGGATATCGTAGATCTATCTAAATTTGCATGTATTTATAAACTAATAACAACAAAAATATTGATGCATTACAAAAATTATTCATGTTTAAAGAAAGGTCATGTCTATTCAAATGTATGTTCATTTTTTAAATAAAATGTTCACGAGTTCCAAAAAATGTTCATGAGGTTCTGGTATTGTTCACCATCTTACCTCCAGAACATGTTCCAATAGTCTTCGGGGTGGGGAGGGGTGAAAATGGATTTCATATAATAAAAAACCATCCGTACAATTAAAAAAGAGTTCGCACCGTTTAAAAAAGTGTTTGTATGAGAAAAAATGGCCCATACATTTTACCGGTGTCTTCAAGGGATTTTTCGGTAATGAAGATCATCAAATTTGCGTAACAAGCTCAAGAATGAACACTTGAATGTTTTGTGAACTTGTATGTATTGTATCTGCGTTTTTGCATTCGAAGTACTATGAAAATAATATTTGCTCCATATTATGCTTATTTATTTAAGAAAAAAATATTATGTTGTGGCGCGCCCAGGCTTCAATAAATTCTTGGGTCCGCCACTGCACATTACCAATGACATAAAATTTGAAGCAAGGAGAGATGGCATTTATAAGAAGCAGGACATTAAGCAAAGCTTTACATGTAAAGCTAGAATTCATGCAGGATCATATTTTATATTTGAATTCTGTGGGAATGGATCTTGCACCAGAGAATTCAATTAAGAGTGACAACATAAAAACAACGGAGGATCTCTTAGATAAAGATGAAAAATTGTTTCAACTTCCAACATATCTGCTCATGCCCGTCAAAAGGAAGATGTGATATATGCCAAAATGAGCGCACTCTCTGGGGTCCATCTTAGATTGGGACTTCATTTTCGTATGGAACCTTTTTTATATTCACTGTTCCCTGGCTAATTTCACTCTTTGGGTGTGAAGTTTGACATAACCATATTGTCTTGGTGGAGTGTGGTGGCACATGTGACATAACTCTTCTACAGATAGGAGAATTTAACTATAGGGAAAATCAAACCAACTCATTCCTCCTCATTCATAACTTGGTCTTTCTCTGGCCAGTTTACTCATATTCTAAGAATACGAATAAATTGTGCAGCTTGGGCTAGTAGAAAGATTTCTGAAATTTATTAGTAACTTTTCCACTTTTTTTCTACGATGCAGTTTGATATTTTCCATGTATGAAATTTCAAGCTATTAAAATTAATATAGGCATCAATATGTCATGTTCCAAATTATTTGCCTGCTACACAGAAAGATGCATATGCACATGCTACAGGCGAAACATATTCTGAGACTATTTGAGTTGGCATATATGCCTCTACTTCTCCATAACAAAAGGCATAAACCAGGCATTCGAACTTAAAAGGTTTACAGCATACCAGGCCGGTTGTTCACTAACCTGGCTTACACGGTTTAGATTGACCCTGATAAGTTAAAAACTCTGTGGAAACCATGTGTTGAAGTTCTAATAGTTTCTCAAATGAAAAAATGTGACATGTACGGAGATGATGTTCTACAAATTAGTAAAATTTCAACATCAAACTGAACTGCATTTGGAAAATATAAAAAAGATGAATATGGAGATGAATAGTAATGATCAGCAAAAATATAAAAATAAGCGTTCATTCTGATTTTGTATTTTACATAAAAGTCAAATGCTACTGAGATCGCTCTTGAAAAAATTAGGCTCATAGGACATTACATCCCCTATATATGATATTTTCTGGCGGGAAAAAACTTACCACATGGTTTCCGTAGTAATTAATGTAAAATGATGTCCATTATACATTTGCAGGCTGACAAGGCGACAACTTAGTGGAACTAGAATGATGGCACCGTAAGCACAGTGATGCTGCAGAAGAATATATTCATATTTGCTTCCAACGTGAGGCAACATAAGCAGAGGCATCCTGAATTTAGATTAATTCTACAAGGACCTCAGGTATATCGTCCATTCCTAGTGAAACGGTCCCAATCTCTGTTAAACCATTTATCATCACTGCAATGGATATTAGTTTGTGAGGACAGTTTTCTAATTCCTTTGTTTGAGACAAATTTGTTGGAGATGCCATTTCTGCTATAAGGTGATGTTATTAAAAAAACATACATACATCAAGGAATTTTGAGACTCCGGTAGCTTCTGCGTACAGCCTAGAAGAATATATGCGACCTAACTCTTAAGTATTCATAAGTTATTCTGAATTTTCCACCTGGACTTTGTGGAGCGATGTAAATAAACATATAGACACGGAATGCTAGCATTGAAGCTTTGGGACAATCTTAGAAAAAGGGATCCGTAATTACATACTGCAATCACCCATGAAGAATCTTTAACGTACTTTACAGGCTGTAAACCCAATATAAGCGCACCAAAGCAATATTCGTTTAACCATCTTTAACGTCCACCGAAAGTAATTAAGGATGGAATTAGTTAACTACAACCCTAAACATGTTTTCTTTTCAAGAACACAAAACCCTAGCATGTTGAATGCATATGAATAACAAGGCAAAACCCAAACCAGAGAACAAGGAAAAAAAACTACGGCACTGCACGCCAAGCAGCAGTACCGGAGGACTACCGCATTAGCAGGTCAGGTCGCAGTATGGGGTAATAGATTCAGATTACTCCGACGCGGAGGAGCAAATCTACGACGACATGATCTCTAAATGCAGCAGCGAAGATAACGGCCGCACGAAGTAGTTCGGGCGACGACAAAGATAGAAGCACAAACCGTTCACCAGTCGCCTCCGGTGGCATCCGCGGCGGGGGAGCTCCCGGCGTCGGCGTGTCCGGCATAGTAGTCGGAGGTGGCGACCGACCATCGATTTGGGGGCGGAGAAAGAAGAGTTCAGCCGTCCGATTGGGCGATTGGCGAATCAACGAACCAGGGGAGTGTCACTTCATTTGGGTCCCAAGAGAGGGCAGAAATCGATTCCATTCTGCTCCGTGTCTCGCCCCGCGCGGGCGAGCATGGGCCATCAGCGTCGTCGCCTTCCTCCTCCCCCCTTATCTCCCCTCCTCCTCCGCCGCTGGCAGCGCCTGCCACCGGGCGTGGCCCGGGCGGGGCGGGCGGCGACACCCTCTTCCTCTATCTCCCCGTTCTGTGGGCGCGCGCGCGGGGCGGCTCCGGTCGGGTGGTGCTCCTTGGGAGCAGTTGGCGTGGTTCTGGCCGAGGAGCAAGCAACGCCGGCGCCGGGATCCTGCGGGGAGGCACGGTGAGCAGCGGGGAGGCGCCTCGCATGGTTGGGCGGCGGTCGGCCCTCCCAGATCTGGGCCCCTGCGAAGCCCATCTGGCAGCCCCAGATCTGGGCCCTGCGTGGCCCATCTGGGCTGACAGCGGGCTGGCCTACCCGTGATGGCTCCTTATCTAGGTGACGTTGGTGACAATAGCTCGATGCTGGGGATGGTGGCCACGATGGACGGCCTGTTGCCAAGTGTGGCGGCGGTCTGATCGCGGTATTGCCGATCCTGATTCTAGCTATCTTTTACCTCCGTTCAGCTAGCCTCGTGTTGGTGTCTTCGGTGAGAAGACGATGATGCCTTCGACCTCAAAAGGCTCATGTGCAACGGGTTGTTCGGGCGTCGTGGATAAGGTTTTTTAAAGAGAAATCATTATCGGCAAGCTCGTCGTCGACGCAATGTCACCTTTGGGTCACACTTTTTTTTGAGGGGGTCATGGCTACCCTTCATCCACCTCTCTTTGTGTGCCAAGAAAAACCCTAGGTCCAGTATACTGACTCGAGCAGTAGCAGTGTCGCTTTCTTAAACGTGTTGCTTTGTACTTAATGATCTGGTGCTAGGAGCTTGGTGAAACATCTTCACGGAGGCAGCTGTTGTAGGTCTCCTTCGCTTAGTCGATATATCTTTGTTTCCTTTATTTCTTCTTTCTTTTTTAGGCTTGTGTTTGTTGTTGCCCTAACAACTGTTTGTTTGGTGACTCGTTGTATCTTGTGGTTGATATATTAATATAGCAGAACCCTAGGATTCAAATGAATGAGGAGGAAATTAGGCGCTTTCCGTGGAACAATGAGAATTGTAGATCATTTGCTCACAAGTGCCCTTCCAATGCAGAACAAAATTAATTCATCATCAAGCTGTAACTTCATATTATGTTCTGTACTTCAAAGTTTGTCCAAAGAAGTTCTTTGGCATAGCTTTGTGTTACCATATAGTGACCGAACTTGAAAAAAATCGTGGGCGGGCCAGGCTAAACTAAAAAGAAGAAAAACACAAAAAATGTTGTAAACTATTCAACTTCGCTGGACATTAATTATTGTGTGCTGATAACCTATATTCTAAACCAATATAAAAAACTTCACTAGACAATAGTCATTACTCACAATTATTTGTCCCCATTGGTTACAAGATCAGATGTATGCATAATTCTTTACGAGTAGCTCCCGCACGAGCAGGAGAATGCACAGAACATACAGTAAACATAATGACTTAAGCATTAGGGTTATTCATTATTTAAACTTGAATATCTTTTAGTAAATTTTATAAATGTCCTTTTATCGTACTGATAAAGACTAGAATAACATGTTTATAATCCCAATTATAAAAGATATCATTCATAAAAACAGAACAACTGAATTGTTCTTATTAATATGAATAACCGTCTCGCAATAAGCAAGACACACTCATAAGTTTTATAAACTTGATTACAAATCTTTTATTCAAATCTTCTAATTCTAATGATAAACTTCGAGGTAAGGAGTGTCTTTGGCCATCAACCAGCTTGCTTGCCGTCATCACGTCATCATTGCCCCCGGTCCATTTTATAACTCTCACAGAGAGGGTCATGTTTTCATTAAAACAAGATTAAGTATCCAATACTTGAAACCTGCATAAGCGTTTCATGGAAACGTTCATACCTTGTATATCACATATACACTTTGTGTTGATGACGATCCCAACGTTGGGTTCAACCTTGGTGAAGGTATCACGACGGTCACGAAGAGTTGTATCTTTTCCACCGTCAAATTCATCAGGGAAATCTTCCAGAGGTTCATAAAGGATATAGAGGAGATGGTTTTCTAAAAGGATCCTACTTTGGTGTTGGTATCAGTCAATGAAAATCGACCCATCTAACTTAAGTTTCTCCCCGTTCATTAATGGACTATATATGTCCTGAACTAAGGGGATGACCATAATCTACAAGACATTTGCAGAAAAAGACTTAGACCAAGTTCATAATATGGAGTTCAGATAAACTCCCACTTAAACTATCATCTATAAAGAAAGTTTAGTGATTACACGACCCCTTTTTTCCACATCATCCTCGATCGTCACGGCCTTTGATGTGGGTGCTAGGATGGACTTTACCGGTCGATCACATCATCCATGTGACTCATGCTTGATCTTTCGATCGCTGTGTTCTGAGGCCATATTTATATATGCTAGGCTCACCAGCTCAACCTTAGTGTATTCGTTGTGCAACATGGCTTACACTCACTGTATGCGAACACAGATATATCTGAGACCCGATCGTCACGGCCTGTCTCATAACGGAGAACTTTCTTGGTGGTGCACACTAAGGGAGAACACTTTTTCATTAGTATGTAATAATGATCATCCTATTTAAATGCTACCGTTGTATATCTAATACTATCACTCAAATAAGATGCAAACAAAGATTAAATCATATCTAATCATATGTGACGTCACATGGTTGTCTTCCCGCTCCATGATCTCCATCAGGTGCTCCGGCTGGTGCCAAGTCCATAACGCCATCAGTCTTGTCGTTTATCATCGTGATGATTACTACTCATGACTTAGAAATAGGAAAAGTAAACTACCTTACCTTTTCATGACATGCAACCATATCACATCACGGAGCCTTCCCTGCAACATAAAGTTAGACGCCTCTACTCTATCTATTGCAGATTTTACATGGTTGTTAAGGCTTTCACGATAGAACTGTTTCTACCTACGAACTTCTAACCACAACATGGATACAATAGGTGTTGCTACTACACCCCTTTTGGGGCCTTCTATTATAGATGTCATATCAACTAATGTGAAAGAGACAGGCACTCGCTAGCCACTTATATGGTACAAGCCGTATGTCGAGTATGGAACCAGTCTCGCGTAGGATTATGTGTAAGGTCGGTCCAGGCCGCTTTATCTCACAGTACTGCGATATGAAAAAATACACGTGGGAAGGTAACAACTAAGGTATCAATGCCCACACTTTGCATGTGTCTGTCCGTACTAGCATACTAACCATAAAACTAGGGTCTGATATCACTGTATGGTTTCCGCAGCAATAACAAAAAAATTACTACGCGGGAAAATTACTCGCACGTCACCCCTTATCCAGGTCCTTGTACGATGGCCCAGAAACTTCAATAGCCCCACTGAGTTATCACATGCATACGGTGCAATGCGACGACTCTCGAACTCCTTGATCCCTATTGGGGTTGCAAATGTAGATCCCCTGGCGGAATCCCTAGAGGCGCGGTTGCGGTGGCTGGTGCTGGGTGGGTCGGCTGCCCTCTCGCGGCCCAGCGCGCTCGCGTGTGGCTCCGTCTATCTGCCGCCATGGGCTATCTACCACCCACGTGCGCTGCAGATTTTTCCTTTAGCCTTTTTTTTCATCCGTTTCTTTTTAGGAAAAATCCCTCTAGGGTATTTGCCTAATAAGAAATATGCCTTTATAAATCTTTATTCAAATATTTTATTTATAATATATTAATTCATAATTAAAATATAATAAATATATTTTAATCATCATTTATCCGAAACTCTTTTCGGTCCCTTTTCCTTTCCTTCTTTATCCAAACAACTTCGGATCTCTCGGGAATGATTCCGAATTCTCTCTCTTTCATGATTCCATCTAGCAGGACGATCTCCAAGCGTCCTATCGCCCTTAAGCGTGTTTCCCTCGGTTCGGGAATGCTATAGACATGATCAATATCAATGATCAACAGAGGGACCGGGATACCCATATTGATCCCTATGCACTCCACGATTCTCCATCGTGTTCAAACCTGAAACGATATATCAAATTCCCTTGTTCGCGATACAAGACTTGTCCGAGATTTGATCATTGGTATCACGATATCTTGTTCAATCTCGTTTCTAACAAGTACCATTTACTCGTTCCCGTGAAATACCATCTCCACGACCTAGTCTTGTGTTGCGCAACATAGATGTAATTCACCGAGTGGACCTAGTTGCATCTTCCTATCACACAGGAGAACAATTCCCGCTCTTGAAGCATATTGCATGTACGTGCTCCTTAGGCTACCCAACATGTACCTTTATAGACACCCTATCATGATATGACAGTTGATAGCCACCCTGTCATGATATGACAGTTGATACAGTCACCTTCTGGTAACAGTGATTGATATGATATCACGATCTAAGGATTAGGACAATCTGTTTCTGACAGTTGCAACATGAACTAAGTGGCATGATCGTGTTGCAATAATCATTGGTGGGAAGTGTTCATCACATCATACTAGATGATACGACTTCATTGTCAGTTACTTTTGTTTAGCCCATGATCAAGAAACCTTGACCATCGTCTCCCCAATGAACTAGTTGAATAGAGGCTACTAGGGACGTGGGTTTCTCTGTATACCACACCTGTATCAATGTTTCCGCTTGATATAGTTATAGCATGATATAAAACTATCATGAACTAATGAGATATGACAGTAATATCCTTTTATTATTTGCCTCTAGGCATATATCCTTTAGTCCCCCACTTGCACTATAGTACAAATAATCTAGATGCATTGCTACTAATCATAAACCATATCGCATATGCATTTATTGATCATGCTCGCTCATGGAGGACTTACTGTCCTAAATTGATTTTACCAGATTCATAAGGTCCTATTTTGCAAATCATTAATGTCAACTATTTTGACATTCTCACCATTATCATATAATGTGTTATAGCATTTTGGTGACAAAGTGAGACTTCTATTTTCTAGTATATATCATGACCATCTATCAGTTGATAAAACTTTCAAGATGTCATGTATAACTATAAACACACTTAGTCGAAAGTCGAACTTTCTCTAAACCAAAATTATACTTGCTACCCTTGAAGTATCCTAATACTTCTATATCTATGTAAATTTCAATCAAAGTGCAACACTTTCACTTTGATGTCCAACCATGCTTTCATTGTGTTCCAACTTTACTCTGATTCAGTGATTCAAAAATCACTCTCGAATCTTTGTTCTCTACTACTAAGAACATGGGTCACATTATGTCAAGTATAAACAACATGGGTTTTACCTTGGAAAAACTATGGCCAAGGCATAGTCGATGCAGTGCACCCGTTTCCCTGTTTTTAACCATTGTCGTAAATATTGAGTCTTTACTCAATGCTTCTCAAGTAAGAACCAATTCTTTGCTTGAATCCATTCTGAACTCTTTTCAGAATCTCAACTAGGTCCTTATGAACACTTTTATAATTCTCCAAGCATTTTTACCTTTAATGTTCATTAAACATCCTGATCTAATCACATAGATCCACTATATTTAATATATGCTGAATTTCATTCATCTAATGATCTAATCATTTCTAACACCAAACACATTGTTCACTAATATGTCGAGTACATATTCAAGAACATTATCATGCTCCCACTCAAATATTGCATCAATAGTTTAGGATGTTACTCATCTCCCACTAAAATATGTCATCCACATATTCTATTAGGGAAACCTCTTAGCTCCCACTCAATTTGCAGACTTATCTCGATAATCCTAGCAAATCCAAAATTCTTTGATCTTGCATCAAATCAAGAATTTCTGTTACAAGACTTCAGCAATTCCTTATTGATCAAAACCTTCTTGTTGTACCAGTTACAACCTTTCTCTTCATACTCTTGAAGACTTTGCAGTTTTTGAACAGTGCTTTACCAATTTCCAAATTAGACTTACTTGTTGATTAAATCCAATAGACATTAAGCATTTGTCAAAACAACTTTGTGACAAAATAAGCTTTTATGTCTTCCTTTTCAGTTTCATTTCCATCCTTTCAACTTTGAAGTTTATTGGGAAGGATTAAGTAATTCCATTACTTAATGAGATCAAGTAACTTTTACTTCATAATCACAAATGTTACTTAATTTGGGATTTCATGACTTTGAGTCATTTCTTGTACTTAGGTCCATCAGACTTTCTTTGTAGTTCGTAGGTATGTCTTATTCCAATAATAGGACAAGTGAATCAATAATGGAATTCTGCAGCTGGCAGAACAAGTTCTTGAACTCTACTTTCACCAAGTGTTAGCTGAAACACTTTATGATCATATCATTCTAGTTTCCCTCTATTTGTAAAGTTTGTTTCTAGAACATATTCTGTTTTACATTCTTGACAATTTAGAGGTAAGGTCAAAACCTTTTGCTTGCACTTTTGCCTTTCCACTAACACTTCTATGAGATCCTTCTTCTCAAAGGAAATACCTCACTGAGACAATACAAACTTTGTCTTCTTCGGGTATTAGTTTGGAATTTGTGTTCATAGCCTTTACTAAGAATGTATCACAAAGACTTACTATTCGCAACGATCTCGAACTATCGAGGTCTCTAGAAACTCGAGCTTGCCATATCTCATATGTTGTTGTTTCCGTGAATCATTAGATGTTCCTAATACTTTTGAGTGTTTACTAATTCAATCTCTAACTCTAATTCCTAACGTTAAACCATTCGAAGATCATTTGGACCATATGTATCTTATACACTGTTATTATGATGTTTTGGACATATCAACACTATTTGATTAGTCTAATCACCATAATTTGTGAAACTGTTTTTCACAAGTCCCTTATATGCCAATTTGATATTAACTTTGAATTCGAAATCACTTGGATCAAATTGCAAAGACTTTGGAATTCATGTTAATCTTATATCCATTTCATTTTGAAATCCTTTGAACAATTCAAATATTCTCAAACTTGTGTTTCATTAAGTAAATACACTTATTTACTTAAACTAACCAAATAATGATTTACACTATCTGTTGAAAGTACAATACATCGTATGTATAAAATTCAACACTTCTTCGCATATTACCATTTTACCAGAATGCGGAGTTTCAGTCATTTTGGGCAACGATGCATGGTTCTGCAAAGTCTCTAGATTGAATATCTAAGGCCCCGATCTTCATTAACATGAAAAACATGCAGTAACCATAATGACTTAAGCAATAGTGTTATTCATTATTTAAACTTGAATATCTTTTGGCAAATTTTATAAACGTCCTTTTATCATACTGATAAAGACTAGAGTAACATGTTCATAATCCCAATGTGAATTATAAAAGATATCATTCATAAAAAGAGAACAACTGAATTGTTTCTTATTAATATGAATCACAGTCTCACAATAAGCAAGAAACACTCATAAGTTTCACAAACTTGATTACAAATATTTTATTCAAATCTTCTAATCCTAATGATAAACTCGAGGGAAGGAGTGTCGTCGGCCATCAACTAGCTTGCTTGCCGTCATCACGCCATCATTGCCCCCGTTCCATTCTGTAACTCTCACACAGAGGGTCATGTTTTCATTAAAACAAGATTAAGTATCCAATACTTGAAACCTGCATAAGCATTTCAAACGTTCATACCTTGTATATCACATATACACTTTGTGTTGATGATGATCCCAATGTTGGGTTCAACCTTGGTGAAGGTATCATGGCGGTCATGAAGAGTCGTATCTTCTCCACCATCAGATTCATCGAGGAAATCTTCCAGAGATTCACAAAGGATATAGAGGAGGTTTTTTATGAGGATCCTACTTTGGCGTTGGTATCAATCGATGAAAATCGACCGATCTAACTTAAGTTTCTCCCCATTCATTAATGGACTATATATGTCCTGAACTAAGGGGATGGCCATAATCTACAAGACATTTGCAAAAAGGACTTAGACCAAGTTCATAATATGGAGTTCAGATGAACTCCCACTTAAACTATCATCCCTAAAGAAAGTTTAGTGATTACATGACCCCTTTTCTCCACATCATCCCCGGTCGTCACGGCCTTTGATGTGGGTGCTAGGGTGGACTTTACAAGTCGATCACATCATCCATGTGACTCATGCTTGATGTTTCGAGCATTGTATTCCGAGGCCATATCTACATATGCTAGGCTCACCTGCTCAACCTTAGTGTATTCGTTGTGCAACATGGCTTACACCCACTATATGCGAACACAGATATGTCTGACACCCGATCGTCATGGCCTGCCTCATAACGGAGAACTTTCTTGGTGGTGCACACTAAGGGAGAACACTTTTTTGTTGGTATTTAATAAGGATAATCCTATTTAAATGCTACCATTGTGTATCTAATACTAGCACTCAAATAAGATGCAAACAAAGATTAAATCATATCTAATCATATGTGACGTGGCATGGTTGTCTTCCCGCTCCATGATCTCCATCAGGTGCTCCGGCTGGTGCCAAGTCCATAGCACCATCAGTCTTGTCGTTCATCATCGTGATGATTACTACTACATGACTTAGAAATAGGAAAAGTAAACTACCTTACCTTTTCACGACATGCAACCATATTACATCACAGAGCCTTCCTTGCAACATAAAGTTAGACGCCTCTACTCTATCTATTGCACATTTTACGTGGTTGTTAAGGCTTTCACGATAGAACCGTTTCTACCTACGAACTTCCAACCACAACATGGATACAGTAGGTGTCGCTACTACACCCCTTTTGGGGCCTTCCGTTGTAGATGCCATATCAACTACTGTGAAAGAGACAGACACCCGCTAGCCACTTATACGATACAAGCCGTATGTCAAGCGTGGAACCAGTCTCGCGTAGGATTACGCGTAAGGTCGGTCCGGACCGCTTCATCTCACAGTACCGCAATATGAACAAATACACGTGGGAAGGTAACAACTAAGGTATCAAGGCCCACACTTTGCATGTGTCTATCCATACTATCATACTAACCATAAACCTAGGCTCTGATACCACTGTATGGTTTCCGCAGCAATAACAAAAAAATTACTACGTGGGAATACCCTGAATGCCCTAGGATCTATCTAGAAGTAATACAGTAACGGAGGAAGACAACGGTAACATACCCTTGAAGACTGAGAGAACGTTACGCTCATGTAGGAGCATGGATGATGTAGTCGTACCCGTCCGACCTCAAGGTTGTGAAGCTCCTGGCACGTCACCCCTTGTCCAGGTCCTTGTACAATGGCTCAGAAGCTTCAATAGCCCCACCGACTTATCACATGCATAAAGTGTGATGCGACGACTCCTGAACTCCTTCATCCCTATGGGGTTGCGGAAGTAGATTCACTGGCGGAATCCCTGCAGCACAACAGCGTGCCACAGATGCGTTGACTTTGCACGCATAGTCCTAACTTGGGACCGTGCCACGACGAAGGCAACTAGAGAGAGAGGGGGTATTCTTCGAGGAAGAACGCCTCAGAGAATATCTTATTTGGTTGTCTTTAGTCCTCCCATGGGCACCACTTTATATAGGGGAAGGGAGGTGTAGCCTCTCCTTTAGGTGCCCCATGTGGGACTAAATAACAAATGAAAAAGGGAAAATTTCGGACTCCTCCTGCCGGCTGGGCCTCACAGCACCCGAGTGGGCCACCCGGGCCGCCCCAGTGGAAGAAGGCGGCAGCTGGAGGTGGTGGCGATGCTGGGGCCAGGGTGGGCCGCCTGCCCACCTCGTGGCTAGCGCCGAAGCGGCGGCATCCTGGCGCCCGGGGAGCCGGTCGCTCTCCCCATGGCCCAGCGCGTGCGGCCCATGTGGCCTAGAGGCGCGGCTGCGGCAGCTGGTGTCAGGTGGGACGGCTGCCCTTCGAGGCCCAACGCACCCGCGTGTGGCTCCGTCCATCTACGGCCGTGGGCGGTGGCAACTATCTTCCGCCCACATGCGCTGCAGATTTTTCCTTTAGCCTTTTTTTCATCCGTTTCTTTTTAGGAAAAATCCCTCCGGTTTTTTTGCCTAATAAGAAATATGCCTTTATAAATCTTTATTCAAATATTTTATTTATAATATATTAATTCATAATTAATATATAATATATATTTAAATCATCATTTATCCGAAACTCCTTTCGGTCCCTTTTTCTTTCCTTCTTTCTCTGAACAACTTCGGATCTCTCCGGAACGATTCTGATTT
The DNA here is from genome assembly GCA_910589775.1 of Avena eriantha. Lineage (NCBI taxonomy): Eukaryota > Viridiplantae > Streptophyta > Magnoliopsida > Poales > Poaceae > Avena > Avena eriantha. Next base: position 24,091,074 of record OU342740.1, read on the forward strand.
CTCTGTCTTTCCTGATTCCATCTAGCAGGACGATCTCCAAGCATCGTATCGCCCTTAAGAGTGTTTCCCTCGGTTTGGGAATGCTATAGACATGATCCATATCAATTATCAACATACGGACCAAGATGCCCATATTGATCCCTATGCACTCCACAATTCTCCATCGTGTTCAAACCTGAAACGATATATCCAATTCCCTTGTTCACGATACAAGACTTGTCCGATATTTGATCATCAGTATCACGATACCTTGTTCAATCTTGTTTCCAACAAGTACTATTTTACCTGTTCCCGTGAAATACCATCTCCATGACCTAGTCATGTGTTGCGCAACATAGATCTAATTCACCGAGTAGACCCAGTTGTATCTTCCTATCACATAGGAGAACAATTTCCGCTCTTGAAGTATATTGCCTCTACGTGCTCCTTCGGATACCCAACATGTACCTTTATAGCTACCCTATCACGATATGACGGTTGATACAATTACCCTCCGATAACAGTGATTGATATGATCTCACGGTTTAAGGATTAGGACAATCTATTTCTGACAATTGCAACGTGAACTAAGTGACATAATCGTCTTGCAACAACCATTGGTGGGAAGTGTCCATCACATCATACTAGATGATATGACTTTATTGTCAGTGACTTTTGTTTAGCCCATGATCAGGAAACCTTGACCATCGTCTCCCCAATGGACTAGTTGAATAGAGGCTACTAGGGACCTGATTTGTTTGTATACCACACATGTATCAATGTTTCCGCTTGATATAGTTATAGCATGATTATCAACTAATGAGATATGAAAATAATACCCTTTTATTATTTGCCTCTAGGGCATATCTCCTTCAACATGTCCTTCAAACGATCGTTGGAAAGGCATTCTGACAGGGGTTTTACTGGCCAACCGCGTGTCAGGACACCATTGACCTCGTTAGAAAGTGCCACATATGCCAACTTCATAGTAGGAAGATCCACGAGCCAACTCAGTCCTTGCAAACGATACCCCTCTCTTGGTCATTCCCGACCTAGGGGCTGGATCTGCTAGGACCCTTTCCAAGAGCACCAGGGGCTTCACACACCTAGTCATTATGAGTGATACCTTCATTAAGTGGATCGAGGCTGAGCCCTTAGATCACATCAGCAAATGTAATCAGCTTCATTTTGAAAAATATTTTCACCCACTTTGGTTTGTCAAGCAGGATTATTACAAACGACGGAAGTCAGTTCGCTAGCCATGCCTTCATCGACTTCTTCAAGGAGTATGTGTAGCATCCCAATTATCTAACAATTGTAATGCTACTTGCCTAGTCTATATATTGCTACTTTCTACATATTATTATTGCATCACCATTATATCATGCTCATCTCACCATGCCACCTTGCATTTGAGCATCATATAAAACCCCTCTTTTTGGTTTTTCCCATATGCATTATATTGTATCACTTGTAGTTGTCTCTTGATATATTGTATTTGCTTCTTGATATATTGCTTCATGCCCAAGTTGAGTTGTGGGCATATCTTTTCTTGACTCCACCACCTTTCTTTATCCCTACCTTATAATTCCACCATCCAAACTACATATGAGCACTTGTATTTCTTTTGGCATTTGTCTAGCTCATATGTAATAATATGGATCCACTTCTATTTCTACATGCTCCCATAGGTGTCACATGTTGTTTTCACAATATTGAGTATGTGGAGTCTCATGGCCACCTTTGCATGCCATGTGGGTATAATTCCCTTTATTAAGCTTCCATATGGTTTAATTTACTATATGCTCATGTATGGTGCTATATTTGGCTACAAGTGATCTAGTGGAAAATACACACTACAATGGTCATTTAGCTTCATACATGTGCATATGCTAATTATTTTCATATGTTAAGCAAGCTTCTTATTTGTGCGGGTTTCAATTCAAATTTGAATGTATACATGAATATTTAACCATGATTACAAATAGTTATTTTTACAACTAGTAGAAGTGGCATTTCATATTCATGCATGGCTTATGCAAGCTCACCACTACCTTCCTTCTTTTGGTTTCTTTTGGATTTGAAGAAAGTTGTTTGATTTAAACTCCTACAAGTTGAATCAAGTTCAATAAATCTCTATGGTCCATCTATATTCCCCTTACTCTCTATTTGAATGCCAAAATCCTCTATTCAAAACCACCTAAAAAGTTTCAAAAGGATTTGAGTAGTTGCTGGTTTGAATTTGAAACATACCATTTCAAACAAACAAATAAAGAAAAAGCTAACAGCAGAAAAAATAGAGAGAGAGAAAGTTACCTCCCTGTCTGGAACCACCCTTCTCCTCTCCCCTCCCTCTTGGGCCAGCCCACCGTGACCTCTCCCGAGCCATACCGCTTTGCAGCAATGGAGTGCACTCCGTTACTAGTTATCCCCTTCTCCGTCGTCAACCTTTATCCTCTTTGCGCATGGATGGAGCAAAGCAGGTGGTCGTCCTCCTCACCGTGACCTGTTGTGTCTGTCCCGATCGAGCCAGTTGCTGCCCCTCTTAACCCTTGCGACCACTACACCCAACAAACCTAACCCTAGATCAAAAATCCCCCTGTCCACTGCCATGACTATCGCCTCGAGCCACCTTCCGCCACCATGTCTATCATCACCGAGCACCGTGCGGTAGCGGAGGAGCACTACCTACTTCCTCCTCGTTGAACCCGTAGCAGTAGCAGAGCCAGGACAACTAGGAACTACTTCCCTTCACCATTTCTGTCGAGCCCGAGAGCGTCGCCATCGTCGACCTTGATGTCTACGCACTTCTATTCTTGTAGACAGTTGTTAGGCCTCCAAGTGCAGAGGTTTGTAGAACAGCAGCAAGTTTTCCCTTAAGTGGATCACCCAAGGTTTATCGAACTCAGGGAGGAAGTGGTCAAAGGTACCCCCTCTCAAGCAATCCTGCAATCAAGATACAAGAAGTCTCTTGTGTCCCCAACACACCCAATACACTTGTCAGGTGTATAGGTGCACTAGTTCGGCGAAGAGATAGTGAAATACAAGTGGTATGGATATAAGATAACGGTGCTATAAAATAGCTTGATGGCGTGGAAAAGTCTAAAGTAAAACTGAAATAAAGATGGAAGCAAGCAAACATGTAACAGATCTAATTGCAAACGGTGTTTCAATGCTTAGAAACAAAGCCTAGGGATCATACTTTTGCTAGTGAACACTCTCGTATAAATATATTCTTCTTTATGATACTACGCTTAACTACTCTCTGGTTGGACACTCTAATCGATGGTAGCGCTATAACAGCACACCTCAAAGTTCATCTTTCCCATCTAGAAAACCCCACACTGTCACCTTGAGCACTAGATGGTTCCTACAAACACCACAATTTCATAGAAACATCCAACTCCAAATATAACTCATAACAAGTATTTGTAATCTCTAGCCTAAGTGCCACCATGGTGAGCACGCTGTCACTTTCACACACATGGGGAGAGTAGAGATTCATTAAAGTACTTGAGTAGCAAGGTAGATCTAATTGATTACAAAGCTCATGATCACAATATGATCATGCATAGAGAGAGAGATGAACACATAGCTACCGGTAGAACCCTTAGCCTCGAGAGAGAACTACTCCCTCCTTATCATGGGAATCAACAATGGTGATGGAGATGGTGGTGGAGATCGATGGAGATGGTTCCGGGGGCACTTCCCCGTCTCGGCAGGGTGCCGGAACAGAGACTATCTGTCCCCCGAATCTCCGCTTCGGTGGTGGCGGCGCTGCGGAACTTTTCGTGGCTGGAGGCTTGATTATTTAGGGTTTTCGCATCGGGAGGCTTCTTATAGGCGAAGAGGCAAGGTCGGTGGGCGGCCAGGGGGCCCACACCACCTGGTGGCGCGGCCAGGGCTAGCCCGCGCCACCACATGGTGTGGCCACCCTGTGGCCCCTCTCCGTCTCGTCTTCTGGCTCCATGAGTCTTCCGGTAAAATATCAACTTTGGCTTTTGTCCCGTCTAATTCCGAGAATATTCATTTTCTGACTTCCTGAAACCAAAAACAGCAGAAAACAGGCAGCTGGCACTGTGGCTCTTGTTAATAGGTTAGTCCAAGAAATCATATGAAAAGTACTCCAAAGTGTGGACAAAACACAAGAAAGTAGATAAAACCAAGCATGGAGCATCGAAAATTATAGATACATTTGCAATGTATCAACATCCCCAAGCTTAACTCCTGCTCGTCCTCGAGTAGGTAAGTGATAAAAAGAAAGAATAATTTTTGAGGTGACATGCACCATCACAAACTTGATCAAAGTATTTGTAAAACATTTAAAGCTGGGATCATAGTACTTCAACATAACATGAAAGATAAAGTTCTATCAATAAGACAAAGCAACTAAGTTGCAACATGAAAAGGCACAAACAAAAGATTCATGAATAACAATGCTTTGCAAGACATTTGTTTGTTTCACAGAAAGAAAACATAGCATAGTAGTATTCAGCTTGTCCCTCATAGAGTAGCAAATATAAATGCATAGGACACCTTCAAGGTTCATAAGAGTGACTAGATACAAAAAGTTTAAAACAAGCAATATCAAGTTATGCATCAATCAACTAGTCTTGGGACAATGCACATAGAACTAAGAATGGCCAATATGCTCTCAAAGTAGGTGCATAAAAATAGAAGGTGGAGACTCAATATATATATGGAAGAAAGGCCTTCATAGAAGGAAGTAGGGATTCAAGTCTCATAAAGAGCTTCCAAAAATTATGGTACTTATTAGCTTTCAGCTCTCATTGCCCCTATCATAAGCATCTTGAAGTGATTAAGGTTAAAGTGAACAAACTATGGAGTATATGCTTGATGAAGTATAAGTTGGAAATCTCATGTCCCTTGAATACGAGGGCCGCTCCTCATGCTACTCAAGTTTAGTCACCGGTAAGTTCTTGTCATCGTAAGTACATGTGTATCATAGAGAACCGCCAACGGGGTACCCCTTGCCCGATGATACGAAAGAATCCCCATATCAAAATGACATGGCAAGCAGATCTCAGTGATACGTCCATTTTGCATCACTATTCTATGTCTTAATTCACTACTATTCATTGATATATTTCGTATTGAGGGGTGATACGTATGTTATTTCATCTGTTTTTGCATGGTTGATGACTTTTGGAGCATGGACGGCTGCAGTCAGGATTCTGATGGAAAAGGTGTTGTTTGGAGGCAAAATTCGTGAAGATCAGAAAATCCGGGAAAATATACGGAAAATCCTATTTTTCCAGAAGACGTAGGATGCCAGAAGATGGAGTGGAGGTGGGCCACAGGGGGCCCACACCACCCCATGGCGCGGGCAGGCCTAGGCCACGCCTGGGAGTGGTGTGGCCGCCCTGGCCCACTCTCGCCTCTCCCTTCTGGCGTATATCAACCTCCCGAAACCCTAAGACTCGGGGAGCGACCACAAACATATTCCACCGCCTCTGCGGGGCGGAAAACACCGAGAGAGAAAGATCTCTCCGGCAGATAGATTTCTGCCGGGGGAATTCCTTCCCGGAGAGGGAAGATCGTCGCCATCAACACCACCATCAAGCTGGACTTCATCGGGATCATCATCATCATCATCACCACCATCATCACTATCAGCACCCTCATCACCATCTCCATATTGCTGTAATAATTGGTTGAATCTTGCTATAGTTCATAGGGGAAACTTTCCTGGTGTTGATTACTCTTTGTAGGATATGCTATTGAGTGAACCATTGAATTATTGTTTATGTTCAGATTGTTATACATCATTATTCCATCTCTGATCATGATCCATATGATGTCTTGTGAGTAGTTCGTTTAGTTCTTGAGGACATGGGAGAAGTCTTGTTGTTAGTAGTGGAGTTGAGTTGAGAAAGATTCAATAGATTGTTATTTAAGTTGTGGTGTACTTCTTCTAGTGGTGTCATGTGAACGTCGATTACATGACACTTCACCTATATGAGCCTAGGGGAATGCATTGTGTATTTGGCTACTAATCGTAGGGGTTGTCGGAGTGACAGAAACCTGAACCCCCGTTAGGAAACCATTGCACAAGGGACGTAAGGGTCTTAGAGTTTAAAGTTGTGGTTAGGTTTCTACCTTAATTACTTTCTTGTACTTACGGATGTTTGCAAGGGGTATAATCACAAGTATGTATTTAGTCTTGGATGGGGCGGTACATTAGCACAGGTTCACCCGCACAACACTTAGCAAGCTAGAGAAGATTAATCGACTATATGAAGCGAAAGCACTTGACAGTCTTCCCATGTGTCCTCGAGAACGTTTGGTCATCTATAGAAATACAACCGGCTTGTCCTTTGCTGCATAAAGGATTGGGCCACTTGCCGCATTCATTCTTACTGTCTTTTATTTACTCGTACTTTGTTTACTTGCTTTATCGAAAACCCCTAAAAATCCGTTTGCTAAGTATTTGCAGAGAATTCCTGATCCATACCACTAGCCAACACCTTCTGCTCCTCGTTGGGTTCGACACTCTTACTTATTGAAAATACTGCGATACACCCCCTATACTTGTGGGTCATCAAGACTATTTTCTGGCGCCGTTGCCGGGGAGTGAAGCGCTATTGGAGAGTGGAACTGGTAAAGGAAACTTCTACCGTGAGTATTGTTTACTTCTGCTAGTTGCTTTATTTTCGTTATGGATAATTTGCTGAGTTCTTATTTGGTAATGCTACTACCACTGCTAAGATAGTAGATAAGCCACCACCTGCTAAGAAAGATGTTTTCAAAATATAGGACTCTTTTTTTCTCAATATAGGACTCTTTTTTTATAAGAAGAATGCTTCATAGACAGCTCATTATAGTTATGCTGCAGGTTTCCACCATGTCAACATGGATTAGACCAGCGACCCAGGCGTTTCTCTAACACATATACATAACTCCATGGACTTACAAGCTCCCCTTTCATTTCACACCGACAACATCCATATACAAAAGAGCATGATATCAACTAGGTACAAGTATCAAGTGTAGTTGAAAGCGTTCCCCATGACAGCATGGTTCTACTAATTCCCAACAAATAAGTGCAAGCATATACAACATAGCCGAGACAATGGTTCTAGTTTATTAAGGGCAAGAAAAGTAAAGTGTGCCATCAAGTTCGTGAGAGCTTTAATCACTAGTTTTCTCATAACAAGTTTAATTTGGAAGGTAAACAAAAACATGAATATACTTGGAATAGAATATGCAGTAGGTAGGTATGGTGGACTCTTTGGAATAACTTGGTTTAGGGAGTTGGATGCATGAGTGGAACTCATACTTGGTTGTGGAGGCTAGCAAAAGACTGGGAGCGACAAACTAAGAGAGCACTAATGGCCATAATCATGCAGAGCGACAAAACATCATTGATCAAAGCATAAAGTGATACTACAAGTTGAAAACTAAAGGATCATAAAGGCTATGGTGACTTCAGATAGTCATAACATGGTGTGAGCATGTGCCAAGTCAACCCAAATAAAGCATCAAAGCAGAATACCACTATACTATGCTTTAATATGCTAAAACAACGCATGATTCGTCCAAGGCACATTAAGCAATCTCAATTGTTTATAACAAGTCATGCTACAGCAAAGAATACTAAGCATAAAGCCAAAACAATATCAAGCATGGCATGGCAAAGCATAGGCCACAGTCAAAAACAAGCTCCTTTTACCACTTAAGCATGAACTTTCCTACTCTTTTCCAAACCAAACCAAAATATTTGAACACCAATGTATGAAAGAGGGGGTCCAACCAATTTATTCAAGAAAACTAAGAAAAACAAGCAAACGAAAACCAAAACGAAAACGAAAACGAAAAAGAAGACGCTCCAAGAACAACACAACTGTGCATGAAACAATAAAATTGAAGTGTTTGGAAGAAACCTAAGATTTTTATTGATGAAGAGGGTGATGCCTTGGGCATCCCCAAGCTTTGACATTGTACTTCTTGGATATTTCTTGGGGTGACACGCGTGGCATCCCCAAGCTTGAGCTTTAGTCCATCCTTCATCTCATTACTCGTTCCTTCCATACACCTGAAATTTTTCCTTCATAGAAAACTTCACACAATCTTTATTAGCAACATTAGTGCACTCAAGATAAATAAGTCTTAAGGTTCAGTTCTAACACCAATAAACTTCCATTAAAACACTAGCTACTGTAGCACTTCCCTCAAAAAGCTCAATTTCCCAAAAGAACTAAAAAAGGAACCAACAAGAAGCAAACGCAAATAATGGCAGAAATCTGTCAAAACAGACCAGCAGGTAAATACGAATTTTTTCGAAGACCTTCTGTTGCTCAAATCTAAAAGTGTTGAACTAAAGAAAGTTAGATAACAACTTGGGGCAGAAGCACAAATATTCACGCCTCACAAAGGACATACAGATATTTTACACGAAGTTTTACGGTGAAGCACAGAAATCTGTTTCGGGACAGCAACTTTCCCAATCATTACTTCTCTCTCATTAGAGGTTACTCTTGGCACAAAAAGCAAATAAAAATGATAAGGAGCAGTTATTACAGAGGTAATAACTTCCAAGACTCATCTAAAACTTTTGAGTTATCTCCCAATAAGTACTTTTCCTTAACGCCTTTAAGTTAGGCATGATAGTTTGAGAAGATGCTCACATAAGAACTATGAATTGAAGTAAAAGAGAGCATCAAGAAGAAAATTCAAAACACATTTAAGTCTAACCCACTTCCTATGCGTAGGAATCTTGTAAAGAAACAAGTCATGAAAGCACAAACAACAAGCATAGCAAAGCAAAACAAGTGCAACTTCAAGACTTTCAACATAAAGAGGGGAAACTTAATATTATTGAGATGCATAAAACCATGTTTCCCTCTCTCATAATAACTTTCAGTAGAATCATGAATAAAATTAACTATATAACTATCACATGAAACATTCTTATCATGAGCCACATGCATATAATACTAATTACTCTCCACATAAGCATAGTCATTCTTATTAATTGTAGTGGGAGCAAATTCAACAAAATAGCTATCATTATTATTCTCATCACCATAATCATCAAATATAGGAGAATTATTGTAATCATTAATTTTCTCCTCAATAGTAGGTGGACTGAAAATATCATATTCATCATTGTAATCATCATATGTTGGAGGTTTGATATCATCATAAGCAATAGAAAAGCTATCTTCCAAAGCCAGGGAACTAAAAAGATCATTTTCATCAAAACGAGCTTCCACAAGCTTAGACTTTTCCATAGAATTAGCAATAATGGTGTCCAAAGAATTCATACTAACAACATTGCTATTAGCATGCAAATAAAGTTCCATAGGTTTTTTAATTTTCTCTTCAAACACTTCATGTCCTAACTCAAGATAAATACTATAAAGCTCTCTAATTTTGTTGTTGTTTTCCATTAAGACTAACTAGTGAAAACAACAAACAAAAAGACAAAATTGCAGAATCTAAAGGAAATAACTTCGAGCACTCACACCGGAGGATAGAATGCATTTATTTATGGGCATTACAAGCTAAATAAGCTGGTGGCGTTTACATGAAATGGAATCAGTGTTGGCGGATGCATTTGCTATGTCAGCAGATGCTTGTAAAGCAGAGGTGGATGATGAAGCAGCACCAGCGGATACATGTGAAACGGATGTGGAGGCTGATGCTTGTACCGCATCAAAGTCTTGGGCAGTGTTGAGTGATTCTTGGAAAGCGGTGGAGGCGCAGTCGAAATCCTCGTCGGCTACTGCTAGACCAAATTCGGCTATATTGGCTGCCGCTGCCAAAGCGACGGCTGCGTGGGATGCTAGGAATGCGTCAGCTCGTGGTCGTGCTTCTTCAGCGTCAGTGGCTATGGCTCGTCATTCATTGTAGGCGCCTGCTCCAACTGCTCAAAACTCGTCGACCCCATTGTAAGCTCCACGTTGGATTTTGTCTCTCTGACTTCGTCCCTCTATATTCTGCTCTAGAGTTTTTCTGGACGCGGTGGATATTAGTTTAAACTAGTAGTACTGGGAACATAAAAATCTATTTAATCACAAACTAGTGATCTGAATGGGATGAAACTTTCACAGGATTAAAACCTAGGCACCGATGATTTACTGATTTTTTTGTCAATTTTTTCGAATAGTTTTACTTTTTAGTTCAAAATCTAAGCTACTGTCATACATTTGATCTAAGATAGAAGGTGGATCTTGGGGCAAGTCACCGTGAGACTTGGGTTCAACAAGTCACTGAAGCCGCGTCCATTTGTCTCCCTTTCTTTATGATAAAACCAGAAAATTCAAGTGGGGGCCTTTCTGTCCTCCCCGGTGACCTAAAAAAAGTTCTTCATTCCCTTTGCCCAGTTCCAACATGCTGAAGCATTTTGCGGTGCTTTCATACTACTGTAGTTGATTCCTTGTGATGTTTAGGTTATTTTGTTGACAGACTCTGCTTTTTAGGTAGTTTTTTAGATGCGTGCAGTTTAGGAAATTTCGATGATAATTTTCCTGTCAAATTGTATGATGCATTATGGTGTTTAATTAATTATTTTTTAGGGTTGTGTATAGTGTTGTTTACTTAATTCTGATGATGCACTTGTGCTATTTGCCTCATCCTACCATCTTTGGTGGAAGAACATATGCAACAATCAACGACTTGCCAAGCAATTTATTTGGTCAGATTCTTGGCAGGCTTCCTTCGCACCCATCCTGCATACTGAGGGCATCAATCGCCCAAAAATGTTGGATGGACTTCATGGGAAGCAACAATTTCAAAAGACTAACCCTGTCACACAATAGAGGAATGTTGTTACTTGGGTTTTTCACCAACAGCTCCGAGGACGCTCGATTCTTAACATATCATAATCTTGACCAATCAATCGTCCAGAAGCTGAACAAGCTAGTGGAAGTACATAAAGCCTACAAACCATATGTACTCGGATGTCGCAATGGTAGGGTTCTACTTTATTATCCGCGAGGGTCTAACATGATAAAGGCCTAGGATCCAATTAGTGGAAGTGAAATAGTGATACCAGAATCACCAATTTGGCAGAGACATGAGTATGATAGCGGCACAATTCTCTATTCGAGAAATCATGAGAAATTGTCTTCACACTGTTGCATCAATTTCTGTGTTGTTTGGATAGTAACCAATGGTAACCAAGCACTGGTGCAGAGGTACTCATCAGAGTTAGGAAAATGGGAGGACAGGATTGAACCTGCTGAGATGCTGGCTAAGATTGATCGCAGGTCGTCAACCTTCATAGGGGACATTTTGTACTAGCCAACAATGAACTCCAGATATATAATTGCCTTTGACAACATGTCAACAAAACTTTGTTATATTGAGTGCCCCCATGAGACACTGATGTCTACGCACTTCTATTCTTGTAGACAGTTGTTGGGCCTCCAAGTGCAGAGGTTTGTAGAACAGCAGCAAGTTTTCCCTTAAGTGGATCACCCAAGGTTTATCGAACTCAGGGAGGAAGTGGTCAAAGGTATTCCCTCTCAAGCAACCCTTCAATCAAGATACAAGAAGTCTCTTGTGTCCCCAACACACCCAATACACTTGTCAGGTGTATGGGTGCACTAGTTCGGTGAAGAGATAGTGAAATACAAGTGGTATAAATGATTATAAGTGGTAACGGTGATAGAAAATAGCTTGATGGCGTGGAAGAGACTAAAGGCAAACTAAAATAAAGATGGAAGCAAGAAAACATGTAACAGATTTAATTGCAAATGGTGTTTCAATGTTTAGAAACAAGGCCTAGGGATCATACTTTCACTAGTGAACACTCTCATATAAATATCTTCTCTTTATGATACTACTCTTAACTACTCTCTGGTTGGACACTCTAATCCATGGTAGGGCTATAACAGCACACCTCAAAGTAAGCCTTTCCCATCTAGATAACCCCACAATGTCACCTTGAGTACTAGATGGTTCCAACAAACACCACAATTTCATAAAGACATCCAACTCCAAATATAACTCATAACAAGTATTTGTAATCTATAGCCTAAGTGCCACCATGGTGTGCACACTGTCACTTTCACACACATGGGGAGAGCAGAGATCTATTAAAGCACTTGAGTAGCAAGGTAGATCTATAGATTACAAGCTCATGATCTCAATAATATCATGCATAGAGAGAGAGATGAACACATAGCTACCGGTAGAACCCTTAGCCTCGAGAGAGAACTACTACCTCCTCATCATGGGAATCAGCAATGGTGATGGAGATGGTGGTGGAGATCGATGGAGATGGCTCCGGGGACACTTCCCCGTCCCGGCAGGGTGCCGAAACAGAGACTTTCTGTCCCCCGAATCTCCGCTTTAGTGGTGGCAGTGCTGCGGAACTTTTCATGGCTGGAGGCTTGATTATTTAGGGTTTTCGCATCGGGAGGCTTCTTATAGGCGAAGAGGCAAGGTCGGTGGGCGGCCAGGGGGCCCACACCACCTAGTGGCACGGCCTGGGTTAGCCCGTGCCACCACATGGTGTGGCCTCCCCGTGGCCCCTCTCCATCTCGTCTTCTGGCTCCGTGAGTCTTCCGGTAAAATATCAACTTTGGCTTTTGTCCCGTCCAATTCCGAGAATATTCATTTTCTGACTTCCTAAAACCAAAAACAGCAGAAAATAGGCAGCTGGCACTATGGCTCTTGTTAATAGGTTAGTCCAAGAAATCATATGAAAAGTACTCCAAAGTGTGGATAAAACACAAGAAAGTAGATAAAACCAAGCATGGAGCATCGAAAATTATAGATACATTTGTAATGTATCAGACCTCAACTCGCCATCACCTCCAACCACACCGGGCTCTGGTTCTAGTGGGAATCAAACACTGTGAGCTGCCTCCCTATTCAGCTACCTGAGTTCCGCCGTTGTTTAGTGGTCACCAACGACTAGCCGCGCCACCGCGTCGTTCTTCTTCAGTTCGTGAACCCGATCTTTTCCTTGCCGGAACCTCTCCCATTTCCGGTTGTTCCCATGCATATCTCAGGCACCTTCCTTCCTAGAAGTTGTAGCCATTGATGTCCTCTCCAACTTCCTCCATTATGACGTCATCGAATTCCAGCTTTATCACCCGCCATCATCGACATAAGCTCGTCCGAACTCCGGTTAAACTGTCGTCGATAGACACTTCGTTAGACAACGCAACCGCTGTAGTTTTGCACTTAGGCCCCTTGTTTTTTGGAAAACCGAGCCCGCAGTCCCCAGATCCGCCACTTGGCAGCCCCAGCTCACCCGCGCGCAATGGGACCTCCTGGACTTTTGGTCCCACTTGTCGGTGACCGTGGGTAAGTTCACCCAGAGTAACAAAAGGTTCTAGAACAATTTTAATTCAAATAAAATTCCAAAAGTTGTTTAAATACAAATAAATTCATAAATTTTAAATAAATTCGAATTTGAATAAAAGTTTAATATGAAATGTGTTTAGATTTTAAATGTGAATTGAAATATTTTCAAAACTAATCAAACTAGTCAAAGCTTTAACATTTGAACACATTTAATATAATTTGATTTAAATATTGTTTTTAAATTTATAATTCCAAATAATTTGAATAATATATGTTTTTGAATAAGAAAACATGAGGATTATTAATATGATATTTAAAATATTATTTGAGAAATTTAAAATTTAGAAATAATTTAAATACTATTAAATGCCTTTTTCTTAATGAATTCATAGCTTTAATTTCGTAAATCCAAATTCGACAAATAACATGTCTAAGTTGATCAGCGTGACGATCCCGTTCTAACTATGCATTCCATGATATGAATTGAAGCATGCATCATGTAAATATAATGAATACATCAATGTTGATGGGAGAAAAACATGCCTAAATAATTAATTAAAGTGCTTTATTATTGTTCTCACACATCACCCATACCATGCTATGTTATACCATGCAATTATGCATCAGTCCATCATGGTATGCCTTGTTTGATTTTTGCATATATTCATATGATTGCACACTTTATTTATTATGGCTGTTTGTGTATTTGGATTTTATTCCGGACAGACGCCGACCAAGGGAACTATTAGGAGGCCTAAGAGCACTACCCGGCTCCCGGTTACCCTACTACTGATCTAACAGGCAAGAAATTACCCGTGCTTGCATACATATTGCACCTATGCCTCTATCTTATTCTTGAATCATTGAGTCATGACTGACTTAAATTGGAAACACAAGTATTGCATAGCCTTTACTTTTAAACCCCACCAAAACTTGTACCTCAATCCTTTGAGCCATTACTACAAGTGTTGTTTGAGCCATGCGAGTCGTAGAACTGTATGTCTAGGGTTTGTGCGAGTCTTTGGATTAAGTAGGTACTTAAACAACTCAAATTGTGTAGTAATGAGATAACCAAAGAAAGAGGCACCAGTGGGCAATAACTGTTATTTGGTTCGTCCATGCTCACTTGTGTCCCGTAGGACCCAGGTACTTGATACCTGTTCCTTGACTATTCGCACTATCCATATGTGGGAGACTCTATGAATCCCCCTTCCACTGAGGTTGATTCACACTTTGTTTCTTGGGGCCACAAACTAGTTTGGGGATTTATTACTATCCTGTACTTATGCCATGCTTTACTGCTTTATTTCGATTGCGCATGGAACACCTGTACTGTTTAGGAATGCGGAGTGTTTTCACGGTATCTACAACCCAGTCACACTTTCAGGTTCCCAGTCGTTTACAACCATTGACGCAAACCT